>CM037855.1:40432919-40915712 GCA_021234595.1 Delia radicum | reverse complement strand
AACTAGGGTTTTTCCCGGGATTTCCCGTCCCGGGAATTCCCGGATTTCCCGCTGTTAAGATTTCCCGCTTTCCCGGGATTTTTTATGCGGGATCCCGGGAAATCGAAAAAAAAAAATTGGCAACTATATGTTTAGAAAACAGCTGTTTTTGTGTTGTATTCATTTGGCTTTTCAATAAACATATTTTAGCATTCTTTTTTCTAATCGTTTTTACATTTGATGATATTTTGTCACATAAATTGAAGTTTTAAGGTAATTTATTGAAATAAATATTCTAGTTTTTTTGTTTTTACATAAAACAATTTCATTTGTTATAGATGGAAAACACTCAATTGTTATGGACGTACTTTAAGAAGAAGTACTCTGAAAGCTGCCAGTTATGCTCTTTATAGTGCAAAGATAAATCTCATGTAAAGGGACGAAGCACTAGTCGGATTATTGCGTCATTTGAAATCTTACACAAGAGCGCATGGGATATAAGAAGTAGGTGACAGGTGAACACCAGGAAGTAACTAGCTCTTATAAATAAGAAAACGCAGCCTACATTAGATTCATTTCAAGATAAAAAAGATTGTGTACTACTGTTAGCAAAATTAGCGTCTTTAGATGGACTTTCCATTAGATCGATAACAGAAGTGAGTACATACAGTAACATCCATGAACCTGATGGTTCAAACTACCAAAAGCAGATGGGGAGTGCAACAGTTGATAATAAAAAAATTCATGGAAGTAAAGGAATGAGTATGTAAATCAGATTAACTTAACATTAGCTGAGGGTGGTAGATTTCGTTACACTAGGACGAATGGACAAGCTGACAAATAGGAGATACCTTAACATATGTTTGTTTGGTAATAAAGAAACGTTTTTCAATTTAGGCATTGGTCTATATACCCGGTAGGTGTGGAGGCGGAGTCAGAAATAAAAACCTTAATGGAAACTCGTTTAAGGAGTACAATATACAATTTGAAACATCATATAGTCCTCACCACATTAACAGATGGACCAAACGTGATGAAAAAGTTTGTGAAAGATAGCCCATTTATGGGATTAATTTGTCTCAATCATGCCATTCATTTGGCAGTCTTGACGTTTTTTATAAAAAAGAAATAATTTGTTCTAACAGTGAATCATAATCTACAGATAACAATGATGACTTCGAAAATGATTTTCAAGATTCTGCAAATATAGTAGTTGTAAACAGTAACTACAAAGAGGTACTATATCAGACACGCCGCATTATAAAAACATTTAAACAAAGTCCTACAACAAAAACACTATTCTTCAAAAATACGTAGTTGAAGTAACAATAAGAAAGAAATTGCTCTTGAACTAGAACATTGTAACTCGTTGGAATTCAATACTGCCAATGCTGGAAAAGTTTCTGCTTTTAAAAAATTCAATAAAAAGACCCTTATTGATTTGGAAATGGGTGATATATGGATTGAGGAAATGTAGTTACATTAAACAATATGCTTCAAGTTTGAAACCCATAAAGAGGCTGTTTGAAAGATGAGCAGCCGTGATGCAACATATTAACTGCTGATGTCATAGTTAACGCTTTATGTCACGGAAGTTCAATCGATTCCTTCTATTCTTGGCGAGAAAATGTTTAATGCTCTACACCAACGTATTGATTGAAAGGAGAGACAAAAATTATACACTTTGTGTTAAATATTTAAAAGAACCTGGTTTCTTTCATTAATAATCATCAAGCTTGTTTGTTTTCCTACGCTTCTAAGTACTCAGTAATTGCATATGCTGAAATCTTTTTAATCGTATTTTTGTCAAACTTAATGATATTAAAGAGATTGAAAGTAATGAAGTTAAAGAATGTGGTGTCGTCAAAGAGAAAACATTTGAAGAAGTTTTAAATGCAGCTATTAATAAACGTAAATCTATGTACCCAATCTTACTCCAAAAAATACTTTAAAATTTTCCATAAAGCAAGAATTAAAATTTTTGGAAGGAAGTGGTCAAAAGACCCAAAATATTGAATTTTTGTTTAATGCACTTTTAACTATCCGTCCAACTCGGTAGAAAGTGAACGGGTGTTTTCGGGTAACAGGGCAATTTGTTAATAAAATTAGAAATAGGCTTTCTGACGAGTCTAATAAACGCTTTAAGATGTTTTAAAGAATTATTTCTTAACCCAAACAAAATAGTTTGGAATTTTTATATATTTATTTTTGTGTTAAGAATTTATGTTTTTGTTTTTGATCTCATATCTCGCAGTACCTTTGTATTATTTTTTATGTTTGTATTTAATAAACTGAATTGTTATGTTTATGTTTAACTTTACTTACAAATATGTTTATGTTTATCTTCAGAATAATCCTTTTCGTGATAGAAAAATACTTAAATGAATTTTAAAAACTATAAGTGAAAAATCAAATTTTCTATTTCAGTACTTAATATAAAGTAACATAAATATGTATTTCTAAAAATACCTTTTAAGTTAGCTTTTTAAGCTTTTTAATAAATTTTTTTACCAATGCCAAGCAAATTTAATTTTTATTATTTCTTATGGAGCGGGATCCCCGGGATCCCGGGAAATTTAAAAAAATTTCCCGCTTTCCCCGGGAAATGAAAAAAGTGCGGGAAAAAAAACTCTATGTGCAACAGATAGTTCTTTGCAGGTTAAACGAATAAACGAGGAAAAAATATTTTTTTTAAAGAATTAAAAAAAGTACCTTGTTCCAAATAGTTCTTTTGCAGGTTAACGAATAATATGTGAACACAGTGAATTCGGAAAAGCGTAACGGAAATCGGAGGAAAAAATATTTTTTTTTAAAGAAATTAAAAAAGTACTTGTTCCAAAGAAATCCATTTCCAAAAAAAAAAGTAATTAAAATAAGTATTTTTGCTAAATTTAGTACTTTTTTATGAAAAAGTATTACGTTTCGTTTTCCCCACATTCACTGTGTTCACATTTTTTCGCATCGTTTACGTTTTAACTGCATACGAAATATCTGTTGCATATGATTGTACTTACTTGTCAATATATAACTTGATATGAGTATTAATACAGTTTTATCTGAGAAATAGGCCCTTATAATTATATAAGTTTGCGTTAGTTTAGTTCTAATTTGAGTGCTATTAGATTAAATTACATCCGAATAATGGCGCGCTACAATTTAATCAGATTTATGTAATGGTATAAAATTATATCTGAACTGATACAAACATACAAAATACCTTATGTTTAAACTACTCTAACTTTTAAAGTTTTTAATCTGATTTTTAAAAATTGTATCTCATATGCAAGTTTAGATCTTCCAGATTTAGATATTTATTAGAAAAGTTGTTGTTGTTTTTTTTTTTAAAAAAAAAAAGAAAACAGCGAATGAAACCACAGATGTTTTTTGTCGAATTTCGAGAAAATAAAAACCGGCAATATTAAGTTAGCTCCATGGAGTTTGTGCGTGCAAAATATAATCTAAATCGGAAGACACAAGGTCTGGTTTGGGTCGAGATCTATCATGAAATGGTCGGTATATTTTTTTCAAAATTTCGATTCCTTTCCGCTTCTAAGACCTACCCGATACATGATAATGTAAGTACTAAACATTTTGGAAATTATGGTTTCTATGAAAACAATTCAAAATTCTTTAATTAAAAATTGTAGCTTGATATAATTTTTATTAAAAATAAAAATTATGGTTTTTCAATTTATTTTTTGATCAATGGTTATAATCTTAACTTCGAGCTCATATATTAGTTCTCATTTAGTGAGGAAAACTAGTTTATATGAATGTTTGATGTTTGGTATGGGATTGTTACCGCTTTCAAAAACGTGTTCTGATGATGGGAACCTAGAAAATTCCAGAAATAGATCTATCAACACATTCCTGAAAGGGTCAATTAATAAATTTGAAAACAAAAACTCTATAGATTATTTGTTAGGACAATATCCTAATAAAGAAATATAGAGTATGTCCTCGAAAAAATAGTAGTTTTGATGTTTAGGCGAATTTTAATATTTTCTTAATTTATCTATCTCTGACGCCTGTCGCTGTAATTGTAATCGCTAGTTAAAATTCATATACCATCATTATAAATTCATAATATTTATAATTTAAAATAAAAAAAAAAAAAAAAACTAGAAAAATTATGCTGATGATACAACTTGTATTCTCACTTCAATAAATTTAATTTGCATAATGATGTAAATAAAGAAACAGACAGAAGACACCTTTCTGCATAACTATAAATCTATAAGTAAACAAAAACCAACTAAAAAATTGTTTAAACCTTTAAACAAAAAAAAATACAACTACCCAGTCAGAAACTGTTAGAGGTACACACAATCAAGCTCTACATTAACCACTGGCAGAACACTTGCTTAAGACGCTTTATCATCATTTTCAAAAGCGTTTTGCTGATTTTGTTTCACAATAATTTCAGTTGTGTACAAAAAAAATCATTTGCAAAGAATTGGCTGAAACCACTATCCCCAACGTTGGGAAAAAGTATTTTCCCAGTGCACTAAGGGCCAGAAACGCAGTTTTTTTGGCCAAAGTTCGTTTTCGGGAATTTACAAAAACTAAGTACACCAATGTATTAAAGACATATTGGAACTGTTTCAGTAATTATTTCTAAGTCATTCATCAACGCATGTAAAAATGGCAGCATAAAAATTTTAAAATTCTATATGAAAATTAAAAGTGTTTTGTGAACTAACTTTTCAGTTTATTTAAACCATGTTTGCAATAAAAGAGTTTGTTTTTTGCAAAAATAAACCTGAGTAACGGGTTATTATTTTTAAAAAAAATTGGATCGATTCCGTTTTTATTTCATTAATATTTTGGCGGTTTTGTACTGCAATTGCTATTACAGTAAAACTCGCTTAAGACGAACTCGGTTAAGACGAACCCTCGGTTAATACGAACTAATTTAAAAGTCCCGACGTTTTGGCAACAATTTTCATATAAAATACATCTTTTATTACGAACTCGGTTAATACGAACCCTCGTTTATTACGAACTGTTTTAAGCAGTCCCAAAAACTCGTTTCCTACAAATTACCATGTTTAGTACACTCTTTATCCGTTTTATGGGATATACCTACCATGAATTTCATATCCGTGGATGACTTTCTAGATATAGATGCTAATGTTTTGACGTCACATACATTATCAGATGAAGAAATATTGGAATTTGTTAATCCTCCCGATGTTGAAAATTTCAGGGACCGTAAATAACCGTTATCCAGAAAATTTGAACTCAAAAACTCTCCATGTTAGAGTCAACGTAGACCTATACTGTAATATACCAATAGATGCGTATTGAAGTGCTCTTTAAGAATATATGGTGATCTTAAAAAATCGTTTCTCCATTCCACAGTTAAGAGTTATTTTTCGACGAAAAAAATAAAGGATCGGGAGTAACTCTTAAAAAGAGAGTTTTAGTTAACCGTCATAAAATAAAACTCATTTCAGGAGTTTTATTTTTTCCATCTAAAATAAAATTCATTTTGCTTATTTTCTTCGTTTTCATAGTCACTTTTTTTACTGAGTCTATCTGCCATAATGTGTGTACCTGACGAAAAAAATTTTGATATAATCACATATAATTGTATATAGTATCACATATAACTTAACATCATATGACATCTCATCTGATCCCAAAAATGGTATACATACGCTGATCTCATGTGGTACCATGGGATCTCGTCTGCTATTTTTACTGGTTTCTTTTTATGAGTGTAATAATATGACCATTGGCAAGCTTTGAGTGTCAACTCACATGAAATGAGTTTTATTTTAGACAGAAAAATAAAACTCCTCAAATGCGAAAAAATAAAACTCCTCAAATGAGTTTTATTTAATGACGGGAAAATAAAACTCTCTCTTTAAGAGTTTTATCCAACAGTTGATTTTTACATTGAAAAATAATTTTTTATATGGTTTTTTTATTTAAAAAACTCACAAAATAACTTTTATAAAAGTACCGTTTTTGATATCACTTATAACCGTTACGGTCCCTGGAAAATTTGTCAAGTGATGATTAAGTCGAAATAAAGGAGGAAGTACCTAATATACAAACGGTACACAATAGCTTAATAAACTTAAAAAATTATATTTGAACAAAATCGTGTGCCGAAGAAGCTGACAATCATATTTAATTCAGTCATTCAGAAAAAAAATAACAGTTTTTTTTTTTTTTAATTAATAATTTTAATTGGATTTCTAATTGTGAATGCATGAAATGCTAATTTTATCTTTTATTTATGTAAAAATCTGAATTATCTTGTTTTTGTTTTAATAAATATTTTTTATCGTTAAAAAAAACCCCACTTAATACGAACCTCGCTTAAGACGAACTCATTTTTTTGTTCCCTCGGAGTTCGTCTTAATAATTATAGCAAAAATTATATCTCGATCTTTTAACATTTCGTAAGCTTGTTTTAGTTTCGGTATATCTTGAATGAATTTACATAGAAGAATACTTCATTTATGTTTTAAACTACCAAATGCCATATGCCTCGGTGGTATAGAGCAGTCGCCTGTTAATCTTGCGACCCGAGTTCGATTCCCGGCTCGACCATGTTTTAAAAAAATTGATATTTTTTATGTAACGTAAATTAGCGGTTATTGAAATAATTATCAAAATTTGTTTGCTTTATTTTTTTTTAATATCGTAACTATTGCATTTTTTGTAGAGATTTTACGAAAATTCTATCACTATTTGGCATTGGGCATGTTTAAGCTTTTTCGACCAAATTATTTGGCTAATGGGTGAATTTTTCGGTATATAAAAATATGCTCAAATAAGTGAGTTTTTATCAAAGATGTCACAATTATTTTGTTACTATTCGATATTCCGCATGTTTTAGCTATTTGGGCGAATGTCTAATATTAGTACTATCTCGACGAATTATTCGGTTGATTAAAATGTATTAAAATCAGAGAATTTTTTTACAAATAGTTGTAAGACTTTACCATTTTTTTTGTAGAAAATATTTGGTGTAACAATAAATGGTGGAATATTGCTGAAAGTGCAGCACTACAATCGAAAATATTTTATTTATAGTCAAAAGTGACACATTTTTAAATAAAAATATTGCGAACATGAGGTTATTTTCTCCTTTATGTCACATTTTATAATTAACCAGAATATTCGATATTCGGTCTGAACCAAGTGACGAATATTAGACATTCGGTAAATTGCTGAAAAATTATGAATAAAATTATTAAACAAAATGCAAAACTTCAAAATTTGCCAAGATTTTGTTATATTGATTTAGAAAAAATTTGGCCATCAATTGCCTAAAAGAATGCAATAATTTTAATTGGAAATTTAAGGAATATGGGGTTAACATTCGCAAAATGTCACTGTTCGGTAAATTTCCACATACACTATTCGCGACATCGCAAAAACTTCGCTAAAAGTTTTTGAATATTCGTGTTATTTCTAATTATTACTTATTTATTTAATTTAATTTCCGTTTGGCAAGTTGTCTTTTAAATTGGAAAAAAATTAACCACTTTGGTGACTTTGTTCTAGATCCCGCAACTTGAAAGCCATTTTAATACAAAATTTTACATAGATTGGTAAAACCTACTCTTTTTGTCGCCATATCTAATCCGCCATCTTGAAGTCTAAAGTTTATAGTACCGTTTTTGAAACGATCTACCTTGAAATCGCCCCAGTGTGTATATTCACCCAATTATGACGAAAGTTTAGCCATCTCATTTGTAAAATTCTTTTGACTTACTTCGATGGCCTTATTTTTGCAGCCATTTTAAATTAGTGACCCTAAGACCATATTAATACAAAACTGTAATCGGACTAAAATTAAATTTTTTGCCGCCATATTGGATCCGCCCTTTTGAATTTAATAATTTTGTTTTTAACTTTTTATAAACGATCGCACCTAAAAATGCTCCCTTGTGTATCATCGACAAAATTTTGACACAATTTGTTGCTTTTCATGCGAAACAAATTGTTTTCATTAGCTTTGGTGGCTTTATCTTGTCCGCCATTTTGAACTATCAAAAACCAACTGTAAAACTAAAAGCAGTGACTCTAAGACCATATTAACATAATATTTTAGTGTAATCGGACTAAAATTTAATTTTTTTTGCCGCCATATTGGATCTGCCATTTTGACTGGCATTTCTGTCGTTTTCTGACTGGGTATGGTTAGTAGAGGAGGAAGAAGAAGAAGAGGAAGAGGCTGAAGATATACAAACGAATTATATATGACAGACTCAACATACACAAGGTGCTAATGAACTGTTTTCAATATGCAAATAGCAAAAAAAAAACGTTTTTTTTTATTCTCAAACACTATTGTATGTGGAATTTACAATGACTGAAGAGGGGGGTAATACGAGGCAACAGCAGCAACATCAAGTGTGCCCCTTTAAGTGTTGCCAGATCATGCATTTATAACATGTCCTTCGAAAATTTGGAAATAAACAAATTTTAGGCCAGTAAATTTTTCGGCCATAATCGCCAAATATCCATTAAGATAATGGAATTTGGCAGAATGAATACAATTTTTATTAGTATGAAAACAGACTTGGGCGACATCAATTACATTTCACAAATCATATGATATTTGTCTATATCAATAATAATTAAAGACCTACGCTAACACTTGTGAGCTTAAACGCTTCCTTAGAATATAGTATTTAATTACAGGGCAATTACTCAATTACACCCAATTTTTTGCTATATCTCACTTAGTTTTCTAGATACTAGCCATTTTATAAAATGGAGATTTTTTAAAATGGCCAGTATCTCCGAAACTAAGCGCTATAGGGAGTATTAATGCTCCCTCATAGTACAAATAGGCTAGGAAAAGATCCCGAGAGACTAATTTTTTATGAAACAGATACAGGGTGTCTTTATTACCTCTAACCGGCGAGCGTGCTGGTTAGAGGGTTAAAGTGCATAAGTTATCCGTATATGAAAATAAAAATTTTTTATTTTTAATAGTGAATTTTATCGTTGATCTATAAGTTTCTGTGTGAGATTTTATTCGTTCGGTTTGAGATCATGACAAATTTTTCTCTAAATTAACAGAAAAATTATAATTTTTATATGACAATTTACTTTGACTATTAGAAAAAACCACTTTTTTCATATCAAAATTATAATTTTTGTTAATTTAGAGAAAAATTTGTCATGATCTCAAACCGAACGAATAAAATCTCACACATTTTTTATTTTTGTAATAACCTGATCAGGTTTTTTTGCCAATGAAAAAGACATAAGATGTCTGATTACATTGAAAAGTATTGGTGATATTGACAAGTTATTTAATTAAACAAAAAACATTTCAAAGCTTAAAATAAAATGCCTTTTAAGTTCAAAATTATAAAAATTCTTAATTTTAATAATTTTTGGTCAAAAAGGTAACAAGACTCTTTTGCCTCCAGATTAAAAGTTTCTTCAGGAACATATATAGTGTTTTTAATTTTCTGTAATACTTCTACATATAGTTGAGTTTTATGAAAATGATATTCCCCAGTTGGCTTTAATTCTTAACCAACCTCACACACCGAATTTGACCAATTTTTTACTCAAATTTCAATTTTAACCAATTTTTTCTATGATTGCACCATCGAAATTGAAAAATGAAAAACGGATGCTGGTGTTCCAATAATAGTCCAAATGTGATAGCATTGTTATTAATGATCCAAATGTGTGTTTTATAATATGAAATGAAACTATTTCGATAGAAAACCAAATTTGCAAAATATTTGTAAGTAATTTTTTGTGTTCAAGGCACGGTTTGGAGGCGAGAAAGCGTTAAAGTTAGAATTTTGTGAAATTTCAAAAAGTAAATATTTTGAAATCAACGCATATTTATGTCGACTAGACACTGTTAACACACCTAACACAAAGTAAGATTAAAGCTTAAACTTTTCAAAACGCTCTAATTTTGGTCCATAGACATACAGGATTCCAATAGCATACCTGTGAAGGACATCGTCGTAACTTGAAAACGTATGAACGGATTTTATGAAATTTGGCAGAAAGATTATATTAAGTAGTATTAGCAAAGTCTTTAAGTTTAATTAATATATGTTGAAGTTTAAGTGCGTTTTCGCTCAGTTTAGGACTGTAGCTACACCTTGGCAAGATGAATAATTTATGCCAAAACTTATTCATTCTTATGGATTAGTTTTTCGCTGTAAACCTATTTTGGCTCATATCGCCTAAAATAGTCAAGGAAAAAAATTTTGTAGAAGAACATATTGTTTATTTTTACAAGTGATACAATTTAATTTTTGTTTGCAATGTCCAGTTTGAGGGTTAAGAGATAACCCACATGATTAAGCAAATTTATTGTTGGCTAGTTACAAAAAAACAAATTACATAAAAGACTAAAAAAAAAAGACCCGTGTCTCCCAATTTTTCCCAAAGTCATCTCCTTTTTTGTTTATGGGCCGCCAAAGATTTGGGGCCTCGGTATCATTTTCGCAAAAAAGTGATAATTTTCTCAGGCTCATATCTTGCAAACCGTTCAGAATTTCACCTTCCAGATCAAAATCGCAAAAAACTTAAAAAAATTCGATTTTTTTTACCTTTTTCCCGTGTTCAGGTCCACAGGTAGCAAACCGTTCAAAAGTCAAGGAAATAATCAACTACAAAAATTTACCTGAAATTTCTAGAACGTATAAACTTCCTAGAGATGATTATTAACACTGTTTAGGTAGCGCGCAAAAGTGAAAAATTTTTAATTTCATTTTTCAGGTGCATAGGTAGCAAACCCAATTCCCAGGAAGTTTATATGTTCTAGAAATTTGTTTATTGAGATCTTAGGTAAATTTTTGTAGTTGATTGTTTCCTTGAATTTTGAACGGTTTGCTACCTATGGACCTGAACACGGGAAAAAGGTAAAAAAAAAATCGAATTTTTTTAAGTTTTTTGCAATTTTGATCTGGAAGGTGAAGTTTTTTTGAATTTACATGTTCGCAATTTTTGTTCTTTATGACAAGAGCTACAACTTTGCCATAGAGAGTAAATCGAAATTCTAAACGGTTTGCAAGATATGAGCCTGAGAAAATTATCACTTTTTTGCGAAAATGATACCGAGGCCCCAAATCTTTGGCGGCCCATAAACAAAAAAGGAGATGACTTTGGGAAAAATTGGGAGACACGGGTATTTTTTTTTAGTCTTTTATCACGTAGTGGTGTCCGTATATGGTTATTTTTTTCGTGTTGCACTGTGTAATTGATTAGCTCCTGATGGATCAAGTGGGCCCTTCTTTGAGACTTAAGCTTGAAGTTATGTTGTTTATAGCTGTGTGAAGTTCCATAGCAATTCGATCAGCCACAAATGGCTTAATTATTTGCAAAATATTTGTAAAACGCCCCACTGTGTAATCACAGCTAAACTCCCTAATTAAAAAAAATCCATCATCTGGCCACACTGCTCCCCTTTTTAAATTACGAGCAACGGAGAAAAGCCAAAACAACAACCTTCCTACTTTCAGTGGAGCAAACAATAGCACACTGTATAAAGTCTTCTTCATCATTCCCACTCCCTCACCTGACTGACCCTTAACAACGAAAAATTTAAAAAAAAAAACTACCAAATCATCATAATAAATACAAACAGGTAAATTCAATGACTACCGTGGCGATGTTTAAATGTGTTCTTGGGGGGGTCGGGGGAGAGTTTCTGTATTGTACCAATTGTAGTCAGGCTTGCCAGACTTTGGGTTTTGTCCCGAAATTTGTTGTTCTAGGGGCAGACATTTTCAATTGGGTACAGCTAAATTTTTGGGGATATTATAAATTTTTGGTAAATATTTTAATTATTTATAGATTTAAACACACAGAGAAAAATGCAGTTATTTTCCAATTGAAACTCAAATTTGCTTATTACGAATTTCAGGATGTTGGCACAACTTTACATTAGTTTTCATAACAAAGTTCGGTTTATTAAACTGAATTTTAGTTACAACACCCAAAATATTCAGAAATCTAATGTAACTATAGTTGTATTAAATTAATTTTTAAGTGCTCTAAACAAATATAACTTTAAGATTAAATTGATCAAAAATAAGCTAAAAATATATCTCGAAAACCTAAAATTTTTCTACCTAAATATATGAAAATATAAAAAGTTTGAAAAAAAAATTTTTGTATTTTTAATACAAATATTACTCAATTACATCCAATTACATGTAATTATGTAATTATAAGTACAAAAGTAATTGGCCTGTAATTAAATACACAAATATTGGTATAATGTCCCATGTCTGGTATTAACCAAATTTAAAATTTTTCAAGGAAGCGTTCAAGCCAACAAGCATGAGCGCAGGTTGGAAATTATTACTTGTATAACAAATTTCACAAGTGAATGATTGTGAAATGTAATGGACGCCTTCCATGTCTGCATATGATGATATACAAAGAATATATGGAAAAATTTATGCTTTTCAAAAAGTTTTGATTTTATAATTAGGTTTACCAAATCAGCTAGTTTATACACTAAAGCAGGCAAACATTCTCATTTAGTAGATTTTGTCAGCTGTATGTAATGTCTCGGTTTGAGTTTAGCCAATCATCGTTTGCTTATTGCGGAAAACTGAAGATTAGGGTGATGCCTATGAAACATATTAATTGCAGGGAATATTTTTTTTTTTTTTTGAAAGTCCTTTAAATTTAATTGGGTTATTAATAGAAGTAATAAAAGTCAAAGCGAACTAAACGTGGTTATGAATTTCACTGTTTTTCAGAACTTGCTCGCAGTGATTTATTTTCTAATTAAACTCCAATTTTACCTGTAAAGTAAATTTGGGGTTATTCAACAAAGAATTTGATTTCTGACTTAACTTAAAATTCACATTGTCGAAATTGGGTATTTTTTTTATATTAGATATGGATAAAAAAAATGTCTCAAAATACTGGTTACTGTGGGCAAATTAAATATAGTATTTTAACTCTACTAATTTGTTCAACCTTTTTTTAAATGGGGATTTTTTGGGGATTTTTTTTTTTTGATTTGCTGGGGATAACGAAAAAAGTATCTGGAAAGCCTGAGTGTAGTATATAGCACGAAATATGCTAAAATTATGCAAATTTAAACAAAACAAATAAAACAAAATTTAGCTTTTTGTTTATTTTGTATTCTTTTCAACAGCAAAAAAAAAAAAAAAAGTATAAAATCGTGCCTAGTATTTTGGTAATGGAATGATATAAAAATGGTTGTGGCTAAACTAAACTTGTATTGAGGTAGTCTTGACAAACTACTTACTTTAGATAATAAATATGGAAAAAAAATAGTTGTTGATTTAAATAATGTCGAAATTTTTTTATATTTTTTTAAGTAAATATTAAAGTGAATAACCTAAAGAAATTAACGAACTTTTCTATTTAACAAATAAATTACAGTCACAGCGATAGGCTACAAACTTTAAATTATCTATTGGACATGTCATAAAGCCGATGGAAATTTTTTAACCAAACTTCAGAAATATAAATAACAATAATTCATTATGAAGTTTCTTTAATGTTTCTTCGCCTTCAAACGCTTTCTAGTGGAAATATTAGCAGCCGAAGTTAAAACTTTGCCATAATGTGTATCCTACACGATTGAATATATTTTAAAACATTTTAATTTTGCATATTTTTTTTTATCAGGAAATATTAATTTAAAAATATTTTCAATTTTGATTTTTTGAAGTTAACCGATTTTTAATTTTTTGTTTAGGAAAAATATCTTGATTTTTGACCTTTCCTAAAATTATCATATGGCAACCATGTCATTATAAGTGTTGTTACTACTATGTCAATAAAATTGTTCAAATTAATATTTGACAACTCTGGATAACAATTTCCACAGTATTCATAAAAATATTAAACAGCATTTCAAAAACATTTTAGTTAAGACCCATTTGAAGCCTTAAAATGGTATTTATAAACGAAATCAAAAAGTTTTTTAATAATGTTTTACTAATATTTTACTAATATTTTACTAATTTTATTTGCTAAAAAAAATTCTGCTGAAAAGCACATTAATAGTGTGGACGATAACCACAGAATAAAGTAGATGTCGCTGCATGTGAAGATGTACGTAGTAGAGACGATTAAAATGATTCAACTCTTGTAAGACATATAAAAAATCAACCATGAAAGATTTTTGTATATTTTTTTTTATACAAAAAAAAAACGATAACAATGTGAATACATATGTGGATTAACAAAAACTTTAAATTAGGTTTATCAACCGGCTTGTCAAATAATTGTCTATTAACTAAATTAAAGATACAATAAAATATTTAAATTTAATACACACTAAATGTCTATTTGTAAGCTAAATCTTTATATTGATTATTAATGTAGTGTGGTCAAATTTCAAACAAATATATGTTCAGGTAGACAGACTATAACGAAAGACAAAGACATCTTAGGTAATTTTTTACGTTTCCTTTTTCTTATTGCAAAAAAGGGTTGTATATTTAGACAACCATCGATGTAAGTAGTTGAAAGATAATTTTGTTTATGTTATATATAATTATTTCTGAATATTTTCAGTTATTAAATTAATTCATGCCGTCAGTGTGTGAGTATGCACATTTAATATTTTGTGACGCATTGTAAATAATTTAAATAATTTAAGTAAATAATAAATTAACTAAAATATAATTTTTCTACAAATTTTGTGAGTTTTTTCAGTCTACTAATATTCAGCAAAAATGTTGTTAACTTTTAGCAAGGATTTTTTAATTTTTAATCAATTAAGTGATAGCAAAACTTTTGCTGAATCCACTAATAATGTTGCTAAAAATCAACATCATTAGCAATTTTTTTGCAAGCACCCTCCTGACTTAAATTTTGATGACTCAGCAAAACTTTTTGCTGACTTTACTAACTTTTTTTGACTTGACTTAATACCAGTATTTCGATCTGGCTAAAGATCTCATCAGAACCCGAAGTTTTAGAAAAGCTAGAGCCTCCAGAAGTGGCAGAGCTTTAACCAAAAACCTATTGATCATCAATTTTGCTCCATTCTTGTCTTCTTTGTTTTCAAACACGTGGCTAGGGCCTTTTCCTAACAAGCATCATGACATTACTTAACTTTGAACATTAAATATATCCTATTTATATAAAAGATGTATATAAATATTTCTGCAAAATTACCATCTTAGAATATTTAGCGAAGTTTGGATTTAAATCAAATATGATTCGCTTTGTTAAATTTATTCGAAACTTCATCGATTTTATGAGGGCAGCGTCTAGTTATCATGCAAATGCATATTTGTAGTCAGTAGTTTGAATTCCATTTTGACCAACTATTTTTCCAAATCGAATAATATGCAAAAAAAAAAACTTACATCGATATGTTCTTGCATATTTTAATTTCAATGCATATTTTGCCTTAAAGTACATATGCATTATAGATTTTATTGTATACTTTTGCATATATTGAAGTTATTGTCAACATTCTATTTAAAATGCAAATTTAAATTTCCAAACGGTATTCCAGTTATTACGTTTTTATGTATCGCAGATACATTGAAATTTTCTAATTATTATTTGCAAACTAGGCACATATCAATAATAACAAATATAAACTAAATGAGAATTTTTACAAACTCGTTATAACCTTATATGTTTAAATAACTAACAAAAATTACGTGTTTCCTGCAAAATTACTGTTTTGGTAGTTGTTTATTAAAATACTAAAATATCTACTTTAAACAACTGTTACTGAAATACAGTATTTTTGGTTAGTTATTTTTTGCATTTTGAAATGACTGTCAAAATTAGTCGTTTTTCATTTGCTCATAGAAAAATGACTACAATAGCAGTTAAAACAACTGCTACAGTTTACTAACCAAACATATAGTTACTGTGAAAATTTTCTGAGTGTACCGTCACCGACTTGCTTGTAAGATAAAACTTGCTTAAATTCATATTATGTAAAACTGAGGTAAACAATGAAACTTATTAGTAAGTGAACTACATATGACATTGTCAGATTCGATTTTATGTGTTGCTTTTCGAAAAGTTTGATAATTTTCATGATAGGCAATACAATTGTTTCATTGGCATCACACAAATCATCAGTTGTCCGCAAAAGAACACGATAATTGGCTTAACTTAAACCGAGACATTACATACTACGGATAAAATTAACTTTATGAGAATTTGTCTGACTTAGTGTATAAACTGTCTGATTTGTTGGGTTTCAATTAGTTTTGATTTTATAATTAGGTTTACTACATCAGTCAAATTCTCATAAAGTTGTCTTTAGTATGTAATGTCTCGGATTGAGTTAAGCCAATTATCGTGTTCTTGTGCGTACTACTGAAGATTTGGGTGATGCCAGTGAAACAACTGTATTGTCTATAATGAAAATTATCAAACTTTTTGAAAAGCAACAAATAAATTCTAATATGACAATATCATATTAGATTTTGGAATTGAGGTAGAAAAATATTCTAACTAAATAATATAAAAATGAAAATGAAAAGAAAATGAAAATTATTCAAGTTCGAGGCCATACTCTATATTTCTTCATTAGGATATTGTCCTAACAAATAATCTATAGAGTTTTTTATTATAAAAATATATAAAGTCCAAAAAAAACAATTTTTGTATTTTTAATACTTAAAACATTTTTGCTAAATATACATTTCTATCTCAGAAAATTCAAACCAAATGCAATTCATTTATTTGGGATTTTGTCTAAGCGTACTCATCAGATTATATTTAAAGTTAAATTGCAAGTGAAATGGAATAACAGTAATTTTACCTTATAGTATTCATTATTCTGAATAAATTAATCATCTTACCTGCAAAGAAATAAGGCAAATATAAACAAATTAGTAAATTTCGTAATGATAACATATTTTAAAATAATCAAAAAAATATAAGATAATGACGCCAAAAAATTTAACAAAAGCACAAATTTTAGTCAATAACTTAAAAGAATTTATAGTTTTGTTAACTTCCCTAAGTTTTTATCTTATTGCAATACTCCAAATTCAAGATATGTAAAATTACCTAAGTTATAACTTTTGTGAGTGAGTTTTAACTTATAGTTTTGACAATACAATTGGGAAACTTAACAAAAATGCGTTTAAAAAACGTTTGTTTGTTTGAGCGAAGTATAAAATATGAAAAAGATGTTCATTGGTTAAATTGACGTTAAGAAGTTAGGACAAAAGATTCTCACTTGAAATAAAAAAGCAAATGTTTTTAAAAAATTGGCTCATCAATTTTCTTCGGGAATTTGATTTTAATGACTAATTCGTAGTTAAGGCAGACCCTTCTATGCTACTCTTAGGTACTCAACCCGTAATCTTTATTTTTCTTAACCAGCTCTGCCCAACTCAGTAACATACCAAAGAGTACAAAACGCGTTTTTTTTTAGAGAAACTTAGGTTGGGTTGACAAAAATTAGGTTTGATGGTAAAACACTGTGTTTGAATTAGTGTTAAAATTGGGTTTAATGCTGTGTTGCCATATCATTTCTTTCGAAATACCCAAAATCACCCAGCAAAAATTATAAAATCTGCTATATCGAAAGAAAAAAGATAAGCTAAAAATCTGCTTAACCCATTAACGTCAACTGTCCGCATATGAGTACCCCTCGATTTTTGTGATTTTCTCTGGAACTATTTGTCCAATAATTATTAATTATTATTATAATTAAAGTAAATTTAAGAAAAAAAGAAATATACGTTTTTTAATGCCATAATTTCTTCATTCTTTAAACTCACATTTAATTTAAAAAGTTTTTGATATTTTCCAGCAAAAAATAACCTCGATTTGGTAAGCAGTAATTACATTTGTATGCTTCCAAAGCAATTACGGAAGGCATTCT
This sequence comes from Delia radicum, assembly GCA_021234595.1. NCBI lineage: Eukaryota > Metazoa > Arthropoda > Insecta > Diptera > Anthomyiidae > Delia > Delia radicum. Next base: position 40,897,912 of record CM037855.1, on the reverse strand, counting down.
GTTGTGCTTCCCTAAATAACTGTTTCGAAGCAGTGAATAATGCTTATACTGAAGCAGTAAAGAATGCATACTACAAAGCATTACTGTTGTCAACACACAAAAAGCACTTATTATTGCCTACGAAGGTATGAATTTATTGCCTCTTAGAGCTGAAAGAAGCGCTTTTTACCTTCTTAAAAGAGACATGCCAAGTGGGACATTGTGAACACAAATCATGCTTTCTGGAACTGTTTCGAAAGCGCTCGGTAACTAAAGAATGCCTTCCAGAAGCACTATTTTTGCTTGGTTGTTCAGGCACTAATTAAACCTCATGAAACAAGTTTTACAATACCGAGTTTCGAAACGGTTTGATTAGGGGAGCTGTTTTTTACTTTTTGCTTCTTGTCAATTTACAGGAATATCTTTAAACTTTTCTTCATTTTAAGTTCAATTTATCCTATTTGACGCCTTTGCCTATCATATAAATACATTTTAATTGAATTCTCTTCAGCAGATTTCATTTGGGCGTTAATGGGTCAACTAAAAAATCAAAAAGTCTTGTAATATTTATTATGCTTAAAAATATGCTAAATTACCGCAAAAATAATGTGCTAAAAAAACTAATAAGTTAAAATATTAAAATTTTTGCTGTAAATACTGCGGTTTTTACCACATTTTCGTGTTAAATATACTTTTTGACGAATTTGACAAGCGATGAGCCTAAAAGTAATGGGTGGACTCATTCCTTTGTGGGGGTTAATTGACTGGTTACTTATATGGTTACATGGTAGGAAAAAATAATTTGTCTATAAATAAATTATCATAAAAAAAATTTGATAAAAAAAATATTACAAATATTTTTTTTATTAAATAAATAACGTGGTCACGCTGGGATACCAACCTAGGGTCTCTAGTTGTTAACAATTAATTAGCCGAGATCTCAAACAACTGAGCTATCGATACATAAGTGGTGATTTTTTAAGAGCTTTAGGATTTGATTTAAAAAAAACACATAAAATTTAGAGAAATGTATGAAATCTTTATTTGATGCCACCGGCTCAAAATCCACACCAAACATTGCATTTTCGGAGTGAATTGGCAGTTCTTGCAATGCTTCTGGCTGCTCTTCACACCAAAATGAGCTTCGATTCCGAATAGCCACCTCAGAAGGTCGCCCAAACTGACCATTAATTGGAAGAAGTACACGATGCACTTTCTTAACCGAGCATGAATTTTGGTAATAAAATTCAATAATCTACAAGCGTTGTTCGTTGGTAAGTCGATTCATGGTTAAATTATAGACCAAACTGAACATGTTTAACAGTATCATATTACACGAAAAGAGCTGAGCTGCCAAAACAGTGTTGCCAAAAAGAAAGTTGCTGAAAATCACAGTTTTTAATATTTGATAGCTTAAAATGTAAATGAATCGTTGTGCTTCGTGTTTTCGTTCCTGATGTCAAAAATATATACCTTACTCTCATGCTTACAGAAAATCACAAAGTAATGTGTTTTAAATAGATTTTCAAAATGATATTTTAACTATTACCTTAGGTTTATAATTCATGCTTTATGTAATGATGATCGGTAAGTCATTATTCAATGTTTGGAAATAATGTAGAGGGTAATGAGGTATGATTACCAGTTAATCCATGAGTGCTCAATTATCGGTAACTTATTGCTTTATGTTTCAAAATAATGTTGTAGGTAAGGAGTATACACTACAATGTAATGCATTATGTAACAAAATATTGGTACCTCATTACTGCTTATTTCGAAATAATGCTGAAGGTAAGAAGTATTCATTACAAAGTAATACATTATGTAACACATTATCGGTAACTCATTACTATTCGTTGGAAAATAATGATACAGGTAAGGAGTATACATTACAAGGTAATGCATTACTTTATCGCAGCCATTACCAAAGTTTTCCTGGGTTACTGAGTTGGGCAGAGCTCGACTTTTTTTCGAGAGGCACGTGAGAGGTATTCCATCTCTTTAAAATAGTTACTCCATGGTTAAAGAGACAAAGTAAAAAAAAATATATAAAGAATGTTCACATTTTATGTCTATAATTTGTTGCATGCTTGTTTTATAGTGTGACATGATGTATGTATGCCACTTTTTGTTGCCAGTTTTTTTTTTTTTTTTATTTCTGGGCAAAAATAAAATGTGCAGAAACAAAACCGTAAATATGCAACAAAAAAAAAATGTGCGTGTTGTGTTTTTAAAAGTGATACTTTTTAAGTTTTTATAAACTTGTGTTACTATTGCAACAAAAAGTTGCATAGATTACAGCATTGATACATACATAGTCATGTTTACAGCCCATAATCATACACTTATGTGAGCACAAAAATGGTTGTGGCAACAACAGAAAAGGTTGTAATTTCAAAGCCATGAAAGAATTTATTTTTTACACTTAAAAAATTAAAAAAAAGTGAAATAATTCAGATTTTTCAAAATTTCAACGACTAACAGGCAGACAGAATTTTCATTAAAATTATGAAGTTTTCTTCACAAAGTGAATGAAAAACTTATCGAAAAAATTATATATGGTACTATATGATCATGCACAATAACATGTATGAGATTATTTTGTTTCAGATATCAGCATGTATGAAAATGTATGGAAGCATATTTGGGTCTTACATGAAAACAAAAAGTTCATGTATAATAATGTATGATATCATGTATTGAAATATATGCCAAATATTGTTCCACATATGATATTAATTTTATTATGTGAATTCATATGTGTTTATTAGTGCGGGTCGATTTTTAAACGTACAAGGAAAATCGTATTCTAAGGATCAAAATAAGAAACGTTGCCGAAGGAACCATACCTCTAAAACGAATTCTTTTGATCCGTAGGGTCAAATTGTGAAAAAATCCCACTTTGACCCATTTAGAGTGCCCCAATCGAATCTAACCCAATCGAATATAATTTATACATTCATCTGCTAAAGCGTCTTCCGGAGAAGAAATAGAGACCCTAATCTTGAAAAGACTCCTCCTACTTTCTTAAATATCTCTATCCCGAGATTTGTACATTTTGCTATAAAAACACGGCTAAAAAGGCCCTCTTTCAACTTAAATTTTAACCCCTTAACGGTCACCTAGAATGATGATTTATGCATTAATCTGCAAGCGCGTCTCCCGGAGAGGAAGTAGCTCCATAATCTTGGAGAGATTCCTCTTACTTTCTGAAATATCAAAGTGTGCTTTTTCAAAATTTGACCCTACGGGTCAAAAGTCGGGACATCAGAATTCGTTTTAAAGGTATAACTCCTTCGGCAAAGTTTCTTATTTTGATCCCTAGAATACGATTTTACATGTACGTTGAGCGATTTTTTTGCCTCCCTACAAATCGACCCGCCCTAGTGTTTATATATTAAATTATCTATCATTGACTTAGAAAAATGAAATTACACAGTGCAACACATAAAATGCAAACTCATTCTCGTGTGCGGTTTTTCGAAGTATTTAACCCTATTTGGGTTTCGCTAGTGTAGCTGCTGTTCGGATTTTATGGCCTCATAAATATTTTTGCTAAAACTTAATTTTTTCGAAGAACATGCAAAGGGAAAAAGCTAGATGCATTGCGTGCAGTAGTTTGTTGGTGGAGTAATAAGGTATCCCAGTATGAAGATGCAGGCACCGAAGTCATATTTTTGTTGTTTGGCTTTGAGGTCCGATTAAATAAAAAACTATTACTCGATTTTTATTAAGCAATAAAATAGAATAAAAATCATTTAAAATTTTTTGATTTAATCGGACCTCAGAGACAAACAACAAAAATCAAATAAATATATGTAAAATATTCGAAATATGAACATATAATAACTAAAATATATGTATATGGTCATGTATGGCCATATACCCTCAATTTTCGTATCCGTACATATATGGCGCTTCATATATATGTGTGCTCATGAATGGATCCATATATGTCGATTTTTAACAGCGTTCTTAAACTTTATGAATGAGCTTCATGATTTTTATGAAACAATTTTTAATGAAGCTTCTTCATTAAGAATATGAAATTTTTAGTAAATGAATTGAAATTATTCAGTTTATGCTAATTTAAGAGTGTCTTCCGGTTTATGCTAATTTTAGCGTGTCTTCCTGTTTTGGAATATATTTTTAAAATTGTTTTTGCATATTTTTTTTATCTAGATATGCAAAAATATTATCCTAAAATGATTTTTCGAAATTCAAAATTGTTTTGGTGATACAGTCATTTTTGTGTAGCAATGTTTTTCCTCAATGAGGCATTCATTGTGTGCCAGAAAATTTAACTTAAAACTTAAACGCGTTTTTTTTCGAAACCACGTCTTTCAAACTGGTACGCAGGGTTTCTCAAGAACGTGGTTATCGTGGTTACAGCTGTAGCTAGAGAGAGAGAGGAATATTATAGTAAATACTATATTATGATTATAGGCAAGAGAAAGTGAGATTTTTACTATAACATGATTAAAGCAACCATAGTATTGGTGAAATATGATTCATACAATAATTATTTAATTGATACAATCATTTATGGCTGTAGGAAACATAGTTTTGTGGCCGCAATCATATTGCAACCATATTTTTTCTCTGCGTATGAGTGTTTTTTTCTGTTTTTTAATAAAAACTAAAATTATATATTTTGTGAAATGAAGTTTTTCATAAACAAGAATTCTTTCTAAGTTCTAAGTACAGTAGTTTCACGATTTAACGAACCATCGGTTTAACGAATTCGGGATTTAACGAACTCATAAAAATTTTGAATTGAGTACCTTATATTACGAACACCGTAACTTTGTACCGTAATTTTGTACTCGATATAACGAACAAATACAAATTAGAGTCTTAAGTATGGAATGAGATGCAAATACAAAGATTTCCGCAAACAATATGCAAAAGCAATAGACATATAGAGAAAGGGGATTCCCCAACGATGTTCTGGCTGCGTTTTCTGTGTTTACTTTTGGAGTTTTTAGCATTCTTGTACGATCGTTTGTGGTGTAAACATTAGAAAACATGGGAAACAGAAAAAGATTGTTATTAAAAGAAAAATTAAATATAGTGGATGACTATAAAAAAGGTAAATGCGTGAGTGCATTGTGTGTTAAATATGGATTGGCCAAATCCACTATATCCACAATTTTAAAATCAAAGGAAAATCTGTTAAAAAATGCAGAGATGACAGGTTTTGGTTCAAAGAACAGAAAAGTAATTAAGGATGGAGAATTTCCAAAAATGGAAACAAGGCTCTTTTCATGGTTCCAAACGCAACGGAAAAGCCATATACAAGTGACTGGCGCTATTTTGCAACACAAAGCTAAAGAATTCCACAAACGATATTACAATGGCAGTTTTAATGCAAGCCATGGCTGGCTGACGATAAAAAAAAGCCATGGCTGGCTAATAAAGGCATTCTCCGAAAAATTTTAGAGTTGTTATTTCCATAGTTTTTGATTAAACAAAATTTGTCATAAATAGTTCTCGGTTAAACGAATTTTTCAATTTAACAAACAGGGCTGACATTATATAGTTCGTTAAATTGAAAAACAACTGTATTAATGTTTTGTATGTACCTACGTTTTGTTATAAATTGCACGAAAAGTATGCAAGTTTTTATTTTGTAAAAGAACTTAGATAAACTTTAATGTTTAATATTTTTAAGTTCAAGAAGAAAATTATTAGTAATTAAAACTAAATCTTAGATAAATTACTAGAAAATTTAACTAAAACTTGCAATGAAGTTCTGCTTAGGTGTTTTGGCTAAAATTTAATTACACAACAGAATTTACTTGTTTATAATATTTGTTCATATAATAAATATTTAAGCATATTTATTTACAAATATTTTGCTTATTTCAACTAAATAGTTACTAGATTTTAATTTTAGTTTTAGTTAGTGATCTAAAAGTAAGTTTATTTTTAACTTTCATAATTTGAATTTAATTTATAAACTTGGTAAACTCAATTTGTCTAACTTTACTTGTTTGTCGTTTCCTTCATTTTATTGAGTGTATTTCAACTTCTTGATTTTAAGTTTACTTTTATTGAACTAAAAGTAAGTTCATTTTAACTTATTTTCATAATTTCAATTTAATTTATAAACTTGGTAAACGCAATTTATCTAACTTTTCTAACTTGTTTTTGCTGTATCTTTATTACATTTTTTAAGAGTGTATGAAAAACTATAACAAGTTCTTAAAACATTAAAAATTCATTGAAATTCATACCGTACTTTTCTAACAAAATTTTTTTTATTGCATTTTTTTTATTGAATTTAGTTATTGTAGTAATTGTTGCGTTCAAAAAGATTATAGCATTTTAAAATTAAATAATAATGACTATTATACAATTACAAAAAAAATGCTGTAATGAAGAAGAAAAATACAAGAAAAACTAATAAATTACAGTGGAGTACGGTTATAACGAACTCGCGGGAACCGGACGATTTATTTAGTTCGTTAAAAGCGAGGTAAACATTTTCCCAAAAATTATTAAAATTTTAGGATTTTTTCTCAAATTTCCCCAATTGTAAATTATTTTTTGGAATTCCAAAACAATTCTCCCTTTAAATTATGTTTCATACAGTTTTAAATGTTCTTTTTAGTAAATTTGTAATTAAAAAGCTAACATTTTTAGTATTTGCAGAAGAATTTTAATTTTAGAATTTCGATTTTTTCATGTGTTTGTTATAATCTTTAAAAATTTGTATGAAAACTCGTAAAGGTGTCCGAAAAATTAGTTCGCTTTATAAAAAGTTCGTTTTAACGATGTGCGCAATAACCGTTTTATTTTGTTTTTAGTTCTTTTTAGTAAATTTTTAAATAAAAAGCTAACATTTTTAAGGTTTTCAGCAGAATTTTAATTTTAGAATCTCGAGGTTTTCATGTGTTCGATATAAGCGTAAAAATTTGTATGAAAACTCGTAAAGGTGTCCAAAAAATTAGATCGTTATATAAAAAGTTCTCTATAAACAATGTTCGCCATAACCGTATTGTTTTGTATGAACTATATTAGCAAATGTGCTGAGACCAGAAAAATCGTTCGTTATAAAAAAAAGTTCGTTATATCTGGTGTTCGTTATTACTGAACTCTACTGTATTTTAAATAAATGCAACCCAACAAAATATTTATGACTAAAAACATATAAAATTAGCCACTCGATTTGCTCCACCATTTCCGATTTCAACCAGACTAGGTACAGAAGTTGTTAGTCATATAAAGTGTGAGCCCAAATAAACGTTAACACACTTTTTTCTGCGATTGATTTAAATATTTTTTATTCATCAAACTGTGTTTGAAAAATGTATCAGATAATAAATTTTTTTGATTTCTCAAAATTAATTACATAGAAATAATCAAAAGCAAGTGCGCTAAAAAGTTTTGTAAACTTTTTGAAATAATCCAAGTTGGACTTTCAAAAAAATCACAAAAAAGTTACACGTATCACGTCAGTTTGTTTTAAATGTGTAACTCGTAGAACAGTTTAACAAGGACCTAACAATTGGCAGAAAACCTGAAACTGGTGCATAGCACTACTAAACACCTGTTGACATAACATTACTAAACACCTTACGAAAATCAAAAATAAAAGTAAAACAAAACTAGTATGGACAAAAATAATTAGTCTAAAAATTATTTTTTAAAAATGTTTAGATCATTACTTTATACTTAAAATAATAATAAAAATAATTGTGGTGTAAGGTTAGTGAGTTGGACTTTTAAACAGATGGTCACGGGTTCGATTCCCGGTGACGACGACACCAATTTAGAAACATAATATGTATGAGTTTTCTATCCCTCATATGTATCGCAGCGCCCACTTTGGGTGTTCCCATAGCATTTAACTCCAGCGAAGTAAAATAATGAACCTGGGCTATGAACCAAAATGCTTTAATAATTTCGCCAACTCTCCATCAGCTGTCGAGCAACAACTGTTCTAAAACATATAATCTTGCGCAATTGCAGTGTTGACATGTTTGAAGTCCTTTATCTTTCCCCACCTTTCATCTCTCCAATATCCCCTTTCCAAAGAAAGCAACACATTCTTAATAGGAAGAATTTCCTGAGTGTGCCTTCTTTAAAAAAATAAAAAATTAATGCAGTTTTTCATAAAATTTTATGAAAAAATTTCATTTCATTTATTCAAAATTTCATGCGACTAATGAAAGAGTTTTATTAAACCTATGGAGATTTTTCATATTCTTTTTTGAAAAATAAAAACATGCAAAAAGTGTGTAAGTTTCATCATTCATAATTTCAATGAAAATGAAAACTATTTAGTCAGTGTCAGTGATTGCACAGAAAAATTTCATATAGACGCAATCGAACAAATAAAAACATAACAAATATTACATTATTCAAAAATTCAAAAAAACAGGGTCACTGACGAAGGTTCAATACCAGAAACTGGGAAGTCTGATTCAGAAAAAATTGAAAATTTACAATGTAGTTATGATTTTTAGAAAATACACTCATTCTTCTCTACCACGATTTTCAAAACTATTTAAGTTCGAGTCCATACTCTATATTTCTTTATTAGGATATTTTCCTAACAAAAAATTTATAGAGATTTTGTTTTAAAATTTATTAATTGACCACTTTCAGGAATGTGTTGATAGATCTATTTCGGGATCTATTTCAAATATTCATATAAACTAGTTATCCCACTAAATGAGAACTCATATATGAGTTCGAAGTTAGAGATCATCACCATTGATCAATAATAAATTGAAAACTTGTTCGTTATGTGAAATCTTGTTCGTTTGTTTTTATTCTCCAAAGTATGGTCTAGTTTATTTCTCCCCCTTTACATCTTATTTTTAAATAAAACAAAACAAGTGTAAAAGTAAAAAGAAGAATAAATACAAAAAGCGTGTATCGTATATCTACCAAAGGTAGAGCTTGCACATAACGAACAAGTTTTCAATTTATTGTTGATCAATGGTGATGATCTTTAACTTCGAACTCATATAGTTATTAGTTCTCATTTAGTGGGATAACTAGGTTATATGAATGTTTGATGTTTGCATGGTATTGTCACTTCTTTTAAAACGTGTTCTGATGATGGGAACCCAGAAAATTCCTGAAATAGATCTATCAACACATTCCTGAAAGTGGTCATTAATAAATTTGAAAACAAAAACTCTATAGATTATTTGTTAGGACAATATCCTAATAAAGAAATATAGAGTATGGCCTCGAACTTGAATAATTTTCATTTTCATTGCACTATATTCGATCAAACATAATTTTTATTTTTAATAAAAATTATATCAAAATTCGTAGGTTCTTTAATATATATCTGGTCATGATTTAAAATGCTTTTATACGGCTGATTTATTGAATTTTTTATGCAAATTATTTTTAAAATGCATTTTTCTAAAATTTGGCCACACTCGATTTAAAACAACAATGCATATTTGAAAAATATGTATTTTTTCCCAAAAAGTCACATTTTTCTTTTTTGGGTGCTGGGGTTCAACTATTTTTTAATGATTTTTTGAAAAAAAGGCTTATAGCATTTCTGCTATTTTTAGCAATATTTAATCAAAACATTTTTTCGTGTTTACAAAAAATATTTCAGTTTTAATTTTTTATAACACATTTTGAAACTTTTTGCTGGGTTTGATTAAATTATATTCTTTTATTTTGTTTTAATCTATAAATTCTTTTTTATTCTTAAATATAATCACGTAAAAAAAAGTTGTTGGCCAACTATTTATAAACACAAAAACCAAACCCAAGTTGTGCTAAACACAATAATTTGTAAATAATTTATGATTATTTTAAAAATATTTACAAGTTTACAAATTTACAACTTTAACTACCGATTTTAGCATTAAAAATTTAAAACTAATTTAAAAGAATTTATAATCGTAAAACAAAGAACAACTTAAATTATAAAAAACTGTAACTAACAAGTGCTAGGGTTAGTTTAACAGTATATAATTTTAATACTAATTTAAAATTTAACACCATGTTTGAATAATAAAATATAAGGTCTGTTCGACGTCATAAACGCGGGTTCCCGCGGCAACCCAATTTATCCGAAACAACAAAAATTTACACACAAATTTGACAATAAAAACGCTTTAAGGTGAAATTGGGTAGCAGCTCTTGAAAATCTATAACAATACATTAGATACACTTAAAAATCACATCCATCGATCCAAAAATATTCTATTTTTAGTATTTTATTTATTTAAGCTAATTTTTACCTAAAGTTTTGAATGTAAATAAAAAAGACCTTTATTACATATATTTTTAATATGGATGGTAACCGATTTGATGGCGTAACGCTATGTTCGTGTATTTCGGTAACGGTATTTTAATGGTAACGGTAATTTAGATATTTCAGTAGCGGGTTTTTAAGGATAACGGCTTTACAGTTATTTCTGTAACGGTATTTTAAGGGTAATGTTATTTTAGTTATTTAGTTCCGGTTCACACACGGCAATTTTACTTGCGCAAGTCTTGAGTTTATAGAAGAGTGAGGAATAGAGAATGGAAGGGGGTACAGACTTGCCCGTACTCCAACTCCGGTTTGTTTTGTCATCCGCAATTTTCAACACGAAGTTTCAAAACGAAAATTGCTTAAACAAACTTTTCATGTGTGAACACAAAAGCAAGTTCAAAGGAGAAATGAAGAAAACTTGCGCAAGTAAAATTGCCGTGTGTAAACCGGTACTTAGATAATGTCAATACCTGCCTAAATTTTTAAGCCCCATTCCAATAACTGGCTAAATTATGATTCAACTTTGGGAATACATATCTATTAACAGCGATATTATTTTATCTTGCGAAATTATTTCGGTAACGGTATTTTTAGAATAACGCTGTTTCAATTATTTCGTTAACGGTATTTTAAGGGTATTGGTATTTTAGTTATATCGGTAATGGCAATTTACGGATAGCGGTATTTCAAATATTTCGGTAACAGTTTTGAAGGGATAACGATAGTCAGTTGAAAGGGTTTTGAATCGATAACGATATTTTAGAGGTATTGTCTGACATCCCTGGTTTAAAGCATTTTTTTAAATTGCTATATGGCAACCCTGACGATATAATTTTTTATAAGTTTACCAGTGTTTTAAATAATAAAAACCGTGCATTGTTTATGTTCTGAGTGGAAACGGAAACAAATTTTGGAATACTTTAGACTTTGTGTAGTTTTAAAGTTCATCGTCCGATCGGTCATATTTTCAAAAATTATATACAATCAATAAACTAATTTCTAGCACTGAAATAAATACGAGTACATTTTCATATTTTTTCATTAACGTTACAATCAATAATATAAAAACTTAGGCTTTTTTTATATTTTTAAATAATTTTTGAAAAAAGTTCCGTGAAAATTGGTCAAAATTTTATATTTTTCAAATAGTATTTATCAACTCTGGATAACAATTTTTTAAATTTTTTTTATTCACTATTGTAGAGAAGTTGTTGAGTAATTTTGGGGATTTTAAATCACTTAGTAATTTTTTTTCAGTAAACAAATATAGCCGTTTAAAAGTACTGGATCGAAAAGGGAACTGTGTGTCAAATATAAGTTTAACAACATTCAGTTATAACTAACGGGATCAAAAAGCGGGCTAAAGCAGGATCTTTAAAATGTTTTACCCAATAATACGAATTATATCTAATTTGATAGTTTTTAGTTAAAATCGCTTGAAAAATTTGTGTAATGTAAATGTGGCTTTCCGAGAATTAAAGCTCAAACATTACTTTGAAAATTGAGGGAAGAGTATTCCTTTTTTTTTCTTTAAAAATCATTTTTTTAAAAGCAGTTTTTTTTTATTAAATTTGAGTATTTATGTTTTTTATGTATGTGAAAAATAATTGCCAACAATTTTTAAAAACTTTTCCGAAAAGTTTTCGAATTGTTGAAAGGGATTTTGTAAAATTCTCCCAAAAACACAGGAGTATTCCGAAATTCTGATTAAAACAATACATTGTGAATGCTGTGATTGACAAAACTGCACTTAGCCCACACTCAGCGCTGTGTCGACCGTGGCTCAACTCGCTAAGTGATGATGCTACGAGTCATAGCCTGTTGTATGGCTGTGGGTTTGAAACTCACTACGACAAAAAGTTAAAAGTTTTCCATACAGAGAAATTTAACAATATAAAATACTTTGTTGACAAATAAATGAACCACTAACAGGTCCTTGGAGGGGATGAAACTGTGGCAATCTGGCATATAAATTGTGTCCGTTAAATTGTTCAATAAAAATGTTTTCTTCTAAAAAAAAAAATAAATCTAACTAAAAAAAATCTCCAGTAATTAATTGTAATAAAATTAATTACGATTGTCATTATATGACGGTTACAAACACTTTACCCCAGAGACAATATAAGAAAAATTTTACAAAATTTTTATATTTTTTAAGTTTAAAAAAAAAAATTGATGAAATTTTTGAAAATCGGAAAAATTTTTGAAATCTATTAGCGACCCCTAATTGTTTTAAGGATTTTTTTTTTTATGAATCTTAATCTATCTCAGGGTTGTCACATCCAAAATTCCAAAGAAGCAGCCTAGTGATCATAGTATAATCAGTTACTATCATACTTATTACCATAAGGATCATTCTATGATTATGCCACCTGTCGCAGGGCACAGGTGGCATAATTTGGATACCTGTAGTACCGCGAGACTTACGTGGCCCAACTACGACCTAGAGCGTACAAACTCTCTCCTGAGCAGGAGCAGGAGGGATGTCTCGAGGCTGACGGCTGTTCTGACCGGTCACTGGCTGATTGGTAGGCATGGCATTAGACTTGGGATTGTACGCGGTTCGCATTGTCGCAGCTGCGGCATACCGGGCGAGGAGGAGACTGTGGAGCATCTTCTCTGCGATTGTCCGGCGCTGCAGCATATTCGACTCCGGATCTTGGGTGACCATATACTGGACGACCTCTCGGTAATATCACGTGTGGGATTCGGTGATCTCATACGTTATCTTAACCGAACGGGGTGGGTCTAGTACTCCGGATACTAGTTCCTTACGGGTAGTGTGGTCTCTTCAAAACAGAGTCGCTTTTTGACTCTACTTGATGCTCACGAGTAGAGTGAGCTGCCACTTAAACCAACCAACCAACCAATGATAAAATCAATCATTATATCATTACATGAAGCTTTAAATAATATTTAGTCCCTGCGTCAAGGTGTACGAGTTTGTTTTCCATTAGTTTTACCACGAAACCCTTTAATAAACACTGAGAGAATTATCTTCATAATATTATTAAGATGTATTTGAACTTCTATTCTTGTAATAAATGTAATTAAATTTACTGTAAATTAACAGTTATTTTAACAAGAGTTACATTTAATGATAATGGCCACCAAAGAAAAAAAAATTATATGTATAAAATATGAAGATGAACATGGTCTTAGGTTAAAGCAGGCGCGGATCCAGGGGGAGTGAAAACGGAACATTTCCTACCCCAAAATTAAATTTTTCTGTACAAAAATCTGAAAAATATTAAAAAAAAAGTTAATCAAAAATACTCTAACTTCCCGCCCCAAAACATTTTGCTGGATCCGCGCCTGGGTTAAAGAAAAACTGTTTCCTATTTGAAGTACAACATCAATAAAGAATGTATAGAAAAACGAATGCCTGGTTCTTTCTTTAATTTTGTACAATCAGGAAGTGAATTTTAAATGATTCTTATTTTCCCCCCTATATACATATATCTACACTTAAAGTCCGTCCGTCTGTCTGACTATTCTGTTAAGCAAAACTTAGTTTTAAGCGCAAAAATTAAATGAGAGAAAAAAGTTAGTTTAGTTTCAGAACGTATGAAAAAAGACATTAACATAGTATGGCTTTTTAATCTTTATACATCTAACGATTCGTTTTGGGTTTTGTAACAGGTTTTAAAAACATTTACGACTTGTTATCATTTTTGAACTTAAACTCCCCTTTTTTTCTGTTCAAAGTTAAGAAACACGTATCGTAGCTGGGTAGTAGTACGAGGGCGGTCCCAAAATTAGCCAACCTGACGTATTGATGGCTGCAATAGCTTGAAAAAAAATTACTTTGGTGTAAAGTGGCAACATTATAAAACATATGTTTTAGGTTTCAAGGCGCCACGTTGTGTAGAATATTTTTTTTTTTTTTGAGAAATCAAAAATAAACGATATCAGTGAATTTGTAAACATGGATAAAATTGTTCACCGTTATGTAATTCAATAATTTTATTTGAAAGGTCTCAGTCCAACCAATATTAAAGCCGAGCTAGATTCTACTCTGGGCGGAGTCTGCTCTTTGTTTACGTCTATGAAATATTGGGTGGCAGAGTTTAAACGACGCCGTACGAGCTGCCAAGAAGAACACCGTAGTGGTCGAGCAATTGAGGTTTCCACGCCAGAAACTGTTAAGAAAATCCACAAAATGCTATTGAATGATGCGTGAGCTGTCTGAAATGATAGTCATATCGAAAAGTGATATATATCGCATATGGACCAAAAATTTGGAGATGAGAAAGCTGTGATTAAGATGCGTGCCGCTTTTGCTCACAATAGAACAAAAGCAACGTCGTCAAGATGCTTCAATCGAGTGATTAGCGATGTTTCACCGCAAGAAGCAGAGTTTTTACTTCGATTTTGTAGCTATGGATGAGACATGGGTACAACACTTCACACCTGAGACAAGGAACAGTCAAAGCAGTGGACTGGAATGTGAGAATCGCGTCCAAAGAAGACGAAGACCGTTCCATCTGCAGGTAAGGTCAGGGCGTCTGTTTATTGCGATGCGCGTGGGTTAACTTTTATTGATTATCTTCAAAAAGAAAAACCAATCAACAGCGAGTATTATGCTAACTCATTACAACGTTTTAGTGATGAAATAAAGAAAAAAAGGCCGCATATGGTGAAAAAAGGTGTTGTTTTATCAAGACAATGCACCAGTTCATACATCCACAGTGATAGAAATTTGTGCGTAGTATTAATGAATTCCTTCATTAATACAATGAATTTTTTCATAAATTCATGTTTCATTAAATCAATTTTAATAAATGGTTTCACTGACCCAATGATAATTTCATTAAGTATATGACATTTTTTTTTTTCATTAATTCTAGCATAAACGTCATGAAAGTTTCATGTGCTTAACGAATAAAATTCATAGTTTAAAGGAAATATTTTCATTACTTTTTATCACAAAAAAACAAAAAATTATTTATCTGTAATACACTTTTTAATAGATTGAGATGTTAGCCACAATCAAGCTTTTCTTTAAATTAAAAAAAAATATATATAAATAAAATAATCTGTTGACTTTTACAAAGAAATTTTTTTAAAGATTTGGTAGTCATTTCACATCAACACTTAATACACTAAATGATTTGAGACCGCCTCAAATCAATTTATTTCGAAGTTTTGGTTAATTTTGTTTAACAAAAACAGTTATGACATTTGTAATAAGAAGCGTTTAACTTCAGAAATTTTTTTATCCAAAATATACTAAAGGGATTTTTTTTATAGAGGTATAGAACTTTGAAATGGAATAAAACAAAGATGATTTTTTTTAAATTGACATGAAATTTACTTTATTCGAAAGATAATCTTCTGGCATTATAATTTAAATATGACTCTGGCATATGAAAAAATGACCGCCACGACTGGCTCGGACGTAGTCTAATCTGGAGGTCCAATTTTCGATGACTTTTTCCAACATTACTGCGAATATTGTCCTCCAAGTGGGAGCTTATCGGCGTAGACTGGCGCCTTTACATATCCCCATGAAAATAGTTCAGCGGTGTTAAATCGCACGATCTTGGAGGCCACTTGACGGGTCCGAAACGTGAAACTATGCGGTTACCAAACGTTTCCTTCAATAAATCAATTGTGGCACGAGCTGTGTGACATGTTGAAACTACAGCTCCTTCACATCATGTCTGTGCAATTGATGAACGAAAAAGTCAGTAATCATGGCTCTATAGCGGTCACCATTGACTGTAACGTTCTGACCAGCATCGTTTTTTAAGAAGTATGGACCAATGATTCCACCCAGCCCATAAAGCACACCAAACAGTCAGTTTTTCTGGATGTATCGGTGTCTTAACATACACTTGAGGATTATCATCACTCCTAATACGGCAGTTTTGTTTGTTGGCGTATCCATTTAGCCAGAAGTGAGCTTTATCGCTAAACAAAATTCGTGCGCGATACGTATTTCGTTGTTCAGGCGTCAGTCTATTCATGTTGAAATGCCAAACCAAACTAAACATAAATCACTTGACAGCTGACAAAATGGCAGCCAGTTAAAAAAATGTTGCCGACTTAAAGTTATATACCAGTATAAAAAACACCCTTTATATAGGCAAAAATACTACTAAACAAATTTTGCTTGCATATTACAAGTTAAAATTTTGATTGTAGAAAATTCGATAAATTCTCAGTAACTTAATGAATTTTTTTATGCAATTATGAAATAATCATAAAAAAATTTATTTAAAATATTTACAATATTAATGAATTTTCATTCAGTTTATGAAATTATTCATTAAATCAATGAATGTATTTTAATGAAATCGATTCATTAATACTATGAAGGAAAATTCTATCAGTGCACTACTGCGATGGCCAAAATCAATTCGAATTACTCCGTAGCGCAAATTATTCGCCAGATTTGTGTATTTCCAAACTTAAAAAAATAGCTCAATGTTAAAATATTTGCCAACATTGAAGAGGTGGAGTCTGCGTTTGTTGGCTATTTTAAGCAGCTTAGACAGTTCTTACTATAAAGAGGGTATCGAAGCTATTGAATATCGTTGGGAAAAGTGTATCGAGCTAAAATTGAATTATGTTAGGAAACAAAGAAAATGTTTCCCAAATTTGTTGTGTTTTCTTTGTTAGGTCGGTTAATATTAGGACCGCCCTCGTATGTAGTAAATGTCTGTCGGTCGGTCGGTGTAAATGTGTTACTTTACTATTATTAAGATAGAAAAAAGTAGACCCCTCTTTGCATTGGAACAATCTAATATACTTTATTATCGTGTTTGAAATAGTAACCAATCTTTTTGTTTTTATCTGATACGAGTAGTTTTCTTCTTAATTTTTTTTTTCTATTTCGCTCTGAATTTAAGTCTATCTAAACGAGCGGCGTTGGTTTAGTAGACAAAAGAACAGCAACAAAAATCATGGAAAAACGTGGCTAAACCAAAAAGGTTATGTTACTTACATGATTTTCATTAACTACCAGTGACTTAAAACGATTCAATATTATTTGAATTTAATATTTAATAAAACAAAAAAATCTAATTTCGACCAACTTTCAGTGAGAAATTGTACGAAATTTTTTACCATTTGCGATCTATTCATTGCTCTAGTTAATTCGGTTATCGTATATTATCTGTTAAGAGTAGCGTTAACTAGTGTCCGACCGAACAGTTCGGCCAAAAAACTATATTTTGTCGGTTTTTTGATATCTAGAGGCAATGATGACAAATCTTGATATTGGAAACATGTTTCTTGAGCCGATTTAATTCGATTTTGTGTATAAAATTTAAGAGAAAAGCCGAAGTTTAGATATAAAGTTAAAAGTTCGCCGAACTTTCCGAGGACTAACAGTGAAATAGTCAAATTTGACACTCAAAATAGCATCTAATCAGTCCAATAAACATTTTTCCATTCGTCAAATTTGTCCATAATGCTTTTAAATACCGAATACAGACCAAATGCATTTTCTGGCCGAACTGTTCGGTCAGACACTAGCGTTAACCCATGTTGACCAGAGGTGACCACTAACATTTGTTTTCATTAATATTGATATATTTTTAGCTTATCTGGAAATCTGCAAAGTATTTTATTTACATTATTTAACCTAAATGTATACAACAATCGAGTGAAACCAATTGAGAATTCATTCGATGTGTAAAATTGGGATTTGAGAATTCAATCATTCCATAGACAAGCAGGATTGAATTCTTCAAAGCTCTGTACATATGTATATTATATTTGAAAATATTTTTTAGGCTGCAAATTCTTGGAAGTTCCGTCTAAATTTATGGATGTATAAATGTTTTTGTGAGATTATAAAGTTTTTTAATTTACTGTCACAATATTACTTTTATATATTTAATTTGTTCATAAAATTCATAAAAATTCCTAATAATTATTAATTTTTAGATTTTTTTAGCTTTTTTTTCATTTTGTTTTATTTTTTTTTTTTTTAATTTTAAAATGCCAAAATATTTATTACTATTATAAGTTAGTCTATTTACAAACTTTGTGCGTAAAAATATTATTTAACAAAATAATACTAATTTTAGACATAATGTGTTTAATTGTAAACACATAATGGGTAAAAATACTGTTAGTGTGTATTATTGTATATAAAAATGTGCGCAAAATAATTTTACGCATTTTGTGTTTAAATTTACCGCATTTGCGTAATGTTAGATAAAACTTTACTCATTGTATAGCAGTAAATTTAAAATAATTGTATATAAAAGTGTGCGCAAAATAGTTTTACCCATTTTGTGTTTAAATTTGCCGAATTTGCGTAACATTGCGTAACATTACTCATTTCATAATAGTAAATTTAACAATAATTTTGTATTGGGCCTGGTAATTTTTTCCAAAATTTGAAACAAACATTTTCTCCATGTTTTTCTAAAATTTGCCAAGTTTTTAAGTTTCATTTCAGATTTTAGTAAATTTCTCCAAATTGTTGTAAAATTACTATTTAAGAAATTACTTTGTTAACTTGAGTTTTGCCTACCAAGTTTTAATACACTCACACTTTTTTACCAATACACTCACACTTTCTAAATTGAAACGAACTTGCTTCAGATTTCTCTTTCAAGTTTAGTGTATCAATTTACGTTCAAGAAAACAGCTGATTACAATTCTTTTGAAGTTGTTTTTGTTTTTCCTTTCACAAATATTAAAATTTCTTTCAACTTGCGTGCAGCCTACATCACAGCTGTCAATTTTTACATATTTTGACAAACAGTATATGTAAAAGACTATCAAGAAAATCTTGATCGTGTGGCTGCAGTGTTAGCTAAAAAATGTGTAAATTTATTTTTTTAAAGTCTATTTAACCAATCCTGTGAAAAAAAAACAATTTTCGTGCAGTTTCCTTATTTTTTATTGAATTTTGAAAAGATTTTCAAGAAGACTTCAGTGTTTTTTAAATTAATTATTTAACAAGTCTTTTAGTAAGATTGCAACTTTTTTTTATAATATCCACTTTTAAAAAAACAACTGTAACTTTAAAATTTATTTTAAAACACATAATGAAGTTGATGATGTATTTAGTAAGGAAATATAAATCCTATTGCAAGTATTTATTTTTCATTTTTTGGTTATTTTCCCCTGAACTCTTGAGTTTTCTTAAGAATAACTAGACAAATTTTAGAAGAAAAACAAATTTATGTTTGCAACAAAAAGTTATGCCAAAAAATAAGCAGCCAATTGTAAAACTTGTATAAAAAAACACACACACACAAATTATAACGAAATAACATTTGGTCTGTACAAATTTTTAGAAAATGAAATGAAAAAAACAACTGCTCACAAATATTGTAAAGTTCTTAGAATTTGTCGCCAGTTTTATGTAAAAATCAGACAACATCAAAACTCTTAAAACTTAATTATTAACGACAAACGAAATGGAAGAATACACAAAAAAATATATCTAAATAACTGAAGAAGACATAGAGATGAACAAAAAAAATAAAAAAAACACTCTGCCAAGTGTTTAAAAAGGGCTAAGAAACATAAAACATAATTTAAATAGACATTTCGTTATAAGTGTAAAAAGTTGTAAAGTAGTAAAGTACGATGATTGTATAATATGCAGCATATTTCTAAAGAAGAAAAGTTTTATAAGACAAACAAAAAAAAAAAGCCGCCAAGTTTACACAAAAGTTTAAAGAGAAACAAAGTTTTTTTTTATATAAAAGAAGATTATTAGTAAGAAAACAGAGGTTTTCTGAATGGCGTGGGAAGGTATTCCAAAGCAAAATTTTTCTTCCACAAAATAGTTTTCCCACAAACAGAATTGACCCACTTTGTCTTAACAGGAAAGTTGGAATATAGAGGTTTACATTTAGGGAAACTTTGTAAATATAAACCAGTTAAGTCGAACATATATGATCGTATGTGGGCTTGCATATGATCATATAAGGGTATAGCTGATCATTTATGTCCATATGTAGTACAATATATTTCCATATATGGTCTCATATATGACCATATTTGTTTGAATCTGAAATTTAGGATATATGGTCGTATATGATCATCTATGAGCAAATATGAATCATATACGTTCATGTACTCTTAAATTTCGTATTTGAATATATTTGGTCATATGAGATAATATATGATCATATATTAAACTATATATGGACATATGGAAAATGGAATCATTTATGAATATATGTGATCATATATGGGCTTGCATATGAGTATATGCATATGGATATAGCTGATCATATACGTCCATATGTAGTACAATATATTACCATATATGGTCGTACATGATCATCTATGAGCAAATATGAATCATATGTGGTCATATACGTTCGTATCTGGGTATATGTGGTCATATATAAGATAATATATGATCATATATTAAACTATATATGGACATATGTGACAGCTATATCCATATATTCTCATATACAAGCTCATGTATGATCACATATATTCATAAATGATTCCATTTTCACTGAGAAGATAATATTATGAAAAATTAAGACCACCCAAAGGGGACTTTTAGTGAATTTGTAAATGTTTTGTTAGTTTACAGCTTACAGAATCGCACCGTTGTGGTCCAGCATTGCCATATTATGCTCAAAACGATCTTTCCGGTAGAAATGTAGTTATAGAATATAGAAATGTTGAATGTTATATTCACAAAATATTGATTTACTCTGTCCAATGGTATCTTGTTGATACACTGCGTTGCATAACTTTAATTACAAATGATTTTTGTTATTTTTTTTTTATATTGCAATCGTTTTTTTTAAACTTATATATGTTTTTAAGAGTGTGATAACTGATCTCTTATTGTGTAAAATTTAAGCGATTATTTAAATAAATTAAGAGAAAAATTGTGTAATAGTATTTTGTTAGTGTTTCATAACTTTAATTACATATAATATATATAAAAAATAGTTGTCACAAATTTTGCAAATAATCCGAGTGATTATGGTAAAAATAAAACAGGTTATGAGAAAAGGTTTAAAGGTTATGAGATAATGTTCAGTCTTGATGGTCCAGATGGATTTAACAGCTATTGGAGAGATCTACGCAAGGCAACACGATATTTCTCAAAAATAAATTTAGAAGGCTGGTATGGTTGATTTGGCATTTCCAATCTACAGAATGAATTTTTTTTCAGAGTATATTACGGTACTAGGAGAGAAATTGGTGCCATTTATTAAAAACAGCAACGACGATGAATTAATTTTCCAACAAGACAATGCCTGAGTAGTACTGTAGTGTGAGTACATGTAAGTCGTCAGACGATGGAATGGTTATCATCAAAAAATATAAAAGTATTGGAATGGCCCGCATGTTCTCCGGATCAAAACCCCCATTGAAAATATTTGGGGGAGTATTAACTCGTCGAGTTTACGAAGAAAATCGTCAATATGAAAGCGTTGTTCATCGAAAAGAAGCAGTTTTTGATGCGTGGAGATCTGTAATGGAATAACTTCGAATAATTCAACATACATATTCATATTTTAAAATTTATGTCTGTCATATTGGATCCGCCATATCCATGCCTCTGAACCCTCCCTAGTGTGCGTTTAAAGCAAATTAGACATTTTCTATAAAAAATATTTGTTGCCATGTTGGACCCGCAATTTTGAATTTTAATTTAATGATTTTAGATTCGAAATCAGCCACCAAAAATCTTTTAAACACAATTGATTAGAATTAAATATATTAGACTTTTAAAATATATATCCGACATATTGGATCCGACATGGCAAATTTAAAAATTCTGATTCCAGATCCCTCTGATTCTAGTTTTAGTCAAGCATGCTGGCCCACAGTGCGACCACCTGAGTTTTAATCAAGTAGTCCGGCAAACTGTTGCTCAGGCATGCTGGCCCACAGTGCGATCCCCTGAGTTTTAATCAAGTAGTCCGGCAAACTGTTTGCTCACAGACTATTCACATCGTATTATTACTTTACGATTGCACATAAATAAAATCGAACCCCAGAAAAAAATATTTGCCTACTTTTTTTAATTAAATAGATTTGTTGAAAATTTAAAAAGCTTTCAATTAAAATTTTATTGAATCAACTAAATATTTGCTCAAATTTTAAACTTGCTTGACATTTTTTTTATACTATTGCGCAAAACATATTGCAGTTGTTTACTAAGAAGACAAGAATGGAGCAAAATTAACGATTAATAGGGTTTTTGTTAAAGTTCTGCCTATTATGGAGGCTCTAGCGTTTCTAAAACTTCAGGTTCTGATGAGATCTTTAGCAACATCGAAATACTAGTATCAACCTAGCTAATATGTTTGATTTGCTTTATTTTTGTAAATATACGGAGGTAGAAAGCTCGTTATAAAATTAAAATAACATATTGCTGTTGTTTTTTGTAATATTTATGCATGCAGTTGTGTTTATAAATGTTTTTGTATTAGTAATAAATATTTTAAATCCATTTTATTTAGATTTAGTAATTCCCATTAGGTTTATTACTTTATTAAGTTAAATAATTTAATTTTAGTGGTTTAAATCAGAATATTAATTTATTCTAAAACATAATCATAAAATTGATAATGTAATTTTTTAAATTAAATTTTGTTTAATAAAAATGTAACAAATTATTTTGAACAAAAAGAATGTTAAAATAAATAAAAAATAAAAAATACTGTGATTTTAACAAAAGGGCTAATTTTAGCAAAAAAAAGGTTGATGAAAGATGATGGGCTTCAAACATGGCAACACTGAAATTGCGCGAGATGATAAGTCTTAAAACAGTTGTTGCTCGCCACCTGATGGAGAGTTGGTGAACTTATTGAAGCTTTTTGGGTTATAGCCCTGATTCATTATTTTACTTCGGTGGTGTTAAGTGCTATGTGAACACCGACGGCGGGAGCTGCGATACATATGAGGGATAGAAAACTCATATATATTATTTTTCTAAATTGTTGTTGTCGGCAGAGGGAATCGAATCCGGGACCATCTGTGTAACAGTCCAACTCGCTAACCATTATACCATTACATGTAATCGGGTGTAATTGAGTAATTGCCCTGTAATTGAATACCCAGATCTTGTTACAAATTCCCATGTTTGGTATTAAATATCTTACAAATTTTCCAAGGAAGCGTTTTAACTCACAAGTGTGAGAGTAAGTCTAAAACTATTAATGAAATAGAAAAATTCCACTAGTGAATGATTCTGAAATGTAATTGATGTCACCCAAGTATGATTTTATCCAATTGTTTTTTTTTTTTGCGTTTTGAGAAGGTATTGATCACTTTTTAATCAATTAATTAATGTTTAATTGAAAAACAACTCAATTAAAGAGCTAGCCATTTCTAATTGAATTAGTAATTTTCGTTGTTGGCGGAATTTCAGCAATTTAAGTTATTGAGGCGGGGGTTTTCGGGATTGAAATGGGTTTTATTTTTGTATAAAAAAAATGTGAAGCAAGTTGCGAATTTGAGCAATTATTTAATTGATTCAATTATTTTTTAATTAACAGCTTTTAAAATTTTCAACAAATCGATTTTAATTGAAAAAAGTTGAGTCTGTGTAACTGACAACATGTTTTAAAAAAAAAATCCCCATCATCCAGCTCTTCAACTTGGCTTACCTTCTTTTAAATGTTTTACACATAATCACATAAAAATTTAATAAATCTTCACATGTATTTAAGACATGTTTTAGATACAGATACAAAATATAATGAAACAAAAAAAATATGTATTGTAAAGAAACCGAAAGCCATCTAAACTTTTTATGTTGTTGTTAACTAAACTGAGAAGAAGAAACAATATAAACTCTCAGACAACTTTTTTTCTTTCTGTGTGTGAAAAGATTCTGGTATTAAGTTTTTTTTTTTTTTTTTTTTTTTTTTCGTTCTACTAGTGGAGGTGCTTATTTAATGTTTCACCTTATACACTCCATACGTCAAGCATCAGCAGCATCATCATCAGATCAAGCATAATAAACTTATTTTGTGTTATGCTAAGGAAGCAACTACAAAATTGTGAAAAGTATGAAAACTAAGACAAGGAATTTATGAAACAAACGACTGTTTCAAAATTAAACTTATGGCGACTCCTGGTAGACGCAAAACTATGGAATAGTTGGTAATAAAACAAAAAAAAAAGAAGTCTGGAGAGATAAATAAACATGCAAGTACAGTGGGATGTTTTATAGAAATGCTTAGTTCCTCCATCAAGAAGATTTATATCTAAAACAAAAGTTTCGTCAAAAGTATGTTAGAATCTTCGAGCTGTCCAGATCTTCAAAGAAGTTATATCATCATCATCCCCGACCTTTTATTCTTTAATCTTCTACATAAATTCCTGCGAAAAACATGGACGCCGTTCTGACTCTATACTATCTTGGAAGACTACATACAGAAAAAAAGATTGGTTGGAATTCGGTCAAAAATATTTAAAATTTATATGATAGGACGTTTTTTATTAGGAATTACCTATAATCGATTAATGAAGCCAAAATACTATAAAATGAAAAAGAGGAAACATTAACTAAAAAACAATCCTATTATACAATTATTGGTATTTCCAATCAACTTCTCAATTCGGTTAGTAATTGCGTACGGTAGAATCAATCATTTATTTAGTGAAAATGCAAAAAAAAATGGTACCAGCTATCAAATTTATTAAAAAATGGTCGATAATCAAAAGTGGTAACTGCAAATTCGGGTTTTCCAAACAAATATTAAATTGAATTAGGGTTTTGGTAGAACCAACCGAATTGTGGATGACATTGACTATAGGCGCAACTAATGATTGGCAAACGAATTCTAGACTATATTTGTTTTTTCTAACAAATTATTTTAATTCAAATTTAGCACTCAACATTTATAAGCGTTTGTGGTGTAATGGGTTGAGTGGCAGCCAATTACTCCGATTTCCCGAGTTCAAATACCGGAAAAGACAAACTTTTTTTTTTTAATTAAAATAAAATACTAAAATGTTCAAACAGCCAATAGTTTAAAGAAAATTAACAGCAATTGTGGTGCAATGAGTAGGATAGTGGGCTATTAATCTGAAGGCCACGGTTCAATACTTGAAAAATCAAAAAAGTTTTTCAATTTCAATAAAATTTTGTGGAACGTATTATATTAGCTTTCAAGTTAATAAGAAGATAGTCTTTGTAACCGCCAGAATTCGATTGGCAACAAATTCGGTGGCCACAACTAAGACTGTTTTCTGGGTGTAATACATACCAAGTAAAGAACGGTAGAGGCCTTTCTTATACAGGACGAGGCGGATGTGCATGGTAATCATAATACCGAAAGAATGATTGAGATCTACCTCAGTAAGGAGTAGGCGGATGTGCACGGCAATCATAAGGCCGAAAGAATGATAGAGGCCTACCTCAGAAAGGAGGAGGGAACTACATATATTATTTACTAGATATCTACGCCAATCATAAGACCAATATTAACCGATGGAACCGTGGTATAGAAAAGGGCGGTAGGCATAAAATCATTTATCTATAATCTCGCTGAGGTACAATGACAGTTTTTTCAGAATGTCGCAGGCGCTGTCAATTGAACCTCCCCACGCTGGTTGTGGATACATGGGTCCAACATCTATTAGGATCTTTGTGGGCAGTCTTTCCGCTTCGAGAACCTTAGAATACAATACAATAAGATTGAAGTGTGTGATGGGCGGTATTGAAGCCCATAACCAAATCAGTCGGCATACATTTCGACTGATATTAGTGCTGAAATGTATTGAGAGCTTGGTGTGATCTGGGACTTATCGGATTCGATGACCAATGCGGAAGGCACTGAATACTTGTGGGGTATCCATAGTACATCACAGTAGTCCATTTCTTAGGGTATTGAATGAACCTCATAAATTCTAAATGGTATCTAAAAGGTTCATTAACCATCTCGTTTTAGGGAAAGAGTGAAAATGGTAAACTAAATGTTCTAACGTGTATCTATTCGCCGCATATTATGTACATAAGATACCTGATACTAGGCTTGGCCATTTTAGGTCTTTCTAAAGATCGCTCTTTACAGTTCAGCTCCTTTCAATGAACTAGTTCGCTCTTCTAGTTCAACAGCTCTTTATCCTAAATTGAGCTGTGCGACACGAACTATTTGAAGTGAATTGAATCTGCTGATGCGAAACAAAATGTGTAAACAAAATGTGCAACTTTCTATTAAATTTACTAGCGGAGAATAATTCAACACTTTAAAAAATATTTAAAATGATTGTTAAATCATAAAATTGTAATTATAAAAATTTTAAATTATTTAAAAAAATTGAGCTGGCAACATTAAAAAAAAACTCAAAAGCAACATAAAGAAAAGAAATATTACTCAAAAGACAAAAAGAACGAAAAGAACGAAAGACCTAAAAGATCTGATGATTGTGCTCCACTAGTTCAAAGAAAAGACTAGTTCAATTGAACTAGGTCGTTCACGAACTACACTACTCTACCTGATACCCTTATATGGAACGGAACTATGACTTTAACATAGTGTTGACATAAGCGGAGGACAGTGACCCCTTGTGACATATCACAGACCTAACTTTTAATGGGGCACTAAACTTTCCTTAAAAACAGAGTGCTGTCCTAAAATGTCTAACTGGATTAGCCTAGGTCGTTTCACAGAACTATCATAAAAGATATAGCTCAGGACATGTCCCAGGTTAGGTAATTGACATGCCCTATTACAACCCCATGTAAATTGAAAGGTCCGTCGATATAAAGGTATCGTTATGGTGGCAGTTCGGCTAAATTTCCAATAGGGTATGTAGTGAGAACAACCGTTTTCTCCTATAGACACCACTTAAAATGTCAAGGAAGATCCTAGAGGCGAAGGGGGTCTCCGATTGTAATAAAATTTATATATATGATAGAAGGGACAAAACTTATGTAAATGTAAAATTTTTAGCCGCCGAATCCTAAATCTAATAGGTAATTTTGTGCTTTAAAAATATTTTAAAGTCTCTCCAATACCTCTTGTTTGATAACCAATCTACTTTTAGGGCAGTATGAAAAAACTTCAAAAAAATTAAAAAAAAGCTTATTTTCTTTCTCATTTTTTACCACCTGAAGGTGCATATTCGTTTTGTATACACTATCACATATCCAAATTATAACTTCCTTGTAAGTAATTATCTTGCAACGTTCTTTGTTGGTCTACTAATAAAACATTTTGTTTCTTATCAGATACATCTGTTTAATCATCTTTCCACAAAAATAATTTCTATATGTAAGAGTCGAACTAATGGATTATTTACGAGTTAAAACCAAGCTAATGTTTGACAAAGCATCAGCAATTTCATTGTCCGAAATACTCATATGACCCAAAATCCACAGAAGACAGACCATGTTTTCCTATAGACACCTCGTTAAGTCTGCACTTACACTGATGAACAATCTTGGATGAAGCAAACAAAGATTAAAGTGACTTAAATGTGGACTGACTGTCACTAGAAATAGTGATACTCCTGTCTCTCCACCTGTTATCGATTATCCAACTTTCTATATCCTCAAAAGCAAATGTCTCAGTCGCCATCCTGGCCACGGTATCTGTATCTGTCTTACGACAAGCATAAACAATATAATTTTGTGACCAATATACTACAGTTGAACCTCGATTATCCGGGCCTCTATTAACCGGGTACATCTGTTAACCGGAATGCTGGTGGTTTGATTTATACCTCTATTAACCGTGTTTACCTCTGTTATCCGTGCTTTTGTTCCTCTATTAACCATACTTCATTCACGTCTACTCTCCGTGCAGCACACATATTATTTGCTTGTTTTTTTCTTTTCACCTACATACAGAGTTAAAATTCGGGAAAAATAAATAACTTCTATTAACCGTATTTTCGATTATCGGTGCTGAGTCCGGTCCGTGCAACCCGGATAATCGAGGTTCAACTGTATAAGAAAATTAAGTTTTTTTGACATTCCGAAGACACAATTATCTCATTTTATTTTTTAAGTTATAACGGGTTACTGTCTTTTCATTGTCTAACACTGTCTAATCTGCTAAAGTACTATTGAATTTCTATACTTGCTTGCCTGTAAAAAAATGCATTCTTCGGATGGTTAAGCTTTGGGGATAGTCTCTATTGTGGTCTTCACTTTTAATCCATATGTTCAGTTTTTGTGAAAAAAAAATTCGACATGTAATGGAACTATCCGGGTACACATCACCGAATTTTTTTCATTCAGAAATGTTTGGAGACATGTCCCTAGTGAGTTTTGTGAAACATCATAGAAAATGTCACCAAGGTCAGTAATCTGTTCTAGGTAAGTTCGGTGACATGTCACTAGCAGTTAATTTTCCCATCCTATGACAGCGGAATATTAAATTTACGTGTCATATAACTGACAAGTTCAGTGGCGTATCATAGAAATATACAGTAGAGTCCTTTAGCTTACAGTCTTCAAATATTCTATAGAAAACTTTTATCAGTATCTAATTCATGTTCCACTGTTATTATAATTTTTGTTTAAAATTCAAAAATATTGCATTAGCCCATAATAAAACTAAAAAAAAAAAGTTTAAGATGCTTTGTTTAGAAAAGATATTTTTTTATATCAATCTTCAAGTTTCATAACAACATCTACATTATAATCAAAATTTTTTTTTAACATCGTCAAACGTCATATGACATTGGAAAGTTCAAAAACTTTTTAAGTGTTTTGGTCTGTTTTTATCTCCTTTAGTGTTGACTCTGAACTCACAAAATATAATTCCTGGAATTTCACACATTTTTGGTTAAGTTGATTATACACTGATTACCATCAAACGTAAAAAGTTGAAAAGAAATATTCAACGAAGTGAAAAAGACGATCAAAAGATCTTATTGCGAATGAAATTGAAATTTAACATGAAGTTAAACACGGGATCAAATACAACAATGTCTACAAAGGATTTTTAAAGCCTTTTAATTTAATTAAAATTGCTAACAGATTGTGTTTTATTTTAAAGATTTCTTTTAAAGTGCTGCCATCTATTAACGACTGTTTAGTATTAATTGTTAACAACAAAAAAGTCCATGCATTAAAATTGGTCTTACCAATTTTTTTTATACCCTCCCCCGTGTATATGTTACAAATAAAACAAACAAAAAATAATAATGAAAAAAAAATTACAGATTAGAACAATTTTTTTTGTAAGGTGACCAATTTTTTGGACGTTACAAAATATGTTTGCGGTGAAATAACGTTTTTGAGGTGGAAAACTGTTTTTGTGGTGAACAAAAAAAATGTAAGGTTATTTCACCTAAATTTGAGGTGAGTCTTAAATATTATTCACCACTTAGGTGTGGGCGTTGTGGTGTAATGGTTAGCGCGTTGGACTTTTACACAGAAGGTCCCGGGTTCGATCCCCGGTGCCGGTAACATCAAAATAATATGTATGAGTTTTTTCTATCTCTCATACGTATCGCAATGTCCACCTTCGGTGTTCCCATAGCAATTAACCCCACCGAAGTAAAATAATGAATCAGGGCTATGAACCAAAAAGCTTCAATAAAGTTCGCCAACTCTCCATCAGGTGGCGAGCAACAACTGTTCTAAGTCTTATCATCTCGCGCAGTTACAGTGTTGCCATGTCTGAAGCCCTTCATCTTTCCCCACCTTTCTATACTATCTATACTATCCCTTTCCAAAGAAAGCAACACACTAAATATAGGAAGTATTTCCTGAGTGTTGCCTCTCTTTTAAAAAAAAAAAAAAAAAAAAAATATGACGTTATATTGGTGAATTATACACCAAGTTGTGTGAAATCTTTAGAGGTACCTTCACATTTTCAGTCTTAACTTTTGTACCGCTGGACCAATGTTGCTCATTTGCAATACCAAACTTTGCGCGAAAATGTCCATCAATCTAGGTGAAAATTATAAGTCCCTATTGCGTTTTCTCACCGAGATCGCCATTTCAAGAGACAGAAAATAGACGGCCATCTCTAAATTGGATTAGAATTTCATAAGGATCAAGAATATATATACTTTATGGGGTCTTAGACCGATATTTCGACATATTACAAACGGTATGACAAACTGATATATACCATCATCACATATGGTGGAGGGTATAAAAAAAAATAAGAGACAGCATTTATGTAGCCTCAAATATAATACAGTATTTAAGAATATAAAATAGAAAACAAAAACTGGAAATAAATCCTAAAAATAAGAACTCCTCCATCATCATCATAACCGAATTGAAAAGGGTGTGCTGTTCTTGTGAGTTGTGTGTACAAAACAGCCTCCTGTGTTTTTGTGTCGAGAATCTACTCTAGAGTCGATTCGAGTTGAATAGAATGAAGTAGTAGTAGCACAGCCATGTTGCCACTTAAATGTACACAATGGCAACAACGACTGCAACAACAACAACAAATAAACTACGAGACCAGAACAGTTAGTCAAAGGCAAACATTTCAGAGTTTTTTTTTCTGTTGCTTGTTTGATATTTGAAGTAGACAGGGAAATGCACTATGCTCAGGAAGTATAGAGAATTTCGACTTTGACAAGATTTATAGGCATCGCAGTAGTAATGGACTAATTCTACCCCAAAAAATATATCACCATTAGAAATTTATAGGAGTTATAAACGGTCAGGACCTTTCATAAGTAAGGGACCTCCCACTTCATATGGAGAGGGGAAATTTACACCTTGTGAATTGACACAGATCTTATCTAGGATATTAAACACAATTTAATGACATGTCTTCAGTTTATTCTGTGAAATATCCTAGGACAGGTCATCGAATTATATTAGATGTAGAGTTTAGGGACAACTGTCATATATGGGCAGGGGCTTCAGTGTCTATTCTGAAGCTTCTGGACCGTGTTCAGGGGAGGGCGGTGAAGCTTATCAATGACAGTAGTGTATCCAACTCTATTGATTCATTGGAGCATCGTCGGAATGTGGGTTGTGTAACACTTTTCTATCGATATTACCATCGGAGGTGCTCATCTGAGATAAGTGAACTTATTCCTCGAGCCCGAGTTTTTATTCGGAATACTCGCTTGTCTAGTAGAGCACATCCGTTTGTAGTTGATTGTCCTGTGTTTCGCACAACGCATTACAGAGAAAATTCGTTTTTTAGTCGAACGATTCGTATGTGGAACAAACTTCCCGCAGAAGTCTTCCCTGTTACTTACAATTTAGAAAAATTTAAATCAAATATCCACAAACACTACTCCCTCTTTCCTCCCTCCCATACCCTATATTCCTGATCAATACAATGCACTGCATGAGTAGGGGGCATCCCCTGAGTAAAAAAAATTATCAGAAAGATTATATTAAGTAGTGTTATCAAAGCATTTAAGTTTAATCAATATATGTTGAAGTTAATGTGGGGTTTCGCTCAATTTCGACATTTTAGAAACACGAATATCGAATAGTATATAATTTGTAATTATATGATTATTAATTAAT
Organism: Delia radicum; assembly: GCA_021234595.1. Lineage (NCBI taxonomy): Eukaryota > Metazoa > Arthropoda > Insecta > Diptera > Anthomyiidae > Delia > Delia radicum. The sequence goes on along the minus strand of CM037855.1, from coordinate 40,866,308 downwards.
TAATAAAATAAGGATAAATAAAATAATTTAACATCTTGACTAGTGCTGGTAAATTCGTTTACTTTCAATACTCGATAATACTCTGTATTTTGTAATTGGATTCTCGAAACTCTTAACGGTTTTTAAATTTAAAATTTGCTTTAATTTTATACAATTTTTTTTTTTTTAATTTCCACTTTTATTGCAAATTTTAATTTTAAAAATATGTTTTAAATCGCTCGGTTGTTCAAAGTCATAGATTTCTGTCTGCAAGTTATTTAAAGTTGTAGATAACTTTTGCTTCATTTTTCTGAATACTTCTTCAACATAGTGTGTTTTTTTTATTAACCTAACTAATGAAAGGACAGACAAACTAACAGATCGGCAAGCCAGTCAAAAGGACGGACCGTCAAACAAAATGTAAGACTGTCTAAGCCCTTTATTAAACATAATAATAATGATGATGGCGCGATAATGACAATAATTCTGTTGATGGTAATAATAATAATGAGTAAAAGTGATGTTAAACAGTGAAGATACCAAATCTTGGGTCACTTTTTTTTTGGGGCAACATTCACTTTTTCATAATAAAATTTTAACATTTTCAAAAATTAGTTTATTTATAATTTAATCATTTTTAGGAATTTATTCCTTGTTTTGAAAGTTATTCTTATATCGAAATTTATTTTCATATTGAAATTTATTCCGAAAATTAAATTTTGTTTATGTCTTTCGTGGTTGTTGTTTGTGTAAACTCCGCCCTTTTTTTTGAGGTTGTTTTTGTTGTTGTTGTTTTTTAGACTCCACCTACAAAAGCCTTTAACACAGTTTTTATGTACATACTAAATTATATATTACAATTTGCCGTCGGCATTTCATTATTTTTAGTTCATCCACTTTAACCCCAAGCAGAACGGTGAAAACATGTTGTAGCTGAGATTCATTCACCCAGAAGTGTTGGGTTTTTGTAGCGTTTTAGATGGAATTTGTGAGTTTTTAAAAGCATATCGTTGTCTAATATTCAAACGGTGCTATCTACAGTGTATTTACATTGTAAATAGCTCCGTTTGATTATAAGACAACGATATGAAAGTAAGTTTAAATACTAAATATGTAATTGCTTGAAATTAAAGTGAAAATTTAACGACTCAATAAGTAAAAATCTAATGTCATACTTTTGCTCAAACACTTATACGAGGGCGGTCCTAAAATTAACCGAGCTGACGTATAATTGGCGGCAGTAGTTTGAAAAAAATTACTTTGGTGAAAAGTGGCAACCTTATAAAACATATGTTTTAAGTTTCAATGCACCACGTTGCTTAGTATTTTTTATGAAACCATCAAAAATAAACGATCTCAGTGAATTTGGAAAGCATGTAAAAAATTGGTCACCGTTATGTTATTCAATACCTTCATTTGAAAGGTCTCAGTCCAACCAATATTAAAGCACATTTAGATTCCACTCTAGGGGGAGTCTGCTCCTTCATTAACGACTATAAAATATTAGGTGGTAGAGTTTAAACGAGGCCGTATGAGCTGCTAAGACGAACTCCGTAGTGGTCGAGCAATTGAGTGGTCCACGCCAGAAACGGTTAAGAAAATCCACAAAATGGTATTTAATGATCGTCGGCTGAAGGTTCGCGAGATGATTGAAATGATAGGCACTTCATAAAGTGCTATACGTTCAAAAAGTGCTATTTGGAGATGAGAAAGCTGTGCGCAGATAGGTGCCGCGTTTGCTTACAGTGGAACAAAAACTGGCTCGTGAAGATGTTTCAATAGAGTGTTGGGCGATGTTTTACTGCAGTAAAGCCGAGTTTTCGCGTCGATTCGTTACCATGGATGAGGCATGGGTCCACCACTTCACACCTGAGACAAAGGAACAGTCAAAGCAGTGAACTGGAATGGGAGAATTGTGTCCAAAGATGGTGAAGACAGTTCAATCTGCAGGTAAGTTCATGGCGTCTGTTTTTTGAGATGCGCGTGGAATAATCGAACATTGGGACGAACCCATATCGTCCCAAACGTACTTTGTGAATTAATCAACATTTTTTTTTTTTTATAACCCTAACCGAGCACTAGCTACTATGGCCTTCGGCGCGTTGTAGCGAAAACATACCACTGATAAGCCAGCAAGCACGCCAACTAGCCTACCGGGGCGCACAAATTAATTAAATATAATACAGGGTTTCTAGCAAAATTTTGCAATTAGAAGCAGACAAGGTTAAAAAATTAAAAAAAAATAAAAATTAATTCCAGATTTGATTAAAAACACATGCCAGCAAGCAAACAAGCTCGAAAATTAGTCAGAAATTGGCACAAAAAATATTATTAAAATTTAAAGTTTTTATATAAAAGTGGTTCGTCTAAAAGAGCCTTCCTTTTTGATTCACAAATTACTCAGAAACTATAAACAAAAACATTCCGTAGGCTGAAAAATCAATCTTTTTTGGAGCCTTTTTGAATTTTTCAAAAAATATTCAAATTCAATTACATTTCTCAATCAGTTCTTTTCAGGGATGGCAGGCAATACCGCTAAAATACAACACCCTTTCATCTGACTATCGTTATCCATAAGATACCGCTACCGAAATAATTGAAATATCGTTATCCTTAAATTACCGTTACCGCAACAATCTGACAAAAATAAGAAAAAAATAATCACAGTAAATTAAGGGTCCGCCATCTAACGTTTTTTTTCAACAAGTGCTTATTTCGTCAATGGTAACACTTAGCTCATGTCTGATTTGACAGATAATTAGTTTTATACTTCCGCTGAACGAATATGGTCCGTATGTTCATTATCTTGTGAAAAAAGTGAAAGAAACTGGCATCCTCATCGATAAACCAAAGCGTGAAAAGCCAAAAACAGCGCATACACCCGAGAATATTGCTGCTGTGGCAGAAAGTGTGCGTGAAGCGCCGTCAACATCAATTCACCGTCGTTCTCAACAATTGAACATTTCGGAGACATCATTGAGACGAATTTTGCATAAAGACCTTGGTATGACGCCATACAAAGCCCAATTGGTTCAGGATTCCAAAAAAAAAAAAAAGTTATTTGGCGGACCCTTTATATGTTAATTTTTTTCAAAGCTTGATCATAAACAAACTAGTCATTAGAATTCGGGCATATTGTGAATTAAATTATCAATGTCCATTGACAGTACCTGAATAACTTAAATACCGTTATCCTTAAAATACCGTTACAGAAATAACAGAAAAACCGTTACCCCTAAAATAACGTTACCAAAATAAACGAAAACAGCGTCACCGTTAAAATGCTGTTACTGAAATAAGTAAAATGCCGTTAACGATAAAAAACTGTTACGGAAATAACTGAAATATCGTTACCCCTAAAATATCGTTACCGAAATCCGATCCGATACCCGCATCGAATCCATGGTTCTATTTGATTCATTTTTGACTCATAGAATATTAACCCTCAACAAAGTATCCAAAGTTTGCTATCTGGATATCTTCACACATTTCTTTTCAACATACACAGAGGAAATTTTAGTTGATGAAATATAATGAAAATTTTCAGTAAAATGATGAACGAATTGAACGAAAAAATTCTTAAAATTAATGTATAGCTTCTGTTTCATTTCTTCAATGAAACTTTACCTAAATAAAAGTGTATTTTTATAAAATTTGATAAAAGCTTGAATGAAAGTTCTAAAATTCATTAATATCTTGCAGAGAATTCTCTCAGTGTATAAACATGTGCATATATTTGAAAAGCTCAACCATCTCTCTTTTCAAAAGTACAAATCTCTAAAGAATTAAATACCTTCGAAATTTTTTAGTCTGTAATGTCTAAAGAATTGTTTTTTTAAAATAACATCAGATTTTGGAAGTGTGTACAAATATCCTAAAATTGATAATAGATCAACTCAACCGGACCTACAACATAAACTAGGGGTTTAGGGTAGAAGGGGGAGCATTCGTCACTTTTTTCTAAAGCGCTGTCGTTATTCAATTAACGATGTTTTTTTTAATTCTTTTTTATCTAAAATTTGAAACATCTTAACTTTAATTTGTATGTTTAAAACATAATCATCTTTATTCCATATATTTATATTTTTTTTGAGATTTTCAAAGTAACTTAAATCGGCTAAACTGCCACACCTATGTGGTTAATTCGCCATGATGATGTTGTACATTTGTTAGCTATATATATATAATGCTTCCAGGGGAAAACTTATATTTTATATTAAATAATGGGTTGTATGTAATACAATTTCTTTATTTTTAATGTAAATTTGTAGAACAAATTAAATTTTTACTAACCTAGTAGTTCTTTTAAAAAAAACAAGCCACATAAAATGACTGTTTTATGATTTTATATACATTTGTTACAGTTGTTTTTTGTTATTTAAAAAAGTAAAAAAAAACAAATATTTGTTTATATTTTACTAACATGTGGTTCATTTTTACTACAATTGTTAGTAATTTTTTGAACATTAAAAAACAAATGACAATGTTAGTTGAATTTACTGAAATGTAAGTCGTCATTTGTTTTTAACTACATTGCAGTGGTCTTTTCCTACATGGTATTTTAAGTGTATCGTCGATTGATTATTGGAGGGTCGCACCGCCCAAAAACATTTTTTCAATAAAAACATCAAATTTGTTACATCAAATTTATTAAAAATCTACACGATAGAATTTCGGTTTTGTTTTCTATATCAATCGCGGCAATTATTATTAACAACATTATTAATTGTTTACCTTTTTGCACTTAGTACAAAGTTATTAAAAATCTTTAAAAAAAAGATTTTTTTTATGCCCTATAAACCGTTTACCACTATTTCATTAAAAAAAGATTAATTTGCTTTCAAGTGGGTCAAGTAATACTTTGTTTTAAACATAATAAAACAAGGTTGGCATAGCACCATTCATGGAACTTGATATTTTAAACATCCTTTGGTTCTACAACGTTCAGCTCGATCTCATACCACAAATTTGAAATAAAAACCGTCAGACTCCAAAATAATTTAAATATACATAAATATATTTCCACAATAACTGTACGGCGGTTTCATTATTTTAACTGCTAACTCTTTATAATTTCTGCTTTATATTGTTGTTAAGATTCTCGTTGCCTCTTTCTTATGTTAGGCTTCCACATTTCAGGATTTTCTGCCTGGAGAAAAACAGCAAGGTTATTCTAAACATGGTACTTCTTTAAATCTATTGATACCTTCTTCGTACAGATGGGGCTGAATATATCGTAATTGATACGAGATATCACAAAACAGATTACAGATTTCGGAAGAGGACACATTAACCATATATAATAACTCAATTTAGCCAAAAATGGTATATAGGTAGCTCCAATATTCAAACGACGATATAACCATGTAACGATTTTATATAACGTATATGGGTCATTCCATGTGAAATCAATCAAAAAAAAGGTAAAAATTTTCAGGACCCCCTCCGATTTTGATGAAACTTGGTACAATTGTTACACTAATTGAACAACTGACAAATGCAAATTTTTAGGTACCTACGTCGACTGGGGCCGAAAATATGGAGGGTAACAATTTCCCCCCAAACCTCCAAGTAGTTACGCTCTTTTTCTCTAAAAATCCAATATCTTGGGTTATGCAATAGCTAGAACGCTCAATTATTTTTTGTTTTAAAGCTATTAATATGCTTTACAAAACTGCTACAACAAAAAAAAAAATTCGAAAAAAATAGGGGTGTGCCCCTGACAAAGAGTGGGGGAAATGGGGGGAATGTATCTCCCGATTTTTTTAAAATTTTGGATTCTCAAAGAATAAGTCCCAAAGAACATATCCTGAAATTTTCAGCTTGGGACGGGGTCATTCCGTACTATATCAGTCAAAAATAGTTTACTTGAAAAAATAGGGTTCCTAACAAATTAACAGGTCGCTGTAAAGGGTGGAGGAAATGGGGGCGAATGTATCCCCCGTTTTTTTTTTAACTTAGGATTCTCAAAGAGTAAGTCCCAAAGAACATATCCTGAAATTTTTGTCTCGGGACATTTCGTGTCAACACAATTAAAAATATTTAAACATTTTTTTGAACGCACAACCTTTTTGCCAACGTTGGAAATGTAATTTAACCAGTGGTTTCCGACTCTTTTTGAACATACGGACATTTTGACTAATAATTGTTAAATAATTAAAGCAGTCTCTTTAAAACTTTCTTTGAAGAAAGAAATATAAATTAGAGTTTGACAGCGTCGTTTAATGTATGTTCACTATAACCGGATAAAACATTTGAAGTTTATATATTGAAATACAATGGATAAGCAACTTTATTGTTGTAACCCTTACAAATTACCACATCATGCAAGTGTCCGCCGAACAGTCAGACCTGTACAAGACTGGAAGTTCGACGTAGATGTCGAAAATTGTTGGAAAATTGTTGGGTGCATCCAGAAAGCTATATACAGTGGAGTCTGAAACTACAAATGCATTTGTCAGTTGTTCAATTAGTGTAACAATTGTACCAAGTTTCATCAAAATCGGAGAGGGTCCTGAAAATTCATGATTGATTTCACATAAAATGACCCATATGTCTTTTAAACGTCCGTATACGTCTTTTAAACTTTTAAATGAAACTACTACACCTGTTGGTCAGGCGTATGTGCCCCATGATCAGCCGCTTTCATAATTTTATATTATTTTACACTTTTAATAAATAAATTTTAAAAAATTCTTGTTAAAATTTTAAATTAATGTCAACGCTTCGTCATCTTAAATTGTTTTATTATTTTGTTTTAATACCCGAAATGAAAAAGTTATCCCAAATATATTAACTCTCTATTATTTTAGTTGCAACCAAAAAAAACATGTCTATCCTCGACCACGTGTGAAGTACAACACTAAAATTTGGTGACATGAAAGATGATCAATAACTGAACAAATTGTGAAAAGAAGCATTTTTATAACTCCTTAAAAAATCAGCAAAAATCGGGGGTGGCATATGTGCCCAGTGGCAAAACCTTCCCCTCTTACTCTACTCTCTACTTTATTATAAACGAAATTGCAGTCATATTAACTGTAGTTTTCATTTAGTTTTACCGACATAATTATGAAATTGTATTAATTTAAACAAACTTACTTTATTATGTAAACTGAAGAATTTAAAACATATCAAAAATTTTAATTACCTGAAAATAAAAGAGAAAAATTTTAAATTAATTACAATATCATAAATAATTAAATTATATACAAAATTATAGTTTTTTAAATAATAAAATCTAAAATTTTGCCGCATTAATTTAAATACTAATAAATTTGTTTTAAAATTATATTTGATTTTTTTTTTAGTGTAAGATCTTTTAATGAACCTCGTTAAAAGATTTTATATTTTTTATGCACAACTTTAACACTTCATTGAAAATTATTTAAAGGCTGATATTATTAAAAAATCAACATACACAGAGAATTTTCTCGGACGAGTTTGAATGAAATTTTTCACAAAAATAATGAAGTTTTTTTCGCCAAGTAAATGAAAATTTTCTTAAACCTTATGAAAAAGCTACATAATTGTTATGAAACTGTTTTTAATTAAACCTATTCATTGGGAGTATGAAATTTTTAGTAAATAAAATGAAAGTTTTCATAAAATGTTATGAAAAACTGCTTTTAGATAATGAAAAGTCTCAATGGACGAGTTCTAGTGACAGTTCATAGACTTTTTTTTTTATTAGTTAATACTCATATAATTACAAATTATATACTATTACCCTAACCGAGCACTAGCTACTATGGCTTTCGGAGCGTTGTAGCGAAAACAGACCAGTGCCTCTGGTGGGAATCGAACCCACGACCCCCGCACTGATAAGCCAACACGCTACCAACTAGCCTACCGGGATCTATGGCAAACATTCATTGTTATCATGCAGATAAATCTATCAGTGTAGTCAATTGTCTCAAATTATTATTTTAAAATCGATTTTGTTGCAATCATTTTTAAAACTTTCATAACAACTTTTGGACGGCCTTATTAATTGTTTAAAAAAACACTCCTCGATTTCGTATGAATTGGTTGACGAATTTGGTAAAAAGTTGTAATGGTGTCGCAATAAGCTTTTTCTGAAGTTTTTGTACACTTATTGCGCCCTCTAGCGGAGGTATTCGCAATTTAAATTTAAACTTTGGCGCTTTCTGTGTACTTAACGGGCTAAGATTTTTGTGAAATTATAATTTTTATATGTTGTTAAAGCAAATATTTATCGACCCGTAATACACAATTTGATTCCATGGATCAAATGGAATTTTCACGATTTTTGAGAATTTTTTAAAAATATTGGTGTTTTTAGGCAATTTTTTAAAATTGTAATATGGCAACACTGGCGATCAATTTTTAATTTTTTTTTTTTTGTTTATTTAAAGAAAATAGCTAATTTTTCATTTCATTTTATTCTTTATTTATAATCTAAGCCCCAATGAGCCCAATGATTAAAGATAAACTTTACATGGAAGAATTTAGGTTTATAATTAATATAATTTATAAAAATAAAGTGGTACAATAATGGCATTAATTAATATCTAAAATATACATGTAGCAAACAAATTTCGAATATATTGTCTAATGTAGCCAGTAACCGCTAAATTATTCACAAATTTTCAAGTACAATTTTGCGAAACACAAAATCGGAATTATTAAAAGTCCTTTCACTATAAGGTATGACACTATTCCATAGTCTTATAACCCGATCTTGAAATGACCTTTGCAATATCTGGGTTTCAAAATGTATCTGCACTAAAGTGTGTGTTCGTTCAGAATTTCCAAATCTAAATTTTTCCGCTAGATATATTGGTTTCTTCTGCCTATACATTTTGTAGAAAAATAAAAGACACCTTAGTTTGACAAAATCGTCAAAACTACAATTCTTATCCAAGTTTTTCTCAAATTTGGGGTATCCTCAACTATACTACCGGATTAAGTTAGATCAAAATTGATCTCACAATAGAGTCATCCAATAATATCTAATTTAGGATCCGTGAGATGAATTTAGATATACTTGGATCTAATTACATCCTTAAAGATAAGTAATTTTTGGTGGATAGAAGGAGATATTTTGAGATTAAATTGGTTTTACTTATATCGCATGCAATATATTATATTTAATAAAAACATAAAAAAAAGTTCAAGAAAAATAATTTGGACATCTGCGCATATATGATTATATATGGGGTTACTGCAAAATATATTATACGCATGAAAAATATTAGTTATGTTGGACCATATATAATCATATATCAAACTAAATTGTTAATATGAATGTCATATATAATTTTATCTTCAATTGTGTTATTATATTATTATATCTTAAATTATATAGCTTATATGTTACCATATATGATTAAATATTGTGTTATATATGAGAATTTATTATTATATATGACAATAAATCTGTCATATCTTTTATGTACAGCATATATGCTTAATATCTAATTTTGTAAATATCAATATATAATAATATATCGTATATATGTTACCACATAAGAAACACATAATCAAATATGGCCATGCATGACACCATATATAATCACATATTATAAAATATTTTAATATGAAAAAACATAAGACCATATATAATTTTTTTTTCTCGGGTATTAACGTTTTTTGTAAGATCGAACATTTCTTGCTCCGATCTTTTAATTTTACATAAAAAGTACATAATACACAGTAAATGTGCCATCTATCAATGGCAGTGCAAAACGGGTTAACTATTTTTTTTCTACCAGCAGCCTTTCAATTTATTTTGTTTTCCCAGGATTATGTAATATATACCGGGTTTTAAAATTATAATTTAATAAATTTTTAATATAAGTAAAAGCAATCTGCAACCAGTTTGTATTGAATAAAGGGTGTTTTTTTAGAGGTTCACAACTTTGAATTGGTAATACTGCTTTATTTGGCAACCGATTTAACAGCTGATAGTAGCTTTTTGTTTGGTTTAGTTGACAATTGCATCATGAATAGACTTACACCAGAAATTTTCTATCAAAATTATGGTTCGGTTTGTCAAACTTTAATTTAATCAAAGAAACTTCTGATGAACGTGTAATATCACGTAATGGTCCTGTTAATTGACCACCAAGATCGTGTGATTTAACCCCATTGGTTTATTTTCTTTGGGGTTATGTAAAGTCACTCGTCTGCGCCGATAAACCAGAGATAATTGAAAACCTGGAAATCAACATTCGACGAGTTATTGGCGAAATACGGCCGCCAATGCTGCAAAAAGTCTGTGAAAAAATTAAAATTTGGAGTACCAGATGGCGCCATGTACGCACCTGTCGTGGAGGCCACATGGCCCAAGTCATATTTAAACATTAATTGTATAAAATTATCTATCCAATAAAGCCTGTTCAATTGATATTATAAACATTTTTCTTTGCTTTATTTTAATTTAAAGTTCTGTAACTCTAAAAAAAACACCCTGTAGTATTAATTATTTTTGAAAATACAATTCTAGGTAATAGTTAATTTAATTTATTACAATCTCTTAACAATTTCAATAAACGGAAATTATTATTTAATATTACAACTACTTAAAATATCAAACAAACTGTTAGACAAACAGATGATAGATGACTAATTGGAAGTGAGGTAATACAATTCTCATCTTAAAACTACACTCAGGGAAATTATATAGGTAAAATTAACTGCAAATAACAATTAACATAATTGATTTTGCTGTTAAAAACGGCGTACACTATATCAGGCGCGGATCCATGAAAAGGTTTGGGGGGGGGGGGGGGGGATTTAGAGTACTTTTAATTAATTTTTTAATCTTTTTTACATTTTTGTATAATATAATTTTTTTTTGAAACAGCACCTGACTATATGTAGTTACATTAACTTTAAAATAAAGTTAGTTTTAACTATTGAAAATCAATTGTTTAATGTAGTAAAAACAACTACAACAAAAGTAAAAACTATTGTAAAACTGTAAAAACAACTACAAAAGCAGTTAAAATAATAGACACAAATAATTGTAAAACTGTTACAACTTAAGTTATAAATTTCATAAAAAAGTTTCATAAACCGTATGAAAATATTTTGTTTGTTTCCTATCAATGGAAATTCAGAATTTCCATTTGAAATTTAGAAATCATCAATAGAAATTAAAAATTTTCCTGTGAAATTAAGAAAATGTAATTTATAATTTAGATTTTCTATTTAAAATTGCGAAACTATCATAACATCAATTGAAGGTCAGAATTTCTAATCAGTTGATGCGTTCTAAATTTTGCATGGAATTTCGTGAATATAAATTCTATATCATTTTGAATTGTCAGGATTGAGATCATAATTAAAATGTTAGTATTACAAATAGAAAACACTAATTGTTAATAAATGTAAGAGAAGATGAAAAATCTTGTGGGAATCCTTGCTAGAGGGAGTGCCGCACTTGAGACTAAGACATCTTCAGCCTCATTCTAATCCACCACCCACAAGAAACTCAAGGTTTTGATCAGGTATATATATATCAACCAAGCACAGAAAATCGGTAATGTTAATTGATTACCCGAACAACATGAGCTATTTTCGTCTTTTCTTACAAGTTAAGACAACAGCTTTAAATCTTAAAGCTTTTTATTTGCCACGGTTGCCAGTTCAACTGCTAATGTTACCATTTCTGGGAACGCATTGGGAATCCTGCATGTATACTAATATTTAAACACAACATATATCTAGTTGATTGTTTTCTTATTAGATGTTACATTGCATGGTACCTGTCTATTTGGTTTGAGAATTTTGTGTGTATTGTTGAGCTTTTAAAATTGCATTTCATTTTGAATTGTCAGGTTTGATATCATAATTAAAGTGTTACTATTGTTTTGTTTATATTTGTGCAGGTTAAACTCTTCTACTTTATTTTTAACTTACGAAATTTAGTGAAATTAATGTGTAATTATAGTTTTGCAACGCAGTGTATATTTTTAAAAACAAAAACAATTTGTTTGTAAACTTCTACGCACGCATACTCACTCACTTAAATAGTTGACTCACGCTCACTCGCGAAGAATTTTTTCCTACTCATACTCACTCACAATCACGTGAGTAAGTTTAGGTTTTGCTTACACACAAGCGTGACCATCACGCAAAAAGTCTGCTCACGTGCCTATCACTAATACAACAATGACAGAAAGCATGAGGTGCTGCCTTATGCAAACATTTTTTACCTTACGCAAACATTTATTATGTCCATCTTGGGCGCTCTCCCCTATAATATTTCAATTCCTTTAAACTTCTGTTTGTAAATAATATCTATAATTATAAAATTACCATAATCATCAACACGAGTAGTTATTGTAAATATTATAAATATGTATGTTAGGGTTATAACTTTTTGCATTTTTTGCAAATATCAAAAATGGCATAGCATAGCCGTGTAGTCCTTGAACCGTACTCTTACTTTTTCGTGGTCGTTAAAAAAGTTGCCGCAGTGACTGTGGACGAAATAATTATAAGTTCACCCAAGAAGTTGTGATTTTTTTCAAAATATTTTAATTTCCAAAATATATAATTTACGACTTATTTGAGTAAAGTGCATAATTGTATTAGAAAAGAGCGCTGCACAACAAAATCGTACTGAAAATTAATGGAATGAAGTTGTAAACTACTCACTTAGAATACTATGTAGGTAAACCCCACTGCATTTGTAGTTAAAAACAAATGAAATTTCACTAGAAAAAAGGACGACTTACATTTAAGTAAATTCAACTAACATTGTCATTTGTTTTTTACTGTTCAAAAAATTAACCACAATTGTAGTAAAAATTAACCACATATGCAGTAAAAAATAAACAAACATTTATTTGTTTTATTTTTTTAAATAAAAAAAAATACTGTATCAAATGATTGTATAATTATAATACAGTAATTTGATGTGGTTTGTTTTTTTTTTTAATTAACTACAATTATAGTCAGAACTGAAATTTGTTCTACAAATGACTGTTTTTTCATTTAAAAATAAAGATTACTGTATTACAACTCAAACAACTACAAATATTTACAGCAAAAGTTCTCTGAGTGCACCAGTAAGGAAAAAGTAAAAAAAAAATTAAAATGTTTTGCCGAAAAACTAAGTTTAATTAATGAACTTATATTTATTTCGATGTCAAACAATGAGTAATTTTTAAAAAGAATTATAAATACAGTAAAAACTGCAGCAAATGGATCGAAAGGGGGTGTCATCTACTGGTAGTATTGTTACTTTTATGTAGTAGGAAAAACTTTTAATTATTGCAAATATTTTGAAAAAAATCACATTTTCATAAGTGAATTTATAATTATTTCTTCCACAGTATTTTAATAAATAAAAAATTTTTTTATAAATTGGTTTCGGCGAAAAAGTTTTCACAATTGTTTGTTTTCACAATTTGTTAAATAAGTTTTGTTACTTTAGCACATTTAATTACTGTAAATGCAATTAATGTTTATCCCGATGAAAATGAATTTAAAATAACAAATATGCAGGTGCTTGTGCAAATTTAAATGTAACTGACACTAATAGAAAGCATATGATTTTTATTGTTGATTTACTTGAAAAAAAACGTCACTACATTGCTAGGTCTGTCAAAAAAACAGAGTAGTATTTGGAAGATGACAAAGCCTATTGTGATAATATTTTGTTGTTGTTTTTTCTTTGATATTTTAAATTTTGAATCACGCTCCTAGACGAGGACAAGAAATTCTCATTGAGTTTGTGATTTAACATAACAAAAATCTCTAGAAATTCTAATAACACAGTCCCCTGAAGATTTCCTTGGGAAAGAATGAAATCCGGATAGGGACAAGCCTACAGCAGATTGTTTTCACAATTTGTTAAATAAGTTTTGCAATTAATGTTTATCCCATGAAAATGAATTTAAAAAAAAATGAATTTAAAAATTTAAAAAAAAAAAAAAAAAAAAGTTTTTGTTCAAGATTGACTTAAAAAAAAACACGATATTTATTAACAGTACAATATTGTCCATTAGGTGGTTCCCTATATTTTTTTTCGCAACAAAAAAGTTATTTTAGAAATGTTGAGGTTAAGAAGAAGAATAAACGTTTTTCTCTAAAAATTATAAACACTATTTAATTTTTAAATCAGACTAGACTAGTTTCTGCCTCATTTTTGTGGACAAGCGTCATCAGCAATTTTCCATTTAAATTGTATTATTATTTGTATCTTATAATTGTTAGATTGTCTGTATATGATAATTTTTTCAACAACCTGCGGCTGTAAGAATCAAACCTGGGCTTCTTCTTACATTACAAACGTAACAATACCAAGTCTTGACCGTTATAGCGATCACACCCAAGTATGGCCTCGAATGTAATGCGGCTAAATTGCAGTTTTCTTTCCTATTAGCTTTTCTGTTATTGTATATTATACTCAGAACTGACAACACTAACAAACACAAATATTCTATTTTTAGATTTTTGTTTATTTTTTTAATCTCCTTCTAATCTCCCCCGTCTCTAAAAGTTATAACCCTAATATATATAAACTAACATTCGAAGACAATATAATTGTCTAAACAATTGATTTATTATTAACTACCCTGTTAAAAATCGATATTTATACATGGGCACACATGCTTCATACATGTGCACTTGCATTCATACATGAATCATTAGTATTCATAAATGATTCTTACATGTTCATATGTTGGACCATATATATCTATGTGTGTAAATAAACGAAAATTGAGGGTAATATTTACATGTATGATCATGTATGTCCATACATTTTCATACATGTTTATATGTGTACATTAACGAAAATTGAGGTAATGTTAACATGTATGATTGCATATGAACAACTATCAGCATATATGAATCACATATGGAGGTATACAGTGGGGATCACTCGTGGATACATGTAAGTACTTTTTAGACCTAAATATTCAGGCCGAAAAATATTTGACACTAGAACTTAGTTATTCCGAGATCAGGCGTTCGTGGAAAGATATTTTTCAAAATAATTGTAACGGCACCTTAAGACACTACTCTTGCCATTTTTTCAGTTTTTGAATTTTTAAGATAACTTATTTTCTTACGAAAATATTGCAATTTAAAATTGAGGTTGTAACTGCAATTTTAAAATTTTAAAAAATCCGAATTTATTATCAACTTCAACCGACGATAATTTCAAGAAAAAATAAGATATCTTAAAAATTCAAAAACTGAAAAAAGTTTAAGTGTGTTCAGGTGCTGTTAAAAGTATTATCAAAAATATATTTCCAGGTATTTGAAAAATCGGAGCATTTTGATCAAAAACAAAATTTTTACCGTTAATATAGTTCGAACGCCTGATGTCGGACAGTGATTCTAATACCAGATATCTTAAAAATTCAAAAACTGAAAAAGTTTAAGTGTGTTCAGGTGCTGTTAAAAGTATTATAAAAATATATTTCCAGGTATTTGAAAAATCGGAGCATTTTGTTAAAAAACAAAATTTTTACCATTAATATAGTTCGAACGCCTGATGTCGAACAGTGATTCTAAGACCAGATTCTAGTGTCAAATATTTTCCGGCTTGAATCTTTAGCTGCAAAAAGTACTTACTTTTACTAACGACTGCTTCCCACTGTATGGATATTTATGAACTCGAATATCTTCATATGTAAACATGAATGAGTTCATACATGTCCATAAATGGATACATATATGTTGATTTTTAGCCGGGTAACAAAAATAATAATAATATCTGTACAAATATAAATTGAGATTATTGTTTTTAAGATTTGTATGACTTCAAAGACACACACATTCAATATATAATTTATAAACATTAATTGTCTCTTTGAGCATTGTAATAGACATTTTGTTAATCATTCAAAATAAAATTACCTTGTAAATTTTTAATTATATTTTTTTCACATATTCACATTATTTGCACTTAATTACAAATGCACACATGAGGCATTCCACATCAAACCGAATGCTTTATATCACGATTTTTGTTTGTCTCAAAATTCAACAGACTTTTTCTTATTTCAAAAACACATATTTGTCAGATGTTTTTTTGGAAATTGTAGAAATGTAAATACATTTATAAAAAGTAGTGTACAAGACCTTTAAAATAATATATCAACCATTAAAATCGGCCCCAATAATTGAAATATCGACATTTCCGATACTTTTCCATATTTTTAAAAATCTTCAAACACAAATATTTTTTTGAATTTTTTTTTTATTTTTTCCAAAAAACACGTCTAAAAAGACACGCGTGCGAACAAACAAAAATCTTGATGTTAAAAAGCGTTAGTTTTGATATGGAACGACTCGTATGTGGTTTAAGTAGTTTGTCATTTCATTTAAACTAACTATGAAAAGCAAATGAATGAAGTTAAGTTAGCAGTTTCTTTTTTTTACAAATTTATCGAAAAATATCGTGGTTTTTGAGAATTTTTTAAAATTTTCATAAGACAACCCTGATATTATAATTATTATAATTTTTTCGGATTGGTTAGATAATGATTTTTCAATAAAAATTATCAGTTGTATATGTATATAGTGATGTAACTCTATTTAATGTATAGTGATGTAACTCATTATATAGGAGGGCGTTTTCGAACTTATATGAAATGCAACACTGCTCCCATGAAGTACTACCTGTTAATAGCCTACTGTAAAATTTTGAGCAAGTTCCGTCATTTACTTTGCGTTTAACAGCTGTTCAAAACAAACAACCTCGTTGATTTTTTAAAAAATGGAAAAAAGTGAATTTCGAGTGCTCATTTAGCATTATTTTTTGCGAAAAAAAACCGTCAATCAAACCAAGGAAAAGCTTGATAAATACAATAGGGACTCTGCTGCACCATCGATTTCAATGGTAAAAAAGTGGTTTTACTAACTTTCGTTGTGGTCGCACAAGTACATATGACGCTGAACGTTCTGGACGGCCAATTGAGGTCAATACACCCGAAAATGTCGAAAAAATCCAAGATATGGTGTTGGCCGATCGAAGAGTAAAAGTGTGTGAGATAGCTGATACCATAGGCATTTCATATGGCAGTGTGGTTTCGATTTTAAATGATCAGATCAAGCATCTGCAAGATGGTTGCCGCTTTTGCTCCCAATTGAGCATAAACTTAATCGTGGCCAATAAGGTGATGGTAACAGTTTTTTGGGATGCACGCGGGATAAGCCACATCGATTACCTTCAAAAGGGACAACCAATAAACGACGAATATTATGCCAACTTATTGGACCGATTTAACGAGGATTTAAAAAAAAACGACCCCATATGGCCAAGAAATGCCTATTTTATGGACCTCGAAAAATCCTATTTTTTGGAAGGAATACAAAAATTGGAGAGAAACTTTGGACTAGGTGTATTGAGCTAAAAGAAGATTATGTTGAAAAAAAAGCTGTTTTTCATTCAAAAAGTCACGGACTTATTGATCCGCCCTCGTATAACTAGATATAGCTATTTTTACCCGGGTGGGGTAATGTGGAAAATCTAGTTATTCTGGAAAATCAAATTAATATTCTGTTAACGTATAATTTAGACCACGAACCTACAGAACGAATCCATCAAAAGAACCTAAAATATATTCTTGGTAACTTTTTAAGCCAGATCAATTTCATACCTCACTCCATATTGACTCAATCCATTACCTTCAAATAAAATCTCTCGGAGAGATTTCAACAAAAATATATTTATATGATAGGAAAAAGCGTCAATAAGGACAAAATGAAATCAAATTAAACGACTAATTGGAAGATATTCCCATAAAATAGTAAAAAAAAAAACAGAAAGAGCAAAATTCGTGATATCAAGGAGACCTGTGAATTTTCTATAGCGCAGTAAAAGGGGGAAGGAATTTCATCTCATGTTGCAGAACCAATGTAGAACATGTCACCGAACTGCTCCTTTTAGGAAAGTTGTTACTAAGAGATCTCTCTAGTTCAGTTCTGTGACCTGTAATTTCTGAAACATGTTTCCCTTTTGCTATGGCACAGACATGTCAAAGCAAATAATCTTTTTTATTGAAAGTCAACGCTACAGTTCGTTCAAATTTTCCATATCCAAATATCTTAATTATTTCTCCAATTGTTGTTTATTTTACTCGTCTTTATTCCTTTTAAACATTTTATTATACCTTTGAAAAAAATTTTATGAAGTCACATACAAACATCAAATGAAGTAGGTACAAAAACTACTGATGTTTCTAGATACTAAAATGTCGGACACGTTTAAAAAAAAACAAATAAACAAAATTTTATTATAAATTTTGTTGTTCACATGTCCCAGTATCTAGTTACTACATTAACCTAGAATAACATAAAAAATAAAAACAGCTGCCACTTTATAGAATCATGATGATAAGGAGTAGAAAATAAGAAGTGGGTATGACAAAAAACACAAAAATCTTTGTGTAAACATCTCTACATGGAGAAAATAATTTAATTGTGACAAAGGAATTTCTTGCCAACTTAAGGGTTTGGTTACAGCAACTGAATTATTGGGTTGTCGCGATCAAATGTGAAATCCGGGCTACAAGGAATGGACTACCAAATGGTCAATGGCAGGAAATCGAAATACTGCAGAACCTTCACGATGATTTTAATCTACCGGAGTATATAAGGGGACATCTGCAGTAATTCTGTTTGCTGACAATAATGAGACTGTATTCGAGATGACGGATAAAAAATGCATTCGTAAAGGTTATGTGTCGAAATTATGTACTGCGAGATCTATATTTATGCAGAGACCCCTATATCTGGAAACCCATCACTAGATATGAAGTTGAGTACGCAATCAATTCGCTAACGGACAGGTCCAGATGAAATCATCTCCGAAGTCTTGAAACTCATAAATGGTGATAAGATGCTTCCACTTGTGATACTTTTTAACTACATAAATGACACAGGCCTATATCCACAGTCATATACTATACTAATAAAGAATAATGCAAAGAAGTCCAGTGAATATATGTACAGTGGGGAGCACTCGTGAGTACATCTAAGTACTTTTTACACCTAAAGATTCAGGCCGAAAAATATTTGACATTGGAACTAACGTATACTTTTCTAAAGGTACACGCAGAGAAAAAATATGGTTGCAATATGATTGCGGCCATAAAACTATATTTCCTACAGCCATAAATGGTTGCTTCAATTATTGATATTGTTGTATCAATCATATTCCATCAATATATGGTTGCTCTCATCATGTTATAGTAAAAATTTCTCTATATTTTCAGTTATCATATTATTGTATTGTCTACAATCATAATATAGCATTCCTCTATGTAACTACAGCATATTTTAGTTGCGCCAACTATAAGATGATCAGTCGGTTTTTTATGAGCGTCTTCACTCTTTTACCTTCATTCTGGTTTGAGATTTTGTGAAAAGAAGTTGTGAGAAACAGTCGCCACAATAAATTAAATAATTTTAAAAAAAAGACATTAAAAATAGACAAACACATAGTGATGTTAATTGTAATGCTGATTTGTTTTAGGGAAGAAGGCATAAGTTTGTAGTCTCTAGCCGGTCTAACCTGGAAGTATAGGCAAAATTTTAATTGTCGCGCATAAACAACGTTTTGGTTTTAATTGTAATGGTGATTTGTTTTGTGGAAGACGGAATATATTGTACTCTCAACCCGATCTAAACTAGAAGTCTACACAAAAGTTTAAAGGGGGTTTTTGTTGTATGAACATAAAAGTGTTACAAATTAAGTATAAATAGATGAAAAAGTGCTTTATTTCTTACTTGTTCGTAAATACGCAAAAACAATATTGTTAAAAAAAAAAATATGAAAGCAAAATTTAAACAAAATGCACGTGCTTTTAAGTCTGTAGTACGAAATAATCATAATACGTTTGCAATAATCATAATATGATGACGAAATTTTTGTCCATGATCATACTATGATAACTAGGACTATAATATTTGTATAATGCAATTGTTATGATTGCTGCAAACATGGTTTGATCATTATAAATGTATTGTGAAATTGTATTCTTAACAATGTTTTTACACGTGATTTAAGCTGTTTTTATATGTTTTTGATTTACGCTGACATAATATTTCACAAAGCTTTTTCTTCGGCGAAAAGACAATTTGATTACTCAAAATAATTTTTAAACCTAAATGTGTGCATTATTAAATAAATATACTATTAAAAAACAAGCACATCTTTTTAATCCAGCTACAAAAGAATGCTGGGAGAATTTTGTAAGGATCATATTATGATAAATCATAAAAATTTTCAGAACTATAATATGATAATATTGGGATCTATTTGGAACCATAATATGGTGATCTAATTATCATATTATGATACAGAAGCAGATAAGAGTTTGGTTGCCACAACCATAGTAACATGTTTTGTCGCAATCATAAATCCAAAAATGTATACTACTCTTCGAATATGGTTCCCTCAACCATGTTTTTTTCTTTGCGTGTATAAGGTAGCGTACCTATAGCATCCAAATATGGTCCCAGAATAATTCTCCGACATCAGGCGTTCGAGCTGCATATATTAATGGGAAAAGGTGTCGTTTTTGATTAAAATGCTCCTATTTTTCAGCTTCCTGGAAAAAAATTTCTTATAATAATTTTAACTGCACCTGAACACACGCACTACTCTCACTCTTTTTTTTCAGTTTTTGAATAATTATAATTATCCACTATTTTTGTATAATTTGTAATTTTTATATTTGGAACAGGTTTAAAATTCAGAACACACTATTAGCAGTACAAAAACGCGATTTATTCAAGTTCATTGGCTAAAAAAAAATAATGCATACATTTTGCAAAATGCATCAAAAAATTGCATATGCATAAAAAATGCATTTTTTTTTTGTACATGTACACCTAAAGAAATCAATTTTTAGTTTATACCCAGGAAAAAAATTACACATTCCAAAAGAAGGTGATTGCCCACACTTGCTTACATATCTCATTGCCAAATTTAGTAACTGCAATACCAAACTCATTCCAAGGATAGAGTCAAAAAAGCAAGTAGTATTGTAATCAATTCTTTAAATTTCAACCAGAAAGCATGAACTCAATAACAAAGTAATTATTTACTTAAAAGAAAATAACAGTGTTATTAACTTATATGTATAACTTTTTGTACTCAAGAAGTAATCAAATACTTTTTCTTAATAAAAGGACGTTATTGGAAGTAGTTCCTAATTTTGAAAAAGTAGTTATACAATTTAAAGAATTTATCTCATATATTTTTTCAAACAAATTTTTATTTGCAGGAAAATAATACTAGCAGATTGCATGTTGCGTGAGTGAGTGTAAAAAAAATTTTCGAGGGTGATTGTGCGTGAGTCATATTTTTGTTTTTCAATTTTGAATTGTTCTTTTTTTTGAAAAATTTATATTTTCGTGGTTTATAGCTCCAAAATTATGACAAACCCATGTTATCATAACAATTCGATGTTTCACTTTTTAGGATTTTATTTCCGTATGAGTTTAGATCGTTATATTTGAGTAACCTAGGAGAAAGTTGAATTTACTTATGGAACTACTTATTTTTTTAAATGTAAGTACTTTAATTTTTTCTAGGGAACTATTTATTTATTTTTTTGTGTAAGTACTTCGTAGTTTTACAATGGAACTACTTCTTTATTAAAAAATGTATGTAGTTCTTAAAAATATAAGTAAATGGTTCTTCGGTAAAAAAAATAATCAATTCTAAAGAATCAATTATTTTAGTCTCACGCCCTGTTAAAAGAATCGAGTAGGTAATCTAGTAAGGAATGCGTTCTGCCCAAAATGCTTGATTACAAACCCGCTTACCTTTTTGGAATTTTTTTGCTGGGTAATGACTGTATTGTAAGTTCTAAACTGTTTAAAAAACTGTTCAAAATATAAAAATTATACAAAAACTTAAATTTTTTGTATGGATGGATAAGGTGATTTTCAAAAAGTCGACAAACTCAGATAATTTTCGAGTCACAAAAAAAGCTAAATTTAATTTGACATAAATAATGTTAAATTTCCGATTTATCTATATTAAAAACATTTTGAAGGGGGAGAACAATTTCGGAAATGCACTTTAACATTTCATTTGCATAAAAAATGCATTTATTTTTAATATGTATTTTCATTATGGCATAAGTGTGAACATAGATAACGATAAAAATCGAAAGTTTCTCGAATTAGAGAAATCCGATAACAACTTTCAAATATAGAGATCTTCCAAATTACATACTTTTCTGATTGTTTGAATTTTTTTGAAAATTAAAACCGTGAAAAAATCTCGTACGTTTGAAAATTTTGAAAAACTGAACATGTGGATGTGTTATGGGCTCAATGGAATATGTGTGTAGAAAAAATTAATCAAATTTAAGGACCCTCGGTCAATTCTATTTGTGATATATCATGTATCTCAAAAAATTCTCAAAGGTAAATTTGAAGAAAGACGCACTCGAGGCAGAAGAGAACTTTCCAGGTTAAAAAATATTCAATTATAGGCTGCCAAATAACTTTTTTTTTTTGAACTCCTGAACCAATTGGACTTTGTATGGCGTCATACCAAGATCTTTATGCAAAATTCGTCTCAATGATGTCTCCGAAATGTTCAATTGTTGAGAACGACGGTGAATTGATGTTGATGGCGCTTCACGCACACTTTCTGCCACAGCAGCAATATTCTCGGGTGTACGCCCTGTTTTTGGCTTTTCACGCTTTGGTTTATCGATGAGGATGCCAGTTTCTTTCACTTTTTTACAATATAACGAACATACGGACCATATTCGTTCAGCGGAAGGATAAAACTAATTATCTGTCAAATCAGACATGAGCTAAGTGTTACCATTCACGAAATAAGCACTAGTTGAAAAAAAAACGTTAGATGGCGGACCCTTTATATATAAGAGCGACTCAAAAAAAAAATGATTTTGTTACCCCTCTGAAAATAAAGCTTGATATGTTTTATGATGATTCCCAAAATATTTTGGTTCTAGCGTTGACCATCCGTGAGCTGGACCATTTTTAAAAAAATTTCTTTTTATCAGTTTTTCGAATTTTTTTGTACTTTGTTCCAAGACGACATAAAGAAAATTTTGTATCATCGAAAAGAGATTTTGAAGCAGCACTTGACCACTTGCGACCTACTACTTGAAATATTTAACTAAATACATATTTTCGTTTCGGGTTTTCATACAAATTCTACGTATTTGGAAATAATGTTTATGTCGTCTTGGAGCAAAGTACAAAAAATTCGAAAAACTGAATAAAATACCTTTTTTAAAAATGGTCCTGGAGCTGATGGCCAATGTAGCTAGTGCTCATTAGTTTAATTTAATCTTAGAATTGAATTCCTGAAGATTAAATAAGAAATAAATAAATAAAAATGGTCCAGTTCGCGGATGGTCAACGCTAAAACCAAAATATTTCGGGAACCATCATAAAACATATCAAGCTTTATTTTCAGAGGGGTAACAAAATCACTTTTTTCTCTTCCATACAAGTTGAGTCGCTCTAATATATATGTTATTCAAAATTGTTAAAATTGTATATGTATGATCCCTTACATCCGATTAACGGATTTGCAAATAAAAAATGAAGAACAAGAATCAAATGCCTTCATAGATTAATTTAGGTATAAAATTCTAATCAAAATTCTTCAATATTAGTGGAATTTCCGTGTACACAAACAAAAATATCGTTGGCTGCACAGAACCCTGATTTACGGAAATAATAAAACGAAATAAATAGGACCGATTTGAGGACCTTAGAAGTCAATGTAGATATTTTGAGATATTAATGATATTAAAAACCTTGTTCAGTGTCGATTGGCAATTTGAAAATTTCTACTGAGGACTACTCGGAAGAGCATGAAATCATGATATGAAAATCCCACAATATTTAATTTTCTCGTTCAAAAACTCGTTCAAAAACTTTAGTAAATATTGTTTTTCAAAATATCGCTTCCCTTTATCAATATTTTAGCTAATTATGGTAAACAATTCCTTTGAAGTTGTCCTTTAATGTGTGTAAATATTTAATGTCTTAATTATAATAAATTTACAAAGTTAAAGATAATTGCTTTCCCTTTAAAAAATTTTTTGTTTTATTTTATACATTTAATAGTTTTTTATGAAAATTGTTTTGACACTTGATTTAAGCAAGTAGTATCGGTTTAACAAGACACGCAACAATAATATACAACAAAACAATTAACATACAGCCAAAGAAATAAAAAAAAAAAAAAAACTGGAAGAAACACCTGAATTTAAATACACTGCGTTGCATAACTATAATTACAAATGAGTATTGCTATTTTTTTTTTTCATATTACAAACATTTTTTTAAAACTTATAACTGTTTTTAAAGCGTGTGATAACTGATCTCTTATTATGTAAAACTTAAGAGATTACTAAATTTATTTAAGAGAACAATTGTGTAATAATAATTTGAACAATTTTGGAATAATATTTTGTTAGGGTTTCATAAAGGAAATTAAAGATCTATTTTTGGTTTTTATGCAATTTTTTCAAAGTTGCTATAAAATGCCGCATGGCTCATATCTAAAGGCCTCATTAGTTGTTACTTTCTGTTGCCGTTCTGTGTCGTTCTGTTCTGTAGGTAATATTTTGTAATTACTTTTTCTGTGAAAGGAATCAGCTGTTTTAAAAGTAAAAGGAAATCCAAACAAAAACATTCAAATCAGGGATGATAAATGCGAATTTAAAATAGTACCAACCTGCATATAAAATAGTACTTTTTCGGCATTAAAAGTATAAAAAAAAAGTTTAAATATAAATTAACAAACAAAAAGTGCATGCATAAATTGGTTTTACCAATTTTTATCTTTGTACCCTCCAAAATGAACAATTACAAATGAAACAACAAAAATATATTAAAAAAAAATATTTTAAGAGGTGAAAACAAAATGTTGAGGTGAAAAACTTTTTGGATGTAAAAAAATAAATTGTGTGATGTGAAAAACATTTTTGAGGTAACAAAACTATTTTTGAGGTGAAAAAAAAATTTTTTTGTGTAGAAAAAAGAATTTGCGCTGAATTTTAAATATTATTCAACTCTTAGCGTCTGGTAGAAAAATATGACGTTATATTTTATACACCAGACACTACAATGAATTCTAATAATATACAGTGCATTATACACCAATTTGTATGGAAAATTTAGAGGTACTTTCATATTGTCACTCATTACTTTTGAATCGCTGGACCGATTTTGCTCATTTTCAATACCAAACTTTTCGGAAAATGTACATAAAGCTATGTAAAAATGAGCAGTGCGTACTAAGAAAATTAGCCATATTGATTTAAAAAATTATTAAAATTTTGAGATTTTTTCTTTCACCAAATTTTTAATATTTTTTGAATGTGCTAATAATATCTTGCTGTATTGAATTACGTTTCTCACAGTTTTTTGTGAATTCAATCCTTGTGATTGGTAGCAAACAAATTTGTTCGTGAACTCATTCGATTTTAAAACACGCAGCTAATAGTCAATTTCACATTTTTATAAGATTTTTATTATTTTTTTTTTTTGAAAATCAAAATTAGTTAATAATTATAACCCTTAGTGATTGAATTCAATAATTGGTTTAATCGGTTAATAAAACTCTAATATAATCACCTGTAATCAGTCGCACTCAGTGAAATCATGTGATTGAATTCACAGCATTTGGTTCCAAATTAATTCATTGTTCATATAGGACTGCAAATCGAATTAATAGTTATTGAATTTTAAAGGGACCAAGAAATTCATACATAGAAAAATTTGTAAATCGTACTAAATGAGTCATAGGAGTATCATGGTACATTTGAGGCTCAAATAGTACCATAAAAAGTACTATAGTACCAACTTTATCATTCCAGATTCAAATATTGAAAAAAAAATTTCACAACAAACCAATACATACGCACTTTAAGCTGTCACTTAACGTTGAATTCTATTTTCAATAGAATTGTCCTCAACAGAACAGAACGAAAAAGTGAAAACTAACCACACATGCAGACTTTCAATTGAACAGAAACAAAACAGCTGATTCGTAACGGAACAGAACGTACAAACTAATTCTGCCTTAAGTGTTTTTGAAAAACAGCAAATAGCAGCCTATTTAAAAAGTGGCTTAAGTTTTCGGGAAATTGTTAGCAAAATAAACCGTTCACATGTGGTTGTCACAAATTTTGCAAATAATCCGAGTGCTTATTGTAAAAATAAAACAGGCGGCCCGAAAAAAAGCTTTCTGATAGGCACCGGCGTAAAAAAATCAACTGTGCCAGCAATACAATGAAGAGTCTCAATCCGATAATCGTAGGCTCTTAAAAGATTCCCAGAGAATTACTTGCAAATAGGTGATGTCTGTGACAAGGTTATTACCCCCGCCACAGAGCTGCTCGACTTGAATTCGCTAACAGGAATTTACAAACCAACTGGAGAAAGGTAAGTCAATAATCGCTGCTGTTGGTAGGACTGTTTTAAATACAAATTTCTTTTAAAGGTAATTTTTTCTGATGAGAAAAAGTTCAATCGTAATGGACCAGATGGTTTTTACAGCTACGTAAGGAACCGCGATATTTCACAAAAAGAAATTTCGAAGGCGGATCCGTTATTGGTTTGGGACCCTTTTTTGGACGGTATGGTTGTTTTGGCATTTCCAAGCACCAGAATGAATTCTTTTGAGTCCACTACAGTATTAGAAGAGAAATTGGTGTCATTTATTGAAAATAGCAACGAAAAAAAAATAATTTTTCACAGTACATGTAAAGGTAGAGAAAAGTATGATTGAACATGATTGTGGACACAAAATTATCGTATTATGATAATAATTATAATATAGATGATTCTGGCTGATCATATTATGATTGCCGAGGACGGTTTCATCGTTATTTATAATCATAATATTATTGCTACGATAATAGTATGATTATTACGCATTGCAATCATAACATGATGCTCTTAAACTATCGTAATACGATGCCCTTTTCTCTGTGTGTAAGTCGTCAGATAATGGAATGGTTATCACCAAAATATATAAGAGTATCCGCATGTTACCCGGATCAAAACCAGAAAACCGTAAATGTGAATGAGAAGAAGCAGTTATTGATGCGTGGAGATTTATAACGGAAGAACTTTGAATAAATCTGGTAGACAGTATGTCTGATAAAATTTTCGAGTAGATTAAAAAAAAGGATGCCCCACACATTATTAAAACTGCTTTAAAGTATATATTTGTTTTTAATTTTTGTATATCTTAATATGTTAAGGTAAGTAAAGGGTGTCCCAAGAAGACCTCAATTTTTAAATCTGGCAACATTCGAAGTGTCATTGTTTGACATTTGAACAATTGTTATTGTTTGCTAGTAGAAGGTACGAGGTTAGTAAAAATGGAGCGCTACACGAATGAACAACGCATTCTCATTGTGAAATTGTTTTACCAAAATGGTGAAAGTTTTGCGGCTACAGTTCGCAAATTGCGATCAATTTGGGGTCACAATAATGCTCCAAAAGAGTCAACTGTAAAGAGATTAATGGATAAATTTGCCGAAACTGGGTCTGTTAGTGATGTAAAGACAACAACGCGCCATCGACCAGGTCGATCGACCGAAAATGTCGCAGCTGTACGTGATAATGTCGCTTTTTTACGAAAATGAGGCTGGTCAAGCGCAAACAGTCAATGGTATTCGGTATCGTGAAATGATAACCAGTTTTTTCTTGCCTAGAATTGAAGAAATGAATGTGGAGGGCATGTGGTTCCAACAAGACGGCGCCACATGTCATACAGCCAGAGAAACAATTCAATTGCTGCATCAGTCATTTCCCGGTCGTGTTATTTCGCGTTTTGGAGATCAGAATTGGCCGCCTAGATCGTGCGATTAACATCATTAGATTTTTTTCTTTGGGGTTTTTTGAAGTCGATGGTTTACGCGAATAAGCCGACGACGACTCAAGCCTTAAAAGAGGAAATTGGACGCTGCATTAATGAAATACCGCAGCATTCATGCAAAACGATCATTAAAAATTTCATTAAAAGATCGCGTGCATGCCAGCAAAGCCGCGGCGCACAGTGGTTTATCGTCATAGTAGAAATGGAAAAAAATAGAAGGAGTCATCGTAGAACATCCAAATTTTTTACAGATGCTTTTTTTATCATCATTAGGAAATATATGAAGAATAAAATATGTCCGCCCACTTTTACGCCCACTCCCCATACAAGTGAAATATATAAATGGCAATATTTTCATTTGAATTTATGCTATTTCAACCAAATTCGGTATATATATGTTTTGTAGCAGTTAAAATCAATGGCTAAAAAATTTACGAAATTCGCCCACAACCACGCCTACTTCCCATATAACAAAATTTTTTAATATGATGTATATCCCTTGTTATCAATGCTACAATCCCTAAACTTCATGGGATTATTAAAAATAATATCATATCCAAATCTTCCATACACACCCCTCCTCTAATACCCCAACTTTCCCCATCAATTTTCTAAATAATTAGAAAATTAACATGTAACCTGGTTTTAAATCAAACACGCTTTTAATCCTAGTAATAATAAAAAAACATTAAAATGAAACATGTATGTATATATAAAATTAATATTTTATTATAACAACAATTCCTTAACATCTTCAGGTAGATCTAAATCCTGCTTTTTTTGAACTTTTCGAAACTTATTTATAAAAGGATCCGAAGAAGCTAAAAGTAAGTGCATCACATATTCATTTGTTGATATCCTACTACATTTTCTGGCATGATACCTTCGATATTCACGATAATCGCGATTCCTCGCTTCCTGGGCTTCTTAAAATTGCTGCTGCTATTATTTTTCCTCCATGTATCAAGACTTTATGTACGGTCATTGGCATGTAGTACCAGCTATACAACCTAACATATAATTGGGCAGTGTTCGAACAATATTGCTGAAACTTATTCGGACATATATCAGCGTTGCTGTTAATAGTTATTAAAATTACTTTGAAACGATGAATAAGATTTTCATCTACACCCACAGCTTCAGCAGTAATTCTGGGATTTTCAAAAAACTTCCTTGATGTATTTCCATCATTGGTTGTACCCATTCCTTGTTTAACCATGTCAACATTTATACCCAGGCTCAACTTTAATTTGCCTTGAATGATTTTTTTTGTTTGCTCCCTTATTTCCTTGGTTGCAGAGTTAGTTCTCCAAGCAGCAAAATCTTTATTATAAGCGATGTGCAGTATACACTCCATAAATTTTATGCGAGCATGTAATGGAGATACACCGAACTTAAGAGCTTCCTCACTTTCTGGCTTCATTATAAAAATTTCCAAATTATTCATTTCGGAAGGCTTTGCTTTACATATATAGCATACCGCATTTGATGATGTTTGTGTTATTGTGTTAGCCACCTTTCCGTCAATCATTGCCAAAACCAAACTATGACTTACTTCGAAGAGCAAGCAGCAAACGTAATATAACGAGAGAATGTGTAATAAGCAATAAAAAGTAGCTTGTTTTCTATTTAAACGTTTACTAGACAAAGGCTAGCAAAAACTAGCAGCTGAATTTAACTTTATTGTTTAAATTAGACTTCAAGCTTTCATTTAGTATAAGGTAGAGCACCGCGCTCGACCGCGCACAAAAGTTCTAGTCCATCAAAGTTGAAGAAAATAATAATTTTTAGACTCCTAAGATGAAGCAAATTTTTGTCAAAAAAATTTTTTTCTTTAATTTTTTTTTTTTTTAATTTTCATCTTAAATACCTAAATTATGGGAAAATACACAACAACAATACATATTTAAAGTCATTCCAAGAGTTTTTAGTTTCTTACTATTTTTTAGGATTTTCTTTCAAATGTTGTGTGTTAGACTTGGCACACTTTGAGGAAACGCCTACAAAAAAGTAATGAAAATATCGCCCTAGCATTTCAGATACATGATATTCAATGTGTTTTTAATGAAATTAATAAATTTCATCATGAGCGGAAAACATGAAATTCAGTATTAATTTCAACTTTTCAACCACTGTGCGGCGGCCATCTGCACGATATATTGTTCCATACATAACCTCATTCTGTCTACTTTACGATATAATAAAGTTTCACGATTTTTTTTTTAAATATCTGTGTTTTATTTAAAATTTAAAAATTGCGCTCTTCTTGGGACACCCTTTAGTTCCATGATTTTGTTATTCCTTTTAAAATAAATAGTAAAATAAAAAAAAATAAATGAATTGTTTTTGTTAAATATTATTAATTTTCCATTGGTTTCACATTTACACCGGTTAAAGTCTTCTTCATTTTATTTAACTTACGAAATTAATGTGTAATTATAGTTTTGCAACGCAGTGTATATCGTCACATACTAAATATACTTGTACTACTTACTTCCTACTTAAAAACTTCAATTTTTTTTTTTTTGTAGTTTAAATATAAAATATAGATCAAACATTAAAGATAACATGACACTTGTTGTTGGTGGTGGTAATTGTTAACAAAATATTTATGCCAAAAACTACATTAGAGCCCACTGTAAAAACTGGTTACAAGGGTAGCACTATTTTGAAAAAATTGTCAACTTATAAAATCAGTCAGAGCGATGGAATTAAATGATAGTTTTGACTAAATATTAGCTCATACTTTATTTTAGAGGAAACAAAATTTTATTTTTACTCCATTTTAGGAATATTTTCACTGATTAAAGGAAAATTGTTTTAAAAATATTAGTTCAAGAATTTTCAAATCAGCTACACAGAAAAATTATCAACCTAAAATATCTAATTAAGATTTGATTTGAATTTAACTTGTTTCTAAACAAATATTTAATTGAATCAATTAATATTTTAATTGACTTTTAAATATATAAATACATATTTTATTTTAGACGCAATTATCATATTTTTTTCATACACTGTATACATAAATAGAAAGTTTTCAGTATAAAATACCAAATACATTTGAAGTTAACAAACAAAACAAGCACACACACAAACAGACTCAGCATTGCAAAAAACACACATACCAACGTATAGATCACACACTTTTTTTGTGAGTATCATATTTTTTTTTTTTTTGTAACAGTATAACTTTATAACTTTTTTTCCTTCTTAATTTTAATAAAAGGTTTAATTGATAGTATCATTGCCGTGATAGGTGCAAAATCAATTAAAATATTAATTGATTCAATAAATTTTTTCATTGAAACCCGTTTTTAGTTTTTTCTGTGTAAGTACTCTATTTTAGTTTTTGTAAAATCTTAAAAAATTTTTAATAATAATTAAAATAAAAGTTTTAATTATTATTTCTAAGTATTAAAGCTATAATATTTTTACTAAAATTTGGGAATGTTTTTTTATCTAATTTGGCATATTTTTACTAAATCTTTATAACAATTCACTTGTCGAATATATGTTTTGCCAAACTGTCAAACTTATTATTTATTAGTAAAATGTTGTTATTTTTAAATTAATTTTCAATGAAAGCTATTTTTTTTCTTAAAATTGGGTATATTTGAACTAATGTAAAGCAAACTTCGACTTAGTATTACACTCATAGAAATAAATCTGTAAAAAAAAGCAGAAAAAAGCTACTAAAAATTAGTTAAAAACTACGTTGGAGAAAAAACTGCTAAAATTAGCATATTTTTGCTGTATCCTAATGAAATAAGAACAGCTAAAATAAATCTGTTAACTTAACAAAATTTTAGTTATATTCGAGTTAAATTTTAGTTAATCGAAAATAGCAATTTACTCTGCTAAAATTAGCAAAAACGTTTACCAAATATTTGTAGACTAAAAACAGCAAACAAAAACTGTAATGTCAACAAAACTTTTGCAAATATTTACCTTAAATTTAGTAGAATGCAAATAACAGTATATTTTGCTTAAATCAACAGAAATATTTGCAAACAAATTGTAGAGTGCTGAGCTCAGTAGTGTAAATTTTTAATTGCATTAAAACAAAAATCTAAAAAAAACTTAAAATTTCACATGTTTTTATTAATTTTTTTTTTGTTTACTAATGTTTAGCAAATTTTTTGCTGATTTCAGCAAATTAATTTGCTACTTTCAATTAACTAAAATTTATCTCAAATATAACTACACTCAAAAAAATAAGTTAGTAGAAAAGTTAGTAAAACGTCTTGTAAATCAAGTAAACTATTTCTCAGCAAATTTTTAGCTGAAATTGTTTTTTCAGCTTATTCAGCACTTAACTGTTTTGAACTAATGTTTTACTAATTTATTTTGCTAAAAAAAAATTGTGCTAATAAGCACATTAATAGTGTGGACGGCAAACAGATTGAAAGATATACGCAGAATCAAGTAGATGTCACAGCATGTCAAAATGTAGTAGAGACGAAGAAAATTATACTAAAAAGTACAACTCTTGTAAGACATACCAAAAATCAACCATGGAAGATTTTTGTATCTGTGTTTCATACAAAATGACAATGATAATACATACGTGGATTAAAAAAAACTTAAATTTTGTGTTGTCACCGGCTTATCAATGTAATTGTCTATTATTTAAATTTAAGTAAAAAATAAAAAATAAAATATTTAAGCATTAAATATGTATTTGTAAACTAAATCTTTAAAGTGATTATTAATGCAGTGTGTTCAAAGTGCAAACAAATATACGTTCAGGTAGACAGGCTACACCCTGAAAAACTAGGACACACATCTTAGGTAATTTTATGTTGAAAGTAGTCGAAAGATAATTTTGCTTATGTTATATATATAATTATTTCTATATATTTTCAGATATTAAATTAATTCATGTCGTCAATGCGGGGAGTATGAATATTAGGGTGGGGCGATTAGTATGGAAGGAAAAAAATCTTAATGGGCGCTTCGCGTTTCTAATTCTTGGGATTGTACTGAGCAAAAAAGTCCACTAGACCATACGTCTACGGTGCAGTTTTTTCTCAGACTTTTGTCACGTTTTTTTGGATATTTTGGCCTATAATAGCCAAACCATTGAGATTTTCGATCCAATACTAAGACAAAAATTGTAGCCAAGACAATAGTTAAGAACTCTCTAGTACATCGCAAAAGCATTGGAAGGCTCCTTCAGGCAGTTTTGGCCTTGTGAAAGTGCAAAGGGACAGGGTTACTTTCACAAAATACGGCTAAAAAGGCCTATTTTGAAATTAAAAATTAAACCCTTAAACCAAACCCACAAATACGATTGATGCTTTAATCTGCTAGAGAATCTTCCAAAGAAAAGATTAATACCATAATCTTGGATAAGCTCCTCCTACTTCCTGAGATATGTCCATCACACACATTGTTACTTTCACAAAATACTACAAAAAGCCCTATTTTGAAATTAAAAATTAACCCCTTACACCCCACCCACAAATATGAGATTAATACCATAATCTTGGATAAGCTCCTCCTACTTCCTGAGATATGTCCATCCCATTGTTACAAGCAAGTCAAAATCTGTTTGCAAGTCAAAATGTGGAAGCTCGATTTTCACCGTAGACGTATGGTCTAGTGGACTTTTTTGCTCAGTACAATCCCAAGAATCAGAAACGTGAAGCGCCCATTAAGATGTTCAAATCGCCCCACCCTAATGAATATTTTTATCTTTTGTAACGTATTTTAAATTATTTTTAAAAGAATCACAAATCAATGTTTCAGATTTTCAGCAAATAAATTACCTAAAATATAATTTTACTACACTTAGAATACTATGTTACCACAGCAAATGTAGTTAAACACAAATGAACTTTCACTTAAAGAAAGGACGACTTACATTTCAGTAAATACAACTAACATATGTTAGTAAAAAATAAACAAACACTTTTATTTTTTTATTTTTATAAATAACAAAAAACAACTGTAAAAAATGAATGTAAAATCATACAACAGTCATTTGATGTGGTTTGTTTTTTTGAATTACAACGTTAGTAAAAAACTTAATGTGTTCTACAAATGACTGACATATACATTAAAAATAAAGAAGCTGTATTACAACCCAAACAACTACATATTTT
This sequence comes from Delia radicum, assembly GCA_021234595.1. Taxonomy (NCBI): domain Eukaryota; kingdom Metazoa; phylum Arthropoda; class Insecta; order Diptera; family Anthomyiidae; genus Delia; species Delia radicum. The sequence goes on along the minus strand of CM037855.1, from coordinate 40,832,384 downwards.
TAAAGCAAAAGTTTCCTAAGTGAGTTTTTTCAGTCTACTAATAACTTTAAGTAGGGATTTTTTAATTTTTAATCAACTAAATGATAGCAAAACTTTTGATGAATCTACTAATTGTGCTGCTAAAAATCAGTTCGCTGATTTTCAGCAAATGATTTTGCTGACATTAGCAATTTTTTCGCAAGCAACCCCCTGACTAAAATTTTGCGGACTCAAAAAAATTTTTTGCTGACTTTGACAACTTTTATTTTTGAGTGTAATATTTGTAAATTCAACAGATTTCTGTTTGCTATTCTTATCTTCCTAAATTTTAGCAAAAAAAAAATACTGTTAATTTTGCAATTTATTTTCTGCAACGTCATTTTTAACTAATTTTTAGTAGCTTTCTATGCTATTTTTACAGATTTATTTCTATGAGTGTAGTTTAGCCTGTTTAAGCAACTGTGCATACAAACAGTTTTTGTCTTAATTCTTGGAACTGTTTATCTAATTGAAAATACAATTTTTACAAAATATTAGAGTTTGCTAAGTATACCCGGGGTATTTAAGCCAAATCTCCGATTATTGGTGGGCTCTATTAGAAAAAAAATCATATAAAAAACAACCACTCATCATCATAATTTGTCCTCAATTTCTTTGTTTTAATATACATATTTACAAATGTTTGTAGTATTTCTTGCATGAAATTTTAATTTTTTCCCCGATATATGTATTTAAAGCAACCTGTAAATTTTGAGTCTTAAATATTTTAGCAGGGGTGAAATTTTTTTAAAAATGTTCATGTTTATTTCTTATTTAACGTCTGGCGGTCGGTTGGTTATTTAAGTTTTGGCGCTATAGTGTGTGACTTTGCTTATCTAGATAAACATTTAACAAAATTACTATTTAAGAGCGACAGTAAAATACAGAATTTTTTTTTTTTTTTTGCTTTTTAGCACCATTATTAAGTATTATTTGTTATAATTTTTTGTTTGTTTTGTAAGGTTTAATATTTGATATGAAATGGGGTGAGTAATAATTTGAACCCTTGGGCTATTTTTTTTTTTTCTTTATTATTTTCAAATGAAATTATTATAAATATTGAACAAACATTTTCGAATAGGGTAAATTTTATTTATTATAGAAAATTTAGGGAAATGGGATTTAACAAAACGACTGCAGATTACACAGAAGGACAAAATAATAATTTCTAGAAATTAATAATGTTATGACCACAAATTCTCTTTATTTCAGGCACGCGGATTTCAATGGCGTACTTTATTTTTCGATCTGTTTTACAGTTTTTCCACAAAATGATTTTAAAATCTGTCGCATGCAAATCCAGTTTTTTACATATCGCTCATTTACTAAAAGTCTGACATAACTCAAAAAAACTGGATTTAGCAGAAAACGCATTTAAAGTTTTCAATACATATCTGCCTCGCTTGCCCATCTTACTATTTGGTCACGTTTTCAAAAATAGGTTTTAAAGGGTCCGCCATCTAACGTTTTTTTTTCAACTAGTGCTTATTTCGTGAATGGTAACACTAAGCTCATGTCTGATTTGACAGATAATTAGTTTTATCCTTCCGCTGAACGAATATGGTCCATATGTTCGTTTTCTTGTGAAAAAAGTGAAAGAAACTGGCATCCTCATCGATAAACCAAAGCGTGAAAAGCCAAAAACAGTGCGTACACACCCGAGAATATTGCTGCTGTGTCAGAAAGTGTGCGTGAAGCGCCATCAACATGAATTCACCGTCGTTCTCAACAATTGAACATTTCGGAGACATCATTGAGACGATTTTTGCATAAAGACCTTGGTATGACGCCATACAAAATCCAATTGGTTCAGGAGTTCAAAAAAAAAAGTTATTTGATGGATCTTTTATAATGCATTTTTCTCATAGTGAGAGATGGGTGCGAGTTCGCTAATTATCGATAGACCCGTGAGTAGCATAGTTTCTCTATGAAGTATATTCTTATTGCACCCACTTTCCAGAAAAAAGAAAATATATTCTCTTCTAACTCGAAAAGTATACAAGATATTAATATAAAATTTCCCAAGTTCTGCCAACTCATAACAGACCATCACCGACACTTTGCCAACACTGTGCCGATTGTATTTTTCTGGCTGGATATTTAAAACTACAATTTGAATTTTGTAAATTTTTTTCTTTGTACATTTTCCAATAGATAAACCTAAGCGATTTCCCAATAAAACATATCAAATTTAATGCCATCGGCACGGTGTTGACAAAGCGTCGTTACCCGATTGATAACAGTGGCCAACCGTTGGGTTTAGCGAACTTGCCACCATTGGCAAAACATTGGAAATTAAAAAATGTTGTGCTTTTAAAATAGCTTAAATTAAATTAATTTTGAGAAATATGTGTAATAAAACACATTAATAAAATATTAAAAAAAAATATATTTCCAGTTGGTTGTAATATTGGTAAAAAAACAATATTGGCTAAGAATTTCGCGGGTGGTACTGGCAAAACACATGCTTGTCAAACTAAATTGTGTTTTCCTGGTACAATATTAGTTGTGCCTTTGGTAATGTTTAACACAGTAATATTTACAAAAATAGCAGTGGTTTGCCTGTACTATTTTTTTTTTGGTACGGTTGGCAATTTCTAGGTTGATAAATATCTTATCCCGATGTTTTAGAAAAGCTAGAGCATCCAGAATAGGCAGAGCTTTAACAAAAAACCTATTAATCATCAATTTTGCTCCATTCGTGTCATCTTAGCAATCACACACGTGGCTAGTGTCTTTTCCTAACAAGCATCATGACAGACCGTTACTCAACTTTGAAGCCCAAAGTTGTTCTATTTATATAAAAAAAAAAATTAGTTTTACTCTGGCTCAAGTAATATTTTTTACAGTTTTTTTAGTTTTTTATTTTTATATACATCGAGATTATTTTAAAGTTATTCTTATTTATTTATACCCAGCGGAAAATAGACCAGTCACTGGTATGTTCACGTGACTAGAACTTTGTGTGCATGAACCTGTCCTAGTTTCGGTTCTGTTATATGAAAAAGACCGGTACTTTTAACATGGGCTTGTCATAGGAGGTGACAATTTCCACCTTTTGAGCGAATTGAGATATATCGGAGAACTTGTCGAATATAACATATCACCGAACTCTTTTAAGTGAAAGTACCTAGTATGCAACTAGTCTCATGTTAGGCATTATTTAATATATAGGAGGACTATTTCGAAATGAAATATTACGTTACTGGTTTAAGCGTACAAATCACAGTACTCAAGAAAACTATTTAGTAAAACACTAGTTTAATATTAATCGCAATGCTTTATGCTACGGACTTGTACAAAATTAATAATTTCGTGACATATCATTAAACTACGATAAGCGAACAAGCTACAGGACAAAATGAAAGTAATTGGCGTGTCACATGCTACTTTTTATTCCGCATGTGCCATATTATGTACGGGTTACAAAAAGAATATGGACGGATCCAATCACTGAACTTTCCTAAAAAATTATGTCACATTACCTGTTTTTATAATATTGCGCAAGTCCCAAAAAAATTATTTTTTATTAAATAACAGAAACATGAATTGTCCAAATTCTGTTTTTGAGCCGAACTCTTTGGTCGGACTCAATAATTTTATAATTTTGCAGACTCTACCCAATGGGAAATTAAGACGAAGTGGAACCAATAACTTTATATGGAACGGGCCTGTCAATTTAACAAGGCACTGTCATCGAAGGGGAAAATTGATACCATGTAACATGTCACAGACCTAACCTTTGACATGTCCCCGCACGTTGCCTTTTAGAATAGTTTTGTGACATGGACTTTTGTCGCACATACAATTATGATATGTAATAATTTCTACAGTTCTTTTAGAATCATTTCATTATTAGGTCCGATGTGTAACAGTCAATGGATTGGTTATTTCTGCGCCGATTGCTATTTTTTTATACCTAATTATTTTACACCAGTTCAGACTTACTTCACAATTTCTACTGTTACAGCCCTAGTTACTTTGGTCCGCTTTAGTGTAATGTTAGTTTTTTTCGAGTTACATGATATATCATGAATAAACCAGCCAAAGTGTTGCCACCATTTAAATAATCACGTGGTTGGATATTTTGCTGAAATTGCCACCCTTTCATACACCGAAGTCTTCGTTTATACCAGTTTTGCGACGTGTCTCCTATTCACGTATCACAGATTTGTCACTTCGGATGAATCGACCCTTCATTTCCCGTAGGGTAACGAGCTTATAACCTCCGTATATTTAGAAAAAATTTATTTGTTTTTCTTTAGAAAAGTTCTCCCCCACAAACAAATTATTTATATGTTTAGGTTTAAAATTTTTTTTTAAGATATCGAAGATAAGATAGCTTGGTAAAGAAACTCATAAATTTATAAATTTTTGTATTGCAAGTCAATTTTTTTTTTCTTTGAAAAAAAAGACTTTTTTATAAATAAAAGCAGACGTGAAGTTGGAAATGTCCTCTTCCCCATGGCTCCACGCCTAATATTATATCCGAGCTATTAAAATCGAAGAGGACCCATCGAGTAACTCTCCTTGTAAGTATAAAGTATTTTCTAAGTATTAAACCCAAAACTTCACTTTATAAATGCATTCAGTAAAAAGTAAAACTTAAAAACTAAAACCAGTTTTGAATTAAAGTTTTTTAATCTATTCATACCTTCCTACAATAAACAGATTACACATAGATCTCAAACTCTTTGACATTAGCTGTCAGTGCACGTAACTCACGAGAATGTTTTGGACCAACGTGGTATAACCTATACAAGAAGTATTTGAATGTGTATAAAAAAAATGTGTTTGTTGATAAAATATTAAGAAGAGTTTGATATCTATGTAATCTATGCTACAATACATAAATATTATTTTTCTAAAGTTTGTTTTGATTTCTATATACTGGTTTCATATTTCGTTTATTTTTATTTTTCATGCATGATTTTGTTTTAATTCTCTTTGCTTTATTTTGTAACAGAGTTGCCATTATAATTCGTTTAGAGGTATGGTTCCTTCGGCAAAGTTTCTTATTTTGATCCCTTGAATACGATTTTCCTTGAACGATTTTTAAATCGACCCGCCCTAATATATGTTTTCCCCCACCCTCTTAACCCCTAAGTTTGAGATTGGGCCGAGTGTGATTGACTGGATTTGGAAAAATTAAGTTTTGTTCAAAATCACAATTTTGGAAGTTGTAAAAAAGAACTTCTTTAGAAGCGGGAAATCAGGAATGAATTTGGAGTCAATGACAAACTGAATCTTTAGGAATCACTTCCATTTCTTTTTGCTGGAAACAGAATTTAAAGACCGTTTTCTTAAGATAATGTAAACTTATTCATATTTACATATTTGATATCCCTATATTAAACAAAACTTTATAAATAATGGAGCTTTACCCTGCACTATGATCATAATCTATAATATATTTTTGATGTTTTTCCGAAATCATTCAATATAACTGATAACTCTCATGTAGAAGAAATTCAAATTAAAGTCAATAATTCCAAGCGTTAGCCAGTGTCAAATAAAACATAACAACCAGCACTATGCCGTAATTCCCAATATATCTATAAAGTTTAAATAGAACCATGCACTATGAACTGATAACACACATGTAAAAGCAGTTGAGATTAATGTCAGTAAGAATTTAATTATGAATTAATTCCGCGTACTAAACATATTTATGATTTTAAAATAGCAACATTCACTATAAACTGATAACACCCTTTTAAAAAAGTTCAAATTGAAGTCAATAATTATACGATTTAACTCTTAAAGTACACCAATGTCAATTGGAACAAAAAAACCCAGCACTATGAACATAACTTTCAATATATTTATAACGTTTAAATAAAACTATTCACAATAACTGATAACAGTTACATAAAGGTAGTAGAGATTGATAACAGTAATTCCACTTTTACGGAATTCAAACTTGCTCTAATATTAAACCAAACAAACAAAAACACTTAAATGACAACCCTGTTTTTATATTTTTTAATCAAACAAGTCTGTCTATCTGTCAGTTGGACAGTAAAAAATTCAAAAACAACATTTTTAAGCTAATTTTGCACGTGGTTTGATTTTAATATTCTCTACTTTATTGTGGCTTTTTCTGTTTTTGTTCGTATTTAATCTCACAACCCCGCATAAACATGAATTGAAATAAGATTTTCCTTTAGATAGATTGATGGTTTTTTGTTGTGTTATTATTTTATTTTTTTTGTATTGAATTGAATTGGTTTCCAATTATTTGGCATTTTCTATAGAGTATTTTTATGTTTATGCCAGAAAACAACAACAACGTCTAAAAATCAACTGTGAAACTCGCGTGCTCTACTGCTCCAATGCCATACACAACAAACATACATATTCCATTGACAGATACACACTGACACATACACACATGTACACTCAGCTACAAAACAATTGTATAACTACAACAACAAAATACAATCAGTAAGTAAGCACGCCCTCTTTGTTTGTAACTAACCTAACACTTCCGTTGCCTCTCTCCATTTCCCCACTCCACTTTGATATCTCTCAATGGTTAAATGTGTCGTTTATCTTTTATTTGATCTTTTTTGTTTATACATTCATGCAATCGTATTTATCGTATGGTATAGTGGGTGTCAAAATATTGGCATTACTTTGGGAAATTTTAAATGATGATGACCCTCATTCGAATATTATTATTAAAGATTCTAAAAATATTTGATTTTCTACTCTTTTTACCATTGAACACAAGGATATATGTCCATTAGGGTGTGGCGATTTGAACATCTTAATGGGCGCTTCGCGTTTCTGATTCTTGGGATTGTACTGAGCAAAAAAGTCCAGTAGACCATACGTCTACGGTGAAAATCGAGCTTCCACATTTTGACTTTTTAGCCGTATTTTGTAAAAGTAACAATGTGTGGGATGGACATATCTCAGGAAGTAGGAGGAGCTTATCCTAGATTATGGTATCAATCTCTTCTTTGGAAGATTTTCTAGCAGATTAATGTATCAATCATATTTTTGGGTGGGGTTTAAGGGGTTAATTTTTATTTCAAAATACCGTAATATATACCACATTTTGACTTGCTGTAAAGTCAAAATGTGGAAGCTCGATTTTCACCGTAGACGTATGGTCTAGTGGACTTTTTTGCTCAGTACAATGCCAAGAACCAGAAACGCGAAGCGCCCATAAAGATTTTTTTCCTTCCATACTAATAGCCCCACGCTAATGTTCATCTGTCTGTTAAAATCATTTTCACGGCCCAAATCGGTGATCGGAGAAACTCAAAATGTTTGTCATAGTGCTAAGCATTTTGGTATTGAAAATTATAAAAATTGGTCTAGACGCTTAAAAGTTCTGAATGAAAATGTAGGGATAGCTCTTAGTTTGTCCATACATAAATATTTTTTTATTCAGTTATTTAAATTATGACGTCATTTTGTAAATAAAAAAAACGCTGAAAACACATCGATTATAAAAACGCGAAATATTTCTCCCCTTTTTTTTTCCGCAAACTATTTTTATTTCTAACTATTTTTTATTCCTTTAATTTGTTTCCAAAAAAAAAGTATTTTTTGCATCTTAATGAATGGAGGGTATACAAAATTCGCCTATTTTAATGCTTCCGCTTATTTAAATCACAGTTATTTATATTATAACCTAATTTTGTAAGTAATTACAATTTACCATTTAAAAAACGCTGAAAATATATCGATTATAAAAACTCTAAATATTGTTTTGCAAAGTTGTTTTTCGGAATTTTTTTTTTTGCAAGAATGTTTTTTTTCCCCAAAATGTTTGCGGCGAAATAATGAACTCAAAGAATCATTTCAAATCTTAAAATGATTCTTTTAATTGACTACAGTTTTCCAATAACCTACAGTAGTATTTTTTTTTTAACTGCACTGTAAGTTTATTCGTATGTAGCTTCAATGTTCAATTTTTGGTATTGACTTCAATCATCATATTCATACAATACTCTTGATATTAAGTGATACACTCAAAGAAATATGTTAATTAAATAAGAAATGTTTTAGGAATGTTGCTTCGCTACCGGTAGTTTTAAATATTGAGAAGAAACTAAACTGTTTTTTTTAACCACTTCTAGTTGATGTTTCAATTTCAAGTTTCAGATGTTTACCTTAAATTCTTTGCATAGGTTATTTTAGGCGGAAATTTTTCTCTTTTAAACCCCATTTATTCTAAAAATCCACAAAGTATATCTTCATACCCCAAGATCCAAATATTTTAAGGTTGAGCCCAAGAGGTCTGACCAGGACGTAAACGGACATAGACGGAGACTATTCACTTAAAAATTATTTAAAAGCCAAGTCTTAGCGGATGCCTACATTCAAAATTTAAAGTTCCAACTCCAGCGGTTTGGTCTAGGGTATTAGGATTAGGGGAAGACTTTTTCTGTTTTAACCCCATTTATGTTGTTATTGAAGTTCACGTCTTTAGTACACCAAGGATCATATGTTTAAACTTCAAGGAGAAAACTTTTCCCTGCCCTTGGGAATTTTTAAAAGGGACCTAACGTACAAATTTCAAGTCCCTTACTTTGAGGACCATATATTACCTTCGAACTAATAATAGTTATATTAATACAAACCAATTAATTGTATTTCATTGTCGAGTGGAAAAGAGGAAATAGGGTCTACAAATATTTAATTAAAATTTATCAAACTTTCCTGGTACCGGAGGGTTTTACTTTTAGCGGCCTAATCTCAAGTTGTAACCCCTAAACTTTAGATTCATCCAATAAAAAAAAAATTACTTCATTATTTTTTAATTTCGAGATAGTCTTCTTGTAAGGGTATGCAATCATTACGATAGCGTTCTAAGGAGCACACTATCTACGTTAAGTTGGTGGATACGAAAAGGAAGGCGACCTTTTTGAACTTGAAATGGATGAAGAAGTTGCCACTGTGCGCATAGCTCTACTAATCCAACACTACATTGTGATACGAGATTTTATGAGTATTGTGAATGCAAACTGGAATTGGAGGGAACTTAGGACATACAGAACTATGTGGCCATCTTACGACCTCAAAAGCACAACATTTTTTTGGGTTTCAAAATTAATGAATGTCGCTTTTAAACTGGAGTCATAATGGGTCACTGTTTTATACGTAGGTTTACTAAAAGGATGGGACATATTTCGGAATCAAGTTGCCGAAGATGTGATCAAGATAAAAATAAGACAATCGAACTTAATCAAACAATCGAATACTACCCAGTACTGGCAAGGATCTGCTACTCTATTATAGGCCAGTGAAGCTACTAAAACTTGAAAGCTGTGAAGTGAGTGGATATAAGGATTTTAGTTTCTATTATTGTTATGGGCCTAGTGACCTGTGCGGGATGTTTAAGTACGACGATCTCGGCACACATTATATTCCACCTGTAACGCACTTAAGTACCGACCAGGGAGAACTGGGCTTCAAAGTGTGTTGTGGAGGGATGAAGTCCGGGATTTCAAGGACGGATCTAATATGGATATGGAAACAGGGATCATTCATATGAACTGAACATTAAATTTTTCTTGTTACGACATCAAGGAAGACTCGCGGACCCTTTGGCTGTTATCTAACCCAACGATTTCAGGATATGATTATGATTCTCACTGGGCAATAGGACATAGATTCTCACTGGGCAATAGGCCATAGATTCCAACTGGGAAATAGGCCATAGATTCTCACTGGTCAATAGGCCAGAGGATTACGCGTTAGGTTAACTGACGTGGAGATTATTGTAGAGAATGTGGGAACGAGAACAAGATATGGACAGTCTGCGGTATATCCCTTTGTCTGACCACTCGGAATTTCAGACCAAATCTGGCTAATTTATGGTCGAGCTTTCGAAAAAGGGGTATAGAGAGGTAGTGGGACTTGCAATGGACCTGCTGGTCTCCGACTGTGCTCCTCCCTGCAAAAATAGTTTGTGATAAGCAGTCTGAAACGTTGTTTTCTCCATCTACCAATATTGTGTTGACAGTAATTCGATTAATACATAAGAATTTCGGTGTGAACATTATATCTTAATTGTGTCAGAAAAAAGTGTCATACCGACAACCAAATATTTCAATTGCTACAACTGAACCATTCTATTGGCAAGAAATTTGGTTCCCACAATGGATATTGCCGATGAGAACTTTATGTTTCCTCCAAGCTAATACTTGTCTTGTGTCCTAAGAAATTCTACATGTTTACTTAACTTTTAAGTGGATCTAGTATTTTCCCATACATTTCTCTCTGAGTGTATGCTAGTTGGACAGACATACTCGTACGTACGTAGATTTTGTCCATACATCTGATTATTACTGGTTGTCTTAGATATTTTTGTTGTACAATTTTCAATATTTGTTTGTTTGGATGTCTATATAAAATAATCTTATTCATTTATTTTTATTATTATTTCTATTTCTATGTGAGAATATTTAATGGTGTGTAGAGTAGAAAATAGTAAATTTTATATATTTATATAGTTGATTGTACGAATGTATGTAACATATGAGTTTTTTTTTTTTGTTTTAAGTGTATGAAAAGAATAGTGTGGGCAGACGTTACAAATATTTAATTCTAAAAGTCATAAATCTGGGTAAACTAAGTAGTATTATTTTTGGAACTAGTGCTGTAAAACTAGTTTCTGCAAATCTTGAGGTAATTAATTCCCAGGACTGATATAAAAAACAGCGGTTTCCGATGTTAGCTGATTCATTTGCGAAGTTTCTCATGATTGTATACCGTGTTAGTATTCCGTTTTCCTGGAAGTTTGCCTAGGTTTAGTCAATTTCTTCACTGTATGTTATAACTTTGGGTAACGTTCCCTTTCCCTGGTACAAGCTTATTCCTAGAGCCCTGGATTTCGCTCAAATAACCCTTATCTCATAAATCACGTCTAATAAATCAAACGAATCATAGAGAAATAATTTCAATGCATGTAACATCAGCATGTGAAATATACAATCTACTTTCGGGATTATCGGTTCGTTTTGCAGCAACTTTTGTATCTCTTTAGATCATGCACTAGCTTTCTCTTCTCTGAATGTGCCCAATCAATTCCTATACTTGATGCATTAAACTCTATGTTTCTGAAGGCAAAACAATCCAAAGTTATCCCTGAACAAGTAAAATCTAGTACAAACTTATCCGATTAGTTGAGGTGGGTTTGCGATTGTCCAAAATGGCAAGTCCATAGCGCTCAGACTATATTATATCTATTGTACCATAATCAGAAGAGCGAATCAAGGAATAAAGATACGTAGAAAAAAAAATGAAACTAAAATAAAAAAAAAAAAAAAAATTCTAGGTAGTTCCCGCCTAGAATTTTCAAGTCTTCCTTATGAATCTGAGCATTTGAGGCAGCGGAAGTTTATAAACAGAATCCTTAAACAAGACGCCATCACCCAATTTGAATGTACACGTTTTTTCTGGTCCTAGAGAAAATTGTACGGTAACAGACATAGTGATCCGTCGTGTCCTCATTATCCAGACATAGTACACACAATGGGTTGTTCACAATTCCCATCCTTGCCATATGACGAGCAGTTTGGTTTTTTGATCTAATAAGCTTTTGTCTAATACTTCACAACCTTGAATTAGTTTGTACGATTCACTTCGGAAAATATATTATAAAGAAATACGTTTATTCTATGTACTATCCGTATGTGTAATAAATCCCCACTTCACTCCTATGGGAGTCGAATAAACAACTAACACAAAACTATCTCTACTACGCCTTTAAGAACTTCATAAATTACATTTAAATCAAAGAAAAAATCCCTTTAAAACTCTGCCTTATAGCATAATATAACACACATCGTATATGTAGTGTTGTAAAGTATATTATACTATGATATTGTGTAATCGCCCACATGATGATTTATATCATATTTCAAATACTACTAAAAGTTATAATGTAATAACAGGAATTGTAACTTTAGTATTAAATGTTGTTACAGATGTTGTTGTTGCTGTTGTTGTTTTATATGGTTGTTATCATATCACAAACATTGATTGTATTTGTAAATAATATTTTTTTTGTAAGGGAATGTACCCAATTGTGGCCAGTTCCTTAAATCGAACTTTTTGTGTTGTTCAATGAATATGTCAGCAGTCATCGAGTTTAATTGCGCTATCACAATTTTAAAATACGTTCCACTTGAATGCACACGTTTTTCTTGGCCTTATTATGTCGTTTCAAAAAAACACAATATAAAGTATAATTTTTTGTAAACATACAAATTAAATAACATACAAGTTTAAAACAATTTGTCAAGTCAGATTTTGTAAACGGTAAGAATTTTATTAATTTTTGTTTTTTTTTCAAGTTTTAGTATTTTCGAAACGGTTTAAACTGTTGTATACTATTTTGGACATTTTTTCAAAATGATTGACAAAAAAAAAATGTTAGTTTTGAATATTTCGCAAGGAGTTGTCCTACAAGCTAAAATATTTGGAATACTTCACTTACAAGCAGAGTCTCCCGATGCGTTCTCTTAGATCTTAATTAAATTTGGAGAAGAAATAAGGAACTCGTATTTGATTTTAGCGGCCCAATATCATATTCAGGTGTTTAAAAAGTAGCATACTATGTACACTCAAAAAAATAAGTTAGTAAAAAAGTTAGTAAAACGTCTTGTAAATCAGGTATACTATTTTTTAGCAAAATTTTTTGCTAAAATCGTGTTTTCAGCTAAAATTTTTGTTATACTTATTCAGCACTTAACTGTTTTATACTAATGCTTTACTAATATACTAATGTTTTACTAATTAATTTTGCTAAAAAAAAAATGGTGCTGATAAGCACATTAATAGTGTGGACGGCAACCAGATTGAAAGATATACGCAGAATGAAGTAGATGTCGCGGCATGTCAAGATGTTGTAGAGAAGAGGAAAATGATACTAAAAAGTACAACTCTAATAAGACATATAAAAAAAATCAACCATGGAAAACTTTTGTATCTGTTTTTCATACATAAAACAAAATTGAGGATTATAATAACTTAAATTTTGCGTTGTCACCGGCTTGTGAAAATAATTGTCTATTAATTAAATAAAAGACAAAATAAAATATTTATTTATTTAAACTAAATGTTTATATGTGTGGTCAAATTGCAAACAAACATATACAGAAATGTAGACAGAGTAAAGTGAAAGATAAAGACAGGTAGATTTTTTTATGGTTCCTTTTTCTTATTGCAAAAAGAGTTGTTTTTTTCGTTTCGTTTCGTTTGTTTTTGTTTATTTTTTCATTTCGTTTCTATAATTATATTCGGCAGTTGCGATAGCATCATTTAAACGATAGCATCATTTAGACAACCATTGATGTAAGTAATTGAAAGACAATTTTTGTTATGTTATATATATTTATTTCTATATATTTTCAGATATTAAATAAATTCATGTCGTCAATGTGGAAAAATGAAAATTTTTATATTTCGTTATTATAGTAAATTATTTTTAAAAGAATCACAAAAATATGTTTTATGATTTTCAGCAAATAAATTAACTAAATTACAATTTTTCTACAAATTTTTTGCGTTTTTTTCAGTCTACTAAAATTCAGCAAAAAATTTATTAATTTTTAGCAAGGCTTTTGTATTTCTAATCTACTAAGTGTTAGCAAAACTTTTGCTGAATCTACAAATTTTGTTGCTAAAAATCAGCTCGCTGATTTTCAGCAAAAGATTTTGCTGACATTAGCAACTTTTTGCAAGCATCCTCCTGACTAAAATTTTGCTGACTCAGCAACATTTTTTGCTGACTTTACAAACTTTTTTTTTTGAGTGTAGGTAAAGATCACTGCATCTGTAGTTAAAAACAAACGAAATTTCTCTTGAAGAAAGGACGATTTACATTTCAGTAAATTCAACTAACATTGTTATTTGTTTTTTTACTGTTCAAAAATTAACCACAATTGCAGTAAAAAATAAAAAAACATTTATTTGTTTTATATTTTTAAATAAAAAAGGCACTGTATCAAATGAATGTAAAATCATAATACAGTAATTTGATGTGGTTTGTTTTTTTTTTAAAGAACTCCATAGTAGCCAAAAATTAAATTTCTTCTAAAAATGACTTTTTTTCACTTAAAAATAAAGATACTGTATTACAACTCCAACAGCTACAAATATTTACAGCAGAAGTTCTCTGAGTGTATCTGAAACAAGACATATAACTTTCAAGTATTTTTGTTTTTCAAAAAAAAAATGTATTTTAAGTGACAATAAAACTGGGGTTTTGTTAAGTAATTAAGGTAGGTTTAAGCTAAATATTATGTATATTAATCCCTATTAATCGAGTGGATGTCTGAGTTTTTTCCGATTCTCGTAACTGTTCGCCTTTTATGTGACTTTTCTCGAAAAGCATTTTTCACCTATATTATTAATATTTAAAATAAATGTAAATCCTAAGTTAAAACGTAAACTCAAAAAAAAAGTCTGAAAAGTCAGCAACATTTTTGCTGGAAGTATCGATGCAGAAAAATTGCTAATATCAGCAAAAATATTAGAAAATTCAAAAAAAATTTTGCTGAATTTAACAACTTTTTTTTGCTAATATTATCAATTTTTTTTATTAGTAAGTTTAACAAAAATTGTGCTGAATTTAGCAACTTATTTATTGATACTATTAATTTTTCAGCAAGGATCCTCTCAGCAAAAATGATGCTGACTTTACTGCCTTTTTTTTTTGAATATAGGCAATATGGGTATCAAAATTTTAGTTTTTTTTTGAGTACTTCAACGCTGCATACAAATAAATCTGATTTCGTTAATTTCAGACATGTTTCCATACAACAAAGTAAAAATTTTGACCCCACATTTTAACCGCTAAACATGAGAGTTTTCCTCCAAAATGAAAAACATGTCCCTTATTTTTGTTTCCCTCTATCACATATCCAAGTTTCATTAAGATCAGAGAAAACCCATTGGGAGACTCTCTTAGTTAGTTCTGTTTTATATATAGTCCAAATACCAGGTGTAGGGTCACATTAGAGTACATTCCCTTATAATTTTACATTTACCATGAAAACAAATTTATTTTTTTATTGTTGTTATTTTTTATTTTATTATGATAAAAAAATAACTTTTGTTTAAGAATACTTTTTTTAAACGCTTTTCTTTATTATTTATTTTATTTTATTTTAATAACTTTTTTAATATTTTTATAAAAAAATTTTAAGTTGTAAGTTCTTGCTAACATGCACATGAGGTCATTGTATTCATGGAGTTGCAAGTTGTACTCCCTTCAAGTTTTAATACTTTCAAGCTCTTGGCATGGTATGAATGGGCACATTCACCGACCAACTTCGTTTCTGTGTTTTGATTTATAAAGTACCTGATGGACTATTATTTAAGTTAACTTTACCACCAACTTGATAATGGGGATAGATAAAATTCTAGGTTAAAGACTTCTTATCACATTATATAACATAAAGAAAATTTATTTTTTAAAAAAAGATTTATAGATTAATTCAACGATGGGAAAGTTTTGAAAATCTTAGAATTAAAATTTTTAAACCTAAAATAACTGTAAAGCTATCTTACTCTCACAAGGGGAGTCTCCCGGTGGACTCTCTCCGATCGTAATAAAAATTTTGGTTATGTGATAAATAAAGAACAAAAAAATAAGGGACGTATTATTTTAGCTGCCTAATCTCATGTTTAGTGCTTAACCCTCTAACGGGTAAGGCTGCCTCAGGGCAGTCTTCATAAAATTTACCACAAATGCGTCAAATGAGCGTTTTATACTTAGAAATTAATATATTCCGACAGAAAACTAAATTTTCTAAATATTTTGCGAAGAAATTTTTCGTGTGCCGTCCACGGTTTGGGAGCGAGAAAGCTTCAAAATCAAAATTTCGTAAAATTTCAAAAACTAGTTATTTAAAAAAAAAAATAGTTTTCAAAAATCTAAAAAAAACCAATTTAAGTTGACTAAAAACTCTTTATAATAAATTATAAGTAAGATTGAAGCTTTATCTTTAATAATAATTGAGTCCAAGGACTCACAGGATTTTATCAGGATTCCTCTAAAGGACATCGTCTTAACTTATAAACTAATAGACGGATTTTTATGAAATTTTGCAGAAAGAACACATTAAGTATTAGTAGCAAAGCGTTCAAGTTTGAACAATATAAATTGAAGTTTAGATACTTTTTCGCCTAATTTCGCTTTTTCCAGAAAGCGAAAATCGCGATATCTTCTTAAATATGAGCAGAAAAAATATAGTTTTTTGAGCGTGGTTATATCTTGGTAAGAGAAATATTTTTTGTCCAAAACGTCTCTTTTATATGCTTTAGTTTCCAAAATGCATCCTAAAATATTTTGTCTCATATCGCCTAAATAAGGCAACGATAAACAACTTTGTTGAAGAACTTATTATTTGTTTTTAATTTTACTATTTAAAAAGGAATAACAAAATCAATTAGTGTTTCATAACTACACTCACAATAGTTTGTCGTTAAAATCAAAGGAGTACCCTACGGGAAATTAAGGGTCGATTGATCAATTCTGGGATATATGATTGGGGGTACGTCACGAAATTGATGTAATCAATACTGTGGTGTACCAAAAAGTATTAATTTTGGTGAAAATGACCAATCACGTGACTATAGTAATGGCGACAAAACATTGATATATTATGTAACTGGAGCAAAAGTAACATAACATCAAAATACACTGACGCAACTCGGGCCGTTGCAGTTGAATTTGTTACTGATCTTTGAACTGGTTTAAAACAGTTAGCAGTGAATGAAAACATGGCAATTATTGCCAAAGGATTCCGACCCTTGACTGCTACAAAGCGCTCATAACACTGAAGTAATTTTATCTGTAGTGACTTTGTGACATTAGAAATTAAGACGTAACACTGCACTGGTTCAAAAGAACTGAATACGGAACTGTTTAGATAGTGACCCGGGTGGTCAGATATGGCGATTTCTAGCCAAACGTGACGATTTTAAAAACTCGTTTGGATATTTTTATGGCAATTTGTCGAGTGAATGGAGGTTTTCTTGGAAATATCTTGTTAAGATATTTTACGAAATATCTTTTAAGATATTTTACAAGTGTTTTGTTAACGACTTAATTGGCAATTTGTGAGAATTTCTTTATGTATTTGAACAGCTGGACTTTTTGTCTAGACTTTTTGTATTGTATAGTTTATGTACTTTTCCAAATTTAAATTGTTATAATGAATTCAATGTTATAGTTTTTGGAGGTGTATAGAAAGAAACTTATTTTGAACTTGTGACTAAATTTCGCACCAAATTTACATTATTTTACATTAAACCACCAACATGCATACGTAGAGTGCGGACAAAGGAAAATATCGCAGCAGTATCCGCCAGTGTTGTTAATGACCATGAATTATCGATTCGGCGCCGTTCGCAGCAATTGGGCCTATGTTACTCTACTACGTGGAAAATTTTGCGGAAGTATTTAGGTGTAAAACCTTTTAAAATACAGCTGGAGCAAGAATTAAAGCCACACGACTTACCGCAACGACTGGGCGCTGGCAAAGTTGGATGAAGATCCACTTTTTTATCGGAAAATTGTGTTTAGCAACGAAGCTCATTTCTGGTTGAATGGATACGTGAACAAGCAAAATTGCCGTATTTGGTGCGAAGAGCAGCCAGAAGCATTACAAGAACTGACAATGCGTCCCGAAAAATGCACTGTTTGGTGTGGATTATGGGCCGGGTTCATCATTGGACCGTACTTTTTCAAAGACGACGAAGGCAGGAACGTTACTTTGAATGGCGAGCACTACCGTGCGATGATTACAAATTTTTTTTGACCAAAATGGAAGAGCTGCACTTGGGGGACAAGACGGTGCTACATGCCACACAGCACGCGAAACAATGGCCCAATTGAGAGGCGAGTTTGGTGAACAGTTTGTTTTACGTTTGGGGCCGGTCAATAGGCCGACTAGATCGTGCGATTTAACGCCTTTAGACTATTTTTTGTGGGGCTATGTTAAGGCTCATGTCTATAAGGACAAGCCCGCAACGGTTGACGCACTGGAAGCCAATATTGAAGAATTTATTCATGAGATACCGGCCGATATGTAAGCCAAAATTGGACCCAGCGTATGAACCATTTGAGGCGTAGCCACGGTCAACATTTACATGAAATCATCATTAAACATTGAATTATATAGATCGTTCTATCGACTCAAATAACGATTTCATGCATTTCTCTTAATTGAATGTTTTTTTTTTAATCAAATCCGAAAGCTCTTAAAAAATCACCCTTTACTTATATGGAAATTGAAATCAAGTTTCTATCCATAAGTACACTGAGATCCAGAAATGTTCCAACGGTGTCTAAACCAGTACTTTTAATATAATACACACACCGAACAGGTTTTCTTCTAAATGTTTGCACTTAAGAAGTGTCGAAAATATTTGAAATTCGTCATAGCCAACTAACTAAGATTTACTTGTTTTACTTTGCAGAATGTCGTTTGGACTTTTGCAACGTAGTTTTTCTTAAATTTGTTGTCGACATATTTTTTTTTTTTCAACCAAAGAATTTTTTTCTACGACTTAGGCATGACTTTCATTTGAAGTACTTTAATGTGCCTTTTAAGTTTTTTTTCAGTATTTTTGTTATTTTTATTCTGTTCTTTAATTTTTTGTCTTCCTTTCTTTGGCTCTGAATCTTTCTTTTAACATGCATTTGTTTCATTTTGAGCATAATTATATTTGTATACATAGCAGAATGCCTACAAGTGTGTTGTTCCCAAAGTAAAAAATTATTAACTAAAGTGACTTAACTGAGGAATAAAAAAAAACCTCAAACCATTCATTATACATCGATGCAGCCCCATCCAGCCAACCAAGTCTCTTGTGGTTGTTAAACTTTACATCGTACACTTGTTTAAATGTCTGTTTAACCCTCTAACCGGCAAGACCGCCTCCAGCGGAAAGATTATATTAAGTGGTAGCAGCTAAGCCTTTAAGTTTGATTTCATTAATGTCCGTTTTCGGTCAATTTCGCGTTTTTTTTTTTTTTTTTTTTGAAAAACAAAAATTGTTATATCCTCTTAATTTAAAGCACTAAAGTCTAATTTTTGGGCCGTAGCTTTTGAGATTTACTCTAAACCCATATTGCCAACGAAAAAAAGTTTGGTAGAAGAACATATTGTTTAAATTTCGTGCCGAACTTGTGGTATAACAAAATTTCAGGCCGGTTTAAGGGTTTTCATTATGGCATAGTGGAAGTTTTGTTCTACAGTATTTTTCACAGTATTTAAAGAATCCTTCTTTTTCTTGCTCCATGGTAGAGAAGGTTTTTATTTGTTAAATATATATGTATATTGTAGGAACAAATAAAAATATTCCCTTGTATGTGTTTATATTACTGTGTTTAAAATAGAAAAAGAAAAGTTTTTTTTGCTGAGAAAATGGTGGAAAATGTAACGTTAGAAGTATCTACATGTAAGTATATACAATTGTTTGTATGTATCTTTTATTACTTACATAAATTTAGAGCAATTAACTAAAGAAAATAATTAAATAGTATATTTAATTTTTTTTTGGAAAAAAATTTTTAAACTTCCCACAATCTACAAGAGGGATCTTGTAGAGCAGACTTTCAGATGCAAGTAAAAAATGTTCGGTAAAAACAATCTTTTTCGAAGGTAAAATTGAACTTCAAAATTCTTAAGAACTTTTTATTTTATTGCACCGTTGGATAGACCTTCGAAACACCTTTCTTTTGATACAGATTTATTAGAGCAATCGGAACAACGGGAATTTTGACCTCGTTTTTATACCCTTGAATATGAAATTGGATGGCTTTAAATATATGTATCCGTTAGTTTTTTCTCCTTTACGATACGTCCAAGTTTCATGAAGATCTGACAGTACGCGCCATGAGACCTAAATTGTTAGAAGCCATGAGGCTTAGTGTGAGTCCATTTGGTATTCTGTTAAAGCCACATGAAAAACTATAACGAACAAATTTACAGATTCTGTGAGCCACCCAACTTCGCATATATATTTAAAGTGAACATCGCTCATTGTGGAAATTTGTCTTTACCTCTAGGTACTATAATTTTGCGGCTCATGGCACTGAATTTAAAAGTTCGAAATAGCACCACTTAAGTGTAAATTAAAAAAAATTCAAAATTTTCAGTGTAAAGAAAAAAAACGTCCAAAAGTCCGAACAGAATAATATGTGGGTGGTGCGGTGTAATGGTTATCGCGTTGCACTGTTACACAGATGGTCTCGGGTTCGATTCCAGGTGACGATAAAATCAATTTAAAAAAATAATATGTATCAGTTTTCATATCTCATATGTATCGCAGCACCCAACTTCGCTGTTCCCATGACAGTTAACGTCACCGAAGTAAAATAATGAATCAGGGCTATGAACACAAAAAGCTTCAATAAGTTCGCCAACACAGAGCAACAACTGTTCTAAGGTTTATTATCTCGCGAAATTACCGTGTTCTCATATTTGAAGCCCTTCATCTTTCCCCACCTTTCATCTATCATTTCATTTCCACTATCCCCTTTGAAAAGAAAGAAACACATTAATAAATAGGAAGAATTTCCTGAGTGTTGCTTCCTTTAAAAAAAAAAAACAGCGCAACCCTCAGTAAGGATTCAGTATACTTTTATTTATTGAAGAATTGTAAAATGTCCAAGCAAAAGTTTGATTTCCGAATGTTATTGAGCTACATCGATAAAGTATGTTAAACAAAATCTCATTAGTGTTTAAAAAAGAAACCCTGTAAATATCAACTCAACTTTTAAGAAGAATAACTTTTGATCTAAAACTGATGTTGAAGACACATATGTAAAACTAATGGATATAGCTTTCCATTATTATCTGGAGAGATTTAAAAAATTCCAAAAATTTCTGTCTAAAAAATGCTGCATTCTTGAATATAAATTTTGAGCTTTTAATTTTTTCAGGACCTCTATGCGTTTATTAGCTCATCTAAGTGGAAAACTTGAATGTTTGTTTGGCCACTTTAGTCGACTCATTGATCTCCAAAGACCGCAGAAATTCGAGGTAAGTTAGGTTGAATGAGATCCCGCCAAGTGATGAGTTCACTTGAGTGTCATGGGATTCCCTCAGTCTGACCTTCATTCAAATGGAAAATCCGGAAAACCTAAGCCATTCAGATTAACTCAAAAAGTCAGTGAGGCCGGGCAGAAATACATTCTGCAGACTGTTAAGGTCATCGAAGAATTTGCTCCAGGACATTTTCAAAACAGGTGCTGCACTTTCTCTTCCCCATTCCCAAAGCTTAAACAACAATGAAAGGAATGTAATATACACACCCATGCTTCTGCATGGAATAAATTTGATCCCAATCTGACGTTATACAAATATGTGTAAAGCTCTCAGACCAATGGAAAATTCGACATTCTGCTTTTAAAATGCTACATTCTAGTTTCTGAAACCGTCCGTTAGTTCCGAGATGTTATCAGCATAAATGACAGAGTTTTTAGACGAATATTTTTTCATCGGCACTTAAACCCTTAAAGAAAGTCGTAATTAGTAAGTTTGAATGAAAATCCACCAACAACAGGGAAAAAATTACGACCCAAAAAAACTAAAACCATCCAGATTCAATTGAAAAGATCAAAAGTATGGACAGAAACACATCACACAGACAGTTCAAGCTTCTCAGATGTTTAAGAGTAGATGCTGCACACTCTCTTCCCATCCCCATTCCTACAGTCCATATATCAATAAGCTCAATTTGCAGTGCATGTTGATTTTCCGCTTACCAAATCGAAAAAGAGTTTTTGTTCCTCTTGGATTAGGCAACGGTCATAAGGTCCGAGATATCCCACAATCGGTCAAGGCTGTCCACATCGCCCTCGTGTCCCTATCCGATATGATCCATATCACAACGAAAAGCTCCACAAGAGTTACCAGGAAATTTATGTCTATAGGGAAACCAACCGATTGAGAGCCAATCCTCGCACATTCGTCGGCTAACTCGTTTTCTGTGACCCCAACACTATGGCCCAAAACCATTGGATCGTAGATTATTCTCTTGAAACCCAAAAGTTAAAAGTAGGTGAAAATCGTATTACATATTGCTCTACTTAGGCCTATAAAATTTAAAACTTTAATGCATTTCGGGGTTCTGCCCATTCTTCCAAGAGAAGTAGCACTCAGGAAATTCCTAATAAATGTTTTGCTTTTTATTGGAAAAGGGGATAGAGGAATTCATAGGTAGTTAAAGCTGAAAGGATTCAAACATGACAACACAGTAATTGGGCGAGATGCAAAATATTTGAGCAGTTGTTGCGCAAAATCTGATGAGAGTTTCCGAAATTTTTAAGCTTTTTCGTTCATAGCCCTGTTTTTTCGTAATAGCTTCGGAAGGATAAAGTGCTTAGGGAACTCCGAAGTTAGACGCAGCGATACGTATGAGTGATAGTTCGAATATTATTCTACCCCAAGTCTAAAAATCTAATTGGATATTATCATATTAGATTTGATTTGTTGTGGGGTTTCGTGGAACCCAAGTAGGTTCAAGACTACCACGAGTGTGAAACTATCAATTTTCTATTTGATTCACTTAGACCTCTAATATTGAAAACCTGTAAAAAATACGGGAGTGTTTCCTAATAGGTCTTTAATATTTTTTTCAAGAATTGTACCAGCATTCCCTAGAAGTATTCGTGTACTGTACCTTTTAAATAATCACAGCTTAGTTATTTCATTCTGTAGCTTTCGCAGATCATTTGCCACCGCTAGAACTGTATGCCTATACTTAAAACACTATAGTTTTAAAAACAAACTTTGCCTAAAAGGATAAGATGTCCCCTTTGACAATTTGTTAGTCTTTTCGTTTGTCGCGATATCATAGTTTCCTGGAACTTAAGTTGACTCGAGACTTGCCCTAGTGAGTAACTTATTATTTTCCTCTTTTATTCAGTTATAACTCTAATATTGATCACTTTAATGCATTTCTATGTTCTGCCAACATAAAGATCACTTCGGATATTGAATCCATTCTTGAACAATTTAACTAAAATACTTTCGGGAGATTCGTTTACTTCACCTGACAATAATAACTCAATTCTGATTTTCTTACGCACTTATTTAAATCATGTTGCCTTCCGGATACACAGTTCTTGCAAATTTAGAACATCGGTATAGTTTAAAGAAAACATTGCCTTCCATTGGAGATCCTAGTAAAGGATACATTCTACTAAACGAGCAATAACAAGGATAACAAAATTTTAAGAATTGAAAAAAAAAAACAATTTGTCTCCTCAAAGCGATATTTCTTAATTTCAAAAGCAAATTTTCTTCCTCTCAGATCGGATTACCTATCTTTCAAAACATATTTTCCATTACCATACCTTCTTTATCTGACTACACAAAAACTAGGAGAACACTTTATAGAAGTGAATCATGATCGTAAGGCTTTGATACCAGTGATGCCAACTTGGCGCTTTTAGCACTATTTATGGCGCTTTTCGATTACTCAAAACGCGGAAATTTTACTCTTGGTGCGAAAGTGTAAAAAAGCACTAAGTTGGTGCTTTTGCAATATTTCGTTGGTGCATTTAGTGCTTTTTAGCCATTTTTGTTTAATACTCCCAAATTGTAGTGAAAAGGCCTAAAAAATTAACCAAAATCGTTTGGTCGAGAAATGTTTAAATTGTGACACTTTACAATATTAAACTGTATTAATTGTTAAATTTTAGTGGTTATTACAAGTTTACTACCAGCATTTTTCATATTTATTTAAATTTTTTACTCATTTTAAGATTTTTGTTGCGCTTTTTACTCTCAAAAAGTTGGCAACACTACTAATTTGTTTAAATTAACAAATATTTCTTTAACTGTCAAAATATCAAAAGATTAACAAATCAATTAAAAATCTTTTTACGTATCTTAAATATAAACTCAAATACTTTCTAAAACATGATAAAAATTAGATGCTTCCCACTTATTACGAAATAATTGATCAAGTTTATTTTTTTTTTGTTTTTTTTTTTTTTTTTTTGCTAAAGCGTGAAATGAATATTTAATCAAGGTGTGAAAACTTGTCTAAACAATTATAACAAATGTTCCAGTTTCTCCCTTCTCCTGACCTTCTCTTCATCGCTAACTAATCTCGTTTAATTACTGAGAATTGTTGATAAAACTAAAAAACTAAAAATAAGTAAATTGACTACAGACTAAACACTGTATGATATTTTTAGCAATCAAAAAAAAAAAAAAAAAAAAAAAAAAAAACCCTAACGTAACGTAGTAATTAAGCGGAATGAATGAATTTTAGCTACTAGCAATACATTTTCAAAACGAATTCGTGAATTCATCAAGTGTTTTTATTGTTATTATTTACGATTGTGCTGATGAAGTTTTGTTTATTACGTTCAATCGATATTTTTATTATTATTGAATTCTTATTTAGCATTTAAAGTTTCTGTGTTAATTGTATGATTACGTTTAACAAAAAAATAATACGAAAGAATAAAATTAAAAGTAAAAAGTTCAATGACCTTAAAAAACAGTATTTACACTCACATTTTTTGTTTGTAGTGGTCACAAAAATGAAAATAAATATAAAATTATAATAATAAATGAAAGATAAATGAAGAAAAAGATACACATGAGAACAAATTCTCAAAAAAAAAAGATATAATTAAATAAACGCGGAAAACGTTTCTGTGTTTGTTTTATCTTTGCGAAACGTTTAGAATAATGAAGAACAGTATGTGCAAACATGACGTATTAAACGTCACTGTATTTGCCAATTAAAATCTGACAGAATGACTTTCTGTCTGACTGCCTCCTGACTACACAAAAGCCAACCAAACACAAATCACATCATCTACATACACATGTTTTCGACTTTCCCCACCAAACACCACACTTGAGATGGTAATGAGAACAGCCATAACTGGGTAAATATATTAAATTATTGAATTGAATCATAAATTAAATCAAAGCCAAATCAATAATACTGTAAACAAAGCAAATTACTTTGAGAAAAGACGAACCACCATAATAATAAACAATAACTGGAGGCAAATTTGGCGATACAACAGAGATGTAAGTCAGTGAGTTTCAGCCGATAAGACGCGGTTTGAATTCACTGTTGAATAAACCGTGAAATAATGTTCTTGAAATTGTTGTGGGTTTAACAGTGTAAGTTGCAGGGACGGATATCGTAGCCGCTACCAAATCCTTACAATGTATCTAAATTCCATGACACAAAAAGTCTGGCCAATGACCAGTCCCAGCTTCCCTGTAGGAAACTTTTAAAATACCGATTGAAATTAAGTTCTAACTAGTAGAAACTGGCCAGCAGACTCTGTTCTTAACTAAAATAATATATCAGTTTTAACTAATAGATGGAGGAGAAACTTAATGGTAGAGTATGTTTGAGACAACCCGATGAATTCAGCGTGGTCCAGAAAGAAATTTATGCAATCAACAGAGGACTTCAAAATAGGTTTCCCTACCAAACGATCAGATTGATCTGAGTTAACATTAGCATAAGTAGTAGTGTTATTAGAATTCTATATTTCGATTCTATATAACTGAGGTGAAATCCATAGGTTCACATGCAGAATATTCCCAACCGAAACTAATCCAAAAAGAACAAAGTCTCTTATTGAGCGTGGGTAGGTAATCACGTCCATCACGATTGATGCAGGGACGAAGAGGATACAAAACTCTTTCCTGGATCCGCGCCTAGACCCGATACATAATGCTACATGCACTTCGAACTATAGGATATTTGATGCAGCTAATTCTGTTAAATTCGATTCTCTTCCTATAGATGGCAGGACACTTTCACAAGAAAAAAATTCAACATATTAAATACACTTACAAGGGGAGTCTTCCGATGGGTGGATTTATATGTAATATAGAAATGAAAAATAAGGGACACATAGTATTTTTTTTGTGGCCAAAAATTAACCTATGCTTCTTTTTTTCGGCTTATTTAGAATTGTTTCAGACTAAATTTAGACAAAT
This sequence comes from Delia radicum, assembly GCA_021234595.1. Lineage (NCBI taxonomy): Eukaryota > Metazoa > Arthropoda > Insecta > Diptera > Anthomyiidae > Delia > Delia radicum. The sequence continues at coordinate 40,806,390 of CM037855.1, read as the reverse complement.
GCGGTGCCAAATGAAAGAGTTTTTACAGACGCATAAACTGGTATACTAACCATGTCCAATAACTCTCAAGTATTTTTGTTATTAAAATTAATGTGTTTTAACTGATATTAAAACTGGCGTTTTGTTAAAGGATTATAATTGGATTAAGAAAAAAATGTTTATTAATGCCTATTAAATTTAATCGAGGGGGTGTCTGATATGTTCCGATTTTCGTAATTGTTCGGCTTTTATACTTTTTCAGAAGAACTTTTTAATCCAAATTTTGAATATTTCATATAGTTGGCATAGGACATAGGAACTACTATTGGTATCAAAATTTGTGTCTTATCGAGTACATCAAAGCTGCGTTCAAAAAAATCCGAATTTCATTAGTTTCGTGAGATTCGACCGCTAATTCGTGTCCCTTACTTTTTTTCTTTATCACATATCCACATTTCATTAAGATCCGAGATAACCCATTGAGAGACCCCCCCTTTTTAGTCATTGTTTGACTAAGTGTAAGCTATAAATACCTGCGAAAGCCATGTAGAGTTTATCGTAAACACAGCTTTTGAAATTGCGGAATATTTTTAATACTTCATACCGTGTGGACAATAATGCAACTTTTGGCCAAACTACGAAGCCGTATAATTACCGTCAAATAGTATTTTTCTCAATACTCTCCAAAGTTTGGAAGTTGACTTGTTAACTGACTTAAATCGAAAGCACTTGTACACGATCGAGAGTATGGCTTGCATAGATATCGATTTTCGGGGGACCTAGGGACGTTTCTTTCGGAACTGTGATTATAGCAGTGAAAATTGCAAGGCCTTCGTTAGTATACAGCACTGCGAGCCGTTTCTAAGCTAGTCGACTTTTGGGAGTTTAACAATTTATATCGATTTATGTCAACACTAAGCCCTGAATTAACCCTCTTTTCCGATTGTAAGATTGATCCAATAAATAACTAAGGTCGAGATATACAGGACAAAATATATTATTTTATAAGGAGCGAATTAGTGTTATTTCCCGGGTCATAATACCGTCTTGGAGTTAAAAGTTTAACTGGTGATAATATGGCAACTTTGGGTGACCTCGGTGGAAGATGCTGAATGAAACTAATGAATCTCGTCTGGCAAGAGATCGCACAACAAGCCGATTTCGGACACAAATGTATGTCGTTTTTTGGAAATGAGTCGGTTGTAAATAGCACCTTCATCGTCTTTTTCCCTCTGAGTTGCTATATAAGCAGATTCCTAAAAGACAAAGAATATAAAGAGACTTATATGGTCGAAACCTTATCCTAAATAAACAAAAACTATATTTGGTTTTAGTAAGCGGACAATAAGCTTGATTATATTAGTCTTCAATGGGCATCGCGCAATAATCCGCTGGACTGTGAGCTGGAAATACTTTCGCAACGATTTCTATAGGAGTTGTGGTGATGAGGAGAAAGGGAAGAAGAAAACAGTGCTGTACTTATTTGCAAGTGCGGGAAATTAAAGAAGTAACGAATCCAATATCAGCAGTGTGTTTTCTATAAAAAAATCTAAACTGTTTAGGTTTTTCAACCATAACATTCGAAAGAAATTATCCTAATTAGAGAAAAATGTTTTAATCTACAAATAAGAAAAAAATTGATTAATTTTACTTTAAACATTTTTAAACGTTCAAATTTCTTTTATAAATTGCCAACATTTGTATTTAAAATCTTTTTATTTCTATAGCAATTACGAGTATTATTTTCTCATAAAGACATTTAGAAGCAGATGAAAAGTGTGTAGAAATATTTATTTTTTGTATTTCGACTAGAACTAAGTGTATAAATGATGATTTTTTTTGGTTTAAAAATAAATTGAGGAAGTATTTTGTTTATTTTTATTTAAATTTTCGTTGTTAGTGCATCCAACTAACAACAGTCCGAGCAGCTACTCTATGAACAACAAATATTCGTATGTATTCGGTATGTAGCATTTGTTAGTCAACGCCTACACAAAAAACTGTCGCTTCAATGTCTACGATATTTGCCAAATTGGCTATGTCATGCATTGTATGTAAAGTACACATTGATGGTCATAAATAGACACCTCTTAAGAGGGAATCTGCTTTCAACTATAGTTATTAATAACTAATGGATACTAAAGTCGTTTGACGTGCTTAACTTAATTGGCTTAAAACGCATAATTAACAGTAATCAATGTATGACCATCGATATATACTATATAAAACTACTTATGTACGAGTATAACAATGAATACGAATATGAATTCATAACAGTTTTTACTGTTTTATAAAAAAAAGAAAAGAATGAATAGAACCTAAACAAAAGATATAGTACAATGTAAGTACCCTGTGCTACATACAACCGATAACTTTCTATTAGTAATACTCGTTACTACCCAGGAGGTTTTTTAGAATCTCTCCTAAACTCAATACATTTGAAAACTATGACTAGTACTGCGGACTACGCTTTACCGATAGCGGACTTTGAAACAAGTTTTGAGGTGATTGTCCTGACGAGGAAAGACTGACTTGTTATTAAGAGTGTTTAAATCTCGATTTTTACGGACTGGGACAGGGTTCGGAGTCGATTTCAATGCAATTGGTAATTTTGGAACGGGATATGGATTTTTCCTACATTAGCATATTCGTGAACAGTCTTTTTAATTTAGAAACCCTGGAATCCGATATAATCATATGTTCGAGAACACAGTGTGGTCATGAGGAACGAATTGGCTGATGAATTTGAGAGGAATGGCTTTGAGTCAGTTAGAAACCCGATACAGAAAGATGTACTGGTTAATTTGGTGGTGCTGTTTAGACTAAACAGACCCGACACAAGTGACAGATGCCAAAATTGTTTATATAAAACGTATTTTTTTAAAATATCTTTTTTTCTGAATGCCCTGTGAGAGCGGGTTAGAACGTTTTATTACCCATTATACACTGTATTGTGTATATATTTGTTACATTCTAACACGATATTTCGAAGAGTTGACATTGACAGTATTTTTGAGAAAATTTGTCAGTGCTGCCAGAATTTAAATTTTCGTGTCCGGTCTATGTCCATACATTACACTTGGGGTTGGATACACATTCATCTCACTCGGGGATAGATTTCCATGTAACGCAACGTATTTCTATACATCGTAATCAGGGGACGGATTGGTCTGATCTATCGCACTTAAGGAGTTGTTTAAGCCCAGCTGATGAGGGATAACTAGGAGACCAAGAAAGAGAGAAACTGCAAAGGGAGTGACTACGAGAAGATCATACTCAGAGTGAGAAACTTAGCTCTACAGTCGGCAATAAGATAACACCTGATGGTGTAAGACAGTGATTTGAAGTATGAAGTTTTCGAATTAGATTTTTTAATTAGCAGAAAGCCAGATAACATCTATCAAAAGCTGGATTTACCTCCAGCACAAAGTACATTAGTATTCGGACAGGAGCTAGCGGAAAAACTTCCGGTTTCACAACCAGGACAAATGGGTTAAACATCCGAACCAGGCTTAGGGGCAAATTACTTAACAGCTGGATTTATATCCGACAAGTTATGGTCGGAAGAAAGATGTGGAAGAGTTAGAGGGTACCACACTTACTCAGCAGAGAAACTACAATAGACGGTCAGACCGAAGGATAACATAAAAATTACATTAAATTTCAAAGTTGTGGAAGTGAGAATTAAACAATCATATGAAATTAAATATTTCAAAAGAAAGTGTTTGATTTACAAATTAGGACTAGTACCCAGTTGCAAACCCCGGAGCAAATGGAGGTTCCTTCATTTTGACAATTGAACCATACTAGTGTATGGTTATAGAAATTGTCACGGGTCGCGAGCTAGGTTCACTCTCTTGCAGGTTACTATAGGGGTTGTGTTACGAGCAAAAGGAGGAGACAGTTCAGCGAGTGTCCGATACTGAGAAAGCGGCGACCCAGTTATCTGGAAAGACAGTTCTGTAAAACCACTTCTAGTTTCGTAGGATTCTTCAACTGTTTTGAATCTAAGACTTCTATATCTTAGTATTTCAATATTACCACACTAAGAAAGAAAATTAAGCCCTTTCACTACCGACTTTTTGTTTGTGGATATATTTTGACTTCAGATTCTTGTTAGGGGTTCTTAAATTAGAAAGCAAAAAGTTTACATATATGTTTATTTTCTGCTGGTCGTTAAATGAATTCCCATGCCAAATTTCGAGATTCTAGCTTTTCTATTTTGGAAGTACATTAAACGCAATTTTTTTCGGAGATAATTTCTGATTAAAAAAAATAAGAGTTTGTTCGCGACTATATTGCCCCCATGAACAGTTTGTGCATATAATGTTTTTTTTTTCTCAATGACCAATATCCTAATGAATATATTTAAACAAAAATATGAAGCTTTATTCATTATCACAATTTCTTTTAAAAATGTGTACAAGGGTAGTCAAAGGGTTAAGACTTTAAAGAACAAGAAGGGGGTTCATTAAAGTAGCACTTAGGTTTTAAAACATTTGTGTATCAATACTTCTGTTTTTCTTAAATCAGAACTTATTTATTTTCAATAAGGTTTCATTGTTCATAAAGTAATTGTATAAAACTTACCTGTCAGAAGATTCAGATGAATCATAACGATCGGTGCAACGTTTCTTTTTACCACTGTTATGATGAGAATGATTAACGGAGACAATTGTACCGTCTGATGACAAAGATGAAGATTTTAAAACAGATGTTGTTGCTGACGACGATGATGATGATAAATTTCCTAATGTTTTTGATGGAGACAAAGCAGACTTTTTTGTTGATTGTTGTACATTATGATGATTATGTTGAGATCTTTTCATGGACTGCATTGAAGCTAAATCCCTTTGTGTAGTAGAACTTGCACGTTTAGTACCCTGGACTATGCCAATACTACCTGATAATGAATTTCCACTAGGTGGTGGTAATAATGAAGGTGGTGGCAATAAAGTAGGTGGATGAAATTCTGGTTTTTCTGGCAAAGCAGTACCGGATAAGGACGTCTCCGTTAAGGTGGTTGATGGAATTTCAAGTGAATTTGATTTGGTGGTTTTCTGTTGATGATCGGTGGTATTTATTTCACTTTTTATTATTTCTTCTTTTATATCATTTTCAATCTTTGGTTTATCTTCTGTAATTTTTGTTGTCATAGATTTTGTTATTGTTGTTGTTGTTGTTATTTTATTAACATTATTATGATCTTTACTGTTTTTTAATTGATCAAATAAGGAGAGTACACTCGTAGTCGGTGACTCTTTTATATCTTTTTGATTATCCAAAGTTGAACTCATTTTTTTTCTTTGGGAGGGACAAGAAATGATTTTTTATAGAAATCTGTATTGTTTAAAAAATTAAATTTGTAGACATTTTTTTTCTATAATATACTATGGATATTTTAAGAGAATTTTATACTTTTCATAGCTATAAGATTTCTTTTAAACTTGAAATTTTAGTTTTTTTTTTTTTAATGAATTAAAAATGAATTTTGCACCAAGTTGTTAACAGTTTTTTGTAAATGCTTTTTTTATTTTAGTTTTTAATTGTTCTTTTTACTGTAATGAAAGGAAAAAGAAAGTTTTGTTAATATTTTTTAAATAATTTATATATAATCGACGATCCATGATAGAACGTTCAAAAAAGGTAAGGTTTTTTGGCCTCCAGCCATTTGATTTTGTTAAAATTAGGCATACGTATACTCTAGGATGTCTAGTACTCAGTACCACTTTCAATTTCTTATAATAGTGTAAATTGGCGTTGTTATTTCGGTTTTTAATTTTAAAAAAATATCAAAAAAAAATATTAAAAGTAGTGAACTTTGAAGAGCCATATTTTCCAAAGTATATGCACTATTTCAAAGATTTAAATAGCATATGGAAGTTTAAGTTTGCCTACTTTACGATTTGTAATTAAAAACCAACCACTTTTTTGTGAAAATGCATTCATAATGAAAGTGCAATTTTTGATTGCACTTTGCTCATTTTTCCCCCCTTCGATTTTTAAAACCTTGTAATTTTTTAAAAGTTTATAATCTTTTTAATAAATAACAACTTTGAATTTTTTAGGTCCAGAATTCTTACTATTTTTAATGAGTTTTTCAAAAATTGCTTCCTACATTTTCCATATAAAAACAAAATTTTTTAGTATTTTAAATTTTTTTTTTATAATTTTTAGTTATATCAAAGAAATCAATACAGCACTTAACTCTGAGTAGCATTATCTTCTGAAGTATATTGGCCATTTCAATAATTTTAAAAGCGTCCGAAAGCTATGTCTACTTTACGATTCGGAATACAAAAATAATGTTTCTTTTCAAAAATGCATATTAAATGCAAGCTTCATTAAAAAAAAAAAATTCGTGATTTTTGAACCGCAAATCATAGACTAGACTGCAGCTTTCAAATGATTTTTAAATTATGGAAATAGTCAATATACTTTAGAAGATAATGCTCTTCAAAATTCAGTGCTGCTAAGATTTTTTTTAAATTATGAGAAAAAAAACTTTACAAACCAAAAAAAAAAATATTTTTATAGGGAAAAATGTTGTAAGCTATCATTAAAAAGTTATTAAAAATGGTCCAGAATGCTGGTCTCAAAAAAGTCGAAGTTTGGTATTCATTCCAAAAATTATAAGTTTTTCAAAAATGGCAATGTTTCAAAAATCTAAGGGGGGAAAAGTGCGAAATGCAAACAAAAATTGCATTTGTATTATAAATGCATTTTCGCAAGAAAGTTTTTGGTTTTTAATTACAAATCGTTAAGAAGACAATTGAAATATTTGAAATAGCCCATAATACTTCGGGAAATATTAAAACTCACTACTTTTAAAATTTGTTGGATTTTTTAAAAACTGAAAAACGGCAATAAAACCGCGAGTTTGCAAAATTTGCAGAAATTGAAAACGTTAGTGACTAATAGACATCCTAGAGCATACGTGTGCAAAGGGGTTTTAATGACCTCCGGTCAGATTTTGTCCTATCTATCATGGAATGGGTGATATATAGAAATAGAGAAAAGATTCGAAAAGTAAATTTTCATCTTAACTGAATAACAACTAAGCTAAAATTTATTGGTGAAAAGGAGTTTAAAGTTTTCAATTTACACCCACTTTGGAGAAAAGAATAACGATCTATTTCAGGAATTTTCTAGGTTTCCATCATCAGAACGCGTTTTGATCAACTATATATAAATTTTATAATTTTGTAAGACTTATTTTAATTTTATTTTAAAAATAACGATAAGAAGAGATTTTTTATATATTTAAGGAAGTTAAATTCAAAAATGTTAATTTTTTAAATGATTTAAATCATTTAGCTATAAAATCACTGCTAAAAGAGTGTTTTTCCAAGTTTGTGATTCTAACTTAATCAATATTTTTCTAGAATGTTATTTTTTGTAAGCCCAAATTTTTCTCGATGAAAAAAATTACGTAAATTTGGCATTTTGTATTGGAATTTGCAGGTTTTAAAATAGGTCGGTGATTTCAAAATTCTTTTCCTCATAATGAGTATTGGCAGTTGTGTTCTTAAGACTCGGAAGCGTTTGCACAGGAGGGGATAATAAAGCAAATAAAAATGGTGAACAAGTAAAGTGATTGAAACGAAGTTTTAAGTAAACTTTTCCCCCTTTTTTTGTGAAAAACAAGGAGTTTTGGGAATGGCAATTTTTTGCGATTTCTCATTCTCAAAATTTACGATTTTTAACAAATTGAGTGAGTGAGGTTTTTTCCAAATTGATTTAAAGAAACGGTTTTTATTATCAGGACAATATTTTCTATTAGAATTTACCTTGGAAACTCTCATCCCAAAAATAGTTACATCTTAATTGTACATATTGGCTGGCTAATAGAGAAGTTATACTTTTTGTGTGAGTGTTTTGATACATAGGGAAAAAGGAAATAAAACGATAAAAACGAAAAAAGACTAACAATATAAAAATAAAGTATAGTTAATACCCCCGGTTGACCTGCCATGAGAATTCTTAGAAGTTAGTTTTTTAATCGCCCACTATTTTATAAAATAATTTGAGTTTTGCGGGTTGCTAGAAAAAATAAAAAATCACAACTGAGAGAAAGTAAGGATGAATAATTTCCGACACAGATTATCACTTATAACTTTTTTTGGCAACAAGTTATCTTTTAAAAGTTGTTGGATTATGTGTACAAAATATTAGCGAAATCGGATTAATAGTTTGGTTACAAATGGGCTTTAAACAAAAAGTGAGGGCAAAAAAAGTTTAGTTTTTACAAAAAAATTTGTACAGAACTCGGAACACTCAAATATTATTAAGATTAACTTTAAATTATTGATAAAGGCTACAAAAGAAGTTTCCAATACTGTCATTTTCTTTTTGAAAGATGCCAAGAAAAAACTCTATAACTCAATTTCTGCTCAGATTCCATTAGTAAGCGAAATAATCAGCTGATCGCGTTAATATTTTGTAAACATAATCTGACAACCTTCTTTAAGGTAACTTGACAAGAACAAAAAGTTCAGTGTCGTTCACAAAAGCAGTTGTGAGTAAAAATGTGTGTCGGGTTTTTTCGATCTCATTCCTTAAGATAATATATCGTATGTACAAATGTGAAAATGTATATGGTTTCCATACACTTTCTGAAAATCTTTTATTTTTTTAAGAATATCGTATTAAGATGATCGCATTAATAATTCTTTCAAAGCATTTTCATCCCAATAGCTCAAAAATGCAACTTACTTTTGCTTAGGGTTGCCACAAAGAAATATCTGGTAACTCTAGAAAACAATCTGGCGACCATACAAAACTTTAAGTTTCTTTTTCGGGCCAAGTTTGAAGCCCTTCATCTTTCCTCACCTTCCATCTCTCGACTATTTCAAGCAACACATTAATAAATAGGAAGGATTTCCTAAGTGTTGTTTCTCTTTTAAAAAAATAAAAAGTTAAAGTTAATCAGAAAATGTATACAAATCTAAAAAAAAGTTCATCTTTTTACATATAACTTCCGTGTGCATGGACCGAATTTGATAGTCTTCGATATCAGGCATAAGGCCATATTTATAAATAGTTTGCCCGAATATCAGACCAATTATGAATCATTTAAGTGCATTTTCAATGCATTTTAGATGTATACACTAATTTGCCAACCCCTATATATATTTTTTTTTATGCATGTACCGAATTTCAGCTAATTAAATTAATAACTGTGCAGTTGTGCCAATTCTTAACAAAGTGTTGATAAAACACGCAAAAAAACACGAAATATTGTATTTTTTTATTTCATTATTAAATAAAAATTTATTAAACTTATAAAAATATAAAAAACGGGTAAAGCAAGAAAGTGTTCCGTAAGTTATGAGCTGGGAATGCACCTTTTTTAGCCGTTGGCGAAGCGTCTGAACTTACAATAAGCATCGCCAATTGCTATTTCTATTTCACATCAAATAATTAACATTTGTTGTTAAAAATAACCTAATTTTCGTGATTTGCGTTTTTTTTTGTCAAGATTGTTTCAAAGAAACAATATTTTCTTTGGTATCAAACGAAAGGTAATTGTGTGACCTTCTCAATGGGGCACAATAAATAGTAAAAACTTTCATATATTTAGTAAGAATGTTGTTCTACCTTAAGTCCACAAATCTAATATGATATTGTCATATTAGATATTATTTCGAACAACTTTTAAAACCATTTTTACCCCCTAAATATACGATTGGGCAGGTATCTAACTCTTTATTACTTTTTCTCTATCTTATATCCGAATTTGATCAAAATCTTGAAAAACCAACCAAAATACTTCGCTTGTTAATGCTTTACCAGTGCTTATTTTTAATTACGACTAGGGAATGCATTCCGGGATTTCCCGTCCAAACTAAGCATTTTTCTGTTACCGTAATCCCGGAAATTTGCTTCGGGAATCCCGGGATTTTTTAAAATACAATTTTAAACAAAATTTTAAATATTAAACATTTATAAGGCAGCAATTAACATTTTAAACAACTTTTTTAAAGAAAAAATTATGTTAACTTCACTGCAACAGTTAGCTTCAGCGTTTATCTTAGACCTTAAACTAGAAATGTAAAGTTACTCTTGACCGCTCCTAAAAATTTTTTACAAAAATTTTCCATAAAAAATATAAAGAAAGTTTTCGGATAATATTCTTTGAAGTTCCGCACATTTTTTTTTTCTTTAATTAAACTAATAATTAATATTTAGCTAAAAATTTAAAGTGATGATACAATAACGATGCATATCCAACTTAACGAACACAAACGTTTTCATATTTAACGTTTTTCGCGGATTTTGATAATAAGAAGATAAAAGCGTTGTCTCGCGATATAGACATCAAAAGTCGCAAAACAACTAACACAATGCGTAAAAAGTTATTTAAAATATGTTGTGCATTAATTTTGGTCAAGAATTTGAAAAAAATGGTAAAAATTTAAAAAAAAAATGCATTTTAAGAAATTACACTTTATGCGGGTAACACCACCCGTTTCAAAATCACCTAAAAAGCGACATCTATTCTAATTTTGGTCAACTAGTACAACTTTAATGGTCCAATTTTGAAGACAAAAAAATGCTTTTTAAGAAAATACACTTTATGCGTGTGGTGTTTGTATACTACGTGGTGATAGGTAAAAATTTTGGAAAAAAAAAATTGTAACCCTAGTGAGCACACAATTTTATAAGTTTCCCGGGTTACAAACGAAAAATGACAAAATAAAAAATCAATAAAAATAAAATGTCAAAATAGCCCCCTCCCCTCCACCGCAAACGAATTCCTAGCTCCGTGCCTGTCTACAGTTACAGTCAAAAATTACTATTACTGTTGACTACATAAATTACTGCACACAGAGATAAATTTAGCTATTTGCCAACTGAAATTTGCACCTGAAAATTACGAATTTAATACGGTTGACAGAACTGAACATTAGTTTTCACAACAAAGTTCGGTTAATTCACATCGAGATTTTTTTTTATGTTATTTTCGATTTATGACGGGCTTTTAACCTCTGTATATTTACAAAAATAAAGCAAATCAAACATATTAGCTAAGTTGATCTGGATAAAGATCTCATCAGAATCCGAAGCTTTAGAAAAGCTAGAGCCTGCATAATAGGCAGAGCTTTAACAAAGAACCTATTAATCATCAATTTTGCTCCATTCTTGTCTTCTTAGTAATCGAACACGTGGCTAGTGTCTTTTCCTAACAAGCATCATGACGTTACTAGACTTTGAAGGCCAAAAATGATCTGTTTGTATAAAAAATTTTTAGTTTTTACTCTGGCTCAAGTAATATTTTTTTACAGTTTTATTAATTTTTTGTTTTTATATACATCGAGATTATTTTTTTACACAACCCAAAATATGCAGTGACCCAGTGTAAATATCGTTGTACTAACTGAATTTATAAGTTGTTACCATTAATATACACTTTTCAATTCGGTTGGCACTTTTTTTCTCTGTGTGTAACATATAGTTACGGTCAGAGTTTTATGAGTGTAATAATTTTAATTAATGTTTAGATTGGCAGTTTTTTTCAGATTTTTTTTTTTAGTATTAAATTAAAAATATTAATATTATTACTTTTTTTTTATTAATGTGTTGGAATTATACGTATAGAGTGGCAAGCAACGTCAGCTTTTATTTCCGGCGACCAGAAAATTAGTTAAATTTCTTGGTTGTATTTGGTGTTGCTGTTGTTGTTGTTGTTACTGTGTGAAGTTATTTGAGGTTGTTTGCAGGTTTGTGCTGATTATTGTTGTTGTTGCGATATAGAAATTATTATGCGTTTTTGTTGTTGTTATTGTTGTTGTATATTTCAAAATGAACAATGTTTCGTAACCGGTTTCAAATGCATGGGATTGTTTGTTGTTCAACAACAAAGAGAGCAGTAGCAGCAGCAGTCATATTTGATTTGTTGCTTGTTTGTTGTTGGTGTTGTTGTTGTTTAGTTGGTTCAGTGGTTTGTTAGTTTAATTCTCGTCGAGTTTAAACATTAGTCATTAAGAATTTATTGCATTTTAAAGTTTAACCAACCATAATTTTTAATGGTTAGACCCGTGGAGAAGGGTGGAATTTTTTGTTATAAATAGCACGATTGACCCAACGACCACAAACAGTTTTTTTTTTTTTTTGTTTTATAAATAAAACAATTTTTTTGAAAAACTTTTAGGCACCCAAACACTTTATTATTAATAATTATTATGTTAATCACTTAATTATTCATTTTAAAACATTTCTAATCATTGCAAAAGACTTTTCTTTCGAGATTTCAAAATTATATTTAAATTTTCATAGATATTTATTTTGTTTACTTTAATTTCTTTTAAAACTTTCTTAAACTTTTTCCGAACGTTTGTAAAAGTTTTCTTAAATTGCTTTTAAAAACTTTTTACTTAAATTAACAAATTGTTGTATTTATTTTTAACACCTTTTTCAATTTTCTTTTAAAATTTCTTAATATTTGAAATATTTTTCTTTGTGTCATCACATTTTCTAGGCGTTTTTCTAATTTGCCTTAAATTTTTGTAATGATTTTAAATAAATTTCGTTAAATTTTCACAAATTTTAGCACTCAATATTTTTCACTTGTTTTAATTTTTTTTTTTTTCTTTCGTTTTTTAAAGTATTTAATCTTTTTTGTTTTATTGCTGTTTTATTTTATATATATAAATTAGTTAATATATTTGAAATTTATTAGCTTTTAATAAAATTTATAAAAAATGTAATTTTCAATTGCAAAATATGCTTCAAGTTTCTTAAATACAAAGAAAATTGAAAATAAATTTTTGAGTTTATTCCAATTAACTATTGCATTCTCATTATAAATTCTTAGTTTAATTATAGTTTTATTAATTGCATTGCATATTTAAATTATGTTTAATAAAAAATCATTTTAGAATGTATGTTTGTAGTTTGTTTAATTCCCTACATATCAATATACCAACAAAAAAAAAATACACGTTTACGCGCAAATTTCAAATCAAAATTCACAGTATCGTGAGTAAGCTACACGAATGCTTAACAAAGACTAACAATGTTTTTTTTTTTAATATATTTTTGTTGTTAACATTACGATGGTGTGTTGTTCTCCCCAAACAATCGTCGTTTTCAATTCGTGCTTTTCATATATAAAAACAAAAAAAAAACTTCAAGTGGTTTATCATCGGTTGGACGATTTGTTTTTTCTCAAATATACGACCAGAAGTTCGTTCAATTTGACTTTTAACTAAAACAGAGGTGGGAATGGTCAAGTTTTGGAATTGAAAAATAATTGCAAACTTTAATCCTTTGCTAATCAGTGGCTTCTGTCCGAACAGTCCGAACAAAAATTTGTAATACTTGAAAATAGAGATGGGCACGTGAGTGATTTTTCACTCACGCTCACGCACGCTCACGAAGAAAAAATTATAATCACGCACGACTCACGCAACGAACAATTTTTGCTCACTCACGTTCACGCACGATCACGTGAGTAATTTTAAATTGACTCACGCTCACGAAACACTCACTCTCACGAAATAATCACGAAATTTTCGTTTTATTTTTATGAAGAAAAAGCTATTAATTTATGCATATAAAAATTAAAAATTAAGTAAGAAATGAATTTAGTTTGTGCAAAATAAATGTGAATGAAAAAATTCAAAAATATGTAATCAAAGAGTGTTTAAAAATATTGAAACATAAAATACAATTCAAAAAGTATCGAGTACTCAATTCAAAAGTATTGAGTAGTATCGGGTAGTCAAAAGTAGCAGGATTTCACAACACTATTAACCACATCTAATTCCCGCCAATTTTCCAATCCCGAAATCCCGGGAATTACTGCGGGAATTCCCGGGAAGAGAAATTGAAAGATAATTGTAGATTCTCGCTGGTAATGGATGAGTGGACTAGCATTAAAAATATAAGATACCTAAATATCTGTTTGTATGTAAATGAAAAGACCTTTTACAACTTAGGTATGGTGTATATAACTGGAAAGAGTGGAGCTCTTGAAATTCGTAATGTAATGGAAAATAGATTAAAGGAGTACAAAATTGATTTCAATAGACATATTGTTTCCACGATAACTGATGGTCCAAACGTGATGAAGAAATTTGTTCGAGAAAGCCCTGCTCTTGTACCATCAAATGTGGATTTGGAATCAAGTGATGACGATGATAATTTTGATAACGATTTAGAAGATGACGTAGACAATGAAATGTTTGTTATTACCACTAATTACAAATTGGTTTTAGAACATACACGCCGGATAGTAAAATTATTTAGAAGAAGCCCTACTAAAAACTCTGCTTTACAAAAATATGTAGTTTCGGAACATAAAAAGAAATATGCCTTGAGTTGGATGTAGTAACTAGATGGAATTCTATGGTTCCGATGATGGAGAAATTTTTGTTATTAAAAAATGCAATTAAAAAGACTCTTATAGATTTAGAAATGGCTGAGCTGTGGGTCGAAGGCTTCGAACTCGAACTCGAAGCCAATGTTAATATTTTAAAGAAATTATTAGATGTTTTAAAACCAATTAAGTTGGCTGCTAAGGCTCTTTGTCGCACTAATATAAATTTATTAACAGCTGATGTGGTAGTGCAAACGTTATGCCAACAACTTTTATCAATACGTACTTCGCTTGTTGTTTTTAACGTATTGTAAACGTTTTTTTTTTTTTTTGTTTAAACATAAAAACTTTGAAAAAGTTTGAACTTAATGTGATTTTTTTTTTAAATAAAATATAATTAATAAATTAAAAATCCAAAAAATTTTTTTTTATTATAGAGCGGGAATTCCCGGGATCCCGGGAAATGAGAAAATGAATCCCGCTTTCCCGGGAAATGTTAAAGTCCGGGAAATGAAAACCCTAAAGGAAACAAGCAACAATTGCAACTTAGCGCTTTTCACGCTTAAATTTGCGTTTTTTGTATAAGAAAGATGTGGTTAGCTACTGAAGCTTAGAATGTATCACTGTGGTATCAGCCACTGGTAAAAAAAATATAAATAAATTAGTATGGTGTTGCCATTTGTATGGAATTGCCATTAAAAAACAAAAAAATCAATGGTATAGAAAAAAAAACATAAAACAAGAATAAAAAAAAAACATTAAAAAAAAACGCAAAAATACCTAAAAAATTCTTGAAAAAATTTGAAATCACGAAAACTCACGCAGTAAATTGGACACGCTCACGCACGAACTAATTTTTTTTACTCACGCTCACGCACGACTCACGTGAGTAAAATTGTTTTCACTCACGATCACGCGTGATTCACGTGACTCACGCAAATTTCGTGTCACGTGCCCATCTCTACTTGAAAATACCGAATACAGACCAAATAAATTTTCTTGCACGTTCTGCACAACTAATACTGTCAAGAATGGATAACACGGTGGAACAAAAAACAAAAAATTTCAATCATTTTCAAGTGAAGTGTAGGTTGTTTGCTTACAATTGCCATTTTAAATATATTCTCGCTAGATCTAGCGATTTTTTTAAATCTAGCTATAAAAATAGCTAGATTGCATCTCGCGGGAAGATTTAGCCATTTACTTTTCGTTTTAGCTATTTTTTTTTTCTTTCTAGCTATTTTTAGTAATTTTTTTAAATAATTTATTTTTTAATAATTATTTTCAATACTTCGCGATTTTTATTCCAATATGTTGTTAAGGTGTCCAATTAAGCTATGTTGCAGCTGGACTTTGTGTTTATTTCATCAATCCATACAAATATACATCAATACCAGGCAAGAAAATTCTTGCCTTTTTTATCAGTTGTTTTTATAAATTTTAAATGTTTAATACTTTATTTACAACCAATTAAATTAGTTTTAAAAACTTCAAGTTTTTGGTTGTAGTATAAATGTAGTAAAGATTAAAAGACCAACCAATCAAAATTGTAATGCTTTCACTAATGTTGCCACCTTTTTATGAAAAAATTAAAAATGTTGTAAATGAAAACAACCGTATTACTTTCAAGTTTTTTTGTAAAATTATAAAACAAGAAAAAATGAGAGGAGTGTTATCGGAATAATCGCAACACACATATTTACTTATTACTTGTTTATTTTTAAAATCAAACTTTTGGTTTTATTGACGAAGAATACAAAAAAAAAAGTTTCATATACCGTAATTTTTTTAAATTGGTCTGCTCCTAGCAATTAGGATACTTAAAATACCAAACAAAATCCGAATCACTCACTTTTTGTTAAGATTAGATTTGTATTTTGAATTGTCAGGTTCGAGATCATAATTAAAATGTTACTATTACAAATAGAAAACACTAATTGTTAATAAATGTAAGAGAAGATGAAAAAAATTCTTTTAGATGCGTTTTCGCTAAATTTTGCGTTTTCCGAAAAACGAAATCGCGATATCTTCTAGATTCTACTCCGGGGGAGTCTGTTCCTTCGTTTACGACTATAAAATATTGAGTGGCGGAGTTTAAACGAGGCCGTACGAGCTGCCAAGACGAACACCATAGTGGTTGACCAATTGAGGCACCACGCCAGAAACGGTTACGAAAAGCCACAAAATGGTGGCTGAAAGGATACGCATTTAAAAAAGTGACATACTTCGCAATTTGTCCGAAAATTTGGATATGAGAAAAGTGTGCGCTAGATGGGAGCCGCGTTTGCTCTCAATAGAACAAAAACAAGCGTCGTGAAGATGATTCAATAGAATGTTTGGCGATGTTTCACCAGAAGAAAGCCGAGCTTTTGCGTCGATTTGTAACCAAAGTAGACTATTCCATCCGCAGGCAAGATCATGGTGTCTGGGATAATTTCGTTCTGGGATGCGCGTGTGATAACTTTTATTGATTATCTTCAAAAAGAAAAACAATCAACGGCGAGTATTATAATAACTTATTGCAGAGTTTAAGTGATGAAATTAAGGAAAAAAAGGTTGCATTTGGCGAAAAAGAAAGGGTTGTTTCATCAAGACAATGCAACAGTTCACACACTCACTATTGCGATGGCCAAAATCAATCAACTAAACTTCGAATTGCTTCGGATGAAGACTATGTTAAGGAACTAGACAGTTCTTACTAAAAGCAGGGTATCGAAGCTATTGAATATCGCTGGGAAAAGCGTATCGAGCTAAATGGAGATTGAGAAATAAAATAAAATGTTCCCAAATTTGTTGTGTTTTCTTTGTTAGGTCGGCTAATTTTGGGACCGCTCTCGTATATCTTAATAAGAGCAATAATTTATACCTAAAGTTATTCATTTTTATTGATTAGATTCGCTCTAAACCTATTTTAGCCCATATCGCTTAAAATATTAAACGAAACAAGTTTGGCAGAAGTACATATTTTTTTTATTTTTCGTGACGAACAGGTTTTATCAATTTAGGACGGCTTGAGGGTTAAGCAAAATTGCGACATATATATAGACACTGAATCGGATGACTATTTTTTTAATGCACTTTACTATTGATAATGTTTCACCTTTTATTGAATATTCCCTAAAAGTGTAGAACATCCAACTCTGCATTGTTTCTACATTCTTCGTATCTTTTGTACTTTTTTGTTACACGATCATAAATGAGTTTTTTCATGGTTCGTATTTTTGTGGAAAAGGGGGAGCGTAGTGGGGTTTAGCACATGTTAGGCAGCTACTAAACGAGTATGAAAAGTATTCGTATACGAGCATAGAACGAGTATTTTTTTTTTGTACTTTTCGTTTTTATAATGTTGCAGAGAAATACAATTTTCTTAAAAAAAAAAAATAAAACTACACTCTCGTATTATGTTTGCATTTTTGTATAAAAGAAAAAAACGAGCAAAAAAACAACAAAAGTATACACATAGTCAAGTCGTCAGTTGTATAAGAAAATTGTTGTTTATATTAGAGCCCCCCAACCGCATGGGTTTCATAATGGACATAAATCAAATCACGAAAACTCACTGAATTAAAAGATTGTAATACGACATTCACACTAGATTGAAAAACACGTGTTTTGCCAGAACGAGTGAAAAAGAATAAAGAACTGTTGGAATAGAATAAAGGGCTAAAATATGTGTTTTACCAAAATATGTGTTTTGCAATCTAGTGTTAACTTATCTTAAGGCCTAATCCATAAAGTAACTATTTCAAAGTATAATTAAGGCTCCATTAGTCTTGCCGTTCCGTGCCGTGTCGAATCAGCTCTTTCGTTAATGGTTTATGTGAGGTACTTTTTCGAAAAACGCATAAACCAAAAACAAAACAGCTGATTCGTTACGCCACGGAACGGCAAGACTAATTGAGATTTTTGTCTTGCCGTTCCGTGCCGTAACGAATCAGCTGTTTTGTTTTTAGTTTATGGAAAGTGGGTTTTTTAGAAAAAGCGAAACAGCTGATTCGTTACGGAACGGAACGGCAACACTAATGGAGCCTTTAAAGAGATGGAATACCTCTCGAAAAAAAGTCGAGCTCTGACCAACTCAGTAACCAACTTTTTCTCTATTCTCAAGTAGCAACATTTTCTGCAAAAAATGTGTCGAATTGCAACATTTTGTTGAAAGCTTTTTTTTTGGGAAGGTTGGCATATTTTTGAAAAACAAACAAGTTGCGCTTGCCAGTTTCGGTAAAAATTATGACATGTTTTTTTAATAACATAAAAACCACTAACAAACCAAATTACAATTAAATAAATATGCCAAATGCTTTTCAGTATATTTTTTTCCAATCAAAGTTCTGTTTTTATAGAATTAAAAAAAATATATAAAATTTGAACTTTTTAATACTATTAAACATTTACAAGTTAAAAAAAAAACTGCAAAATAAGTTTATTTAACCTCTCTACTGCGTAAGATGTACATATACTGTGAAAGCTCGGTATTCGCGACTACCCATTATCGCGACGGTCCGGTCCGGTTATCGCGACGGCTTAATTTTTAATATTGCAGGTTCTATAATCGCGACTGTTTAACGAAAAACGGGTTCCATTTTCGCGACTTTTACATGTTTTTTTTTTTTAAATTTGATTACAATGTCTATAACCAAAAAAGGGAAATCCCCGTATTTTGGTATATTTACCTTTTTGGATGATCTTCAATTTTATCAGTTTATTCGTGTAATTTGTTGTGTAAATACATCTCTTAATATGGGAAAAGTTCAACATATTTTAAAGCCAACGATTTCTCAAAAATTAGAGATTTTAAAAAAAAGTTAAAAGTGGAGATTCCATAAATTCAATTTGCGTGAATTACAAGTTGCATAAGCTTCGGTTTACCTCATTATAAAGCAAGAAAATTCTTTTAAAAAGTTCGTACGTACAACAGAAAGTGGCCCTGGCAAACGTTGCACCTTAAAGAAAGCTGAGTACTCAAGAATAGAAAAAATGCTTTATAAGTGGTTTGTAAAACAAAGGGGAAAAAATATTCCAATATCAGCAAAGATTTTACGATCAAAAGCCAGTCATTTGTATTCCAAAATGTATCAAACTAATTTAGGTTTCAATGCCAGTGAAGGATGGCTGAAGAAATTTAAGCATCGACATGGAATAAGATTTTTAAAAATTACGGGCGAGAAATTGTCTTCAAAACCTCATCTTATTGGTCCATTTGTGAAAGAGTTTAAGGATTACGTTGATGAGCACGGGTTGACTCTTCACCAAATCTACAATGCCGACGAATCCAAATCACATTCTTGTCACATGTAATGAGAAAACGGCTCGCGGAAGAAAAATATGTAAAGAGCGAATAACTTGTTTGCCCTGTTCAAATGCGAACAGGCCACTGCCTAACCTTACGTTTCCGCCGAACGTGATTTGGACGTGTTTTGAAACAAAACATGTTTTTTACATGTTTTCCCATACATTTTTTTCACCTAAACACATGTTTTGCTTAAAACACATACATAAATGGAAACACAGTTCGGGTCTTACGGTCTACCCAAAAGACCGGGTGGATCCGATTAACCTTCTTAATCGTAGGCTCTAGTTTATATACAAAATATAGCAAGAACAACAAATATGTTTTCCCAATACACCGCTTATCATTGAAATGAAAACTATTTGAAATTAAATTGCAAGCAACAACAAAACATGAATAGAACTTGTATTCATATGATATTTCCAACTATCAGAATTAACTACTTGGATAAGGAAAATTGGACATTCATATTACAGTAAGAAGAAGAAGAAGAAGCAGAAGAAGTAAAAAGTATTTTCCTAGCAGTTAAAGTCCCGTTTTCTTATAACTTGTTTCTTTGGGTGCCAGTATAGCCTTTAATGTCTCTACTTATAATCAGGGTAATTAAAATTGTTATTAACACAGGAAATTAATTTCCTTTAACGTTTATCAAAATTAAGATCAACAAGTCATTAGTTGCAAGTGGTAATATCTTAAGGTGTGCGTCGATTTAAATGTTAACACAAAGTTCTTTTCTCAGTCAGGTTTTTAAATTTGTCTCATTTGCCAAAAACGAACACACAGAGAAAGAAATAAAGTGCCAACCGAATTGAAAAGTGTATTTTAATGGTAACAACTTATAAATTCAGTTAGTAAAACGATATTTATATTAGATTTCTGAATATTTTGGGTGTTGGAACTAAAAATCAGTTGAATTAATCCATGCATAAAAATACGAAATTATTGTCAAAACTACAAAAACTTTCGTTTATTTTACAAAAAATTTGGTTATTTTTAAATTTTTTCGTAATTTTACGCATGGATTATTATCAGTGTAGTAACAAAATTTCAGTTGGCAAATAACTTAATTTTTCTCTGTGTGTGGGATCTTAAAGGATTCCCAGAGAATTATTCGCCAAAAGCTGATGTCTGTGCCAAGGTTATTACCCCGACACAGAACTGCTCGACTTGAATTCGCCTTAAAGAAACTTGGCGAAAGGTAAGTAAATAATCGCTGTTGCTGGTAGAACTGTTTAAACATAAATTTCTGTTAAAGGTGATTTTTTCTGATGAGAAAAAGTTCAATCTTAATGGTCCAGTTGGTTTTAACAACTATTGGAGAGACCTAAGTAATGATCTATGATATTTCTCAAAAAAAAACTTCGGCGGAGGATCCTTGATGATTTAGCGCGTTTTGGCATTTACAAGCACTAGAATGAATTCTTCTGAGTGCATTACAGTATTAGAAGATAAATTGGTACCATTTATTGAAAATAGCAACGAAGAAGAATTAATTTTCCAACAAGACAATGCCTTAGTACATATAATTCGTCAGACAATGGAATGGTTATCGTAAAAAAATATAAGAGTATTGGAATGGCTCGCATATTTTCCGGATCAAAACCCCATCGAGAATATTTGGGGAGTAATAACCTGTAGAGTATACGCAGAAAACCGTCCATATGAAAGCATATTTTATCTAAAAGAAGCAGTTATTGATGCGCGGAGACCTATAACGGAAGAACTTCGAATAAATCTGGTAGACAGTTTGTCTGATCGAATTTTCGAGTTGATTCCAAAAAAAAGAAGGCCTCACGCAATATTAAAACTGCTGCTTTAAAATATTTTTCTTAAATGTTTGTATTTTTTTTTTTTATATATTAAGTGTATTTATAGTTATGAAACACTAATTGATTTTGTTATTTCTTTTTAAATAGTACAATAGAAAATAAATGAATTACTTTTTTGGTAAATAATATTAATTCTCCATTCGTTTTAAATCTTTTTACTATTTTTTTTTAACTTACAAAATTTAGTGAAGTTAATGTGTACTTTTTAAAAGAAGCAACACTCTGGAAATTCTTCCTATTAATTAATGGGTTACTTTCTTTGGAGAGGGGATAGTAGAGAGTTGAAAGGTGGGGAAAGATGAAGGGATTCAAACAGCCTATTAGCTTACTTTTTTTTAACTTATGAAATTAGTGAAATTAATGTGTAATTATATACTAATTGCATCCTGTTCACAGTTCAGAAATTGAATAACAATTTAAAGGTATTATTAAGTCCTGACATTTGATCCAGAATTTACAAACATTAACGATAATGAGTTAAATGTTGTAAAATGTAGTGTGTAAAAATTTTAAAATGCAGAAATTCTCCAAAAAAAAAAACGGTTATGAAATCAGCATATCTGTATCTGTTTAGAGCAAGTATTTCTTTTTAATTAAAGATTTCTAGCTAGAAAAACCCAAAATATTATATGTAGAAGGCCATCTTGCATGTAGAACCATATTTTATAATTCACACCCAGAATAGTATTAATTTCAGTATGTCTTTGTTGTAATCTCTCATGTTTTTGTTATGCTTAACAGTTCTACGAAAGATTTCAAGACCAACTCATTGTTGGAGATATTATGGAATACATTGGTAGTACTTTTAGAGGCCCAAGCGAAATTACCGCCTTCACTACGGAGGGCATGGAGTTTAGAATTACAACCACGAGCACGAACACTGTGAACGCGGAAAGCATAGACTTTCGTTTGTGGCCATCGGACTGGCGCTTTTGAGCAGTATTTCGGCTAGTACTCATCTTGAGTTAAAAAATGACAAGCTCTAGATTCGTATTGGATTATAAGGAATTTAAACTAACATTCGAGGATAAATCCTAATTTCTTTCAAATATACTCAGGTCTTTTCCGATTTTGCTAAGAACTTCACTGTCCGGCTATAAATTCTTGTTATATCGGTTTCCAAAGCCACACATCAAGACAGGTCAATCGACAAAACTAATAGACAATCGTCTAAATCCCTTTCTAACAATATATTTTTGACTGAAAAATATTCGTTCGTAAGTCTTATTAAACCTTACATGTCTAAATTCTCTGAGTATACTCAGCCGTTTTCATGTTCACTTCCAGACCTCAATGAAACATGATAGTTTAGTTCTCTGAATAACAAATCCAGCATCCAATTTATACCTTGTTAGTGCTCTAATCTCAAAAATGTGGAAAACGTTTGATTTCTTTAAATTATTAAGCGTTATGTTAGGTGTGCACCGATTGTTTAAGAGCCAGTATAACTGAGCAGTTTTCAATTTTATTTGGGCGGACTTAGAATCTATATGATGTACCCATGTGAGACGCAGATCAAGGTGTATTCTAAGATATTTTATATGGTTCTGTGTTGCAGCAATGATATTGTTGATTGTTAGAAGAGGTCAGGTTTCTTTTCTGAGCGTAAAAGTAAGGTGAACGCACTTTAAAGCATTTATTTTTATTTGGCAGTCTTCAAGACACTTTTTTATATTGTTAATGTGAGACTTCATACGGTTGTTCGCAACTTTAGGATTTATATGTATGCATACGAAGGCTGTGTCATCCACGAAAGTGGAAGTAAAAAAAGTCGAATGTGTTTTTATATCTGCAGTGTAAAGTATATAGAGCAGTGGGTCCGATATACTGCCCTGGGAAAAACCTGCGGCTATTTTTCGTTTAGTAGAGATCCAGTCCTTGGATCAGACAGGCCTGTAGACTCGGGGCACGGGAAATCGTGGATATCTTCGTCGATAGCCAGGCGGGTCTTATTTCCTTCGGTGCGTACATTACATTTTCCATCCTCATTGGTCAGTGTAAAGAAGAACTGTCCAGCCTAAGTTGTCTGTCCTAAATTACTCTGGTATGGGTCCTCGGTCACAGGGACTTGTACGGTAATGAGCGGGCAGACGAGCAAGAGCTGAATCTGTCTTTAAGATCGCCACAGCTGTGACAGTTGCTACACCGCTTTGGATAATTAAGGGGTAGATCTTCGAGTACTTCCTCCGTAGGGCAAGGGACCAATGGCGAGGTTTGGAAACGTGCAGAACCGCAGGGCGTACTAACTCTCTCCTCCGGAAGAGTAGGAGGGACGTCACGAGACTGACGGGTCACTGCTGGCTGATAGGCAGGCACGGTAACAGGCTCAGGCGGATACGTGATGTACATTGTCGCCGATGCGGCATAGTGGACGAGGACGGGACGGTTGATCATCTAATCTGTGATTACTCGGCGCTGCAGAGCATCCGGTACAGCATTTTAGGCTATCATATACTAGACTGATCTTATCCAATAGTTAAATCTGTCTGGTTGGCTCTAGTTTCCCCTGATATCAGCTCCTTACGGGTGGTGTGGTCATTTAAAACGGAGTCGCTTTTGACTTGAACCAGTACTTGAATTTCACTATAGAAAACTGTTGAGCAGATAATAAGTGTTTGTGGGTAATAGTCCTTCGGGCAAGACTTTATTGAATGCTTGAGAGATGTCAATGAATAAAGCAGAACAGTACTGTTCTGCTTGGAACGCCTTTCGAATGAGAGTTACCTGTTTTATCAACTATGTACCTACTTTTATCAACTTCTAAATTGGTAGGTCTCATTACAACTTCATCACCAAAGTCTTAGAAAAATTTCTGGTCAAACAACATAATTGGCTGTTAACACAGCTGAATATTCGGTTATTAAAAAAAAAAACAAATTGATTTTTGTTATAAATAAATTCTTAGCTTCCGTCTTAACCCAAACAAAAACATACTCCTACTTAAAAAAAATCATATAATTACACTAAATTAATGGGTCATATAACAAACAAGTTAAATTTAATAACCCTCCCTCTTTGACACCTACAGATGTAGTAATTCGATTCAACCTTCCACCTTAACTTGTTTTCAATTTAATTTGTTATTTTTTTCGTTTCTCATATGATGAACAAGAAAAACACACCAACAACAAACATGTAACTCTGGTCAACACGTGCTTTTATTACAACATTATTATGACAAGTTGTTTGATATCGTACTCGTCGTACTAACGCAGCTGCTGCGATGGTTGGTTTTTTTTTGGGGCTGTTGCTGCAGCAATTATTGCTGCTGATAGCTGATATTACGTATGATACGTGTATGATTCAATAATAAATTCAGTTTGTAGCAATTTTTATTTTGTGTTGTTGTTGCCTTGTATTTATTTTATTCTTCGAATAAGTGTTGAGTGTGTGTGTATAAATAAAAGTGAGTGTGTGTGAGAGAGTAGTAGTAGTATAAGGTTTATAAGTGGAAGTGTATTGATAAACTGAAATGCATTAAAGCTTTAAAATACACCAGCAGTAGCACTTACAGCACTAGCAACAACACCAACATTGACGACAACAACAAAATATTAAACAACCAAGCATTAAAGTAGGCGATACGTACATACCCTAGCATAATCAGACATACATACCGAGTGCAGATACCAACAAACTTCATATTAAACTGAAAGCAAGAGAGCAATGACATGTAGTAGAATTTAGTTGTTGTTATATTATTCTTTTTGTTTTTACTTATTTTGATTTTATTTTATAAAAATCAACAATAACTAAATTACTACTCTGATACGCAAAGTTGCCAGATGTTGGGTAGTAAGCACTGGAGTGCGTTGTTTACTTTAGTTAACTTGAAGTGCAGCAAAGCGGTTAAGGTTTTTTTGGGCCATATTTCAAGGTGTAGAAAATCGGAGAATTTATGCTGGACTTTTTTGGGGGTAGGTTAGGTTAAGTTGAGCTGGCCGGTCAAAGACCCCGCATAGACCATTAGGTCCCTAGCGTTACCAGATTTGAAACGATAACCCCCACGTTAGGTCAGTCGTCAGTGATGGTAGCCAAAGTTCTTGGGGTAATTTTAAGAGTTTTTAAAAGAGCTACTTATTCATGGCAAATGATTGCGCTTTTCATGTCAAATGTATTTTACTTCTAGGAGTCTCTCTCAAATAATCTTAAAAATAACACAACCTAAAACCATACGGATTTCCTCAAAAACCCTGAGAGACTAGAGAAAGATACATCTCAGCTGTCGTATTTTCCTTTAAATCAACTAAGCTGCTACACTAATTCTTATATGCGTAACGCCATCTGGCAACCCTCCGACCTATGAAGTTGTTTGTGCTCCTGCCAAAACCAAGAAGTATTCAAGTTTTTCCTGGGTTGCGTAACGGCTATACGGGATGAGGTACCTCTCAAGGCCTTTTTGTTCAATTTTGTCTCTCTAACCGATATTTGTTATATGAACATTCCGTTGATTATTATCCGAGCACCTTTATTGGTTGCATAGACTTCTGATTAGAAAACACTATATTCGTTTAAAACTCGCATGGAAACCTAAATGTCTAGCTCCTCCGACTAGACTTCCGAATCAGTAACCATTTTTGAAACGTCATTGAAAACCGAGATCTCATTCCCCTGAATAGCAGGGTTCACGGCCTAGTCCTCCCTGGCTGGTACTTTAACTTCAAATACCGCAATAAGACCGCGTACAATGCAATGTAGTGCGTATCGCGATTTAGTCGTATCGTACTGTGTCCTCAAGAAATTTGTCTTACCGATTGCAGCTCTCTAAGTATAAGATCTGACGTGGCCTCCATGCCCTTGATTATTAACAGGATTCCGAGCATCACATCCTGATCCAAATGGGGCACTAAACAGACGACCTTTGTGGTTCGGTGTAGTGCATTGTTTTGCGCGTTGGACTGTTACACACAATGTAGCGAATTCGAACCCCCTGCGACGGAAACATCAATTTAGAAAAATATATATGTAAAATAAAAAAACAGGGCTATGAACCAAAAAGCATCAACAAGTTCTCCAACTCTCCATCAAATGGAACACAACCATTAAAATGTAACATCTGGCGCAATTACAGTGCTGCCATTTTTGAAGCCCTTCATCTTTCACAACCTTTCATCGCATTTCCAAAAAAAGTAACACATTCATTAATAGCAAGAATTTCTTCAGCGTTGCTTCTCGATACGGTTGTATACTCTACAACCTTTTCCCATATTCCGTTTAGAGTCTAGAACTACACCTAGATACTTTGGTTCGCTTCGACTTTTCCAGGATTGACGCCCAGTCTATTGAAATCACTAATCTATTGAATAGCAATTGATCAGTAGAACAACATTGTCTTTTCAACTATTTAATGCTAACTAAAAAAATTATTTTCAGCTGGCAATCGTAAGGCGACAAATGTCAAACGTAGAACATGAACACCTAGAAGAGTCGCAATTGACTAGGTTTTGAAATAAACCACAGTGAGTCTTTACTCGGGTCACGTCAGGTGTTAATTCCATGCCGTCTGTCCTTCGCACATTAAGGAGCATATAGACGACATGTATTTGTCATCTGACATGTCAAATTTTCAAGTCACATGTAATTGTGCATGTCTGTCAATATTGCTGTTTTACATAAGGTTTATAATATTTGGTCACAAACGTACATGTTTTTTGCTTCTGACACAGTCTCTGTTTTTTTTTCTTCAACAGCTGATCAGTGCGAAAATTTTATTAAAATATTTTTTTTTTAAAAGTGATAGTCAAATGGAATCAAAGGATAATGCAATTGCAGTGTGCAGTGTAATTTCAATTATAACTGCAATGAAATCGAAATTAAAAAAAAAGAAAAGAGGAATCAGAATCAAGCAAAATTTGCTATAGTTTTAGCACACACCAAAGTCGATCTGGGTTTCAACATGGCATGCTGCCGCAGCAAAAATTTTTTTTGCGCCGCAAAATAGTTCAGCCATCTTAAATAATTTTTCTTTAAATGCGGACATACCAATTTGGGATATAATTACGAAACTTTTTATAAACATATATATGTACATAATTTTATTAAATGGGAAAATGTATATACATTTATTGGTATTGTAAAATGTTAACTTTAGCCGGCTAATGATTCCGTCAATAGGGGACCGCCGCTGTTTGTTTTCTCACGGCATGGATTTATGACAACTTTTTGTTTCATATTTAAAACAGCTGATGTCAGATGGTTTGTCAGAAGAAAATAGAGCACGCTCTAATTGAAATTTTGTCAGATGACTTTGCGTCTGACTTTTACAGAAGCAAAGTTAAAAAGGTCACACACGACATGTATGTATTTTGCAGTGGGAAATTTGACATGTGAGATGACAAATACATGTCGTCTATATGCTCCTTTAGATATTAGGTATTGACAAAAAAAATACTCCACAAATTTTATATATTTCAGATTTCAGAAAAACCTTTTTTAGAAAAGATCTGTAGACAAATTTAAAAGTTATGACGACACAGGTAAAAGGCTTGAGATCCGCTGAATACGAATCTGGAATCCAAACATTATAACTTTTTCACAAAATTTGTTAAGTAATCTGAAATTCCTCAATATTGTTTTAAAAAAGCAGGTTTAATCTTTCTGATATCTTATTTTTTCTTTGAGAAATAGTCCGTTGTATTAATAGCGAAAATACTATATCAATAAATTTCAACGAACGATTTTTCCATAATGGAATAAGATATTAGAAAGGTTAAACCTGAATTTCAGAGGACATAACAAATTTTGTAAAAAAAATCCTAATACGCGAAGTTATGATGTCCCGAAAACCGGGTTTTTTCTAAACTTTATGTTAAGATATCTCTGAGGTGATGGAGGAATTCTAAAGTCTGATTCGGATTCAGCGGCCCTCAAGCCTTAAGTCCTAGGGTCTGGACCTTTCTAAAATTTTGTTGGACTGTGTTGTCATTACTTTTAAGTTTGTATAGACAATTTTTTTAAATAGGTTTTTCTGAATACAAAAATATAGTGCTTTCAAACTCTATAATCACTTTCTGTGGAGTATTTTTGCTTTTCAATTCGTGTTCGAAGGTTTTAAAGAGACTACCGACAGTAGTTGATATATTAATTCCTCATCTATCTATGTATCCGCAAAGCACTTGGTTTAATTTTCGAAATACTCTGATGCACCTTGTAACGAATTTAGTAAAGAGTACATTTCTTAGATTCTTTCTACACTAATTGGTCT
Source organism: Delia radicum (assembly GCA_021234595.1). Taxonomy (NCBI): domain Eukaryota; kingdom Metazoa; phylum Arthropoda; class Insecta; order Diptera; family Anthomyiidae; genus Delia; species Delia radicum. The sequence continues at coordinate 40,777,765 of CM037855.1, read as the reverse complement.
AAATTTGCAAAATAGACAGAATGCGATTGGAATTTAAACATTAAGACCAAATACTAACATGATTCTTTGAAACTGTTTTCTGGGTGTGAATTATAAAATATGGTTTAGATGGATTGTGACCGGCACATCTAATATCAGTGGGAATAATCTTGTTAACGTTAATGACAACCGACTTAATCTGATTTTCATTTTTTTTCTGCGAGTGTAACATGTAAAACAATTTTATTTTTCTTTATTTTTTTTAAAAATCTGGCAATATTTACTTGCATACTTCACGCATATAATAAATAATCACAAAGAAATATGGCATATAAAAATGTTTCTCACTGTTTAAAAGTAAAATTCTCTCCGCTGCGCTCTGTGTCTCTCTTCTGCATAGTTGTTTTTATTATTATTTTCTTTTTTTTGAAGTTTTCGTTCAACCGGTGTAATAAAAAAAGTTCTTGTTTTTCTACATCTTTTTCTTAAACTTTTGTTGGTTGTTTATTATGCATGTTGTTGCCTTTTGTGCTTTGTTGCCAACAATTGTTACTGTTGTTGTTGCAGCAGCATTTTTTTGTTCGTCCCGTTGTATGTATCCTGTCTGTTTCTCTGTTGTATGTGCATGTTTCCGTTTATTTTTGTGTTGGCCCCTTTTAAACGTGTGTCTTAATGGTTGATTGTGTGACCGACTAAAGTCTTTTTGTCGGTCGTTCATTCTGTTTTGTCTTTCCGCCTTTGTCTGTCATACTTTTGGGTCGTTTGTTGGTCTGCACAAGAGCAGAAAATCAACAAGAAAAAGGAAATACAAAAAATAAAACCATGCAACGAACACTAACACGCAAATGTGTGTGTATACTGAAATTGAAAAAAAAAAAAACAAAGTTTCTCATGTTGTTTTTTTTAGTTTGTTTTTGTTGCTGCAGTTGCTTCTCTGCTCTTTTCAAAATAAGTCTGTCCTGGTTTGTTCCTAAAGACAAAAAAAAAAAACTAATGCTAATAAACTAACCGGAATATTTGCAAAGTTAACACCGACTACATAGCGATGGTCATAAGTTGACTACTTACTTCTGACGTAGAATTTACCACATGAGGTTTTAATGCCAAGCGACTTTAGAATGATGAGAAAGTCCTTTGGCATGCTTAAATCAAGTTGGATTTTTAGATCATGTCAGAACCTAGCGGTCCACTTATGACCATCGATAAATATGCATACTAGGGCGCCCAAAAAAAAGAGTGTTTCAATAGTGCAATAGTGCTGTTTCAATAGTGCTTAGTAATGCCAAATAACAGCCAAATCGCTCAATATTTAGAGATCGCTATAAATTAACGATTTTTCAGGGATAGTCTGAAATTTAACAGAAATTCAAATATTTTATGGATATAGAAAGGTTTTTTGCACAGACTTATAATAAAACTTCTTATAATTATTCTTATTTTAACGAGCTTAAGATCCTTTATTTATAAGTTATAATTATTCATTTCCTATATTTCGTCTCCACATTGGGTGACTTCTTCAGGGGAAAATTATTATTATAGTATAGTAGACGAAATATTGGAAATAAATAATTAGTATTTATAAATAAACTATCTTAAGCTCGTTTAAAATAAGAAAAGAATTAAATAAAGGAAGATCAAAGAAAACTTAAAATTATTTATTTTTAAGTACTTTGGCAGTATAAACACGATTCTGAAGTAAAAACAATGAAATTACACCAGCTTCCCGAAATGTAGGCCTTGTGTACTTCAAAAAATTTGGTTCAAAACTTTATGAATGGATTTCCAAGTTTGACACCTCGTTTTGTTACTAAGTGTAAGTTACTAGTGTAAGTTACTAGTGTAAGTTACTAAATTCCATAAAATCTTCATTTTCATTATATTTTTATTTTCAAAGTTTTTTTCTGAAATAACTTATTTTTTAGGTAATTTCAAGAGAATTTTTGAATAAAATAAAAGGTCCAAATGGAAAGGATTTTGTTACAAATTACAAAGTTGTAACCTTTTCACAAGTGGCTAAAGTATAAAAGGATTAATAACGTTGAAGCAATCCCCGAATTTGACTGTAATTATTTCTGCAAATATTTCGGATTTTAATGAAGTTTTAAATCAGTTTAGATATAAATTTATACCGCTATATAAAACCAGATTCAATTGTATCGCGCCATTATTCGGACGTAATTTAATCTGATATTATCAAATTAAAACTAAACTATTGTAAACTTATATAATTATAAGTGCCCATTTCTTGGATAAAACTGTATTACGACTCATATCAAATTTCGTATGAAGCATCATATTAATTTTTTTTAATCGGGTTATTAGAATTCGAAAGTTTCTGTGTACACTAGGCTGATAACTTTTGATATAACTACATTAGCCTTATATCGTGGTTTTCAAAAAGATTTCCGCATAATCCTCTTTTTGTTTAATTAAACTAAAAACTAATATTTAGCTAAAATTTGAAAGTAATTAGACAATAACGATACGTATCCAACTTAAAGGACACAAACGTTTTCAAATTTGACGTGTTTCGCGGATTTTGATAAAACAGATTAAAGAGTTGTTTCGCGATCTAGAATTCAACATTCAAAAATAACGAACACAAAAATTAACATATGTTGTCCAGGATTATTGGTCAACTAGTAAAACTTTAATGTTAAAAACTTGGAAAAATGCATTTTAAGGAAATGCACTTTATGCAAGAGGTTTTTGTTTCAAATGGCCTGAAAAGGCGATTTATATTATTAATACATTATTACCCATTGCGTGCTGATATGTAAAAATTTAGCAAAAATAAAGTTGTAACCCTAGTGTCCACATATTTTTATAAGTTCCCCGGGTTACAAAAAAAAAATACATAATCACAATAAAAATAATTTCTTTTTTTGTTTAAATTTACTTATTTCAAGGTACACCACAACATTTTTCTTTGCATCTATTTAACTTATGGACCTAGATCTATGGTAAACATGGGCGCAAGGCTAAATAAAATACTATCTAGAAGATTACTTTTTTGAAATTTGCAAAATACTTTCAAAAAATGGAACGTTATTAGGATTGTCATTTATTCGGGTTTTTATTTTGTTCGAATAAACGATCAAACAATTTTTGATCGACGATCAAACAATTAATTTTTTAAAAAAAACTCGGTTAATCAAATGAATAAAAATATTTTCCAAAATATATAAACAATTAACCCTCTAACGCCTTTACAAAATTGAACCCAAATGCTTCGAATGAGTGTTTTATATTTAGAAATTGATATAGTTCGATATAAAAGTGAATTAGCTAAAGTTTTGCGAAGAAACTGTTCGTTTTTAGTGCACTGTTAAAACGCGAGAAAGCTTTAAAGTTCAAATTTTGTAAAAATTCAAAAAATAATTAGTTTTTAATTAACTGAGATTTCCAACAACTAAAACACTTATTTAAGTTGATTTAAAACTCTTGAAAATTAAGTATAAGTAAGATTGAAGTATTACCTTTAATAATCAGTCCTTATTTTTCTTTAAGGACGAACAGGATTTTATCAGGATATCTCTAAAGGGCATTGTCTTAACTTATAAAGTAAGGGACGGATCGTTTTGAAATTTGGTATAGAGAAGACAATCAGTAATAGTAGCAAAAGTCTAAAGTTTGAACAAAAAATATTGAAGTTAAGATACTTTTTCGCCCCATTTCGCATTTTGCAAAAAGCGAAAATCGCCATATCTTAAAAAGAAGCACAAAAAAGTTTATTTTTGGATTGTGGTTATGACTTGGTAAGAGCAATAATTTTTGGTACAATTTTGTTTTACTTGCATTAGTTTTCGAGATAAATGTTAAATTAATTTTGCTCATATCGCCAAAAGTAGTCAGCGAAAAACATTTTTGTAAGAGAAATTATTATTTTTTTGCGAGACGAATACATGGTATGAATTTCATTGCAAAACAAAATTCGGGCATTAGAGGGTTAAAGTACTTTTTTAACCTATAATTTAAAAAGAAATAAAAAAATAATTTATTGAATAAAATAAAAATAAAGCTATTGCGAAAGTAGTTGCTCGTAAGTGCCCATTTCTTTTTTAACAGTTTAAGCTACAATAGTCATTCATACCTCATATTAAAGGTACTTAAATCGTGGTTATACTGGTTCACAAACCAGTAAAACCGCGATACTTAGTAGTAAAATGCATTTTTATCAAAATCCGTCATTCAAACCGATTTATTTCAAAAAAACTGGTTTTCTAAAATTTTTAAAAAATATATGTTAATTATAAATTATTCTTTTATACCGTTACCAAATCTCTATTGCATGTTTCTGAGTTATCGACTTTTTAGTAAAATTTTTTCACATTTTTATTCATAACTGAGGATACCGTAAGGGCTCCACATAGGGATTTGGACACCACAGTAATTTATAATTAATATATTTTTATATATTTTGTTTTTAAATTTAAAAAAAAAAACAGTTCTTTGAAATACAGATTTTTGAACCGCGGTTTTTGAATACAATACATTTTGCCGTTGAGAAGTAAATAATTTATGTATATAAATAAAATCACATTTTAAAGGCCGTTATTACAACTTGCCTTTAAAGTAAATGTTAGTAAAAAGTAACTTTAGCTAAAGTAAGGAATAAAGTGAGCGATAATGTTTTTCGTTATTACAACTTCCCAATAAAATAAAATTAATATTTTTGATAATGTGGCAGCACCAAACTAAAAACCGATTATTGGTTTATGAATTGGTTTATAAAAATACGTAGTGGCAACGTACTTTTATTTATTTGTTTACAAACAAACAATAATTTGTGAAATTCGGTTGTGAAATTCGGTATGTATTTTCTTCTTTTTCTTTATAGAGCAGAAAATGTGGTAACTTTAAACACATAAACCTTACGTTTAAAGTTAAAGGCAACAATATCTTCCCTTTAGCTTATCGGTCACTTTTAGCTTAAAGTATACTTATAATAACGAAAAACTAATAATCTATCAGATAACATCCGAACTTTAGCTATTGGCAAGTTGTAATAATGGCCCTAAGTATCTTTAAAACGAGGCATCAATGCATTTCTATCAATAGTGGTGGTTGGTTTTTGTTTCATGCGTTTTCTACACAGAAACCACAACAACAAGCGCTTGTTAAGTAATTTCTAGAAAAAAAGATGTTTATTTATGAGTGTTGGAACAGTAATAAAATAGAAGTATTGCTAAATATTTTTTTATGTGAGTATTACTAAATATTTCTTTTTTTTTCTTTCAGCCCTTAAATATTTTCATACAAATCTAAATGGCACCAATGAAGAAAAACGAAACAAACAATAACACATACAACCTTCACAGACCGACAAGAATGATCAAGAAAAATATGTTTTAAAATTGAGCAGTTTATCCGAGAATAAAATTAAATGAAGAATATTTATAATAGCCATGTTGGCTACCCTGAACGTAAAAACCATACGTACATATTAAACCAAAATTTTTCACAAATTTGTACTGGATTTTACTGAAATGCGTTTGCGTACACATAAATTTGCAAAAGAGAGCATCTACTAAGAGAGTAAAGTGACAGTTGTCAGCAAAAAACCTGCAAATTTTTACTGAACAAATTTTTGCCAGTAAAATCCAGTAGAAAACAAAAACATATGATTAAATTAAGTAAACAAACAAAAATAAGCATACAATTAGTAATGAAAACATTAAACATTAAAAGTGCGGCAAAAACTGAAAATAATTATTTTCAACCTGAAACAAACAAAAGTAGTCAGTTACAATTATTATAGTAACAATTTGTCAGTTTCCTAATATCTGTGTTAATTGTTTTTATTTACATTAATATATTAGAGATGTAAAGCTAATGAATATATGAATACTTCTTACTGCATATTATTCAGGGTACCGAATATCAAAAATCAAGTATTCATGTATTTTCGTATGTTATTTAACTAGAAACAAAATTAAAAGTCATGTAGAAACTAAAGAAGTCTAAAAGCTTCCACAAAAGTTTATTTAATAAATACAATTGCTACGAATTTATAATTATTAAAATGCAATGCATCAAGTACCAACAACGCATATTTTACAACACTAAACTTTTTAGCGCTCATATGTTTGAATTTACCTGCAAGTTTTTGCAATTTTTCAGTTCGTTTACTTTTTTGTGCAAGAGCCAGTTTTGAGAGTTATAAAGGGTGGTTAAACGACTACAAATAAATCAAACTATTTGCCTGTAACTAGGGGAGTTCCACAGGGGTCGATTGTTGGCCCTCTCCTTTTCTCGCTATACTCAAATGATCTCCCAGGGAAACTTGAAAACTGCAAGGTGAGAATGTATGCTGACGATGTCCAACTTTATATTAGTTGCAGAGTCACAGCGATTGAGCAATGTCTAAGAACTTTAAACCACGAGCTAAGTCGAATTTATGAGTGGGCTTCTGCTAATGGCCTTGGAATAAACCCTAATAAATCTAAATGCTTAATTATTAAGAAAAGATTATTAAAGCTCGATTATATGCCAAACATTACTTTAAACAATCAAAGAATTGCTATTGTAGACTCTGCCAAAAATCTTGGTATTTATTTTAACAATACGCTTACTTGGTCTAGCCATATTAATTATGCTTGTGGTCGAACATTTTCAATGTTGAGAAATCTTTGGCAAACTCAGTACTGTACACCAATTAAGATTAGAAAACTTCTTGCCAAAACCTATCTGATGCCAATCTTATTATATGGTTGCGAATTATTTGCCAGTTGCGATAATGAGAGCAAACGAAAACTGAACGTTGCATATAATAATATCGTCCGTTACGTATATGGTCTAAAAAGATATGACCACATTTCGTCATTTACAAGTCTTCTTTATGGCATTAATTTTGATAATTATGTTAAAACGAGACTTTTACTTTTTATGCATAAAATTATATATACACGTCAACCAGAACATCTCTACTCAAGATTAAAATTTTCAACACTAAATAGGGGTAAAATGCTTCTTACATTTAAGCATCACACGCAGATTTCTAAATGGCAGTTCTTTATTTACGCAATCGGTCTCTGGAACAGAATTCCACATAGCTCTCAAACTATAAGTAGCGCACTTCTATTTAAAAAAAACATTATTAGGAATTTTTCTTAGATAATGTATTTGATAATGTATTTAATTTGATTTTCAATGATATTTAATTTGATTTTCAATGATATAAATATTTTAAAATACATTTAATTATATTTAAACCATTTCGAGTATTTCTTTGTTTTTTATGTAAATTTAAATTTTTTTTTTTTTTCTTTTATTTTTATTTATAATTTCAATTTTTATTTTTGATTTTTCAAATTTATTCAATTTTGTAAACAGTTATTTTTTATATTATTTTTTTTTTTTTTTTTTTTTTTTCTTCTTTTTTGATATTTCTATTGTTTAATTTTTTACTTGTCTTCTTATAATTATTAAATTTTTTTTTTTTATTATTTTTCTTTTGTTAATATTGTATTGTATGTGCATTAATGTAGTAATATTTATATATATTTAACGACTTATTGTATTTAACACTTGCTCAGTCCTATACTGCAATATAAGACCTATAGTCTTGTGTATAGGATATCAAATAAATAAATAAATAAATTCAAATTCAAATTGTAAGGGCCGATGTTGAATGTGAACCACACCTAAACGCCAAGTTTTTTTCCGAATTTTATTTGACATTTCTCTATTTCAGACTTACTCAATTTGAACCATGGAGAGATACACAATCCAACAACGTGTTAAAGTTATCCAGACTTATTATGAAAATGGGCGTTCAAATCAAAATGCATATCGTGCACTTCGTGATTTTTTTGGTCAATTTGATCGTCCAAATGTGCGTACAATCGCAAAAATCGTGGAAAAATTCGAGCAAACCGGGTCTGTAGAAGATGTGAGAACACCAGTGCATGCTCGTACAGCTCGTACTGCAGAAAATATTGCTGCTGTTCGCGATAGTGTGGCTGAAGAGCCGTCCACCTCAACTCGTCGTCGTGCCCAACAATTGCACCTCTCACGCTCGTCGTTGATGAACATTATGCATAAAGACTTGCATTTACACGCTTACAAGGTGCAATTGGCTCAAGAACTAAAGCCTCTTGACCATTCCAAACGTCGTGAATGGGCAGAATGGTGGCAAGAAATGGCAACAGTGGATGATCAATTTTCGAAGAAAATCATCTTCAGTGATGAGGCACATTTTCACCTCAGTGGATTCGTCAATAAACAGAACTGCCGCATTTGGGCGAATGAGAATCCAAGAGTGATTGTCGAAAAACCAATGCACCCACAAAGAGTGACTGTTTGGTGCGGTTTATGGGCTGGCGGCATCATCGGGCCGTATTTTTTCCAAAATGAGGCCGGTCAGGCAGTTACTGTGAATGGTGTTCGCTATCGTGAGATGATAACGAACTTTTTATGGCCCGAATTGGAAGATATGGATGTGGACGATATGTGGTTTCAGCAGGACGGTGCCACTTGCCACACAGCTAACGAAACAATGGCTCTTTTGCGCAACAAATTCAATGGCCGTGTTATCTCACGTAATGGCGATGTCAATTGGCCGCCAAGATCATGTGATTTGACAGCGTTGGACTTTTTTCTTTGGGGTTATTTGAAAGAAAAGGTGTACGTCGATAAGCCAGCAACAATTCAAGAGCTAAAGGATGAGATAATTCGGCACATTAACGGCATAGAACCTCCATTATGCCTCAGCGTCATCGAAAATTTGGACCATCGGAAGGAGGTGTGCCGCCGTGGTCGCGTCGCCCATTTGGCCGATATTTTGTTCCATACATAATTGAGTAATACCAATATATCATAATAAAATAAAATTACAAAAATTTCCTAAATAGTTTGTGTTTTATTCAAAATCAACATCGGCCCTTGAAATTTAACCACCCTTTATTTTCATGTTGCCCAAAATTTACCCATATACTTGATTTTACTGGAAAAGTAAACGAATGCGCCTAATGTTGTGAAATAGGAGATTAGAAAATAAACAAAAGTCTAAAAATAGAATGTTTTTAGTTCTCACTTCTGAGTACAGTACTTTTTGTTTACAGTCACATCGCTGATAGTCCATTTAGCGATATAGTCCATTTTTACACTTTTACTGTCATCTAAAATCAAATTGCATACAAAATATTTAGGATATAGTCCATTCAGGATATAATCACATTTGGCTTATATGCCACTAAACTCTGGCTACTAAAAGTAAATTTATATGCAAATAACTTAAGTTATAGTCACAATACAGAAAATTTCTAATATAATTGTGAAATCTTGAATTTTTTTCGGTTTAAAATTATTTAAAAATTTAAGAGGCTAAAACGAAAATTGGAGCAAGGAAACTGAGCTGAATCGTTTCAAACATCGTTTTTATATTCCAAATTTTCCACCTGTTATAATAATAAATAAATTGCATATAGTAACATTTTATGATGACTATATCACAATTTATTTATAGGCAACAAAATGGCATATAAAAAAACTAGCGATATAGTCACATTAGCGATATAGTCCACAATTTGTGTGCAACTAAGAGATGTGACTATAAGCGAAAAGTACTGTATAATATACGATAAGAGAAAAGCTAATTTGAAAGAAAACTGCAATTTAGCTGCAGAAAACAGAATCGGTAGTAGTAAACGTATTTGTTGCCAACCAAATGCTTCAATTGTTTCGGCCGAATTTTTCGGTTGTGATAAACAACAGAAATTGTGTCACGATAATAGAATTTCGATTGGCTTAATAAAAAAGTCGGTGAAAACTACCAAAAAATTCGTTACAACCGAACCATTCGTTTGGCTACAATACTGTTGCTACTACCGAGTCTGTTTTCTGGGTGTACGTTTGTAATGTAAGAAGAAACAGGTTCGATTCTTACGGCCGGCAGGTTGCTGAAAAATGTATCATATTGAGACAATCTTACAATTACAAGACACAAATAATAATAATACAATTTAAATGGAAAAAACACTGATGACGCATGTCCATTAAAAAGGCAGAAACTAGTCTGATTTGAAAATGAATAGTGTTTATAATTTTTAACCTCAACCTTTCTAAGTTTATAATTTGTGTTTATTAAATAAATAAATATTAAAAGTGATAGTTACAAATATTTTACTAACAATTAGTAGCGGTTACTAGTTTTTATTACTAATTTCATTGTATTTATTTTATTAAAATTTAGCAAAATGGGTTTAAATTGCATTTTACAATAATGTTACTAAAATTTAGTAGCGCCTACTAATTTTTTCAACTAATTTCATTGTACTACTGTTCAGCAGTCATGTGTTGCTACATTTATCAAAAAAACACCGCAAGGCTGAAAATAGTTAAATTTCCCGTAACACAAAATTGTCCGTACACTCAAGGAAAAAAGTTTCATCATATTGATGAAATTGTTTCATAAAAATTGATGACAAATGTTTCATAGACTTTCATCATTTCATAAAAAAGTTTCATAAACTAAGAAAAATCTCTTTTTTTATTGCTTTTTTACAACATATTCAAAGTTTATTAAAATTTGCGAGTTCGGGTCGAGATACCCTCTTGCTAGTTCTTTTATATAACCCAACAACCAAAAATAAATGAGCAAACCGAAATGTCGGCCAAGTCCATAAGTTTATCTAATTTTAATTGTAACAAACATTAGCCTAAATTTTATTTTCAATTTATAACGAGCTTTCAACCTCCGTATATTTACAAAATAAAGCAAATCAAACATATTAGCTAGGTTGATACTAGTATTTCGATGTGGCTAAAGATCTCATCAGAACCCGAAGTTTTAGAAAAGCTAGAGCCTCCATAATAGGCAGAACTTTAACAAAAAACCTAAAATAAAATTTTAACCCGCATTTAGTGTAGTACACTCAGGCAAAAAAGTTAGTAGAAAAATCTGTAAAAGTTTTTCAATTCCACTGAAATATTTTTGTACTATTTTTTTTTTCAAATTTCAATTAAAGTTTTAATACTATCTACTAAAAATTTGTTTGTAATTAAAAACAATATTCAATTAAATATTTAATACATATGATTAAAGTCTTAATTAAAAATAAAATCTATTAAATTGTTACAAATTATTTTAATTCATACTACATTGGCCTTATTAGGACAGAATACAATTAAGCTTTTAATAGAATCAACGAATATTTTAATTGAAACTCGATTTTAGTTTTTTTTCGGTGTACCTTTGTAGCTTTTTTGTTTTTATTAAAATAAAATTTATTAAAAATGTATTTATTAAACTATTAAATAACAAGAATTAAAAAAAAAACAACATATTGCATCGTTTTTGTAATTTATATAAAAGAATTTAGGAATTTTAAAAATTTGTATAATAATTTATAAACATTTTTCATATTAAAAGAGCTTTCTTAAAATACACATATTGTCGTGATCGGAAACGTACTTCTTGATTAGGGTTGCTATTCGTACTGTTTTAAACAGTACATGTACTGTTTTTTGAAAAATGTACTGCTTTATTCACAACACCTAAAACAGTACGCAAAAGTACTGTTTTTTTTTGGATTTGTACGGTTTTTTTGTATATTTTACATATTTTCATATAAACAAGTTTTTTTGCGTGTACAAAGAATATATATTTTTTTAACCATGTTTTTTTTCGTGTGTACGATAGTTTTTTATATAAATTTTTTGAATCTCCCTGTATTAATTCCACTTCGTTTCTTTGTACATATATAAGTTTGGTTTGTTTACTTTTCAAGCAATGGATGTTTGTAAACACAATTTTTTTCATGACACTGCCCAATGCAAAAAGTAATGGCGTCCAAACTAATAATTTTAGCCAATTTGACGAAATTTAGTCAATTTGATGAAATTTAGTCAATTTTACTTCTTTAGAGGATGTAAATTTGAGGAAATTTTGTTGATTTGAATAAAATTTGTTAAATCTTAAAAAAAAAATTGACAAAATTTCGTTAAAGATCTACAAAAATTTTTTTGTTGATTTTACCTACGCTATTTGGTTCGGTGTATTAACTTATTTTAAGTAAATATGAGATGTATTGAAGTAAAAGTTATGTTAACAATAAATACAAAAATGTACTGTTTTTTTTTTTGAAAAGTACTGTTTTTTTTCATCAATGTACTTTTTTCCATTTTTCAAATATGGCAACCCTATTCTTGATAGAACTAAACCATTCTTTTCCTACTTTAATGCCTTGCATAGCCGTAAGATGGCGTTGCCGACAAAAAAAATATTTTTTTGAAATCAGCTCAAAAAGTACTACTTTTTCCTCAAATAAACTTATAAAATAGCTTCATACTATTAATGAAATGTTTCATAACATTTAAGAAGAACTATAAATATAGAGTATGGCCTCGAACTTGAATAATTTTCATTTTCATTGCACAATAAAGGTCGAAAAAAACATAAATTTTATTTTTAATATAAATGATATCAAACTTGTATAAGACAAAGTACGGTCTTGTTTTCTCCCCCTTTACATCTTGTTTTTAAACAAAACAAAACAAAACAAGTGTGAAAATAAAAAAGAGAAAGAAAACAACAAGCGTGTATTATAAAGGGTCCGCCATCTAACGTTTTTTTTCAACTAGTGCTTATTTCGTGAATGGTAACACTTAGCTCATGTCTGATTTGACAGATAATTAGTTTTATCCTTCCTCTGAACGAATATGGTTGTGTATACGCTTGAACAACGCTGGGAAATATTGCGAAATTACTTTGAAAATCATGGTAATGTTGCAGAATGTGTGCCGATACACCCAAAACGAGTCACTGTTTGGTGCGGATTTTGGTCCAGAGGCATAATTGGGCCATTTTTCTTCGAAAATGAGCAAGGAGTGGCCGTTACAGTCAATGGTGATCGTTATCGGGCCATGTTGAACGAATTTTTGTTCACAAAAGTTGAAGAGGAGGAATTACAGCTGCACACAATCGATAATGTGCTTAAAAATTGGACCGATCGTGTAGGCTACTGCATGGCCAGCCGAGGCAGCCATTTGAATGAAATTATTTTCCATTATTAACCGGAAGGATTGTACTTTCAAATAAAAAAATAAATTTGAGAAAATATTCAGTAGTTTTTTTTTTATAGCATTTTCAAAAAAAAGGTTATTTGGCGGACCCTTTATATCTACCAAACAAGTTTTCAATTTATTTTTGATCAATGGTGATAATCTTTAACTTCGAGCTCATATGTTAGTTCTCATTTAGTGAGAAAACTAGTTTATATGAATGTTTGTTGTTTTGCATGGGAGTGTCACTTCTTTCAAAACGTGTTCTGGTGATGGGAACCTAGAAAATTCCCGAAATAGATCTATCAACATATTCCTGAAAGTGGTCAATCAATCAATTTTAAAACAAAAACTCTATAGATTATTTGTTAGGAGAATATCCTAATAAAGAAATATAGAGATGGCTTCGAACTTGAATAATTTTCATTTTCATTGCACAATTAAAAGTCGAAAAAACATAATTTCTATTTTAATAAAAATAATATCAAACTTTAAGAAGAACTTCATACTTATGAAACATTTCATAAATATGAAGAAGCCTGTCATCAATTTGCTCTTTTATGAAACAGCTTCATCATATTAGTGAAGTGTTACATTCGACAAAAATCAATGAAGTATTTCTTCATATTTATGAAATTTTTCATAAATTTAATGAAGCTTTTTTGCAGAGTGTAGCCATTACAGAATTTTTTTTTCCTTAGTGTAGTATTAGGTATACAGAAATGAAGAAAAAGTGTATTCTGTGTGTATCCAGACAAAATTACATGGAATTTCATATGAAAAAGTCAATTCTAACTAACAAAAAAAAAACATCTAACGTACAATACATACACACATTAACGTGCATACATACATACATATGTACATACTTAATTAAGTACATAAAATATTAAATTAAATTGGTTGGTATAAACTTACCTTAACAAACTGTTTCTTAATCCTTTATATTAGAGTTAATTCCAATTAATTAAACACTGTTGCTGTTGTTGTTGTTGTTCTAACATGAAAACTTATTAACAATCTACACCTTTTTTACAACAATTTTGTTTTTATTTGTGTATTCTTCCTCCTTTTTTTCTTGCTTTTTTTCTACTTCTTCTTTAAACTCCACTTGTTTTCTTTTCACTTTTTTTTTCTTGTGCACTTTTTTCTTTTCGGTATCCACTAGAAATTTTCTAAAAGTTTTATTTCACATTTTTTCACATACACTGCATATTTTGTTAATGAATTCTTTCTTATTCATTATTACAAATTGTTTAATATTTTTCATGTAATAACGTTTTAATAACAATTGTTTGTTCTTATCTTTCTTTTGTATAATTTCTTTAATTATTATTTTTTTTTGTTCAATTGAACGTCTTTAGTCAAGAACATAAACGCTTTTAACAAAAAACGACCACACCGTCTCGAACGACATACGACAACGAACTAACATTAAAATTCATGTTGGGGTAGAGTATTGCATGCGCTTTTTTCTTTTGTTGTTGCTGGTTCGTATTGTTGTTGTTATATTTCTTGATTTTGTTTTGTTTGTTTATTTATATGGAATTGCAATACTAAAGTTCTTTTATGATTTTTTGTTTTCTTTTTGTTTTGTTCATTTTATATCGTTATTCGTATACACAATTGCTAAAGTTAATATAAAGTACAACAACAAAAAGCTCTCTCCCTCTTTTCCCCATTACTAACTAATAAAATGTATTGTTTTTTATTATGCATGTGGTGGTATTGGTGGTATTTTTGTTTTAATGTGTTGTTAGTGTTATGGTTTGTGAATTAGCTTAAGCAAAGTTTTTAATATAACAGGGTAACTCAGTGTATAATAAATTTCGTAATTAATAGCCAAATATAATAAGTGGTTTCACAAGTGGTTTGTTAATTATTATTAAGTATGGCAAGTTTTAAACAGTACATATGTGGAAACAGTGTCCCAAAAATTAATTCTTAAATTAAATAACCCGAGTAAAAAAATGTATATGTAATTAAATACATATATACATAAATATATATAATCATGTATAGCACCATATATAATTAGATAAAATATATATATGGGCTGATTATTAAAAAATTTGTTTATAGGGTGCTATATAAAATTATGTATAATTATACATATATGGTCCAATATATAATTATATCTGATTATATCAGATTTTATAGAATACCACCAATTTTCGTATATAATTATATTATTAAATTTGATTTGGCTTATATAATTTTTTTCAATCGGGAATTCATATTTAGTAAAACCCGATTAAGGCGAACTCCGAGTGACCAAAAAAATTAGTTTGTTACAAACGTGATTCGTATTAACTCATTAAAGACGAGTCATCGGCCATTTCTTACTTAAGCTATGTACAGACGGCATTGGCGTAGCTAGACAATTTTTCTAGGGGGGGCACCGGACCCAACAATTAAACAAAACTTTTTTTTAACATTGTTTTTTAATGAAATAAAATTAAAAAAAATCAAAAACAGAACAATTCAGTACAATAAAATGACATTTCCTTTAAGGTATTATTATTGTTAAAAATTAATATAAGCTTAGAAAATATCAGTTTATTTAGTAACACATATATTTTATATACGAATTCATATAATTATATTTGGTTGAATACATTGGCAGACAAAAACATATAAGTGCATATAAAATAATGTATTATAATATACAAACGTTTTTACTCGGGTACTTAAGAAAAAAGAACGAATAATAAAAAAATAAATAACCTGGACGTTTATTTATAAAACAATAAAATAAAAATAAAATCACACGAAAGATTTTGTACTATTTAGTGAACACATAAATAATATATTAAATTAAATACAAATTGCACTCTGAATATTATTCAAATAAAATTTTTCTATTTTTTTTACAAAAAATATTCAATATCTCTTCAGGAGATATGTCATATTTTACTACTTCATTCTCAATGTTTAGTATAGCTAAGCTTGAAAATCTGTCCTGATTCATGGTACTACGAAGCCATGTTTTTATTCTTCGCATTGCTGAAAAACTTCTTTCGCAGCCAGCAGAACTTATTGGGAGGCTAACTGCTACTTGTAAGAGTTTATATACGTTTGGATAAATGTTCTTATCAATTTTAGAACGAATCATATCTAAGTTAATCGAGTTTTCCGAGCTCGTGTTTTTAAACATATTTCTAAGTACAACAATTTCAGATTTCATTGAATCACAATCAATTTTTAAAACATTTTTATAATTATCAATAAATTCTGCAGCTCCCTTCAAATCTAACTTTATAAAAGCATTAACAGATTCAGCTAGTGGAACGCTTTGAAACCTATAGTTTAAATTTGAGATAATGCTATCAATAACCGGGTAGTATACGTTTACTTTCCAATAATCTTTTGCAGATATATCATCTGGCAGATCCACAAACTTACTTTTGCCCAATGTGGTTTCAACATGAAAATCTTTGTCCAATAAATTTCCTTTTTTTCTCTTTGAAACTCTTAATGGATCCAAAGATATGTCATTTTCCTTAGCAAAATCTTCAACTTGACTCCATAATTCATCGAATTTATTTCGATTTTCCTCAAATGTGTTTATTGTTGCGTTCACGCTATCATGCGCTTCCCCAAGCGTAGCACTTGCAGTTTGGAAATATTTATTCAAAACATTTATCATTAATAGAGCAAAATGAAAGACATGTAAACTCACGATAAAATCAGGCTTACTAATTAACGTTAACAGCCCAAGAGCTTCCACAGAATTTTTGTCTCTTGCTTGACATATTTCATCTTCAAGGGCACTTTTTATAGACACATAATTATTCATAATAGATTTGCAATTTTCATACCTACAGCTCCATCTGGTTGAGCTAAGACTTCTTATCTCTAAGTGATTAACTTGAAGAGCTTTGCTGATTCTTTTTAAATCACTGTGATTTCCAGGCTTTGAAAAATGAATACATAAAGCCTCTACTGCATTAAAGAAAGTTTGTGCTGCGGATATATGTGAACATGAATCTACAATAACTAAGTTAAGTCTGTGGGCAAGACAGTGAATAAAAATGGCTTGTGGGTTTGATTCCTTAATTTTAGCTTGCAAACCATTTTTGAAACCAGACATAACATTAGCACCATCATATGATTGTCCAATTATTGGAATATTCGACAATTTTTTAGCTTCCAAAAATTCAAAAATTAGTTTTTGTAGTGCAGTAGAATCACGGTTAATGGAACAGTCTACGAAGCCAAGGAATCTTTCTTCGACTTCTAGGTTTTTGGCATACCTTATTGTTATTGATAGTTGCTCCTCTTTATAACACCTAGCCTCGTCAACCATTAATGAAAAGAAACCACACTCTTTTACATTTTCAGTAATAGTATTTATGACAACACTTGCACTTATTTCAATAATTTCGTTTTGTATTGTGGAACTGCAATAATTTTTTGGTTTATTGAAATGTAATTTAAATGAAGCATCGTATTTTGCCAAATTGTCTGCTATTTCCAAAAAATTTCCGCGGGTTTTTGAATCATTATCCTCTTTATGTCCTCGAAGGGAGAGTCCTTGACGCGTCAAAAGCAATATAATATTTATAATCTTCTTAAGGTACTCACGGTTTTCGATAATTTGTTTTGAATGTTGCTGCAGAATTTTATCGTGTATATTTTCATCTCCTAAGCTTTTATACATTTTGTAGCCTTCAATGCTTTGAATGTGACTACAGGATTTATCATGTTTTTTGAGAGCTTCGCCTAATTTTTTCCATTTTTCAAATCCCGACACAACAAATTTTTCATTTTGCTCTTTAGATTCCTTTGAACTAAAATGACGGCAAACAAAACAGAATGCCTTATCAGCTTCAGCACTATATTCGAGCCATTCATATGCTTCATAATATTTCGATGTAAACGATCTTTGCTTACCATTAACAACTACTTTTTTGAAAGCTATTTTCGGCTGTTGAGGACCAGAGTCTTTTGTTCCCAAATCACTCACATTCGATCTTGTTAAACTACAACTTGATGCTTCGGGATCCTCAAATGTTTGAAAAGATGCAGAAGTTTCAGCTTCTTCTCCGGCTGTATCAACATCTCTTGATTCGGTAGTTTTAGCAGCATCAGCAACTTTTGATTTTTTAAAAAATAAGCGAATATCCTGCACTTTTTTCATTTCTAAAACTAGAAAGTTTTTTTAATTTTAAATCAAAACTAAAAAAGTTAAATAATTACAGACTATTGTTATAAACCATTTATATAAAAACCATTGTCTTTATTGCAAAACTTTTTATATATGCCAATAGAGTTGTGTAGATCGGGAACGAACTAGTTCAATTGAACTAGTCCTTACTTTGAACTACTTAGCATCAGCGGTGTAATACTCTTACATAGCATTCACACTAGAGTGTTTAAACACGTGTTTTGCGAAAAGAGTAGAAAAGAATAAAGGAGCTGTTGGAATATTATAAAAATTTATAAACACTTTAAAAAATTATCGGTAGAAATTAATGGTATTTTTCAACACACTTTAAAAAAAAATGTCCTATAAAACTCTCCGTTATATCAAAAAATTTCAAGTTTCTTAATTTCAAGACAAAAACATAGAAAAAAAAATGAAAATCCTGGGGGGGGGCACCGAACGTTCTGGGGGGGGCAAGGCCCCCCCCAGACAGGCCTATCTACGCCAATGACAGACGGTTGTCTGATCTTACAATATTGTAAGATCTGGCAATGTGCTGGCAATGTACTGACAATGAAACATGTTTAGCAAAAGGTAAATTGTCAGTTCAGACGATTGTAAGAAATTTCTTAACTAGTAGAGATATTAACATGAAACTTTTACCATAGTGTAGAATGGAAATAGTGCTATATAATGGGTTGCCATTTTCCCATCCAGTACCACTTTTCAATCCCATTTTTTTAGATTTAAAATACAATTTTGTTTTTGAAATAATTCAAAACCTAGGGGACCTGGGCCACCAGAACCGGTACCAAATTAAAGCTCACTTTTTTCTCTGCCACCACACCAAGTTTCATAAAAATATCTTGTATATTTCCCATTATTTTAGATTTTCAAAATAGCGATGGAAAATGAGGCGAAAAATTCAGATTAATTCAAAAAATCATGTGACTTGCCCGTTTTTTGAATAACTCGGTCAATTCTGGTCCAATCTGGCTGGAAAACCTATTGTTTTGGATTTTCGACGCTCTTTCAGAATCGTTCACCCAAATTTGATTTTGAGCGTCCCCGGATTTTTCAACGTTTTTGAAGTATGGCAACCCTGAAATGTAAAAACATTTTATGAAACGATATTTGTTTTAATCGCTATAATTTCTTAACTAGTGGAGATATTTACATGAAACTTTTACCATAGTGTAGAATGGAAATAGTGCTATATAATGGGTTGCCATTTTCCCATCCAGTACCACTTTTCAATCCCATTTTTTTAGATTTAAAATACAATTTTGTTTTTGAAATAATTCAAAACCTAGGGGACCTGGGCCATCAGAACCGGTACCAAATTAAAGCTCACTTGTTTCTCTGCCACCACACCCAGTTTCATAAAAATATCTTGTATATTTCCCATTATTTTAGATTTTCAAAAATAGCGTTGGAAAATAAGGCCAAAAATTCAGATTGATTCAAAAAATCATGTGACTTCCCCTTTCAATTTCATTGTCAGACAATTGTCAAACAATAAATTTATCTACCAACGAAAATTTTCAGTTCACACCGCTGTCGGATTCTTTTAATGCAAAAATTGCCAGATCTGTTGTTAGACATTGCCAGAACTAATTAATTGATGATTTCATTACAATTTCATTGATATCAATTGTAATGAAATTATTTTCATTACCATTTGTTTAATTAATAATAATGAGTTTCATTGATTTGATTTCATTGACTAATGGTAATGATTTAAAATTTCATTACCATTAGTAATGAATTAATTAAAGGAAGAAAATTGCAATTGACTGAATGCAAATATTCTAGGTTTGGGAAATATTCCGAAAGATTAATTTTTTATGAAAAAACAATTATGTTTTTACCCAAAAAAGTACGTGAAAATAAAAATTTAATCACTCAGATAATGGATTGGAACATTGGTCCATGGAACGATATGGAATGAAACGGAGAACGATTGGAATCGGAGCACCGTTCACAATTGTGTTGTCGTACATGAAAATAAAAATTTAATCATTCTGATAACAGAATGGAACATTGGTCCAAAATAGAACGATATGGAATGAAACGGGGAATGATTGGAATCGGAACACTGTACAGATTTGTGTTGTCGGTATAGAGCGTTTTATTAAGGTTTGGAAAAATGTTGTCCATTTTGCGATATCATGCTTAGTTTTCCAGATACAAGCCATTTTACAAAATGGCGATATTTTAAAATGTCCAGTATCTCCAAAACTAACGAGATAGACCAAAACGGACAAAATTTTTGCTCCACAGGTGTATTAATATACCCTTATAACATAAATAGGCTAGGTCAGAGAGAGATCCCGAGAGAAACATTTCTGTGACAATACTGCCATTGTCAGATGCATTAATTTAAACACATCTGCCAATAAAAAATTGTTTACAATGTCTTGCAATTATCTGACAATGGCAACGTAGGATGTTCACACGAATGTCAGATGTCTGACAATACTATTGTCTTACAATGTACAGACAATGCTTTTTCTGACAATGTTGCAAGACAAAAGTTGTAAGTTCACACTGTTGTTAGACATTTTCTGAACATTTTTCTGACAATATTGTAAGATCTGGCAATCGTCTGTACATAGCTTTAGTGGTCTGATTGCAATGAAATTTGGAACAGACATAAGTGACGTAATATTTGCAAAGTTTTGATTTTCAACCTGCCAAACCCCCCCCCGCGGGTGGCAATATGACCACCCAAAATAGGGAACTTTTTCCATACACAAATTTTGAGTGCACGCTATATTTTTTGTTTCTCATCCGTTAATTAATTTTTGTGAATTTTTGACCAAAAAGCAGCAACAGTCCTTTACCTCCAGAAAGAAAATTTTACCTCCAGATAAACATTTTCTTTCTGAACATATGAAGTAGGCATACTATTCTAAAAGGTCTTTTAATATAAAAGCGAGTTGTGTTAAAAAAAATTTTTGATTTATATAAAATTTTCCCTCCAACCGCTTTTAAAGTTGCCACATTTGTAAGGCAAATATCAACTTTAACCCACTGTGAAAAATTTTGTACGCCTACAATTCGTTAGCGGAAACGTTTGTAGATACTCCTACATATACCTAATTTATTGGGTAAGCCTCTTCTATTCCCCTATTTAAATGTAGTCAAGGCAGCAAAAAATTTAAAAAATCCCATTTTTGGAATTTTTTTTTGTATTTTTGGGAATAATGGGATTGCTTACGGCAAATCATAAATTCGCACATAAATTTCACATTGTTGACTTAAAAGTATATTTAAGTTCAAAAAATCATTGGATTATATTTATTAATGAATATTTTATTGAATAGTGAAAATTTACATTTTAACAAAAACTGAAATTTTTACCTTCCTATTAAGATTACCCAAGTTTTTGTTATACGAAGAGTGCTAACTGGGAATCTTTTAAAAATATCGTAATCGTATCGTAATTCCTTTCCAACGATATTAACGAGTTTAAAACTTCTTAACAGGAATTCTTCAAAAGTTTCCCCCCGCATGAAAATATTTCTTATATTTCTTATTATTTATGTTTGTATTCATTTTTTAACTGCCCAGTCAGAAAAGAAAACAAACTGACCACCACTAACAATTCACTTTGACAGGTGGTACAATGCTGACAACTAATGCTGGTAAAAGAATGAGTAACGGGTATCGAGTATTTGTCTTTTTTTTTGGGTACTCGATACTTAAAAGTAACTACTGGATATACTGAGAGCTGTATTTTCTGCAGCGTAACAATACAAAAATGCAACTCCGCCAAAAAAAATTAGCTTTAAAACTCAAATCTGCTAGAAGACAAAATCGAAGGGGGAAAGTTTAATGAAAAAATTGGAAAAACTATAGAAAAAAACATTGAATAGTTCATAAAAATTTTTCTAAATATATTTTTAAAATTTGAATTTTCAAGAAAAGCAAAAGTTTTCATAAATTTTAAATTAAAAGCCCGTTAAAACTATACTCGAGTACTATCGAGTATCCAAATTAAAAATATCTAGTAATATCGAGTGTTGAAAAGTAACCGAATTTAAAAGCAACAAGTGCTTTTTTGATCCCAAGTTTAAGATTTCTATCTTAAATTCTTTGTATACATAGGTCATTAAACTTTTATTTAAATTAATTTTCATCGGGATAAACATTAATTGCATTTATAGTAATTAAATGTGCTAAAATCCCAAAACTTATTTAACAAATTGTGAAAAGCAATCTGATGTAGGCGTGTCCCTATCCGGATTTCATTCCTGCCTAAGGAAATCTTCAGGGGACTTTGTTATTAGAATTTCTAGAGATATTTGTTATGTTAAATCACAAACTCAATGAGAATTTCTTGTCCTCGTCTAGGAGCGAGATTCAAAATTTAAAATATCAAAGAAAACCCAAAACAACAACAAAAAATTGTCACAATTGGCTTTGTCATCTTCCAAATACTACTCTGTTTTTTTGACAGATCTAGCAATGTAGTGACGTTTATTCAAGTAAATCAACAATAGAAAATCATATGTTTTCTATTAGTGTCAGTTACATTTAAATTTGCACAAGCACCTGCATATTTGTTATTTAAATTAATTTTCATCGGGATATTTTTATCTTGTAAACACCATTTAAGTGTAAGACTATCCCTTTTTTTGTCCCCGCCGAAAAATTTCAAAATCCCAGTCCTACGGATGTTTTTATTCCAAATTTAAAATTTTATTAACTTTTAGCAGCGGTTTTTTTAATTTTTAATTAACTGAAGGGTTAAAATAAGCCATTAAACATCAATTTTAATATCGATATGCCGGAACATTTTTAACATTTTTCTAAATTTTTAAACACAAATAGCTACAAGTTTGATATAATTTTTATTAAAAATAAAAATTAAGTTTTTTCGACCTTTAATTGTACAATGAAAATGAAAATTATTCAAGTTCGAGGCCATACTCTATATTTCTTTATTAGAATATTGTCCTAACAAATAATCTATAGAGTTTTTGTTTTCAAATTTATTAATTGACCACTTTCAGGAATGAGTTGATAGATCTATTTCGTTAACTTTCTAGGAAAGAAGTGACAATCCCATGCAAAACATCAAACATTCATATAAACTAGTTTTCTCACTAAATGAGAACTTATATATGGGCTCGAGGTTAAAGATTATCACCATTGATCAAAAATAAATTGAAAACTTGTTTGTTATGTGCAAGGTCTACCTTTGGTAGATATACAATACACGTTTTTGGTTTTTTTTTCTCCTTTTTATTTTCACACTTGTTTTGTTTGAAAACAAGATGTAAAGGGGGAGTATACAAGACCGTACTTTGTCTTTTATACAAGTTTGATATAATTTTTATTAAAAATAAAAATTAAGTTTTTTCGACTTTTAATTGTACAATGAAAATGAAAATTATTCAAGTTCGATCTAGAAAGTTCCTGAAATAGATCTATCAAATATCTTTTGGCAACACACTGTGTTATAAAAAATACTTTTGTTTTCAGAATACATTATCTATGTTTTTAAATAATTTATTATATATATTTACTTAAAGTTAAAAACATAATGTAACCTTTACATTTATATATATACATATATACATTTACAACTTTTTCTATTAAAATAAAATAATTTAAATGTAATTTTATGTTTTATTTATTACACTAAATACTATTTGAATATTTTGTGCTATATTTACTTTTTTTTTATTTGGAACACTGTGGTTGGATTTTATGACTCTTTTATACCTACCACTTTTTTTTTATAAAATAATATAATTTTAAAATAATTTTATATATGTAGGTTAGGCCGGGTCGATTTGTGGGGAGGCAAAAAAAATCGCCCAAAGCTCAGTGAAAATCGTATTCTAGGGATCAAAATAAGAAACTTTGCGGAATTAACCATACCTCTAAAACGAATTCTACTACCCCGAAACTGTTGACTTTTGTCCCGTAGGGTCAAGTTTTGAAAAATCCCACTTTGACCCATGTAGAGTGCCCCAATCGAGTCCAAATGTATGACCGACCCCCACTAACTTTGAAGGGCCGATCCACCCATGCTCGTGGCACACCCCCCTGGAACTCCCCTGGGGGGTTCCCCATACAAACATTTCAAAAAATCTCCATTTTTGGCACTTTATTTTATTATTTTTTATTTATTTTATTTATTTTTAATATTTTATTTATTTTTTCTCTTTAGAAATTTATTTAGTCAGAACATATGTAAATGAAAAAATTAATTTAACTTAGTAATAGAAAAGAAAAGATAAAAATTACTGTTTGAAGTCTTTTTTGCTTTCAAGTCTGGGCAATTTCGCACGGCTCTCTAACGTCGTCGCCATAACAGCCTCTACATTTTCCGGTATAACTCGTTTGGAAACGCTAGCTAGCAATTGAACGTGTCGTTCTGTTCCTTGTATGTGTGATGGAATTTTTGGATCATTAAACGGTGGATCATCTTGATTTAAATATTCTTTCAAAGTATCGTATGGAATGCTTCGAGTGAATGGTGGTTCAAATACGTCATTTATGTCATTCATATTGATCATTTCCGTGTAACTTGTGCAATAAAAGTTTATATCTGGTTTTTTATAAGCTCTAAGTCCCGTTGGGTCGTCAACATCGGTTCGATAGCGTAGAATTATCTTGATAGCACAGTCGCGCTTTTCTTTGCTATCATCAAACAACATTGATAACAAGATATTTTCCGAATGCGCATAATATGAATTATCTGTAATTACTTTATTGACAATTTTGCGTAAACGAGGTTCTAGAAATCTTGACCAACTAATGAATTTGAAAAATAATCTACTACCGTACACGACAGAGCTGTAATACTTAATATTGAAGTACATTGGCACATAACATGTAATTATAAATTCAACCAGTATTCTTAAATTTGCATCTGGATTTTCCGTTGTCACATATAATCGTAATAGTCTAGCGGCCTTGGTGAGCCACCGAGAATGTACAATTTTCCCTGGTTTGATGTTAGCCAGATCCACTGAAACCACGCCGCTAGAAATTGCATGGGCCATGTCGTATAAGTACTTGGAATCGGTGGAAAATTCAATTTTTTCTGGAGCAGGGGGCATATTTTTCAACTCAATTTTCTGAAAGCCGTCCACCACCTGAAAATATATAAAAATAAAGCAATTAAAAACGGTTGACAATTATAATAAATGAGTGATAGCAATAACTTACCGGAAGAGTTTCACAAGTTTCGATTTGACGGCTCAATTTTCCGGTTGCCGAAAAATAATAAAATAAAGTGCCAAAAATGGAGATTTTTTGAAATGTTTGTATGGGGAACCCCCCAGGGGAGTTCCAGGGGGGTGTGCCACGAGCATGGGTGGATCGGCCCTTCAAAGTTAGTGGGGGTCGGTCATACATTTGGACTCGATTGGGGCACTCTACATGGGTCAAAGTGGGATTTTTCAAAACTTGACCCTACGGGACAAAAGTCAACAGTTTCGGGGTAGTAGAATTCGTTTTAGAGGTATGGTTAATTCCGCAAAGTTTCTTATTTTGATCCCTAGAATACGATTTTCACTGAGCTTTGGGCGATTATTAAATCGACCCGCCCTAATGTAGGTACAATTTACAAATTTAAATTTAAATATGATAAAATAAACTTTATAGAAAAATAAATTAAAAACAAAATTTAAATATTATGTCCAAACCGATGTGGGTATTAAACCCTCTTTACTAGTACCAGGTGGGGTAAGAACCTCCTTATTAAGGAAATCTAATGGTAAATTAACTAAATAACCCTGGAAAAAGAGAAAATAGAAAAGAATTCATTAAAATGGTTTTTATCTAGAAATAGTTTCATTAATTTTAATGAATTTTTTCTTAATGTTTATGAACATTATCATTAATTTAGGAAAAAGTTTTATAAATTAAACGGCTTTTTTATTTTAATAAAATGTTTCGATAAATATTATAAAACTTTTCATAAAATTTATTAAGAATGATTTTTGTTAATCATATGAAAAAATTCACAAATTTAATGAAAACAAAAATGCAAAAATACTTTGGTGAATGAAATAATTTGTAAACTTTTTGATAAAATAAAAAAATAAATTTAACAAGCTCAATTCCACTTTTCATTAAATTATTACATTTTCTAACAATATTTCATTGGAAATTTCAATGTTTTTACAATTAGTTTAATTAATTTAATGAAAAAGTTCTATAAAAGCAAAAACTAAAAAAAAATATGAAATATTTCGTTAATTCTATGAAACTTTTTTATGCTTCTGAAAAAAAGTACTTAATTTATTTATTACAAGATTTCATTATTTTAATGTAATACGCAAAATTCGTTAATATAACAAATAAAATTCTTACACTCAAAAAAGTTTTACAGTTACTACTACATGACAGTTGTTTGTGTAGTTAGCAGTAGTATTTAATTTTAACTGCAATTACAGTTGTTTTTCTATGAAATAATACAAAACAACTATTTAGATAGATTATTAAAAAAAAAACAACTGATGATAATTACTGTATTTTTTAACAGTTATTTGAAGCAGTTATTTCAGCATTTTAATAAACATCTACAAATTTTAACTAGACATCGAAATAAACCGCAAAATAAAACAAAAAATTAGCAAATCGTTTTTTTTAAGAATTTAACATCGGACTATACCAATTGATAAGCCAGATTCATAGAAGCAATTGTTTAGAAATTTGGCACCTTTTTAACATATAAAAAAAGATAAACATTTTTCGCTACCCCTCCTCTACTAGAGGGTCTAAAATTTCATTTCATTTGAGTACCCACACTTGTTTACGTTTTTTTATTGGGCCCCGGGGCCACAAACTTTTTATTTCGTTTTTTTCTTTTTTATTCCATAGAGGCCATGTATTTGGTTTTTTTTTAATTTCCTTGTGCCTTCTAAAGTGCACTTTAGCCCAAAGTTTTACTGTGATTCAAAAAACAATTTTTTTTAAATATTAAAGAAATATTTTTAAAAAATTACTGTAAAAAAGGTAGTTTTAACCAATTTTTTCTGTTGTTTCAAAATGTTTGGAATCAAAAACTGTAGTTGTTTTTAGGACATTGTTAGTACTACAGTTGTTAGTTGTTTTTCAGCAGGTAAAACCAACTATATCTTTAGTTATTTTAACGGTAATTACTTTTTCCGCCCTTTTAACTAAAAGTACAGTGGCTTTAAATGCCAGTTTCAGTAGACTCTACTGTAAATCTTTTTGAGTGTATAGGCCAGACAATAAAAATTAAACTGTACATTAAATTAATGATTTTTTTTTATAATATCTATGAACACTTTTTGAAAAAAAGTTTATTTAATTTAATGAAAAAGTTTCATTAAAATAAGTTTTATAATTATTTTTTATAAAATTACCTGAATATTCATAACTCTTTTACTGGCTACATCTGGATCAGTTTTACATAAAGGTGGAGTGTCGTCTTGATATTTTTTTAGATTAGCAAAAGTTTTAACATTATCATTTGGTATACATTTAAAAACTTCATCATAAATTTCGGTATTACGTGTAGATATACGCCTCCACATACCATTCCAAAACCGATCGATAATAGGATCAATAATATCGATAGGCATACGTTCGGCATCGGGATCAAGTAGACCTATGAATACATATTAATACAAATTAAAAGAATCATTTTAATTCACCTTCTTTCCCCATCCCTCCTTACCCAAATGTTCTTTAAATAAAAACTTTCTTAAACGGCCAGCAAATACGCCACTGGGATATTTTTTACCATTCATACGTCCATCTTCATATTCGTTATCCGTTATAATGGCTGCTATTTCCGAATCACGTTTTCCAATCATGGAACGATCATTTATATTGGCTGAACCGCAGATCACAACACGATCATCGGCTATTAATAGTTTGGAATGTACATAAACTAATTCGGTTATAGGAACATTATTTAATTGTGAATGGGTACGCAATGAATGGAATGATATATATTCGCCGGGATTTTCAATACCCACTTCTTTGAGACGTACCAATATTGCAGAACGGCCTCTATTAAGAAAAATAAACAACAAAAAAAAGCAAAATATGAGATTTTCATTATTTGCCATAGAAAATTTTTATATAGAAAAAAACCTGTAGATTCTGAATATTCTTTCTTATAGAAAAAAAAGAACTCCCAAATATTGAAGAGTTTTTCCCACAAAACACATCATAGAAAAATCTTTTAAAATTAAGAATAAAGAAAAACCAATTGGCATTTCAACAAGAATAGACTGACGCCTGAACAACGCTTCCAAATTGTGCAAATTTATTTTGAAAATCATGGTTCTGTTGGAAATACGTATCGCGCACTACGTACATTTTATGGTCAACATAATCGTCCATCAGAGCAATTAATTCGATTATCTATGGAACGTTTTCGCACCACGTTTACTCTAAATGATAATATGCATTCACAGAGACGTCGTACAGTGCGTACAGAAGAAGTCATTGCTGCTGTAGAGCATAGCGTAGAGGAAGACCGCAATCAGTCTATCCGCCATCGTGCTCAGAAATTAGATATGTGTCCATCCACTTCATGGTAGATTTTGAGGAAATATCTTGATTTACGTGCTTACAAAATCCAACTCGTGCAACAAATGAAGCCACACGATCATCTAGAACGTAGATTCGATGAATGGGCCCAAAACAAGATTGCCGTTGATCCCGATTTTCAGAATTGAACTCCAAGATCGTTCGATTTCAATCCGATGGACTATTTTCTGTTGGGATATGTGAAGTGGCTAGTCTACGCCGATAAGTCCGAAACGATGGACCACTTGGAGGACAATATTCGCAGCGTTATTGCCAATATACGGCCACAAATATTGGAAAAAGTCATTGAAAATTGGACCTCCAGATTAGACTACGTCCGAGCTAGCCGTGGCGATCATATACCAGAAGTCATATTTAAATTATAATGCCAGAAGATTATATTTCAAATAAAGTAAATTCCATGCCAATTTAAAAAATTCATCTTTGTTTTATTCCATTTCAAAGCTCTATACCTCTATAAAAAACACCCTTTATGTGTTTTAGCGTTGCCAACTGATATTATATTTAAACACACAGTTGCGGACAATTAGTAGTATGAACACAGAGTTGTTTAGAAATAGTAAGCAGAAGAAAAGTTGGATTAACTGTTAATCAAAAAGATTAAAGAAAGATTTAGTTGCCTTGTTTGGTGCTTGATTAAGCAGTTATTCCCATTTTTAGTTGATTAACTTTGGAAATTCCCTTTAACATTGTATGTAATAAATGGCGCCCAACGCAGCACACCAAAACGATAATGGATGCTCCTATAAGATCATTTAAGAAATTTTGGACTTTCAAGAAAGTGTAGAGAAACTTGTCCCACCCCGCTTGTACTGGATTATATATATCCTAAATTTCAAATTGATGGCAACTCTACCAAAATTTTTCCGTTCTCTCGTTTTTTAATTAAAAATTATGTGTCGAAAGACATATTTTTATTGAAGCAGGTTAAGAAAAATTTAAAAATCAAAAACTTTTTCTCTTCAAATTGGCAGCGCCTAACTTTTAGACCTAGTCTTACAATAATCGAAACAATAATTGATAAAAAATCGATGGTTGAAAAAAATGCCACTCTTATGCTCTATTAACTAGTTACCGGACATAATTTCTTATTCACAAACCTATTACAGGTTAACAGAAGGCTTTGCTGGTAAAATGGACAATTTATAGTCTGAGCGACATCCACTTGTCTCTCTGTTAATCCAAGCCAGCCTAACGTAAGTCTTAATGGCGCCCAACATGATAAAGATATATACAGTAAAACTCGTTTTATATGAGCTTGTATACGACGAATCCCCGGTTAATATACATTTTTACTATTACATACTGAACTGAGGATCTTGGTCTACAAACATTTTCGGCAATTTCCGCCAAACTTTTGCCATCACTATGCATTTTTACAATTAATTCTTTGATGGCAATAGAAATCTTTGTATGATTTTTACTATTTGCACTCATTTCGATAACTTTTAATATGCACCAGTGAAATAAACAATTTTATTTGAATAAACAATGATCTGTCATTACAAAAATAACAGAAACTTCAAAGCCGTTACATTAAAGTGTTGCCAATTTAACTCTTTTGGTACTGTACGGACAAATGTTTGAGTTGAGTTCTTGTGCGTAGTTTCTTTGTTTTTTTTTTTTGTAATAAAGGTAAGCCATATTTGAAGTTTTTGTTTTTGCATTTATATAACTCACTTATTGGACTTTTGAATAAAGTTTATTTAACTCAAATCGGGTATGCAGTTTTCCAAATATAATAATTTATGTTGTGAATTGCATGGTGTACGGACAATTGTTTGAGACAGTGTACTAAGTAGGTAAAGACCCCTGCAAATGAAATTAAAAATAAATGAAATTTCACTTAAAGAAAGAACGACTTACATTTCAGTAAATTCAACTAACATTGTCATTTGTTTTTTAATGTTCAAAAATTTACCACAATTGTAGTAAAAATTAACCACATATGCAGTAAAAAATCAACAAACATTTATTTTTAATTTTTTTTAAATAACAAAAAACGAATGTAAAAAATTAATGTAAAATCATAAAACAGTAATTTGATGTAGTTTGTTTTTTAAATGAACTGCAAGGTTAGTAAAAAATTTGATTTGTTCTACAAATGACTGATATTTACAATAAAAATAAAGAAACTGTTTTACAACCCAAACAACTACATATTTTAAAAGCAGAAGTTCCCTGAATGTACGAACTAATTTGCAAGTCGCGACATTTTTGAAACAGTTTTCATATAAAAACTCGCTTAAGACAAATCCTCGCTTAAAACGAATTGTTTCTGACGTACCCACAAACAAAGTTTCATAAAAATTTAACTTTTAAATACAAACTGCAGAAAAGTTTGATTTTTTTTTTATTAAATTTTGATGTTTTTTTAACTAAATACTAAAAAAAATATTTTGTAAGTGTTTCACAATCAGTCTATTTAAGAAACACATTTAAAATATTCCACAATTTTTGAAAATATTTTAGAATTTTTAATAATGAATAGTCAAAAAAAAAGTTAAATAAATATTACCCTGGTTAATACGAACTTCGGTTATAAGGAACTACATTTTCTGGTTACTGGGAGTAACCGGGTTTTATTTGAGTTATTATCCAATCTAGATTGATATATTCCTTTCGAGTCTACAGTTAAAGGCGCTCAACGTGGAATAGTGAGATAATCGAATCACAGTGGAAATTTTCCTATCTGTCACTTTTTATGAGCGATGGCAGGTAATACCGCTAAAATGCCGTTATCGATTCAAAATCTTTTCAACTGACTATCGTTCTGCCTAAAATACCGATGTAACTAAAATAGGAATAGCCTTAAAATACCGTTACCGAAATAATCTGACAAGATGTGAAAAAAATCGGTGTAAATAAATAGATTTTCCAAAGTTTGATCATAAACTATCCAGTCATTGGAACTCGGGCATAATTGGGCTAAAAATATGGGTATTAGGGTGGGGGCGATTTGAACATCTTAATGGGCGCTTCGCGTTGCTGATTCTTGAGATTGTACTGAGCAAGAAAGTCCACTACGTCCATACGTCTACGGTGAAAATCGAGCTTCCAGATTTTGACTTGCAAACAGATTTTAACTTGCTTGTAACAATGTGTGGGATGGACATATCTCAGGAAGTAGGAGGAGCTTATCCAAGATTATGGTATCAATCTCTTCTTTGGAAGATTCTCTAGCAGATTAATGCATCAATCATATCTGTGGGTGGGGTTTAAGTGGTTAATTTTTAATTTCAAAATATGGATTTTTGCCGTATTGTGTGGAAGTAACAATGGGTGGGATGGACATATCTCAGGAAGTAGAAGGAGCTTATCCAAGATTATGGTATCAATCTCTTCTTTGGAAGATTCTCTAGCAGATTAATGCATCAATCATATTTGTGGCTGGGGTTTAAGGGGTTAATTTTTAAGTTCAAAATAGGGCTTTTTTGCCGTATTTTGTGAAAGTAACAATGTGTGGGATGGACATATCTCAGGAAGTAGGAGGAGCTTATCCAAGATTATGGCATCAATCTCTTCTTTGGAAGAATTTCTAGCAGATTAATGCATCAAGCATATTTGTGGGTGGGGTTTAGGGGTTTAATTTTAAATTTCAAAATAGGCCTTTTCAGCCGTATTTTGTGAAAGTAACCCTGTCCCTTTGCACTTTTACAAGGCCAAAACTGCCTGAAGGAGCGTTCCAATGCTTTTGCGAAGTACTAGAGAGTTCTTAACTATTGTCTTGGCCACAATTTTTGTCTTAGTATTGAATGGAAAATCTCAATGGTTTGACTGTTATAGGCCAAAATATCCAAAAAAAACGTGACAAAAGTGGTGGATGTGAGGTTAAATTGTGTGATGGGTTTTAGACAACACTATTTCTTACCTAGATATTGAAGCATAATTCCAGTGTGTTATAGCACGAACGGCATTACCACTACTACCGCCTACATCACCTTCAAATCCTGGTAGTAAAGGCATTATCACATAAACACGGAATGTTTTACGTTCTCTGAAATTCAAGAAAAGGTCAGTCTAACAATGTTTAACTTCTCTTATAAGCTCTTATTTTTTGACTTACTTATGAGCTCGAACTATTCTCTTAAATATCGTTTCACCAATTTGATTACGAACATGACTTAGCCCGCCCGTAGCACCCAATTGCATAGTAATAAAAAACTGATTTTCTATATAAATATAATGTTGAGCCTTCGTTATAGTCTGTATATAAGCATCATGGATACTTTGTTCGATTAGATCTTGTTCAATAAAACCACAGCTCCAAGAAGAAACACTTCTTAGCAGTTGACACGACACACGATGAGTTCTTTTGAGAACAATTCGAGGATTCAATTTATATGTTGATAACTCTTTGGCATTAAATAAGGGAAAGTATGATTTTCTCGAGTTTTTTCTAATTTTATAGCATTCCAACGTTGTATGAAATGCCGTGCCACATCTCGGGCCGCAGCACCAACCACACAAATGGCCACATCGTGCCAAGGCATACGTGGTGTAGTTGTACGATCTATCATATCATCTAGTGGAGCATTTAAATTCATCCAATCTTTTAGAATAAAATTGGAATAGTCTTTACCACACCAATACTTTGCCTGGCCATAGAAATCATTAAGTATTTGGGTTTGAAATGGTGTGGGATCCTCTAAACCTCCTTTGCGTCCCTCTTCCATATCTTGTATGGAAAATACTAATTGTTTGGGATCTTGTAAAGCCTCTGGTGTTTTGTCACCTTCATTCATAGTCAAACGATTTACCAAATCTTTACCCTTTTTCATGGCATTATCTTTAAGATTTTGTAACATATTTTTGCGTTCCATTTCGGGAGTATTTAATTTAATACCCTCTATATTAATAGTTTCACTATAAGGAGATGTTAACGTAGGTATCATAAGTTTATCACCGGATATTAGAGAAGGTAATTCTAAGTTTTCTTTTTTTAGTTTTAGCTCCTCTTCATAAGCTAAATCTTGTTCACTTTTGTGTAACTCTTCGTTGATGTTACGAGAAGATTTACTAGAACCAAAGGCAGAATCCACTTCTTCTCTATTAAAGAAACCTCCCTGCCTACGGGTGCTACCAGATGCCGAGGATGTTGATATACTACCAAGATCGGTAAGACGATGTCTATGATCATCCCAACGGCCATAGCAAAGATCGATACCTCCCAAAAAGGCATAAGTTTGATCGACTACTACAATTTTTTCATGATGAGCCCAAAAGATGACACCAGCTCGTGCGTGATCTGGATGACGCATTACCTATAAAACAAAATTTCAGTTTTTTTCTTCTGTCCTCTTTTATCCTGTGACCTACCTTAATATTTTCATGTAAATTAACCAGCCTCTGTTTACTGTAATAACTATTAATACCCAAAGCTATTTCCACTTCCTTAAATAGCAACACAAACACCTTTACACCCTCCGTAGCCTTTCTCAATAATATTTTATCCAATCTCCAATAGTCACCATCTACGGTTGGTCTTTTCATATAAATTTCCGGACTTAACCACCAATCGGCTATATAAATTTCTTCAGTGGCTGCTTCTAAAGCATCTGCTACTGCGGTCATATAAGAAGAACCGTCTACAAACCATTGCGCTTGTATATCCGTTCTTTCGGGAGCATAGGAATTATGCGGATTGGGTGCTGTAAAATCTCTTGCTGTGGTATTGGCAGTTTGCTTCAAATAATCATTCCATTCTTTACATTTTCTACGTGTCCAACATTTTAACACTATATGCCTGTTGTTGGTTAATATTTGTAGACCCTTGCGCATACCCGTTTGATAGATACCCGTGGAAACATCAAAACCCATATCAAATAATATCACAGCTCTTATAACACCATCCGAGGGACGTATATAACCGAAACAGGTTTCTTTGACAAAAAACCATCGACTACGCCATTTACCACAAAGCACATCGGAACAGAAATAATTACAACGTACACAACATTTTTGTTGAAAACAACCAAAAAAATTACACCCAGCTTGTCCGGGTCTTGTAGAACCAGTACGTTTTAGAATAGCACCTTCTTTGCCCTTTATACCTAAGCCATCGACAAAAGACACATTGGAAACTTCAACAAAGTTGAGCTGGAAAATTAGAAAGAAATATTCGATTAGATCAAGAAAATCAATCTGTAGATAAAAGTTAATAAGGAAGTATTCAAGTTCTCTTCATTTTGAGATAGAAAATGAAAGGAGGGGAAGAAGAGAGGGGAGACATATCCTAAATCCCAAGGATATTATCCCCGTTTCCTAATCGGAACTATGACCAACCAGATTTTATTCATTACCCCAGTTGAAAATGAATATTAAGAACGCTTTTTAAAAGAATATAATTTGCAACTACATTCAAAGGAAAAGCTTCATCAAATTTATGAAATAGTTCATAAATATGCTGAAAACATCATTGTTTTTCGTCCAATGAAACTGTTTCATAAAACTACTGTTAAGGGTATACGTTCTGAATTTCACCCGAACCTGACTCAATTTTATTAGCGTAGTGTGTTAGTACTCCTCTGAGCTAAATTTTTCTTTTCATTTTGTCCTATCTCTTTGGTTTTCGAAACATGGACCATTTTTATAAAAAAAAAATATTAATGAAATTTTTCTATGACATGATGAAGAAGTCATGAAAAGTTTCATCATAATCATGAAAACTTCATAAATCTGCTTCATCAATTGAACTGTTTATAAATAGAGCTTAGGCGTTTTCTAATATACCGTATGTACGAAACAGGCTTCGCTGAGGAAAGGGTTTTAGCTTAGCATTATTGGGCCGAATCTAGGGTTGTTTTCCTCCGCAGAATGTCCGAAGCTTTCTTCGCAAGATCTTTCGTTGCAAGTAGGGCTAGTGACAAAACCATTTTAGGGTATCACCACAGCAAATACCTTAAGAGAGGTTTTTAGTTTGTTAATTATTTGTATATTTCTTGCAAGGGAACTCCATCATTTTATATATGCACACTGTAAATCAAAATCTGGGAGGATTAAAACAAAGCTGACCGGATATTGTTGCCTGGAAGCTGCTCTATCTGACCATAAAAGAAATAGGGAGAAACCGTGCCCGAACAATCACATTTTTGACATTTGTCTGACTGCAAGCGACGCTGGTATTAAAAGTAAGGGGTAAAGAAAAATTATATCCGCATATCTTTCCGATCCATATATAAAGTAATGGGAGGTCCGTGCAAGAAATAGGAAAAAAGTGCGTGCGAGCAATCACATTTTGCGTAGTTTTTTAAACTAACCGTCCGACTGCTCTCGACGCTGGTATTAAAAATATGGCAGGGATTAGGAAAAGTTCTACTCAGATATTGTTGCCCTTAATGTGCCCTATTTAATACGCTTAAAACAATGGAAGTGCCATTCAAGAAAAATGCAAAAAACCGCATACGAGCAAGCTTTTGTGAGTAGTGTATTTGGATGGCAAATAGGGGTTTGGTCCAATGGGGATTATGTTCAAAAAATTTCGGTCACAATCCTAAAAAATTAAAATGAGGATAGTAACCTGTAACCGAAGATAGAAATCCTTTTTCAGCACATTCTGCTTCTGATGTCGCAAAATCCTGCCTGATCAGCGAGGAGGCTAATGCTTCGTTAGTTAAACCACTTTTTATAAGATTAACTTTTCAGTCTAAACGCTTGATAATAGTATGTTTAAAAGGGTTCCAGGACAGTTTGTACCGGATCGGATAAGTTTTTTTTGCTTACTAAAGATCAATGCTCAGGGGATGCCCCCTACTAATGCAGTGTTGATATCAGGAAATTAGGTTATGGAGAAGATGAAAAAGGGAGTAGCGTCTATGGCTATTTTACTTAAAATTGTAAGTGCCAGGAAAAATTACTGCGGCACACAACTTAAATTCCGACAATGCTCCAACGAATCAATAGGGCTGGATACACTTCTTTGCACACTGTCTCTGGACCAAAATATATCCTGAAGCCTCTGCCCATATATGGGAGTTGTAATAAATAGTAAGGAAATCAGAGGCAGTGAAGTAATTCTTTTACCGGCTAAGAAAGCCAAGACATTTGAATGCTTCTTTCGACACATGAATTCGCATGCCTAGAACATCAAGAGTTTCAGAATCCTCAATATTAATACCACCCATGTATACAGATGACATTGGTGACCCCATGGCCCTACGGGTCAACAAACAATATTTGGTCGAGATAGCATTAAAATCGACCCTATTCGCACAACTAAACTCAGAGATTGTAAGAAGGTCGTTATTGAGTAAGTCATTCTTAATCTGACATGTGCCCCCAACCACAAGGCTTGGCCACAAGGCCAAGGAACCATCTTTAACAACTCTTATAGTGCGATCTCTTAGAAAACTTAATTTAAAGCGAGAGAAGTCATCGCCGACACCAAAAGCTATGACTTGAGTGCTTTATGCCACAGACGATCGAATGCATTGGAAATATCTAGAGCAACCACTTTCCTTTCACCAAATTTATGAATGGACCGACTGCAACGCTCCGAAAGAAACGCCATCAGGTCTCCCGTAGAACGACTTATACGATCATTAAGAAGTGAGTTAGATTCTAGATAATTAACTTTATGGCAACTAACCATGCTCTCCATAACCTTCGAGAACGCAGAGCATATTGCAATTGGGCGGTAATTATCATGGTTATAAACTTCACCCTTTTTGTAGATTGGCTGGGCATTCGCAACCTTCCAACACAATAGAAATATGCACGTACGGTACGACGTGCTAAAATTTGTGGCCTAAGGACGCGATAACGTCGAAGAGCGCTGTGCTGGTAGGCCATCCGGGCCCGCTAACTTATTTACGTCGATATTCGCAATAACCCTTTTAACGGGACGAGCTCGAAAGTGTTCGAGTTCGGGCAGTGGTTGATTGTCATTTTGGCTAAACACTTGTTTTCGAATCTAGGAGTGGATGAAGCCTTAAAAATGTTTCCAAACTTACCGTTTCATGATGATTTCTATATAAACTTATATTTAATAGATTATATAAATAATCCTCCAATTGTCGTATACGTTCAGGCATTGATTCTGCCGTCACCAATGATTCAGGTCTCTGAGGAAAACGTGGTAATTTACGTTTTTGCTTTTTTTACGTGTACTACGGCGACTTACTGCCACCAGTAGGGAAACATTATTATTTTCTAACGTTATTGTGGGAATAGGCCCTCGGGTGGACGGCATACGTTTTGAAGTTGAAGAGTGACCATTAGGAGTGGAGGTTTTAAAACTGGTAGATTTTTGTAATTCTTTTAAACGAACTTCATCGGCCATTTGTAAGGCAGCTGTTTTCATCGTGGCTCGTTTTTCCTTATGACTACGCATCGGGAAGGGTATATTAAGGGAAGTACGAAATAGGCTTAATTGTTGGTGTAAGGTATTAAAATGTTTATAACGCCTTTTAATGGTCCATGAAAAGGGGCCATGGGTAAGTTCTATGGTATATCTGTAAAAATAAGAGAGAAAATTAGATAAATTAATTCTAAATTTTGCTCAATTCATTACTTACAAATTTGGATTTAAAATATGTGATGTTACGCTACGCTCCATATCTATAATACGTACTTCGATTCTGTGGCCGGCATAAAAACTTTACGTTGAAATGATGTAAATTTTATACTCGGACCATAGATACGTGTAAATGGTATTTCTAATAAACGTCTTAATTCAACATTATCTTCTTCCTCGAATTCATCATCATCTGTACAATTTTTGCGTTCTACCAATACTGGCTTGTCACCCACCGATGATAAAATGGTTATGGAATCTGGTATTATTAATCCCTCATCATATTCGGCATCATTCATGGTTAAATGAAATTCTGGCAAACAACCATTTTCACGATCATCTTCATCCTGATGATACATACTCTCCGCCACACTATTATTTTCTGAATTTCCTAGAGTCATTGGTGATGTTGGTGGTTGTAGTGTTGAGCCATCAGTCATAGTATTGACAACATCGAATTGGCCATAAAGATAATTGTAATCTAATTCATCATATTGATAGCCATGATTTGTTATGCCTTCATCGCGTTCAACTGCATCATGTTCGCCTAGAAAGAATATATGAGAATATTTATTATTTATAATGTAATTATAAAAATTGTTTCTCATGGAACAAAAAAAAATACGCGAAAACTTGTAAATAATTGGAATTTTAGCTAATACTTGATTAACTATTGTTACACTGTTTCCTACACTCAAAGAAATGAAGCTAAACATAACAGAAGAAGCTTATATTAGCAGATTTTATTAGTTAAATATTACTAAAATAAGAACAGCAAAAATAAAACTGTAAATTTTGTAAAATGTTAGTTATATTCAAGTTGAATTTTTCTTTTTGAATTTTTTTTTGTCTACTAATAAAGGGTCCGCCAAATAACTTTTTTTTTTTGAACTCCTGAACCAATTGGACTTTGTATGGCGTCATACCAAAGTCTTTATGCTAAATTCGTCTCAATGATGTCTCCGAAATGTTCAATTGTTGCGAACGACGGTGAATTGATGTTGATGGCGCTTCACGCACACTTTCTGCCACAGCAGCAATATTCTCGGGTGTACGCACTGTTTTTGGCTTTTCACGCTTTGGTTTATCGATGAGGATGCCAGTTTCTTTCACTTTTTTCCAAGATAACGAACATACGGACCATATTCGTTCAGCGGAAGGATTAAACTAATTATCTGTTAAATCAGACATGAGCTAAGTGTTACCATTCACGAAATAAGCACTAGTTGAAAAAAAAACGTTAGATGGCGGACCCTTTAGTTAGCAAATTTTTTTTTCTGATTTTAGCAGATTAATTTGTTACTTTCAATTAACTAAAATTTAGCTGAAATATAACCTAATATATGTAGATACAACAGATTTATTTTTGCTATTTTTATCTTACTTATATTTGGCAAAAAAAAAAAAAAAAAAATCTGCTAATCTTAGCAGATTTGTCTGCAGCGTAATTTTTGACTAATTTTTAGTATTTTTAGCACAAGTTTTTACTATTGTTTTCTATTAGTGTAAAGTAGATTGAAGAATTTTTCAACAAAATTTTGTCAATAGGGTAATCTAGAAGATATTAAAACATAAAATGGAATTAAAATTTTTTTAAT
This sequence comes from Delia radicum, assembly GCA_021234595.1. Lineage (NCBI taxonomy): Eukaryota > Metazoa > Arthropoda > Insecta > Diptera > Anthomyiidae > Delia > Delia radicum. The sequence goes on along the minus strand of CM037855.1, from coordinate 40,737,963 downwards.
GAAGTATTTTTTCAAATATTTTTATATTTTAGTTTTTGAGTAAATTGAATATTTTGACTATATCTTAATTCAAGTCAAATCGGGATAGTCAAATTAAAACACAAATATAATTTACATATATTTTGAATACAATTTTTAAATGGGTTCAGTAGCTTAGGACCTATGGGCTGAAATTTCATGAAAAATTTCTTTTTTCGTCGTTTCAAAAGTAACGTTGATAGTCATCAGTTCGACCCCTAACGATTTGCTTGATATATGTATACTGTTCAAATAGTCGTACACTTAGATTACTATGTAGGTAAAGACCACTGCAAATGTAGTTAAAAACAAATGAAATTTCACTTAAAGAAAGGATGACTTACAATTCAGTAAATTCAATTAACATAGTCGTTTGTTTTTTAATGTTCAAAAAATTACTACCAATTTTAGTAAAAATGAACCACATATGTTAGTAAAAATTAAACAAACATTTATTTTTTTTTATTTTTTAAATAACAAAAAACTACTGTTAAAAATTAATGTAAAATCATAAAACAGTCATTTTATGTGGTTTGTTTTTTTAAATGAACTACAAGGTTAGTAAAAAATGTAATTTGTCCTACAAATGACTGATATTTACATTAAAAATAAAGAAACTGTATTACAACCCAAACAACTACATATTTTTAAAGCAGAAGTTCCCTGAGTATAATTATTGAACGCGTAGTGCGATTTTAAAGCTTATTTTTGTCTTCTCTGACATGTGAAGCTTTAACATACATATACGCTTTTGAAAAAGGATAAAAAAAACGTAAAAACGTTCTTAATACGCGAATATCTCAAATGCATCTCTTTTTTTTCTTAAATTTTTGTTTGCAGATTGATCAATATGTCCTCTAAATATACAAAATTCGGATTGGAGTAGTCTAAGTCTTTAAGTCTATTCTAAGTCTATTCTAACCAAAAATCGTTGTACTGGGACCAATATAGGTTATAGTGCTTAATTTCATAGAAATATTTTTGTCTTGCAGCGTACGGAAAAGCTAAAAAGCCAGTTATTTTGAAGTCTCCCCCATAGCGACCTAGCAAATCGCTGCAGCTGGAAGCTTGAAATTTGATATATGGGTTCCTAATCACTAGAATACATCTGTATAGTGTGGATTTTGGAAACTCCTACGGGGAGGGGCAAAAAGGGAAAATTATCTTTTTGGTTAAAAGGATGGAAAAGCCTCCCCCTTGGTTATAAAGCTTAGATTTTTTGACTTTGTGATATTCATACGGGGAGTGGTAAAAAGGGGTAACGGTCTCCTCCTTAGCGGTCTGGCCAAGTCGCTTAAGCGAGTAGCTTGAAGCTTAGATTTTGATTTTGGGAAATTCATACGGGGAGTGGTAAAAAGGGTAACGGTCTCCTCCTTAGCGGTCTGGCCAAGTCGCTAAAGCGAGTAACTTGAAATTTGATATGTGAGATTTTAATTGGGTAGACATCCTTTTAGACGGGATTTTTTCTTACGGATGGGGTTAAAAAATTATGAAAAATCTCCTATTTGGAACTGAACTATATATGTTTCTTCGCATATGACCTAACTAATTGATATATTACTTTTGTAAATGTTGGTCATTAATATGGTAAAAATGGGTATTAAAAAATGCAAAAGTGGAAAAGTAACCCCACTGACTGTATGCCTATACAATTTTCGTTAGAAACCTTAAATTTCAAATATTTGTGCACTGTTTTATGGGGGTAGTTAACTGATAAGGTATATTTTGGACTCATAAGGTATATTTTAAAAAAAACGGCATAAAATGTGGTTGTTTTGGGGAAAAAGTCTTCCCCAAAACTTCCTGCCAAAGCCGCTAAAGTAATAAACTTCAAATTTGGTCCGTAAATTGCCCAATCAGCGTAGAGGTAATTTTTAAAAACTCCAACAGGAACGCGGTTAAAACCGAAAAAGCTCCGCCTTATACACACAGCATAAACCATTGGAGCTAGCAACTTTTAATTTGGTGCAAAATATGTTTACTGGGAGGGACAAACAGAGGAAGTCTTGCCCTAAACGTCCAGCACAAACGAATTGTGCTAAAGTCTAAAATGTTTTTCATTAAAAATATTTAACCCATATCTTTACTAAATATACCGTTAGAGCTTTTATAAAATCTTGGTAACTATAAATGGGGTTTAAAAGAAAGAAGCTACAACTTTAATGACCTATGCAAATAGTTTGAGAAAGAAATCTAAAACTTGAAATTACAAAAACATCCACTTAAAAGGGATAAACAAATTTGTTAAAAGAATAAATTTCGTAAAAAAATTATCAATTTTCTATCCTAATATATTCCAATATATAAAACTACCGGTAACGAAGTATCGGACTTTTAAGCTCGTACATTATAAAAAAAAAATCGCAGTTTTGTAACACTTTTTGCTGTAAGCTAGTGTTATTAATGGTTACGAATTTTAAATTTACGATTTTGAAACTTTCATTTAAACCCTGGGGTTCAATTATTTGGGAACTTTTAAAACCTCACGATTAAACTTTAAATTTGTACGACTTCGGTAATCCGACCATAAAATTTAATTTTTTTTTAAATCAGATTATTTCCTCTAGGAAACAGTGTAACTACTTACAATCATTAAATTATTTTAAATTACTAATCGTTAGAGCCATTCCAAAAAATTTCAATTCCTTTTTAGTCGTTTTTGGAATGGATGTGTTTGGATTTCATTGAAAGTGAGCGCATCGGTATTCAACGTTCCTATGATAAATGTGCTGTATTAAGTTTCTCGAAATTCGATGAATTTCGCGTTTCATAGCATCTTGAAGCTCAACATTTTTAGCTAAACTACGAAAAATACCTAATGTTTAAACGGCTCTAACTTTTTTATCCGATTTTTACCAATATTATATCTATCATTGGACCAATATTATATGGCCTTGAACTTGAATAAATTTTCATTTTCATAACAGAATTATAGGTCGAAAAAACATAATTTTTATTTATTTTTAAATTATAATTATAACAAACTTTTAAAAATTATTTATCTTACCAAGATATAACCACACTCCAAAAACTATTTTTTTCTGCTCCTATTTAAGAAGATATCACGATTTTCGCTTTTTGGATAAAGCGAAATTAGGCGAAAAAAGTATCGAAACTTCAATTTATATTGTTCAAACTTCAATGCTTTGCTATTAATACTTAATGTCCTCTTTCTGCTGAATTTCATAAAAATCCGTCTATTAGTTTATAAGTTAAGACGATGTCCTTTAGAGGAATCCTGAAAAAATCCTGAGAGTCCGTGGACTATAGTAAGGACTTATTATTAAAGATAAAGCTTCAATCTTACTTATATTTTATTATTAAGAGTTTTTAGTCAACTTAAATTGGTTTTTTTAGATTTTTGAAAACTATGTTTTTGCAAAAATAATTATTTTTTTAAATTTTACGAAAGTTTGATTTTGAAGCTTTCTCGCTTCCAAACCGTGGACGGCACACGAAAAATTTCTTTGCAAAATACTTAGCAAATTTAGTTTTCTATCGGAATATATTAATTTCTAAGTATAAAACGCTCATTTGACGCATTTGTGTGTAAATTTTATGAAGAATGTCCTGAGGCAGCCTTACCCTTTACAGGGTTAATTTTGTATCCGTTGCCAGGAATAACCAGAACAACATTCCATATTAATATAAAACTAAATTACTTAATTTTCAACCAAGGGTTGATCTGAAAGCCGATAGAGATATCTAATAGTTTCAAAATTTATTTTATAAATTAAGAGAAAATATTCGCGGTGTAATAACGTCCCGAATATGACGGATAATCGTGTTTTTACATTTTTTAGATTACAATGTCACAAAAACTTGATAACTTGTAAAAGTACTAAATTCGGAATCAGATCTCAAAAGACCATTTTAAAAGTATACTCTGAACTATGGGTTGTTAGTTTTGCGAAATTTAAAATTCGTGTGTATTGATAAAAATTGAAAACTTTACTTTTTTAAGAAAATAATATCCCGGGTAAAAATAGTTTGATCTAGTAGGCGCTGTTCCAGGCGGAGGGAAAATGGGAAATCCACCCCAACTTAAATTGTAACCCCTTAACGGTCACCTAGAATGATGATTTATGCATTAATCTACTAGCGCGTCTCCCGGAGAAGAAGTAGCTCCCATAATCTTGGAGAGATTCCTCCTACTTTCTGAAATAGCAAAGTGGGCTTTTTCAAAATTTGACCCTACGGGTCAAAAGTCGGGACATCAGACTTCGTTTTAGAGGTATGGTTCCTTCGGCAAATTTTCTTATTTTGATCCCTAGAATACGATTTTTCTTGTACGTTGAGCGATTTTTTTTGCCTCCCTACAAATCAAGCCGCCCCAGTAACTACATAAGCCATATAATAATAATATATAAATATATGTAGCGATCGATATGATTATATATGGTCCCATGCAAAGTCTCATAAAATGTTACGCCATACTTTCCTTATAATTTTATATAGGATTATATATAATCCCATGCATATTTTGGTAAAGTTCAATATCAAATTTATATTTTTTTTATAGATTTCAAATAAAAAAATAGGAACATTTTTGAAACACTTAATTTATTCTGCATAATTTTTAGAAACATAACGAAATTTCTTCTTCATTTAAAAAAATGTGGGTCTTTAAAATTGTTCATTTCTACACCTTTTGCAACTAAAATTCAGAAAACATTAATTGAAATTTAGAAAATATCAATTGAAATTCAGAAATTCCTTTTGAAATTCAAAAAACATCAATTAAATTTCAGAATTTATATTTGAAATTTAAAAAATTTCAATTGAAATTCAGATTTTCCATTTGAAATAGAGAAAACATCAATTGAAATTCATTAAACATCATTTGAAATTCAGAAAATATGAATTGAAGTTCAGAAAATATCAAAACGATATCGATAGTTACATATCCGAAGACCATATCGAAAACTTTTGGAATGACTCAATATCAAGTTATAAATCGATAGTTGGCAATAAAAGAAAACTGCTTAGATAATAGTTCACCTCCAATTACATGTATAACTATGGAATTAAAATGAAATATCAAGAGGTCACCTTCATTACTAAAAACTATAATTTCTAATAAACTTCGACCTTAAAATTAAATTTTTGGGGGCTTTTTAATACAAAACTTGCATAACTAATTTATAGTACAACAAAAATATACATATTGAAACTAAAGAAGGTGTGAATGAATATGTACGATTCCAGACGATAAACTTTTTACTACAAACGACTATGCACTTGAACTTGTACCAACCAGTTCAGTTAGTTCAGTCATATGAACAAGTACATTGAAATAATGTTTCAGACATACTAACATACTACAGTAAAGTCTTTAAAAATGGACAGCAATAGGTGCAGAAAAAATCAAAGAATTTTTTTACTAAACTGTTGCCAAAGAAATATTGTATGAAATTTTTGTCTTTGTGAACATGTTTTGTTAAATAAAGGAAATAGTTAATAAAACTTAAAAAACGCTTTAAAAATGTAAAGTTTCATTATTTTAACGAAAAGTTTCATTATTTTAACGAAAAGTTTCATTATTTGTATGAATACTTTCAGTATTTGTATGAATACTTTCAGTATTTTAATGAATACTTTCAGTATTTTAATGAAAAGTTTTGTTATTGTAATCAGTTCAATTAGTCTAATCAGTTCAGTTAGTTCAGGCATATGAACATTGAAGAAATGTTTCATACACAAATAATAACATAGAGTAAAGTATGTAATAAAATGGACAGCGATAGGTTCAGAAAAACTGAAAAAAATTTGTTCCCAAAATTTAGCCGATGAAAATTTTTTCTACAATAAAGAAAATATTTAATAAATACAATGAAACTTTTATAAAATAGTTAAAAAAATTGTCATCAAGTAATGAAAAGTTTCATTATTGCATTTCATTTTGAATTGTCTGTTTTGAGATCAGATTTAAAATGTTAATATTACAAATAGAAAACACTAACTGTTGATAAATGTACACATAGGAAACTATGTAGGTAAAGACAAATGTAGTTAAAAACAAATGAAATTTCACTTAAAGAAAGGACGACTTACATTTCAGTAAATTCAACTAATATTGTCATTTGTTTTAAATGTTAAAAAATGACTAACAATTGTAGTAAAAATGAACCAGATATGTTAGTAAAAAATAAACAAACATATAATTTTTTTAAATAACAAAAACCTACTGTAAAAAATGAATGTAAAATCATAAATCAGTCATTTGATGTGGTTTGTTTTTTTAAAAGAACTACAAGGTTAGTAAAAAATTTAATTTGTTCTACAAATGACTGACATATTCATTAAAAATAAAGAAATTGTATTACAACCCAAACAATTACACATTTTTAAAGCAGAAGTTCCCTGTTGGGATCAGCGTTAGAGGGAATTTCGAACTTTCGACCTAAGCGTCTACGTCATCTTCTGCCTCATGCTAATCCACCACCCACAAGAAACTCAAGGTTTGATCCGGTATATACTATATATAAACCAACCAGAGAAAATGCGTGATGTTAATTGATTACACGAACAACATGAGTTATTTTCGTATTTTCTTACAAGTTTAGCCAGCAGCTTAATGATCTTAAAGCTTATTTTTATTTGACAGGGTTCATTATTTTAACAAAAAGTTTCACTATTTTAATGAAAACTAAAAATATTTAAATGAAAAGTTTAATTGTCTAAATATATGTAAATAAGACTTAAATAATTTAAGTTTTTGAAAAAAGCTTATGAAAAGTTTTAACTTTAAGTTTATGAAAAGTTTAATAAAAACAAGTTTCATAAAAATAATGAAGCTTTTCATTGGTGTTAAGAAATTTTTCGTTCATTGTTTTTTTTTATTTTGATTAATTTCAAACGTTTTATATGGGCGAAAATGTTTTCAATGAAGAAAATTTTCATTAAAAGAATGTTCTAATTTTTCTAATGGTATGTTCGCTTACAACCCAAAAAAAAATGAACTAGAATTTAGAAAAATTAACTTAATTTGAGGAAAATTTAAACTTGAAACAGCGCCACAGACATGATTTACCGAAATTTAATAAAATTTTCCTTAAAACTGAGAAACAAATTTTACTTCAAATTTGGTAATATTTTTTAAATCCTAGTAAAATTGAACTATTTTAAAGTAAGATTTTTTTCGGAAACATGACACAATAAAACTTCCTAAAAATAAGTTAGGTATTTTCCAAAAATTAGAAAACCTTTACTTGTAAACTGAATATGTTATTACATTTTTATAAATTTATCTGAACTAAAAGCTATAAAAATTTTTCATAAAAATAGATAATCAGTTTCTAAAACCAAATAATTTTTTATAACTACGTGGCAAAAATTTCTTACTTTTTTGTATTTATTCTGATTTTTTTTTAGAAAGCAATTCTCGAATATCAGAAATTGGTTAACTTAAAAATAAAATTTTGAAAAGGCTTTCTTAATTTTAGTTAAACTTACTTCTAGTGAAAAAAAATTAAACTCACATAGAGTACAATTATTTACTCGTTGTAAGTTCAACCCTTTTCTTGAACTAAATAGGAGTAAAATACTTCCTACTTTTTGTTGTTGAACTAAACGTAGTTTTATTTTTTTTAAGATATATATTCCTTATAACTAAGATGTTTCTCCTAAAGATTAGAAAGATTTTATTTGGTAGATTTTTTTTTTTACTAAAATCAAGAAATATTATTTAGAAAAACTATGAACTATTTCTGAGTATATAAACTATTTAGGTTTAACTAAAATTTAGGAAATTTTAAATGTGTTTAGAAAAATTTTCTTTATTTTAGTAAAATTTAACTTAAATTAAGGAAAATTTATGAACTATTTTGAAGTAAATTTGTAACTGCTTTATAGTTTATGTCTTTTTTTGAGTGTATGTGGACCTAAATAAAAATAAAAAAAAGTAGAATATTTCAAAGCCAAATGCAGCAGCTTATATGCGAACTCTTTTGGTCATTTTTTTGGCTGTAGATAAGATAGATTCTTGTGGTAATTTTAATAAAAAAAAAGATACAAAACGATTTTCAATTTATAACGAGCTTTCAACCTCCGTATATTTACAAAAATAAAGCAAATCAAACATATTAGCTAGGTTGATACTAGTATTTCGATCTGGCTAAAGATCTCATCAGAACCCGAAGTTTTAGAAAAGCTAGAGCCTATATAATAGGCAGAACTTTAACAAAAAACCTATTAATAATAAATTTTGCTCCATTCTTGTCTTCTTAGTAATCAACCACGTGGTTAGGTCTTTTCCTAACAAGCATCATGACGTTACTAAACTTTGAAGACCAAAAATGTTCTATTTATATAAAAAATTTTTAGTGTGTACTCTGGCTCAAGTAATATTTTTTTACAGTTATATTAGTTTTTTGTTTTTATATACATCGAGATTATTTTTATGTTATTTTCAATTTATAACGAGCTTTCAACCTCCGTATATTTACAAAAATAAAGCAAATCACGATTTTTAAAACAATTCAAAAGGCTCACTTTAGCTTACATGCATGCCAAAGTGGCCCTATAATAAAAATTTTCTTTGTTTATAAAATGATGTAAAAATTACAAAATTATTACGTAAATTTAAATTTATTTTAATTTTGTTCTCTAACACGTTTTATGTATCGTGTACACACAAAAAAAAAAATCGTAATAAAGTTTAAATAATAAAGTTTTTTCACATAATTGACTCAATAATAGTGGAAACATAATAGTAGAAACAAGTAAAAACTTGGTAAAATGTTACTAATCTTCGCATAACTTTTTTGAATTAACTTTAGTAGTTGAAATGCTGCTAATTACCTAGCAACGATTTTTTTTTTTTGTGTACTGTAATTTTTCCACTTTCAAATCCCTACAAATTTTAAGTCGAAAAACGTGAACTCGTATTTTAAGGTAGGAACGTAGTAATATTTATGTTTTTTATGGAATAAATATTTTTTTTTAAATTGTGCATAGCAATCTTACCGTTTGCAAAAATCCAAATTGTGTTATTCAAATTTTATGTTAAAGAAAAATTATACTTTTATATTTCGTTATTTCGCAAGAACAAAGTAAAATCAGGAAAAATGTGTTCATTTACGTCGAAACTTTATGACAGTTGACAGATTTGACATATTCATGCAACAACACGGAAAAAACAATGGCTCTTTTTTTTTAGCGAAAAGCCCACTTTAGCGAACATTTCCTTATTTATTCATAATTTAAAAATTTGTTTTCTTATTCAAAATTGCTTAGAAATAGTTTAATGTTCAATAATATTATAATGATCGAAATAAATTAAATTATAAATAAAAATATCCGCTATTAAAAGATTTTACTGTATTACTATGATCTTTTTTATTTAAATTGAGTGTTATTACACCATAAATATTTAATATAATAGGAACATTTAATATTTATTCTCAAGATTTTATGTGTTTAGTGTTTATATAGTTTTTCCCGAAGCACATGATTTCTAAATATGATTTTTATCTTCAATATAACTTTTATGCGTTTTAAAAATAAAAAAAAATTATTTGGAAACATTAGCAGATGAGATAAGAAAAGTAGTTTCAAGTATAATAAAGGGTCCGCCAAATAACTTTTTTTTTTTGAACTCCTGAACCAATTGGACTTTGTATGGCGTCATACGTCTTTATGCAAAATTCGTCTCAATGATGTCTCCGAAATGTTCAATTGTTGAGAACGACGGTGAATTGATGTTGAATTGATTTCTGCCACAGCAGCAATATTCTCGGCTGTAAGCACTGTTTTTGGCTTTTCACGCTTTGGTTTATGCCAATGAGGATGCCAGTTTCTTTCACTTTTTTCACAAGATAACGAACATACGGACCATATTCGTTCAGCGGAAGGATAAACCTAATTATCTGTCAAATCAGACATGAGCTAAGTGCTACCATTCACGAAATAAGCACCAGTTGAAAAAAAAAACGTTAGATGGCGGACCCTTTACATTAATTTTTTTTTAATTACACAGCGACAATGTTTCATAAATTTTAAGACAATGAAATGTTTTTTTATTGAATGAAACTTTTCTTTACATAATAAACGAAGAATTTCTTAACATTAATGAAAAGTATCATTACATTTATAAAAACTGTTTTCAAATGAAACTTTTTCAATAAATGTATACAATTTTTTATGAATCAAATTAAATACTTAAATTCTATACCATTCAACTATTTAATGAATAATTCGTTAATATTATGAAAATAATGATCTAACAAGAAGAGTATATTTGTAGGTATAAAGGGGACGATATTGAAAAACTTTCGGTAATGAACATGTCAGTTCAAGTTGATGTTTAGGGGGTTAACAATGAGTTTCGTAGTTGTTCAAAAAGTGCTAGTTTAAAAACTTTTTAAAATTTTTAGAAAACCATTAAAAAATTAGATCTTTAAAGGTTAGATCTTAATTAATTTCAAAACATGAAAAAACTAATTTTCCACAACTTTTGAACAAACAGTCCAAAAGTAAAATGTAATGGCTCAAATGAAAGTCAAGATTTTATACCATTAAAAGTATCAAATATCAAAGTATCATTATTTTTTACTTAAATATAAAGGCTACATTAGTCTCGACGTTCCGTGCCGTGACGAATCAGCTGTTTCGTTAATGGTTATGTGAGGTGCTGTTTTGAAAAACGCACTATCCATAAACCAAAAACAAACAGCTGATTCGTTACGGCATGGAACGGCAAGTCTAATTGAGCCTTCAATCTTGTGTAAATTTAGCTATTTGTCGCATATGCGACAAAACAGAGCAGAAATGTTTCGTGTTTTTAGAAGCAGGATAAAACAAATGCGCTGATGTCAATGCTTACTATTACATTATATTGAGAATCAAATAATTTTCGTATGAAAATAAACAAAAAAAATGTTGAGCTTACTGTATTCGCTTACAAGGATGCAGGTTGTAAGCAGCTTGCCCTAATCCCTTACAAGGATACAGGTTGTAATGCAGAAAGTTTCATATCGTGGATTTTTTACGATGTGACAAGTTTTCCCGAGTTATTTTCGATTGTGTTTGGTGTTTTCGAGTATGTTATAAAAGATAATTAGTCTTTTAACTGTTTCTGATGAGCTAGTACGTGGTGCGGAAAAATTAATTAAATTATTATATTAATATGTCTAAAACTTTAACAAAAAAAAAATAATATCTGTAGACTTTTATGTAAATAAATTATATAATATTCATATTATAGCTATCAATCGTAATAATTAATGTCGACATAAAATATGATTTTACGGAAATCAACGAAATCACAACTTTTTATAAGCGCTAAAATCCGCACTTATTTTGCCCAAAAGTAATGCTCCAAGTGGGAATTGGCCATATAAAAATCATGGCATATGTAAGCAGTTTAGTACGGGATTATTTTTGGCTTACTCCCTGCAAACCTGCTTGCAGGTAAGCAGAGTTTTTACTGTGAAAGTAGCCTAAGTTCAGCATCCCGCTCCAGTATTTTACTTCAAACATGAATAAATATCATGGTTGACAAACACTAATCCTAAAATACCTATAACGATTCCATACCGTTTCATTGAACTATTTTTAAAGTTCAAATAACACTAACGCAATAAATTAAAATACCGTTAACATTAGAATGTCCTAACGAAATATTTCTAAAATAAATATCGTAACGAAATACATAATTTGTTATTCTCTCAAAATATAATTTCTTTAGAATTATCAAAAACAAAAGCTCAATTCTGATAATCGTAAATAAAAATAAACATACATATCGTTCATTCCATGAAAGAACATTTTTTGACCTCATGTCGTCTAACTTTTTTCATAATGTGAACAGTAAGACCCTGTTGAGCAGTATACCCATTTCCGTTTTTAGATCGTTAAAATTTTAAAAACTCTCGATTTTATTCAAAGGTTCATTTAAAGGATATAAATCAACAGTAATTTAGTCTTATTTTATATCTATACTAATATCAATTGAAATTTAATTTATTCTGAAAGCATCAACATTAATTGAAATTAAGATTTTCCATTTGAAATTCAGAAAATATCAATTAAAATTCAGAAAATATCATTTGAAATTCAGAAAATACTAATTGAAATTCAAAAACACATCAATTGACATTCAGAATAAATCAATTAATATTTAGAAAATATCAATTTAGAAAATATCAATTTAAATTCAGAAAAAGAACAATTGAAATTCAGCAAATATTAAATGAAATTGAAATGAAAGTGTTCTGAATTTCAATTGATGTATTCTGAATTCCAAGTGATATTTTATAAATTTCAATTAATATTTTCTGAATTTCAAGTGATCTTTTCTTTTAATAAGTTTCTGAATTTCAATTGATATTTTCTGAATTTCAAATGGAAATTCTATATTTCAATTGATATTTGCTGAATTTCAAATGGGAATTCTGAATTTCAATTGATATTTTCTGAATTACAATTGCTAAAGATGTAAAATGAAAATTCGGTCCTTAATATAGTGCTCTATTAAATGTCAATATACTTTAATACTAAAAATCATATAAAAAACAATTTTTTAGAGGTTTTTCGAAACTTATACTTTAAACTTTCTTATGTTGTTTGGTAGAAATCATCAATAATTTTAGCGAACCTGCATTGAAATAAAAATTTAACTAAAAAAATATTTGGAAAATCTTTTCAAAGTACACTTATAATAGTGTTTTGAAAAATTGAATTTGTTACTATTATTCTCAAAGTGTTCCAGTTTTGAATTCCAAGGTTTTAATAAAGTTTAATTTGTTAATATTTTTTTAGTTCTGAATAAAAATATTGCTCTTATACAATTTTAACTGACTTAAAAATTTTCTGAAATTTTACTTTTGGCGTTTTAAAATACGCCACCCTATTTTTCTTTACATCCATTAAACTTATTGACCTATACTAAATAAAACACTATCTAGCAGAGAATTTTCTCAAAATGTGCAACATATACGCAAAAAATGAACGTTTCAAGGTACACCACTTTTTCCTACTTAATTTTTGTATTAAAATAATGAGAAACTTTACTAGTTATTAGTACGTCCTTATTATTTGTGATAAAGTAATGCAGATAGTAAGCTAGTGTCATTACTGGTAGTGAGAAAAGTAATGACATGTCATTACAGTTTCTACACTGGGTTTATTTGTAGGTATATCCTTTGTTATTCAGTGTCATTTTACTTTATTATAACATTGTAACAATAAAAGTGACAAATGTGCCACAAAATATTTCTTTATTAATTTATGACTTTAACTACATGTTCAATATTAATTGCTCATGAAACAACTGACAAAAGTTACTGATGAATATATTTATAATATTTCTACTGCTGAACATACAGTGAGTGGCAAAAAAAATAAGTCTTATTAGGAAAAAAGAATATTTTTAATGAAAGAGATGTTGTGAAAAAGTACTCTAAAAACGTTCGGTAACTGTAAATTTTAGTTTCGTCTAATGTTCGGCTACCCATGTATCACCTTTGCTTAATCGTTTAGTTGACTTAAGCGAATATCCAGACTTTAGTTCAATAGCGAATGTCACATACACTCAAATTTAAAATTTTGTAAAAGGTGTAGAAAATATATAATTGTTACAGAAAAGTTTAAATAAAATCGAACTTTAGTTTCATAGTAAGGCACAATGCCTATGTTTCGGCACAGGGTTGACAAGTTGCTCGAAAAAGTACCAAAAAAGGGATACGAATAAATTGGTTCTAATCTAAATTAGCACTCATATCAAAAAATTTAAAATATGTCTTCGCATAAAAAAAGTAGGATATAAAATATGTAAATTCAGAAGTCATTCCAGTATACTACAATATTATAAAATAAGCTAAAATGTATCAAGAACTATACCAGGGAATGCGATTTTAAAACCCCCTTACAACAATTTCAAATTTCCATACAGAATTTAGTACAGTTGGATGAAATGACATAAAATGTAGAAATTTGTGTTAAATACGAAAAATCTGCGAAACTTAAAAAGTTTTTCTTTAAGCAATTGTTCTTAAAAACGAAACAATACTTTATTAAAATATTAAATTTAACGATACTGGTATGACCATTATCGTATTAGAGATTTCAATAAACACAATTTCTTAACTCATGAATGGCATGTCATAGATCCGCTAACACATTTTTCAACCAAACTTTGCAGATATATATAACCATGCTTTATTAAGAAACTGTTATACTCTTTTTGTATTTAAACGCTCTCTAGTGGAAATATTATCGACCAGACTAGACTGTTCAAGATATTTAAAAAATTTTAAATTTGGTGAACAAATCTTTATTCAAAAATATATGAATAAATAGTTTTTTTTTTACCGATTTTTAAAATTTTATGAAAACATATCGTGGTTTTTGATAATTTTTTTAAATTTTTGATTATTTTTTTAAAATTGACATATGGCAACCCTGACGATATAGTTTTTATAAGTTGTGTAGTATTTTAATAATAACCATACCGTTTTTATGTTTTGAGTGAAAGCGGAATAAATTTTGGAATATTTGAAATTTTGTGTATTTGTGTATTTGAAAAATGTATCGTCCGATCGTTCAGATTCTTTAAAAATTATATACAATCAATCAACTAATTTCTAGCAGAGAAATGCATATTCATATTTTTGGATCAACATAACAATCAAGAATATAAAAGATTTGGCTTTTATATAAAGGGTCCGCCAAATAACTTTTTTTTTTTGAAAATGCTATAAAAAAAACTACTGAATATTTTCTCAAATTTCTTTTTTTATTTGAAAGTACAATCCTTCCGGTTAATAATTTCATTCAAATGGCTGCCTCGATCGGTCCAATTTTTAAGCACATTATAGATTGTGTGCAGCTGTATTTCACCAATGGCTTCACGAATATTGTCCTTTAAAGCGTCAATTGTCTCTGGCTTGTTGCCGTAACACTTATCTTTGACGGCACCTCACAAATAATAGTCCAACGGTGTCAAATCGCAGCTCCGAGGTGGCCAAACGACATCAGCTCTGCGGCTGATAATGCGATCTTCAAAAACAGGGCGCAAAACGTCGAGTGTAGCTTCGGCTGTGTGGCACGTAGCGCCGTCCTGTTGAAACCAAATGTTGCCAATATCCTCCTCTTTAATTTTTGTGAACAAAAATTCGTTCAACATGGCCCGATAACGATCGCCATTGACTGTAACGGCCACTCCTTGCTCATTTTCGAAGAAAAATGGCCCAATTATGCCTCTAGACCAAAATCCGCACCAAACAGTGACTCGTTTTGGGGTGTATCGGCTTTTCAATGTATGCGTGCGGGTTTTCTGAGCCCCAAATGCGACAATTTTGCTTCTTTACATGCCCGCCAAGATCAAAATGAGCTTCATCTGAAAAGATGATTTTTTTGGCAAAATCGGCATCTTCTGTAAGTCGATCGCAGGCCCACTTAGCGAAGCGAAAACGCATTGGATGGTCAGTTGGCTTCAACTCCTGAACCAATTGGACTTTGTATGGCGTCATACCAAGGTCTTTATGCAAAATTCGTCTCAATGATGTCTCCGAAATGTTCAATTGTTGAGAACGACGGTGAATTGATGTTGATGGCGCTTCACGCACACTTTCTGCCACAGCAGCAATATTCTCGGGTGTACGCACTGTTTTTGGCTTTTCACGCTTTGGTTTATCGATGAGGATGCCAGTTTCTTTCACTTTTTTCACAAGATAATGAACATACGGAGCTGACGGTGCTTCTCTTCTTCCAAAATCCGTACTCAATTTTCGCACACATCCTGCAACATTACCATGATTTTCAAAGTAATGTCGCAATATTTGCCAGCGTAGTTCAACCATATTCGTTCAGCGGAAGGATAAAACTAATTATCTGTCAAATCAGACATGAGCTACCATTCACGAAATAAGCACTAGTTGAAAAAAAAACGTTAGATGGCGCACCCTTTTTATTTTTAAATAATTTTTGACAAAGTTCCATCAAAACCGGTCAAAAATTGATTATTTGGCAACTCTGGATTACAATTTTACACAATTTTCTTATTCGCGATTATAGTAAAAATGTTGATTTATTTAAGGATTTTTAAATCACTTAATTATATTTACCCAGTGAAAAAATATATCCGTTTAAAAGTACTATGTCGAAATAGGAACACTGTGTTAATAACGAGTTAGAAAACAAAGTAAACGACAATATTTCAGGGGTGGCTGGCAATACCGCTAAAATATCGTTAACGATTCAAAACCCTTCCAACTGACTATCGTTATCCCTAAAATACCGTTACCGATAATACTGAAATACCGTTATGCGTAAAATACCGTTACGTTATAAGTGAATTAATAAGTAACATTTTTTATAAAAACTTTTATGAAACCATTCAAATTTTGTTATTCTAAAAAATCTTTCAAATTAATTTTTAAAAAGTACGGTTTTGCATTTTTATCAAATTCGAGGGTTATTTTGTAAGGAGTCAGAATTCCATATCTGAATAATTTTGAGTACACTAAATAGATAATAAAAATAAAACGTAAATTTTTCCGAAATTTCGAGTTTTGGAAATTTTTAATAATAAAAAACTTTTTTTCAAAATGGGCCGGTATCGGCCGTCGGTTTTTTCGATTTGCAATAAAGCGGGTGGTTTAATGAACAAAAATCAGCAAATCGTTAAATTAAGGGTCATCCTAAATACATAGTTAGTAATAGCAAGTACTTATAATATTTATTACAAATCTCATTACTTTTATATGACATATCATTACTAAATACCTTACAAATAATAAAAACATTTGTGGTTAGCTATATGCTTACTAGAATGGACAAAATAATGAGTCTAAAATAAATTTTCAAAAAAAAATAAATTTAATAAAAAAATATTTTTTTATTGAGAAATTTTTTTTTAATAAATGTGCCCATACAGGATACGAACCTGGGACTCCAGGTATAAAATAGATTTTAAAAAAATTTTGAGATCGTTACTTTATATTTAAAATAATGATAGAAATAAGTACTTATGTGTAACGCATTATTTTTTGTATTAAAATAATGTGAAAATTAACAACTTATTAGTAAGTCCTTATTATTTGTGTTAACGTAATGCTGGTTTCATTACTGGTAGTGAGAAAAGTAATGACATGCCATTACCGTTTCTACACTGGGAACGTAATGAATATGTTAAAACGATACACTTAGAAAACTATGTAAGTAAAGACAACTGCAAATGTAGTTAAAAACAAATAAAATTTAAATTAAAAAAAAACGACTTAAATTTTAGTAAATTCAAATAACATTGTCATTTGTTTTTTACTGTTTAACAAATTAACCACAATTGCAGTAAAAAATAAATAAACATTTATTTTTATTTTTTTTAAGTAAAAAAACGACTGCATAAAATTAATGTAAAATCATAATACAGTAATTTGATGTGGTTTGTTTTTTTTTTCAATGAACTACATATATAGTCAAAAATTAAATTTCTTCTACAAATTACTGTTTTTCATTTAAAGATAAAGAGACTGTATTAAAACTCAAATAATTACAAATATATACAGCAGAAGTGTACTTAAAAAAGCAATTAAAATACAATAGTATGTTAAGTTCCCTTTTAGCAATGTCATGTTAAAATAATTCTTTTAAAACTCCAGACCAGGTGTTATAGTATAGTGTGTTTCTTAGGGTGTACCTTAAAAAACGATTTTTTGATTTTTTTTCTAATGTGAAAACGTTAAGCCTTACCATATCTCGAAAACTAGGCATTGGAAACCAAAATCTTTACCAGATGTGTGCCAAATGCCAAATGCAATAAGATGTGAGGTAGATTTATACCAAATTAATTTTTTTTAAATGTTGGAAATTTACACTGGAAGTTAGCATTTATTTTCACACAAAAAATGTACTTTGAGATAGCAGAATAACAAAAAATTATAAATATAAAACTAGAAAAAATTAATTTGTTGCTTTGAAATTTATATCACAGATCAGTATTGCATAGGGGAGCTATTTGCCATCCGAAACTTATTTTGACCAAATTTAAGTTAGCATATTTTGAATATAGTCTCTCGATATGATTTTTTTTGATTAACATGACTGTTTAAAATACAAAGGTGGCGGCGATAGTCATCCGACATAAGAGGAGCAATTAAAATGTTGGCGTTAGCTTAGCTAAAATTTAGTCGATGGCGAAAATATTTATAACGTTAATTTTTACCTGACTGTATGAATTTTTTGTAGCGTTGCCAACCAAAATTAAATAAATGCACAGAGTTGCACACAAATAGTAGTATGAATGCAGAGTCGTTTAGAAAAAGTAATAGAAAATATTAAAAAGTTGTTTAATCGAATTATTTAGTACTTGATTAAGCAGTTAATCCCATTTTTAGGAGATTAACATGTCTATGTGAATTCCCTATGAAAGCTTAACACTCTTGTATTCATAATATAAATTACGATTTATGGGTATTTTTTGTCCCCAGGTCACTAAAAAAGTAAAGAAAATTATAGCCTAATGAAATTAAAGTGATCTTTTTCTGAAAATTATTGCTAACTTTGATGAAAACATTAAAATGTTGTGCAATTGATGACAGAATAATCAATTTTCATAAAAAATAATTTTTTCAATATATATATTTTTTTTCAAGTTTAATATAATTTTTATTAAAAATAACAATTTTGTTTTTTCGACCATTAATTTTTTATTTTCTTTAATCAAAATATAAAAAACACGTTTTTTCAAACTTGTGGGTCATTCTTGATTACAGGCTAAAGTGGGTTAATGATATCCGATGAAGTCATGAATAATTTTGAGTATATTAAAAATTAAATTTTTCAGAATTTCGAATTTTGGAAATTTTTAAAAGAATACAATTTTTTACAATTTTTGGCCCAAAAAAAAAAAGATTTCTTCCATTTGTAATAAACAGAAGACAAAAAATTCTAAAATCCATAGTGTTTTTTGGCAAAAAAAAAAAATATTGGAAAAAAGGCAATAATGAAAAAGTGTAAAAAGTTACTTTTTTTTAAAAGAAAAGCAAAAAAATGTTGAGGAAAAAAGCATTTAAATCGAAAAATATCTAAAAATGGCTATAATAAAGCTCGAAATTCTTAAGAAAAAAATTTTTTAAGCCCAAACTGAAAAATCCAAAAATTTTAAAAAAAAGCAAATATGAGTAAAAATGGCAAACAAAAAAAGCATATTTGTATTCTCTAATAATAAAACTGTAAAATGTGATGACAAATCTATTTTTAAGGGACACCCAAGTGTATATTTAGGGTTTTAATAAATCGAAATACGACTGATAAGAAATCAGTTTTTGGTATAATTCTATGTCACTTTTGTATAGTTAGTATATTTTAGTTATTGGTACTATGTAGTAGCTTGTATTACTATTGAATTTATAACTAAAATTATTGTAGGTCAAAACCGACCATATGATACCTTATAAAGGAAGCATACTAAGTTTCTGAATAATCAGAAAACATATTAATTGTAATAATATTACATATCAGTGCGGGGGTCGTGGGTTCGATTCCCACCAGAGACACTGGTCTGTTTTCGCTACAACGCGCCGAAGGCCATAATAGCTAGTGCTCGGTTAGGGTAATAGTATATAATTTGTAATTATATGATTATTAATAAATAAAAAAAAAAAAAATTAGCACTTAAAAGCATGGATGGTAACCATTTCGATGATGGTATCGGTAAGAGTAACGCTATTTTTTATTTATTTCGGTAACGGTATTTTTGTTATTTCGGTAACGGCTTTTTAGCTATAACGGAGTTTACGCTACACTCTAAAAAATGTTAGTAATTTTACTATTATAAAATGGGTAAATGTGTGTGTAATATTACTCTTAGTTAGTAAATTCAAACATGAAATGCGTGAATATATTTTATACACACTTGTATATACATAAGTACACATACAATGTAATAATGGCCATAATGTGTTTATAATTAAGCATTTTGTGTCTGAAATTCGTCTTTTTTTGATTAATTCAAATTTTACGCACAAATTTTTTAAAAGTACTATTTTTAATAGTACTGAAAACATTGTCATTCACAAATTATAAAAAAATAGATTGAATAAAATTAACGTACACATAAATTGATTTTGTCATCGAACTGAATAATTTTTTTCAAACAAATCAAGTTTAACTGGATATAGAGATATAACTTTGACTTGAACAATTATTTTTATTAGTGACTATATTCCTTTTATCTGCCCCTTAGACTAATGGAAGCAGTGGTAATAACGGCGACAGAATTTGGACTACATGTCTATGATACGAATACATCGTGAAGTTCCTATATTGGCTATGATAAATCAACAAACATCAAGTTCTGTCTAATAGTAAAATATACGCCCATGGGTAGCCATATGTGCAATTGGCTGCCTCGTTAAAAGATCAGCTATAGGAGCCTGAATCCTTCATTTGGAAAACTTCCTCAGAACCAGAGGCTTTTTATATGAAAACATACATTTGAATTTATTGCGTTTTCCAAGTAAAAAAGCCCTCAGTATCTTAATATTTTATATAGGGAGAAGAGATAAGAATCGGAAGCTTCCCTAGAGTCGTTGCTATTTGCCAAATACCCCGGAAACTATGGAAAAAAATCTTCATTTGAAATGTAATTTTACACATTTTGTGTGCACTGCCTTACACGTATTGTGTGTATTTTTTGTCATTTACGTACAAAGAGTAAATTTACCCAACTTATAGTAGGAGTACAGTTTCCTACTATAAGTTGGGTAAATTTCAACAGAAATTAATTATAGTGTAGTTCGGTAATTATATTTTAAGGATAAAGGTTTTTATTTATTTCGGTAACGGTATTTTAAGAGTAACGTTATTTTAGATATATCGGTATCGGTATTTTAAAGATAACGGTAATATCAATGCTCACCAATATTTTTAACCTGATCATGACCGAACTCTAATGACTGACAAGTTTAGTTTTGCGTAATAAAGGGTGGTTAAATTTCAAGGGCCGATGTTGATTTTGAATAAAACACAAACTATTTAGGAAATTATTGTAATTTTATTTTATTATGATATATTGGTATTACTCAATTATGTATGGAACAAAATATCGGCCAAATGGGCGCCGCGACCACGGCGGCACACCTCCATCCGATGGTCCAAATTTTCGATGACGCTGAGGCATAATGGAGGTTCTATGCCGTTAATGTGCCGAATTATCTCATCCTTTAGCTCTTGAATTGTTGCTGGCTTATTGACGTACACCTTTTCTTTCAAATAACCCCAAAGAAAAAAGTCCAACAATGTCAAATCACATGATCTTGGCGGCCAATTGACATCGCCATTACGTGAGATAACACGGCCATTGAATTTGTTGCGCAAAAGAGCCATTGTTTCGTTAGCTGTGTGGCAAGTGGCACCGTCCTGCTGAAACCACATATCGTCCACATCCATATCTTCCAATTCGGGCCATAAAAAGTTCGTTATCATCTCACGATAGCGAACACCATTCACAGTAACTGCCTGACCGGCCTCATTTTGGAAAAAATACGGCCCGATGATGCCGCCAGCCCATAAACCGCACCAAACAGTCACTCTTTGTGGGTGCATTGGTTTTTCGACAATCACTCTTGGATTCTCATTCGCCCAAATGTGGCAATTCTGTTTATTGACGAATCCACTGAGGTGAAAATGTGCCTCATCACTGAAGATGATTTTCTTCGAAAATTGATCATCCACTGTTGCCATTTCTTGCCACCATTCTGCCCATTCACGACGTTTGGAATGGTCAAGAGGCTTTAGTTCTTGAGCCAATTGCACCTTGTAAGCGTGTAAATGCAAGTCTTTATGCATAATGTTCATCAACGACGAGCGTGAGAGGTGCAATTGTTGGGCACGACGACGAGTTGAGGTGGACGGCTCTTCAGCCACACTATCGCGAACAGCAGCAATATTTTCTGCAGTACGAGCTGTACGAGCATGCACTGGGGTTCTCACATCTTCTACAGACCCGGTTTGCTCGAATTTTCCACGATTTTTGCGATTGTACGCACATTTGGACGATCAAATTGACCAAAAAAATCACGAAGTGCACGATATGCATTTTGATTTGAACGCCCATTTTCATAATAAGTCTGGATAACTTTAACACGTTGTTGGATTGTGTATCTCTCCATGGTTCAAATTGAGTAAGTCTGAAATAGAGAAATGTCAAATAAAATTCGGAAAAAAAATTGGCGTTTAGGTGTGGTTCACATTCAACATCGGCCCTTACAATTTAACCACCCTTTATATCTGTTTATAGCGAAAATTCTTTCTGATCTCGGCTTATATTAATAAATAAAGAAGAACAAATTAATAATAAAAAAATGTATTGTTATTTTAAGGGCAACGCTATTTTAAATTAATTCGGTATCGGTATTTTAAGGATAGCGCTATTTCAATTATTACGGTAACGGTATTTTAAGGATATCGGCATTTTAGTTATATCGCTAACAGGTTTTACAGATAACGGTATTTAAATTATTATAGCCTGCCATCCATTCCTGCTTAAAAGTGAAATTGTGACGTCAAAAGACAGATTTTGTGGATCCAAAAAAATTTCTGTTTTTTTTTTTTTTTTGCAATTGGAGCGAATACAAAGCAGATTTAAAACAAGTATTTAAGTCGATTGATTATGAGTATCAAATGAAAAGCCAAACTCTTAGCACTGTGTGCCACTTACAATTATTATTGTAGGGTATATTTACAATTTCCAGTGATTTATCATCATATTTTTCAATATTTTTTAGAGATTTACTAGCATATGTCCACATTATAGGTACAATCTAAACTACAATATCAAATTGTTATCGATATGTTTTACTTTACATATAATAATTGCCAACAAAACCAACGTTTATATTGCATTTTACTTATCAAATTAATTAATTAATCTATTAGAAGACAAAAAATAACATCGAACATATTTACAAAAAAAAAAAAAACATTAGGGACAATCACTTCATATAAACACACAGTAAAAATAATTGTCAAAAAAATTGCAATTAAACCACTTTCCGCCACTTTCAATTAAAGTTTAATAATATGTATTATATTTTTTATTAAAAATGAATTTGATGCACACAAAATTTACAGTTACAGCATAATGTGAACAAAGAAAAAAATTTAAAAAAAAAATCGCCAAAAGTAAAAAAAAAAAACATCGCCAAATTGAAATAAATTGCTAAAATTTAAAAAAAAGTCACTATGTATAACTAAAAAAAATAGCCGAAATTAAAATAAATTAAAAAAATTAAAAATAATTTCGCGATATAGAATTTTTAAATTGTATTTAGGTGATTTTTTAAATTTTGTGGATTTTTTTTTAACCCTCTAACCGGCCTAAGCTTTTTTGGATTGAAATTTATATCACTTGTTCGGCACGAGAAATAAAGAATATTTTGTTCTAGCGAAATTTTTTTCGTTGCCTATTTTAGGCGATATGGGTCAAAATAGGTTTAGAGGCTATCTCATAAACTAAGCTATTAAATTTAAAAAGTTAAGGCATAAATTATTCTTCTTACAAAGATATAACAACAGTCCAAAAATTAGTCCTTTTGTGCTTTTAGATAAAAAGATATGGCGATTTTCGTTTTTCGAAAAACGCGAAATTGAGCGAAAACGCACCTTAACTTTAATATATATTGACGAAACTTCGAAGATTTGATAGTGTTACCAAATATAATATTTCTGCCAAATTTCATAAAATCCGTCTACTCGTTTTCAAGTTAAGATGATGTCCTTTATAGGTATCCTTTTACAATCCTGTATGTCCTTGGACCAAACTTAGAGCATTTTTTAAAAGTTTAAGCTTCAATCTTCCTTTGTGTGGAATATGAATGGTTTTATGTTAACAGAAATGTGTTTTAAGGACTTTTCAAAATTGTGGTTATTTCAAATATTTATTTTTTGAAATTACCGAAAACTTTAACTATAACGCTTTCTCGCTTCCAAACCGTGACATGTACACAAAACATTACTTCGCAAAATATGTGGCTAACTTCGTTCTCTATCGATATAGCTTACATTTTTATAATAAAACACTTTGTTGACGAACTTATGGCCAATTGAAAATACCCCGTCTAGAGACGGTCTTGCCGGTTAGAGGGTTAAATTGAGCTGTTTTTTTTTCAATTTTGTCGATTTTTTCCTTCCAATTTTGGCTTTTTTTAATTTTGGCAATTTTTTTAATTTCTGTAATTTTGAGTATTTTTTTTTAATGTTGGTGTTTTAGTTTTAATCTGGCGGTTTTTTTTTACAAATTTTGGCGATTTTTTCAAATATTAGCGCTTTTTTATTTTTGACGATTTTTTATAAATTTTAGCGATTTTGTCCAATTTTGAAAAAATTGAGCTTTTTTCAATTTAAACGATTTGTTTTTAAATTTTGACAATTTTTCCCAATTTAGTTTTTTTTTAATAATTTTTTCACAATTTTTTCTTAATTTCGTGATTTTGAAAATTCTTTTAAATATTGCGTTTTTTTTTAATTTTTTGATGTTTTTTTTTTTAAATTTTTACGATTTTTTTTTTAAATTTTGGTGATGTTTTTATATATTGTAATTTTTGAATTTTGACAATTTTGTGCAATTTTAGCGTTTTTCCCCCATTTTTTAAAAACGGTTTTCGGTTTTTCTAATTTAAACCCGGTTTGAATAACCGGGTTTTTCGGTTATTTTTTTAATTTGCTGAAATTTACTGTACAAATTTTAAAATATTATTGAAAGATTAAATGTTGACATTGTAAATACATCAGATCTTCTTTCTAAAGAGCATTTTCGTGTTCTTTTCTAAATACGCAAAGTCTTGGTAAATCTGAAAGTTTGGTCATCGTAAATTTAAAAAAATGTCAATTATCGATATTGTTAAACCTTTGTAGTCTGCAATTTTAAAAACATTTTGCTTTTAAATTTTATAAAATTAAAACAATGACCCTTACACTCAGGGAAAAAGTTTCATCATATTGATGATATTGTTTCAATAATATGAAGTTTGCATAAATATGATGAAAAGTTTCATCACAACTTATGGCAAATGTTTCATAGACCTTTCACAAAAAAGTTTCTTAAACTTTGTGATAATAGATATGTTCAAGAATAAAAAAATGCGCATTTGGTGACATGGGCATTTGAACTCAAGACCCATAAAAATTACATTTAACCCTTCCATGAAAAAATCAATAAACAGATAATTTTAAAGAGTATATTTTAACAAGTTTCATTTTCATAGTATATTTTAACTTAACAATAAGGCCAACACGAACATTTAAAAGTTAAGGTCATTTTGTAACGTATCGTTTAGTCAAATTTGATAGATTTTTTGAAATTTTTATCATCTTTCGAAACGAAAAATTTGATATTTCATATATGATGAATTTCATTGAAATAGGAGATGGTCGATCCGAAAATGTAATTTTTTTTATTAAGTTGACATGTTTTCACTCAAAAGCTTTGTTTTAAAAAAGGCGATTGATTTTATCAAAAATATTAGTGTCCGACCGAACAGTTCGGCCAAAAAAACTATATTTTGTCGGTTTTTTGATATCTAGAGGCAATGATGACAAAATTTTGGTATTGGAAACATGTTTGTTGAGCCGATTTGATTCGAATTTCTGTATAAAATTTAAGAGAAAAGCCGAAATTTAGCTTTAAAGATAAAAGTTCGGCCGCCGAACTATTTTCGATTTGACCGAACTTTCTGAGGCCGAACAGGGAATTCATTGCTTAACTACACACTTTTCTCATATTTGACACTTAAAATAGCATCTAATCAGTCCGATAAACATTTTACATCCGCCAAATTTGTACATAATGCTTTAAAATATCGAATACAGACCAAATGCATTTTCTGGCCGAACTGTTCTGTCGGACACTAAAAATATACATTTTGAAAAAAAAGATGAGGCGAAAAAGTTTATATTTCAAGATCATTATGAATATTAACAAAAAACAATACAATGTTATTGCAATGCAGATTTGTACACTGCGTTACATAACTATAATTACAAAGGCTTTTTGATATTGATTTTGCGATTGTCGGATCGTTAAAATTACTGAATCGCAACTACTGATCTCTTATTGTATAAAATTTAAGAGATTGCTTAATTGATTTAAGAGAAAAATTGTCTAATAAAATAAAATAAATTCTCATGTAGTTGTCACAGATTTTGCAAATAATTCGAGTGCTTATGGTAAAAATTAAACAGGCGGCCCGAAAAGAGCTTTTTGATGAAGAGTCTCAATCAGATAATCAACCATAAGTAGGCTCTTAAAGGATTTCCAGGAAATTACTGGCCAAAAGCTGATGTCTGTGACAGGATTATTACCCCGACACGAAACTGTTCGACTTGAACTCGCTAAAAAGTATTTACAAACCAACTGGAGAAAGGTAAGTCAATAAACGCTGTTGTAGGACTGTTTAAACATTAATTTCTTTTAAAGGTTATTTTTTATGATAAAAAGTTTAATCTTGATGGTCCAGATGGTTTTCACAGCTATTGGAGAGACCTACGTAAAGAACCACGATATTTCTCCAAAAGAAATTTCGGAGGCCGATCCGAGAATGAATTCTTCTGAGTACATAACAGTATTAGAAGAGACATTGTTGCCATTTATTGAAAACAGCAACGAAGAAGAATTCATTTTCCAACAAGACAATGTCTCAGTACATGTAAGTCGTCACACAATGGAATATCTATCATCAAATAATATAAGAGTTTGGAATGGTCCTCATGTTTTTCAGATCAAAACCACATTAATAATATTTGGGGAGTATTAACCCATCTAGTTTAAGCAGAAACCCGTTAATATGAAAGCGTTTTTCATCTTAAAAAAGAAGCAGTTATTGAAGCGTTGAGATCTATAACGGAAGAACTTCGAATAAATCTGGTGGCCAGATGAATCTGATCGAATTTTCGAGTTGAGTCAAAAAAAGGAGGCCTCACGCGTTATTAAAACTGCTGCTTTAAAATATTTTTGTTAAATTTTTATAAATTTTGATATATTAAGTTAAGAGTATTTATAGTTATGAAACACTAATTGATTTTATTATTCCTTTTTAAATAGTAAAATACAAAATAAATGAATTAATTTTTTTTTTCTTAAATATTATTAAGTTATCATTGGTTTTACTTTTATGCCGGTAAAACTCTTCTACTTGTTTTAACTTACGAAATGTAGTGAAATTAATGTGTAATTAAAGTTTTGCAACGCAGTGTATACTGACATATCTTTACATGTTTCTGTTCGCGTCACCGAACTTTATCAGAAAATATGGAAATATGCCTAATATGAATGGTGTTCTACCGGGACACACAATTTGGATTAAATCCGAGTGTAGAAACGGTAATGACAATACATTACTCTCTGCATTACTTTAACACAAATTTTAAGGACTTACTAATAACTAGTTAATTTCCCCATGACAGCCTGGAGGCCCGGGTTCGTATCCCTTGTGGGCACATTGTATTAAAAAAAAATGTTCATTAAAAAAATATTTTTTTATTAAATTTAGTTTTTTTTTTAATTTATTTTTAGACTCATTATATTTGTCCATGTTGGTAAGCATCTTTGTAAAGACACATTTTGCTATTTTTGGACGGTGTTTAGTATAAAAGCAATGCGATTTGTAATGACAATTGTAAGTACTTGCCATTACAATTGCATGTACTTATATAACCACTTATATGGTAATGCTTTTCTACATTGGGATATGGAAATTAAAAATTAAATTTCATTTAACTTATTTATTCATAATCTAAAAGCCAGTGGTGGCCAAACGATTACATATGGTGCATACATATTACTAAAAAAAACTAAGGAATTATTCCATCAAAATTTTCGAAATGTGAATTTTTGTTAAAATCATCATTATTCTCGAGAATAAGTTTTTCTTTATCTCTATAAAATACTTAAAATAAAAATTTTAAAATAATGTCATTCAAAATGCATTTAAAACTTTTGTTTATTTTGTTGAAGCTCAAAATCGGAAAATCCAAAAGAGAGGGTAAAGAAAGCATCAAAAAATGTTTTTGCCTTTTTGATGCTTTTGTTTTCTCATTAAAAGCATTTAAAATTAAGAGAAAGTTTGTAAATTATTCCAAAAAATTAGTTTTCTGAAATTTTTAGCTTGAAAAGTATTCGAAATGCCGAATTATTCGAGACAAAAAATCCGTTCTCTCGAACAACTCAAAAACCCGTTTAAAAAAAAAACGGTTATAAGAAACGGAAAAATAGAAAAGCAACCGACTTATCGAATAATTCGGAAATCGGGTTTGACAAGCCTATGCTAAGTTATACAAACAGAATTTTATAAATTTGTTCTCGGTGTTTTTCTGTTAAATGAGATGAGCATGGACCGACACGTCCAATAGATATACTATTGTATACGAAATTACATGAATCCGAATAATATAAAAGTTGACTTTATCTATTATTAACATTTATTATATTTTTAATTTTAAATTCCAACTCTGTCATTTACTCTAAATATGTGTGTATATTGGATCTTGAACTAAAGAGTTTAAAAATAGTTAAATATTTTAATGATTCATGTAATAGGTTTAAATTAATTAATAAAATGTCAACGATAACGAAATACATAGACAAAAATTTTTAAAAATATATTTTTGTTGCAAAGCATGTTAAACAAAACATGAGTGAGTGAGTTAAAATAATAAATCTTTAATAATTGTTAACAAAATATAGTAAAGTACAGTGAGTAACAAAAATGAGAAGTATTTTTATCAACCCAAAGCAAACAGTATATATATAGTCATATATAGCTTGACATAATTATATATAACTACATATATGGCCATATGCAAAGATATATATTTACATCGCATACTTATTTTTAGGAAAATTTCTAATACCGCTATATATCATCATATACCATTCATTATATCTTATGTTACATATAAGTTGATATTTTTTATCTCTTTATATATACTATATATAGCTTAATATGAGAGCATGTATGCTTTAATGTACAATAATATATACTTAGGTATATATGTGGAGGCTTCCCCAAAACCACTTTCAAAACTATTTTATAATTATAACTCAGAGAGTTTATTGTCAAATATTTTCCATTCAATTTTGGAAATAATTTTAAAAAGAAAACAAAAAATAAAATTTAAATAAAATTGTTTAATAAAAAATAAATAAAAAGTGGGGACTTATCTCGTTCCCATATATATGATACAATAAAATCAAACAAATTCTATCACTTTTATATACATATATAATTATATATGAACATATTGGTAGAAATTGACAACCACAAAATCGATCACTTTTATATATAATTATCAGAAAAGACAAAAAAAAGGGAAAATTCAATGTATTTAAAGCAAAAAATTATTGTAAAAAAAAACAAGAGTAAAAACTTAGGAAAGCTGCACTTAAAACAAAGGTCAAAGTTAATCGATTAAATAATATTTATGAGTAAAAAAATAATAAATATAGAGTATAAATAATAAATATATAATAAAGAAATATAGAGTATGGCCTCGAACTTGAATATTTTTCATCTTCATTGCACAATTACAGGTCGAAAAAAACATAATTTTTATTTTTAACAAAAATTATAACAAACTTGTATTAAAGACAAAGTACCGTCTAGTTTACTTCCCCTGTTTTGTTTATAAACTAAACAAAATATAAGAAGGAAAGAAAAACAAAAAGCGTGGACTTTGCACATAACAAACAAGTTTTCAATTTTTTTTGATCAATGGTTATAATCTTTAACTTCAAGCTCATATATTAGTTCTCATGTAGTGAGTAAACTAGTTCATATGAATGTTTGATGTTTGGCATGGGATTGTTACCGCTTTCAAAACGTGTTCTGATGATGGGAACCTAGAAAATTCCCGAAATAAATCTTTCAACACATTCCTGAAAGGGTCAAATAATAAATTTGAAAAAAAAACTATAGATTATTTGTTAGGACAATATCCTAATAAAGAAATATAGAGTAGGGCCTAGAACTTGAATAATTTTCATTTTTATTATTAAAAAAATAATTTTGAGTCAGAAAGTCGTCAAAAATCAATTATCAAAAAAAAGGTAATTTGAATTCTCTAATAATTAAATATAAAAATATACTATAGAAACAAGAAAAAAATCGACCACGTTTACATTTAATTGTCTACACACAGAGAAATAAAGAGCCAACCGAATTGAAAAGTGTATATTAATAGAAACAACTTATAAATTTAGTTAGTTCAAAGATATTTACATTAGGTTTCTGAATATTTTGGGTATTGCAACTAAAATTTAGTTAAATTAACCTAACTTTGTTGTGGAAACTAATTTTAAGTTTTTCCCAACCGTCTGAAATTCTTTGTAACCGAATTTGAGCCGAAGTAACCGAATTTTAGTTGGCAAATAGCTAAATATTTCTCTGTGTGTATGTCAACACATATTAGTCAAATGATTTACATTTGAATTTTCATTATTATTTAAAATGTGAAACAAAATAAAAATATCCTGCTGTGCAGCATATTTTTATTTTTTATATATTATATTATTTCATACTTTATTTTTAATTTTAATTATAAATTATACTTACATACATTCTTATTACTGAAAGATTAATTTGTTGTGACTAATGTTGTTTTATAAGATTTTTAATCTTGTTAATAAATAAAAAAAATTAAGTGCAGATTTCCAAACAATTGTTAAACAATTTTATGAAGTTATATCAAATTCTATCAAAATAGATATAACTTTATTAAATTAGATAGAGGTAAGATGATAAGGTTATATAAGCCATTTTTCGGATCAACTAAGATATAATGTGATATGAAATTATATATATATACAGGGTGATTCAGTCACGACCCGCCAAATTTCACCAGCGTGTTCGTTGTCTCATTTATGAAGATATGTCCATTACGACCATCCCCGGAAATGCAAGTGTGCGAAATGGCAGGGGTTTGAAAATTTTCGGATTGGTGGTCGGAGGGTAGTAGGGTAAAATTGCTAACTTCTGAACCAGTGGTCAGATTTTTTTGTTTTTTGGCTTTTTGAAAGGTCTTTAGAAGCGCTTTCATAATCATTAAAGAAAAATTAAAAATAAAGTGAAGTGAAGTCACCGAGATAACAAGCTTTAAAAAAAGAAAATTTAAAAAAAAGGCATAGGAACGTGCACATAACTTCAATTTGCTCAGTCAGATGGCAGGTAACTCCTATTTTTTTTTCTATTCGAAGATAGTTCTGCCTCTTACCTTTCCGAAATGTCCTTTTCGAAGCACAGAGGTCTTACCTTTACAAAGTTATGACCATTTGACTGAAATGCAAAAAGTTTTGTTTTTTTTTTTGATGTGAAATAAAAGCACATATTCATTTGTATGCCTTTATTTTAAAAGTCGTTGTTGGTAAAGACGTGTGAAAAATTTTGTTTACGTGGTTTGTTTACGTGTTTAAAGGCATACAAATGAATATGTGCTTTTATTTCACATCAAAAAAAAAAACAAAACTTTTTGCATTTCAGTCAAATGGTCATAACTTTGTAAAGGTAAGACCTCTGTGCTTCGAAAAGGACATTTCGGAAAGGTAAGAGGCAGAACTATCTTCGAATAGAAAAAAAAAATAGGAGTTACCTGCCATCTGACTGAGCAAATTGAGGTTATGTGCACGTTCCTATGCCTTTTTTTTAAATTTTCTTTTTTTAAAGCTCGTTATCTTGGTGACTTCACTTTATTTTTAATTTTTCTTTAATGATTATGAAAGCGCTTCTAAAGACCTTTCAAAAAAACAAAAAAATCTGACCACTGGTTCAGAAGTTAGCAATTTTACCCTACTACCCTCCGACCACCAATCCCAAAATTTTCAAACCCCTGCCATTTCGCACACTTGCATTTCCGGGGATGGTCGTAATGGACATATCTTCATAAAATGAGACAACGAACACGCTGGTGAAATTTGGCGGGTCGTGACTGAATCACCCTGTATATATATATTACTATATATTAGAGTTCGTCGCAAAAATTTGATTTTAGGATATCATCACTTTTTTACGGTTTTTCCATGAATAAAAAAAATGGCGTTATTATTTTTTTTAAATTTTAACTCCTTCCACTGGCACGCGGTGGCCAGAAACGCTAATTTATGGTCCCTTTTACTACACAGCAAAAAGAGGATTTATACGAAATTTTAGCCTGACATTCGATTCTACACCAAAAATTACACAGTAAGTATGTCAAAATGATACACCAAAACCCCAGGACACGTAAACTTAATTTTGGGGCGTAGAATCCAGAGGTATACTATGTTTCAATAGGTTAGGTCAAAATAAAAAGATATTTCAATTTTAAATTTGCATTGACTCAGGTGATTTTTTGAGTGTTTTTTAAAAATAAAAATTTTTTTTATAAATTATTTATTTTTTTTTTGTTTATTTGTCTAAACTTAAAAGTCTTAAGTCCATTTTTAGAAGGACACAATCCGAAACGTCAAACTTATACTGATATCTGTTAGCTCAGTGTCATATGGTTCGAATCTTCAAATTTCATTAAAAACCAAAATTAAATAGTAAAAAAAAAATTGTTTTTTTTAGTTGAGATTTTTAGAAATATCTAAAGTGGGCTTCTAAGGTCATTTGTTTTCATCCGACCTTTCGTTGGATATTCCCAACATTTAATTCACAATATATTTTACATATACGCAACATAAAACATAAAATTAATTTTAAAAAATGTAAAAAATAAATAAAAGTAAAATATCACAGTAAAATCCTCTAAAAACTAGTATCACAGATGAAGTTAGAAACTAATATCAACTAATATTTTTAGTTAAATATTATTAATTTTTCCATCGGTTTTATATTTATGCCGGTTAAACTCTTCTACTTTTTTTAACTAACGAAATTTAATGAAATTAATGTGTAATTATAGTTTTGCAACGCAGTGTAAAATTCCGGATTTGAGATTTCTGAAATCATAAACTCACAAAATTTACATTTTTGTTCACAAGAACGACTCTAGCTCAAGCGGGTGAGCACTTGCAAAAAAGTATATGCTATGTACTTTTAATGAAAATTAACAAAAAAAAAAAGTTGAGATAAAAATTCATACAGTTAAAGAAAAAGAAGATTTATGCATTTTAATAGTGAAAAAGCCTGAGAAAATCAAATTTTTCTACAAAAACTAACTTGTTCGGAGTAAAATTGTTGAAATAGAGCCATTATTTCATGGCTCCACAGTTTCTCCTTCCTAAAAACGGCAAAGATAATATTAGTTATATATATTGGTATATGAAATTATATATAATTAGATATAGTTGCTGAGAAAAACTAAGAACTGTTTGTATCAACTTTTTTCTAATTATATCAAATTATATCTAATTCAATACAATTTTATATAAAATACAAAAATTTTAATGGTTACAAAATTCGGATGAAATTTTATATAATACATCATTTTATCTAAGTACATCAAATTGTACAAAATTGTATTTCATTGCATCGAATTGAATGTAATATCGAATTTGATATAATTAAATTTTTTTTTAAGTGGGCGTTGTGGTGTAATGGTTAGCGCGTTGAACTGTTACACAGATGGTCCCGGGTTCGATTCCCGGTGACGACAACATCAATTTATAAAGATAATATGTATGAGTTTTCTATCACTTATATGTATCGCTGCGCCCACCTTCGGTGTTCCCATAGCACTTAACCCCACCCAAGTAATATAATGAATCAGGGCTATGAAAAAAAAGCTTCAATAAATTCGCCAGCTCTACATCAGGTGGCGAGCAACAACTGTTCTAAGACTTATCTACTCGCGCAATTACAGTGTTGCCATGTTTAAAGTCCTTCATCTTTCACCACCTTTCATCTCTCCACTATCCAATTTCCAACGAAAGCAACACATTAATTAATAGGAAGAATTTCCTGAGTGTTGCTTCTAAAGGGTGTCCCAAGAAGAACGCAATTTTTAAATCTGGCAACATTCGAAGTGTCATTGTTTGGCATTTGAACAATTGTTATTGTTTGCTAGTGGAAGGTACGAGGTTAGTAAAAATGGAGCGCTACACGAATGAACAACGCATTCTCATTGTGAAATTGTTTTACCAAAATGGTGAAAGTTTTGCGGCTACAGTTCGCAAATTGCGATCAATTTGGGGTCACAATAATGCTCCAAAAGAGTCAACTGTAAAGAGATTAATGGATAAATTTGCCGAAACTGGGTCTGTTAGTGATGTAAAGACAACAACGCGCCATCGACCAGGGGGTGAGG
Source organism: Delia radicum (assembly GCA_021234595.1). Lineage (NCBI taxonomy): Eukaryota > Metazoa > Arthropoda > Insecta > Diptera > Anthomyiidae > Delia > Delia radicum. Next base: position 40,703,724 of record CM037855.1, on the reverse strand, counting down.
AAAATCCTCCAGTGATTCACGATAAGCAAATGCATCCTCAACGTGTCACTGTGTGGTTTTTGGGCTGGAGGAATCATTGGACCTTTTTTTATGAAAATGAGGCAGGTTAAGCGCAAACAGTCAATGGTGTTCGGTATCGTGAAATGATAACCAGTTTTTTCTTGCCTAGAATTGAAGAAATGAATGTGGAGGGCATGTGGATCCAACAAGACGGCGCCACATGTCATACAGCCAGAGAAACAATTCAATTGCTGCATCAGTCATTTCCCGGTCGTGTTATTTCGCGTTTTGGAGATCAGAATTGGCCGCCTAGATCGTGCGATTTAACACCATTTTTTTTTCTTTGGGGTTTTTTGAAGTCGATGGTTTACGCGAATAAGCCGACGACGACTCAAGCCTTAAAAGAGGAAATTGGACGCTGCATTAATGAAATACCGCAGCATTCATGCAAAACGGTCATTGAAAATTTCATTAAAAGATCGCATGCATGCCAGCAAAGCCGCGGCGGCCATCTGCACGATATATTGTTCCATACATAACCTCATTCTGTCTACTTTAGGATATAATAAAGTTTCACGATTTTTTTTTAAATATCTGTGTTTTATTTAAAATTTAAAAATTGCGCTCTTCTTGGGACACCCTTTATTTAAAATAAAAGTTGACGTATTTTAGATACAATTAAATATATGTTCTTATTTTCCGGAACAAATTTGATCTCATCGCATGTCTAATTTATATATAATTTTTATATAACAATTTTTTTTACTTAAGTTTGGAAATGCCCTTAAGGGCGATTTTTAAAGAGCGGTGATTTTTCAAGAGCAAATATAACGCATGAAATTTTTTCAGTGCATGTAAATAAAAAATTAAAAATTTTTATTTTTCGTTTGACTAATCCCGCTTTTTGATTCCAAACAGTTGGTCACGTTAAGTATAAATGAAAAAATTTCATTATTTACATACTTTTGCAAATGTAAACAAAACACAGCTGATTGCAGTAAATACCCCTATTTTTGGTAAAATGGCATATTTTTTTATCACACACTGTATGTAGTTTTAATTGTTCTTCTTATCACTATTTCAAAAAAAAAAATTTAAACCTAAATTTCGTATTTTTTTTTTTTACAAGGTAGAAAAGTTAACAACAACAAAATAAGTTAAGAAAAAGTAAAGAAAAAAAGTTAATTATATTGTTAAAACAATAGAGCTTTTTTAACTTCGAACAAAGAAAGGTTAAGACTAGTATTTGTTTAAAACAAATACGTACATTAAGTCAAGAACATGTTGAAATAGAACATGTTTTTTTGGTTTTAATATATTTTTTATGCTAATAAGACAAGTGAAGATATATTAACTTACGACAGTTGTGTATTTACCTAAGTTGTATATAAGTTGAGAAATACTACGACGATGACGAGGTAATTCGCGCAGGCGGCAACCATCATCATATTCGTCATTATTTTTATGTGCCATTCTTTTTTATTTTGTTTTTGGTAAAAGCTGAAATATTTATTTTATTTTTTTTTTTTTTTGCTTAAATATTTATTTTATTTTTTTTGCTTAAAGATACTTTTTAAGTGGTTTAACGGTTTTTGGTCAAAACAAAAACCAAGAAAAAATAATTTCACTATTTTTTTATTTAATTTTTTTTTTTTAATTTTTGGTAATATTTTTAACTTTTTTAAAAATAATTATTGAAATGTTTTAAAACTATTTTATTTTAATATTTTTTTATAAAAAATTCTTAAACGCTTATATTTTTATTGAAAATTGTTATAAACTGATATTATGTTGAATCGAAAAAACGTCACGAATCTTGTTTATAAATTGTATACGTTCTACTTTTTCCATTTGCAACAACAACCTTAACGTATTGTTGTTGTTGTTGTTAATTTTTCATTATTTAAACAACAACAAATTTCGTATTATTATTTAAACCACCGCAGCACATCACGTTAACAACGTTTTTCCGTACCAACATTCCCGTTCCGAACGCGAATCACCATTATCATTCATTGAATCGACCGACCAACCAACCTACCAACAACCACTCACAAAGAACTTCGTTTTGTTAATAATATTAACTAAAATTAACAAAAAAAAAAAAAAAAATAAAAAACAACACATTGCGGTTAAAGAAAAAGAGTCAAGAGCATTTATTCACGTTATTTGCTGTAATCAGCGCTGCCAACTTTGGCGATTTATATCCATTTTGACGATTTTTGATTTGAAATATGATAAAATGATGATTTTACAAAATGTGACATTTTACCACTCGATTTACGGCAATCGGACATATACCTATGTTTACTGAACCGGTAATTTTGACCGGTACATGGTAATTGTATTTATTTCCCGTGTAGAAACGGTAATGACATGTCATTACTTTTCTCACTACCCTACAAGTTATGACACCACCTTACGCTCTGCATTACTTTAACACACATAATAAGGACTTGCTAATAACTAGTTAATTTTCCCCTTATTTCATTACAACAAATAATGCGTTACCCATAAGTACCCATTATTTTAAACATAAACTAATGATCTAAAAATTGTTTGAAAATCTAGTTTTAGACTTATTACTTTTTCACTTCCCGTAAGTAGATATCGTCACCTAAAATGCAAAAGGGCGTAAGTAACAAAGTTTCCAAAACCGGTTTATTGATGATTATGATTCATTTGGCTAAACTACTTGCCTACGCAAAAATTTGGACTAAATAGCGGTTTTATAAAAAAAGTTCGAATCTTGTATGTTTTTGTTTTAGCGCATTTTTTCATTGCCCTGTAAAATATTGAAGTAGTGTTGAGTGATTGTGAAGCACTGTATCGAACTACATTTCTAACACAAAAATTGTTTGGTTCTACGATTAAAAACTTAAATTCATATTTTTCTTGAATACCATTTTTTGTATACCCAAATTTTGTGAAACCAAATATCGGAAAAAAAAATTAAAATTAATATTTCGTCAAGTAAATAGGTCGGTGATTTTAAAATTCTATTCCGCAAAATGAGTATTGCGAGTTGTGTTCTTAAGACTCGAATGCGTTTGTAAAGCAACTAATAATAAAGAACATCAAATGGTGATATCTCGTAATTACAAATAACGTGGTTAAAACGAAATTTTTTTTGAGTAAAATTTCACTTGTTTTATTGAAATATAAGAAGTTTTCGGAATGACGATCTCTCATTGTCAAAATGACGGTTTGGACGATTTTTTTAAAAAAATAACGAATGACGATTTTTTTTAACAAATTGGGTTGGCGGCAGCACTGGCTGTACTCCTAAATAGAGTCAAAGCCCAATAAACAACGCCAGCCAACTCAAGAAAAGCAAATAACAATAAAAATATAAAAAATTAAATAAAACATAAAGATAAAATATAATTATACTACAAATAAAAAAAAAAAAAAACATGAGCGCATAAAAATGACAAAAACAACTTATTAAACACCTTAACGTTTTTCAAAACTCTTTTTCGTTTATAGTTTAAAGAATATTTTTATTTTTTTTTTTGCTTGAAATATGAGTTTTACACACAAACGCAATCAACAGAAACGGAAATATGCCTTAATGTACACTCAAATAAAAAAGTCTGTAAAAATTACTGAAAAATCGGTAATTTTACAGAAAAATTATCTATTTTTAAACCACCAACCCGTTTACCTAAACTTAGCGAAACTTGTCTAAAATCAACAAATTAGTTTTACTAAAAATTAGTAAACTGTTATTATGCCAGTGTAGAAGAGCATTACCAGTAGTTATAAAAGTACATATTTGGTAATGGTAAGTACTTACAATTGTCATTACAAATGTCATTACTTTTATATGGGGATGTCGTGCAAAATAATGATAAATCATTATTAAACACCTTACAAAAAATAGAAAAATATGTGGTTACCTATATGTTTACCAGTATGGACAAAAATAATGAATGTATATTTTTCTTATTGAAATTATTTTTTAATAAAATGTGCCCATAAGGTATTTGAACCCGGGACTCCAGATTACCAGTCAACCGCTCAACCATCTGAAAAAAACGTAAATGACTTGCTTGCACAAATTGTCATTACTTTCCAGCTTACAAAAAGTTAAAAATAAGTAGTTATATATGTACTTACTAGAGTTGAAAAAATAATGAGTTTTAAAATAGATTTTTAAATTTTTTTTTTGAGATCATTACTTTTATATTTAAAATTATGATAAAAATAAGTAGGGTGGAAGGGGAAGCTTTCACCAGTGAGACACAAATACAAATCATCCGCCACATCAACCTTTAACTCCGACTAAAGTAAATTTCCCCTAATGTGTAATGTTATTAAATAATGAAAACCCAACACTACAATGTAACGTTAAAATTGCATACAAACTGATTGATTATTGGCCAACACATTAAAGACATTTTAATATAACGGTTGTAGTATTAACGAAAAATAAACAAAACAAAAACATTGAAAAAACTACTGTTTTATTAACCAAAACTGCTACAGGGTGTGTTAAATATTTTAATCAAACAATGTTGTTAGTTTTTATAAACCTTGACTTCTATTGTACTATTTTATACGTATTAACAACACACGTGACCTACCCAAATGTTGTGCACCCTGTGTGTGAGATTATGTATTTGTCAGAGCTAGAAAAGAATTAATTCTTTAATTCATTTCTTTAAATGCATTAAATTTTTTTTTTTTAATTTTCGTCTGTAAAAGCATTTTTATGGAACAAATTCTTAAGCTTAATTCTCGAAAAGTTTTAAATTATTTGAATGAATTCTTTTTGGAATAATTCAAAATTATTTAAGTTCCTGTAGTGTATGATAAAAGATTTCATTTACTTCGTCAAATGATTCAGTGCAAAATCTGCTAATTTTTAAAGTTTTTATTTTAAATTGTAATAATAAATATGTTAAAATAAACTAACTTCGTTGGAGTTTAACTGGTTTCCTTCGTTTTTCTAGTCAAAATCTGAAATTTTATTTAAACAACACAGTAAGGTGTCTTAAATTTCGCCATGAAGCAAAAAAAAAGTTAAGAGGAAAAATTACAATTTTAATAATTTTTGAATCACTATATTTCGCAATAAAAATGTTTACCCACAAAAATCTTCCAAACGACTAAAAAATCCCCAAAATCTAGGCAGAAACCCCCTAACAATGACGAAATTTGTCACATTTAACTGAAATATATGTATAAAAAAGAATAACGTTACTCACTCACTGGGGAGTCAGTACCATTAAAGCGAGGCCATACCACTAAAGCGAGGAACTTGAAATTTTGTATGTTGGTACCTTATCGCGAGTAGATTTCTGTATTGAATAGATTTATGAAAATCCCCACGGGGAGTGGCAAAAAGTGAAAAAATATACCCCTAGGCGGTCTTTATAGAGCGGATATTTGGAAATTCCTGCGGGGAGGGCGGTAAGGGAAAAAGTCTCCTCCTTGGCGTCCTGGCCAAACCTATAATGCGAGAAACTTCAAATTTGCTATATGGGTATCACGAGAAGACGGGATTTCTGACAATTACCACTGGGAGGTTCCAAAAGGCAAAAATATCCCCCTTGGCGGTCTTGCCAAACCGTTGATGCTAGGGTCTTGAAATTTGGTACATGAGTTTCTAATCAGAAATAGATCTTTATAAAGTGGATTTTGGTAATTCCATTGGGTAGTGGCATAAAGGTTAAAAGTCTCTCCCTTGGAGGCCCAAATCCCTTTGGTAAGAAATTTGAAAATCAGTTTCTATGAATTTCACTTAGCTAACTTTTATAATACTTTTTGGATTTCTGGATATGAATGTGGTAAAAACGGGGGATAGGGAAAACTCACCCCGGCGGCTAGGCCAAAACTCTAATGCAAGGAACTTAGAATTTGGTATGTGGGGACCTTATCGCGAGAAGTAGGTTTAAATAGTTAAAAAAAAGTCTCCCCTTGAAAAACCGCAAATTGCTTAAAAATAGTTTATGCTTTATTATTGCTTGTTATCCCCGTTTTCCGAAAAGTGTTTCAAAAAACACTAAAACAACAAGAAAACCAAAATACCTCAAAGATTCTAAATTTGTTTAACTATTTTGCTCAAATTCAATAATCAATTTTTTATGAACTTTTATATTAAAAAGATAAAAAAAAATCGAAGAAAAAGTCTCGAAAAATTTATATTCATCTTAACTTTAATAAAGAGCTGTTTTTGTACTTCATCCAAAAGCGGGATTCGACTGACGAAAAACTGCGATCTATCTGTCTAAAACTGATAAATTTATAAAAAATTTAGTTACTCATATTTTTTACTATATCCCTCGATATTAAAAAGATTTCTTTAAAAATTACCCTGCAACGCTGAGGAATACTATGGGATTTTAAGGAAATTTTTCCATTAAAAAAAAACCCTCTTATTTTTTTATTCTCATGTGAAATTTTTAAAAAATTTGCTATAGAAAATTCGAAGATTCCAATAAGAAAGTTTATTAAGAAAATCAGATTAAAAATACGAAATTAAAAGAGCGATTTTTTAAAATATTTGCGATTTTTAAATTTTGTCTATTTTTTTGCAATTTGCGCATTTTTTCAATTTTTTTTTCAAAATTTTCCTAACTTTTGGAGTTTTTTTTTAATTTTGTAAATTTTTTTTAATTTTTAGGATTTTTTTGGCGTTTTTTTTTTAATTGTTGCGATTTTTTATAATATGAGCGATTTTTGAATTTTTGACAAGGTAATTTTCAATTACAGCGATTTTTCTAAATTTTGGCGATTTTTTAAATTATAGCGATTTTTTAATTTTATCAATTTCTTCCCAAGTTTTTAGTCAATTTTTTTTGCTGAAAATTTTAATTAAAGTTTTAATAGAATCTACAAAAAATTTCTTTGAAATTGAAAACAATATTTAAATTAATTTTTAATAGATGTGATTAAATAGCTACAAATTATTATAATTGATACTACAATTATCTTAATAGGACCGAATTCAATTAAACTTTTAATTGAATCCACAAATATTTTTATTGAAAGTCGATTTTAGTTTCTTATATGTAACAGCTAGATGAACAGAATGGCATATGAACATTTTTTAATTCGAAAATAATTTTGCCTTAATTGAGCTCATATTGAATTAGTTCTTTCAAAGTTCTCGTATTTATATTTTTAAATATAAATTAGTACCAGTAAACGCAATTTATTCATTAGTTGTAGTAGTAGTTGAAGTAATAGTAGGAGACGTCGTTAAATGTGGTGTCATTTGTATAAAATGTTTATCTTAATTACATTTTTATAGTTACAATATTTAACATAATAGTTGTAGTTGTCGGTTAAATATGGATACAACAAAAACATTAGAGTAACATTTTTTGCTAAAACTAATAAAAATTAGTTTAAATGACGTTATAGAAAAAATAGCTAAAACTAGCATAATTTTTTTGCTAAATATTAGTACTATAAGAATAGAGAAAAAAAATCTGTCGAATCTACAAAAATTTAGATATATTGGAAGAAAATTTTAGTTAATTGAAAATAACAAATTAATTTGCTAAAGTCAGCAAAAAATTTGCTAAATATTAATAGGCAAAAAAATCATAAAAAATGTAAAATTTTAAAAAAAAAATTTTTAATGTCAATAAAAATCTGACCTTCTAAAAAATTAGCAATCTACAATTTTTTACCAAAAATTTCTATTGATTTCAGCAAAATATACTGTTATCTGAATTCTACTAAGTTTAAAATAAAAATAGCAAATATTTTGTTGATATTAAAGTTTTCGTTTGCTGTTTTTAGTCTACAAATAGTTAGTAAAAGTTATTGCTAATTATAGCAAAGTAAATTGCTATTTTCAATAAACTAAACTTCACTCAGAAAATGCTTACCGTAACTACATGTCAGTCATTCGTGTAGTAAATGGTAAAAGTCATTTTAACTGTAATTGTAGTCATTTTACTATGGGAAATGTAAAATAACTATTTTTGACAGTCATTAAAAATTAACTAACCAAAAATACCGTATTTTAGTACGAGTTGTTTTGCGTAGTTATTTTGGCAAACAATGCATTTTTCCGTGAGGAAGTGAATACTTTGTGTGCACTAGTAAAACCACAATTTAAGTAGCTTTAAAGGTAGAGGTATCAATGACTCTCGTAGATTAAGCCGTTAAAAAGATATGAAATATTATGTACGACTACACTTACATTACTATGTAGGTAAAGACCACTGCAAATGTAGTTAAAAACAAATGAAATTTCACATAAAGAAAGGACGAATTACATTTCAGTAAATTCAACTAACATTGTCATTTGTTTTTTAACGTTCAAAAAATGAACCACAATTGTAGTATTTTTTTTATTTTTTTAAATAAAAAAAAAACTACTGTAAAAAATTAATGTAAAATCATAATACAGTCATCTGATGTGGTTTGTTTTTTTAAATGAACTACAAGGTTAATAAAAAATTTAATTTGTCCTCCAAATGACTGACATTAAAAATACAGAAACTGTATTACAACCCAAACAACTACATATATTTAAAGCAGAAGTTCCCTGAGTGTACTATTTTAAAGGTTTGAATATATTTTATAATTTGAAACGCGATATTTCAAGATCGGCTCCGATAAGCTGTCCTACGTTTGGACGAATTTATTTATATATCATCTTCTGTACCAAGTTTAATTGAAATCAGAAGGGGTGGAGGAAATTGAGTGGTTGATTTAATATGTTTTCAGACAAGTATAAAAAAGCATCATGTTAAAAAACTTCAATTAACTTGTAGAAAATATATTTTTCTTTAACTGCTTACATTAAATTCAAATATAATCTCCAAAACAAATTACAATTTTCAAATATCTCGTAAACCGCGATTTTAAGTCAAAAATTAAATTTTTGGCAACGCCACAAAAATTGATAAAGTTTTTTTTTAGATAGCACAAAATAGGGGAGTAGGTTTCCATGAAATAAATCGCCAAATAAAAAATATTAAACAATGGTATACATGTGCGAATTTTTTTTAGAATTCAATCAAAAAATGTAATTTTGAGAATTTTTTAAAATTTTTAAATTTAAACCGCCATAACTACGCTTCTTGCAGAAAGTGATTCACGCAAACGGATTTGAAGTCAGTAAATAGTGGTTTATTATCGTGTGAAATCCTATTAATGTGCCATAAAGTTTAAAAAAATAAATTTTTTTTTTTAAATTGATTGTTCGGCTTGAGGTCAGCAAATTGAAAATATTTTATTTTAAATCTCGATATTTCGAACAACGATCGTTGTTTATAATCAGGAGAGATATTTTGATTACATAAATATCAGCGAAAAAAAAATTGTTTGTACTGCACCGATAAATATCTTGTTTACTACTGTAGTAAACAAACAATTTTTGTTTCCGCGGTTATTTATGTAAACAAAATGTCTCTTCTCCTGATGATGAACAACTGATCGTTGTTCGAAATGTCGAGATTTAAAATAAAATAAATGAATTGATTAAATTAAAAATAAAGTCTAAATTGTTATAATTGTCAATTTTCTGACTTCAATTTATAACAAAAACATAAAAGGTTAACAATACATACTTTTCAAACAAAAAAATAAAAATTTTAACTCTTATTTAAATAATTCTTCTTATTTTAAACGAGGTTAATTAATTTTATTATTTTTTTTTTTTCTTTTTTTTTTTTTTTTTTTTTAAATTATATAATTACAAATTATATACTATATTACCCTAACCGAGCACTAGCTACTATGGCCTTCGGTGCGTTGTAGCGAAAACAGACCAGTGCATCTGGTGGGAATCGAACCCACGACCCCCGCACTGATAAGCCAGCACGCTACCAACTAGCCTACCGGGGCGCACTATTTATTATTTATAATTATTTATTTCCAATATTTCGTCTCCACATTGGGTGACTTTAATCATTATTAAAACAAGTTTTTCAATCAAATTGTAATAATTGCTCCCTGAAGATGTCACCCAATGTCGAGACGAAATATTGGAAAAAAAATAATTATAATTAATAAATAAATAATCTTAAGCTAGTTTCAAATAAGAAGAATTAGATAAAAGAAGATCAAAGAAATCTTAACATTCTTATTTTAAATATATCTGCAAAACACATTTTATAATTAAAATCTAAGGGTCACATAGTTTCTTATGTCGATTCACCATAAGAATGTGCAAAAGGGGGAAAAGTTTAACCTCCCCCCCCCCCCCCCTTCTGAACAATAAAATTCAGACGTAAACTTTCAACTTTTGTCTGATTTGACAGATAATTTGTTTTATCCTTCCGCTGAACGATTCGTCCGTATGTTCGTTATCTTGTGAAAAAAGTGAAAGAAACTGGCATCCTCATCGATAAACCAAAGCGTGAAAAGCCGATACACGTATATTTTGTTGTGCCCTCTACCAGAATCCGTTGTAGGAACCTTGTTATTTTGTAAAAAGTTTGATTTTGTTGTCCACTGTACAAATCGTCTAACAAAAATCCAAATTTCATAGATTTTCACTGAGAGAACTTCCCTTGTTTGTCATCAAAGCATATGACACCATGACAAATGTCAAGATTGTTTATCAAAAAGGTATCACACAAAAGCTTAAAAAATAATGTTTCACAGGTTTTTATCCGGTTTTAAAACTTGTTGTATTATAAGAACTTGTTCTAAGGTTATTGTATTAATAATAATTTAAATATATTTGATCTTGATCGCGTTTAATGTTACTTGGAAATTGTTAAAACATTAGTAAATTTTTTATATTTTGTACTTACATAAGTTGAACTCTATGTTGAAGTATGACACCCATAAGATACAGCTGACATAATAATGATCAAAATGTTGATTTCAATATTAAAGCAGGTTTTATTAGTTTTATATTAAACTTAATTATGATAAAAACTTTTTAATTGATTTCATTTAAAACATTTTTTGCTTTTCATAAATTTCGTAATAAATTTATTTTTAAGACTTGAAATCTTGATTTTTGTTTGTTTTCAATTTAAAACACTTTAGAGAATTTTGATGTTTGTCTAGGCAAAAGTTTAACTTAAAAAAAAACAACAACAATGAATGTATGAGATACTATTTCAATTTGTTATAAACTGACAAGGAAACTACACAGTGGCGAATCCGCAGATTTTAATGAAACTTTTTTTTTTTTTTTTTTTTTTTTTTTAAAAGAGAAGCAACACTCAGGAAATACTTCCTATAGTTAGTGTGTTGCTTTCTTTGGAAAGGGATAGTATAGAGATGAAAGGTGGGGAAAGATGAAGGGCTTCAGACATGGCAACACTGTAATTACGCGAGATGATAAGTCTTAGAACAGTTGTTGCTCGCCACCTAATGGAAAGTTGGCGAACTTATTGAAGCTTTTTGGTTCATAGCACTGATTCATTATTTTACTTCGGTGGGGTTAATTGCTATGGGAACACTGAAGGTGGACATTGCGATACGTATGAGAGATAGAAAAAACTCATACATATTATTTTGATGTTGCCGGCACCGGGGATCGAACCCGGGACCTTCTGTGTAAAAGTCCAACGCGCTAACCATTACACCACAACGCCGTCATATAGACAGTCGCAATTAATTTTTAATTAATATGCATTTGACAAATTTAATTTCGGAAGGTTGAGGTTAAGAAGAAGAATAAACGCGTTTCTCTAAAAATTATAAACACTATTAGTTTTTAAATCCGACTAGACTAGTTTCTGACTTTTTATGGACAGGCGTCATCAGTGATTTTACATTTAAATTGTATTAATTTTTGTGAAAATGTTAAGTTTTATTTGATCTTCTTTTATTTAATTCTTCTTATTTTAAACGAGCTTAAGATCATTTATTTATTAATAATAATAACTTATTTCCAATATTTCGTCACCACATTTGGTGACTTCTTCAGGGAACAATTATTACAATTTGTAATAACAAATTTACAAAATTTGTAAGAACAATTATTACAATTTGTAATAATTGTTCCCTGAAGAAGTCACCCAATGTGGAGACGAAATATTGGAAATAAGTAATTATAATTAATAAATAAATGATCTTAAATTCGTTTAAAATAAGAAGAATTATTATTTGTGTGTTATTATTGTCAGATCGTCTATACAGTGTAGCTCAAAACATTTGCAACCATGGCACCTGTTTGAAAAACACCTTCATTTTAATGAAAATAAAAATATAGAAACGAAGATTAAAACGCTAAATTATTCTTTATTATTTCAATTTTAAGGATTATGTAACATAAATTACTTATCGACAACGATTTGTTGATAATCTACAAAATAATGTTACAACTCATATATAACTCTGCTCAAAACATTTGCAACTTATTTATTATACATGACTTCGATAATTAATAAAATTTAAATTTTTTGTTAGTAATTAATATCTTTTGGAATGCTATTCCACTGCTCTTTTACGTCAACGTAATCCTCAGGTTTTTTGAAAACTTTATTACCAATCTTTCGTTTCACGATCTCACAAAGGTTTTCTATGGAATTAAGGTCAGATGACTGGGCAGACCAATCAAGCACACACAATTTTTCATTGGCTATCCATTGTTTAACCACCTTAGACGTGTGCTTGGGGTCATTGTCGTGTTGAAACACCTAAGCAAGCGGCATTTTCCAAGATGCATATGGCAACATTACGTCAGACAAAATGTTTCTGTAATCATCTGACCTCATGATTCCATCGATTTTATGAATCGGGCCAATTCCTTGCCCGGAAAAAACACCCCCAGACCATAATGTTGCCCCACCATGTTTGACAGTACCTTTTGTATATCTTGGATTAAGACCTTCCCCTTTTGGTCTTCGCACCAGACACCTGCCATCCGAACCGTGTAGGTTAAAGTTTGATTCATCAGAAAATAGAACACATTTCCACTTCTGCTAAGACCAATTAAGATATTTTTTTGCAAACTGAAGGCGAGCTAACCTATTTTTTCAGAAATGAACGGTTTTTTTAACAGTTTTGTAAGCTCTAAGTCCGGCGTCTACGGCTCTACGTCTGATCGTTTGTGCGGATATATCAAGTTGAAGCGAATTTTTTATTTCTCTTGATGATATTTGAGGGAATTGTTGTATAGTTCTTTTTATTTTTCGGTCCTCTTTTGGTGTAGTCTTACGTTTTCTGCCACCTCCTATGCACTGTTTTGGTGTTTCCACTACTAATAACACGCGATACTGTTGATTTATTAACATTATACTTTTTTGATATTTATTTTTGAGATACACCTTTGTTATAATAGTCGATTATTTGCTTTTTAATGTGCTGATTATATTTATTGCCAACCATTTTATTATTTTTTTTGGAAATATAGCACATGGGCCGAACCGATCAGTTTATGACAAATCAACTAAGTGAAATTTATTTGGAAATGTTTTTTTGTCAATCTAGTTCATTTTTACAATGATCTTCTTTTTACCGTTATAATAATGCGAAAATAACACGATAGAAAATGAAAATTAGAGAAGGTAATAGGTAGTTGCAAATGTTTTGAGCAGACTTAACCAATTTTTTTTTTTATACTTGGAACGATATATTTATTTTTTCAATCATAATTTAGAAAGATGACTAAATAAGGACTATTTCTTAATAGAAGTATTAAGTATAAAGCCATTATTATCTTAGTATCTTCTCAAATTATTTCACTGCAAGGGGAGTTGCAAATGTTTTGAGCAGCACTGTCTATGATACATTTTTCAACAACCTGCGGCTGTAAGAATCAAACCTGCGCTTCTTACATTACAAACGTAACAATACCAAATTATGACCGTTTAGCGATCACACCCAAGTACGGCCTTGAATCTAATGCAGCTAAATTGCAGTTTTCTTTCCTATTAGCTTTTCTGTTATTGTATAGAAGTGGCCAAAACTAAGAAACACAAATATTCTATTTTCAGATTTTTGTTTATTTTTCTAATCTCCTCCTTCTCTATTTTACAACGTTAAAAGATTGACGTATGGTTTTTAAGTTCAGTAGACAACTTTGCGTTCATGTTGAGACATCGCCACAGGACAAATTTTATAATGTATTTTGGTACACAGAAAAAACTAAAAACGGGTTTCAATTAAAATTTAAAATTTAAAATTTATTGAATCAATTAATATTTTAATTGATTGTGCACCTATGACGGCAATGATAATATCAATTAAACCTTTTATTAAAATTAAGAAGGAAAAAAAAGTTATAAATAACTTCTACAAAAAAAAAAAATATGATACTCAAAAAAAAGTGTGTGATCTATACGTTGGTATGTGTGTTTTTTGCAATGCTGAGTCTGTTTGTGTGTGTGTGCTTGTTTTGTTTGTTAACTTCAAAAGTATTTGGTATTTTATACTGAAAATTTTCTATTTATGCATACAGTGTATGAAAAAAATAATATGATAATTGCGCCTAAAATAAAATATGTATTTAGTATATTTAAAAGTCAATTAAAATATTAATTGATTCAATTAAATATTTGTTTAGAAACAAATTAAATTCGAATCTTTAATTAGATATGCATATCTTAAAGGTCATAAACGTTTTCAAATTTTACATGTTTGGCGGATTTTGTTTCGCAATATAGGTATTCGAATTCGTTAAACAACGAGGACATTACGTAAAAAGTAATTTAAAGTATATTGTGCAGTAACTTTGATCCACTAATGCTACTTTAATGGTAAAAAGTTGTTAAAAATGCATTTTTAGAAAATACACTTTATGCGAGAGGTTTTTGTTTCTAAATTACAGGAAAAAGTGATTTTTATTATTAACCCTTTGACTACCCTTGTACACTATAGTGGTATATCTCCTAAACTAGCAAAGCTAGAAACCCGTAATTTGGCACTTAGCTTTATCTAATAACCAGAACAGAATCAAATAAAGCATTTTTGAATAATCGAATATTTTAGCGGTGGGAAGTTTCAAAAATTCGATTTTGATGCCCATTTTTTGTAGGTAGAAGGGGTAATACATGTAAAACTTTTGTTTTTCTTTCTAATTTAAGGACCCCAAACAAGAATCTGAAGTCCAAATATAATTATATCCACAAACAAAAAGTCGCCAGTGAAAGGGTGAATAAAATAGTGTCCATATTGTGATTGGTAACAATTTTGCAGAAAAAAAGTTATAACCCTACTGCATAGTTTCCTTGTGAGTTAATACTACGCTGCGTTGCATAACTATAATTACAAATGATTTTTGGCTAGTTTTACTAATATAACAAACATTTTTTTTTAAACTTATAACTGTTTTAAAGAGTATAATAACTTATCTCTTATTGTGTAAAATTTAAGAGATTACTTTATTTATTATATTATTTAAGAGAAAAATTGTATAATAATTTTTTGTTAGTGTTTCATAACTATAATTATATATAACGCTAAACAAAGAAATATAGCAAATAAAGACAAATTGAAGAATTATTTTTGGGTTTTTATGCAATTTTAATCAATTTGGAATAAAATCCCGCTTGATTCATATCTAAGTGATTTTGAAAAAGAGCACACTTCAGCCTAGTTAAAAAGTTGCTTAAGTTTTCGGGAAATTGCTAGAAAAATAAACCGTTCACATGTGGTTGTCACAAATTTCGCAAATAATCCGAGTGCTTAGGTAAAATTAAAACAGGCGGCCCGAAAAACAAGCTTTCTGATCGGGACTGGCGTAAAATAATCAAACAATATTCAAACTGTGCCAGCAACACAATTAAGAGTCTCAACCAGATGTAAGGTAAATGTGTCCAAATCAACCATAAGTAGGCTCTTAAAGTTTTCCCAGATAATCTTACTCGCCAAAAGTTGATGTCTATGCCAATGTTATTACCTCGCTACAAAACTGCTCGAATTGAATTCGCTAAAATGAATTTACAAACCAACTGGTGAAAGGTAAGTTAATAATCGCTGTTGTTGGTAGGACTGTTTAAACATAAATTTCTTTTAAATGTGATTTGTTCTGATGAGAATGAGTTCAATCTTCATGGTCCAGCTGATTTTAACATCTTTTGGAGAGACCTATGTAAGAAACCACGATATTTCACAAAAACAAATTTGAAGGCGGATCCGTTTGGTTTGGGGCACTTGTTGATTCAACGGTATGGTTGATTTGGCATTTCCAAGCAACAGAATAAATTCTTCTGAGTACATTACAGTATTAGAATTATTGGTGCAATTTTTTGAAAATTGCAACGAAAAAGAATTAATGGCTATCATCAAAAAATATAAGAGTATTGGAATGGTCCGCATGTTTTCCGGATCAAAACATTAATAATATTTGGGGAGTATTAACCCGTCGAGTTTAAGCAGAAAACTGTTAATATGAAAGCGTTTTTCATCTAAAAGAAGCAGTTATTGAGATCTATAATGGAAGAACTTCGAATAAATCTGGTATACAGTATGTCTGATCGAATTTTCGAGTAAATTCAAAAAAGGACGCCTCAAGCATTATTAAAACTGCTGCGTTAAAACATTTTTTTTCTTTAAATTTTTGTAAATTTTGATATATTAAGTTAAGTGTATTTATAGTTATGAAACACTAATTGATTTTATTATTCCTTTTTAAATAGTAAAATACAAAATAAATGAATTGATTTTTTGTTAAATATTATTAATTTTCCATTGGTTTTACTTTTATGCCGTTAAAACTCTTCTACTTGTTTTAACTTAAGAAATTTAGTGAAATTAATGTGTAATTATAGTTTTGCAACGCAGTGTATCACACATGGGTTTTGAAGAAGTCATAATTCAAATTGTTTAAATGACTTTTATAACAGATGACTGCGAAGAAATACAAAATATAATAAAAATAATTAAATTGTAAAGAATTAACAATAATAAAGCACAATTTGTTATCTCGATTTCGCTATTATTTTATATATTTACTCAATAAAATAATTGATTATAAAAATTATTAGTAAACATGTGTATTTAAACAAAACTAATAAGACAATTTTAGATTTAAAGGTTAATGTTACTTAAAAATTTCGATAAATTCTAGTTTGCGGACATATGTAACTCGGATTAATTTAAAATTTTCACGATCAATAGAACTTATAGCAAGTTCAAAAATACCTTGTTTTTTTTGTCGGCGACCACGGTTCCCGAGGTATGGATCTCCAAAATTTGGATTTTAAATTCGTTGTATCTTGGACATTTGTAATCGGCAGTACCTTTTATTTGAGTAGCACCTTTCATTTGAGATATAATACTTCCAGTTCCATTCACCCATTAAGCGTCAAATTATAAAAGTCTGTTTTTTTAACCGAACTTTTTAGAAAAAAAAATCAAATTTTTTCAATATTTGACTAAAGTAAACGTACAAAATAAGTATTATTTAATTGTAGCTAAGACGTTAAGCTTTATTTAAGACCCTTCCACTTTAACCCTTCTAACACCAAAGATATTAACGATTATATTCGATATTTAAAATTTTTTATTTTTGCACTTTTGTTGTTATATCGGCCGTTCCACCGAAGACCGCCTAAAAAAGGGCATTTTTTGAACTTCGGTCTGCTGATTTCAATTAAATGTTGCATTTAGAAACTCTTTGGATTCACTAAAAGTTTGGCGTTTTTAATTTTTGAAATTTCAAGAACTCCACGGTTTTCTGCGCGATTTGGTGTTTTTTGAAAAATGAGAAAAATGCAAAAAGTGTATAAATTTGAATACTCGGATTCATCGGATTATCAACATTTAAGTTGCACTGGAATGGTATACTCCCCTACTTTTTTACTGCGGAATACAGTTTTTTCAGCGTTAACAAGAAATGCGTTTTTTATCCAATTTCTTTTTTAAATGGAATTTTTACTAAAAAAACCACACTTTCGTTTTTTTTTTTGGGCCAAGGGTTTATCTATTATTAATGATTTATTGAAAAAAAAGCTTGCACCATGTTATTTATTTTGAAAATCATGGTTCTGTTTGAAATACGTATCGCGCACGAATTTTGCGAATTTTGTTTAGCGATGAAGCTCACTTTTGGTTAAATAAAAAAAAATAACCAAAACTGCCGTATTTGTAGATATGATAAACCTCAAGTATATGTTGAGACACCGTTACATCCAGAAAAAAGGACTGTTTGGTGTGCTTTATGGGCTGGTGGAATCATTGGTCCGTACTTTTTTAAAAACGATGCTGAATAGAACGTTACAGTCAATGGTGACCGCTATAGAGCCATGATTACTGACTTTCTCGTTCATCAATTGAACAACCATGATGTGCAGGAGCTGCCACAATTATTTTATTAAAGGAAACGTTTCGTAACCGCATATTTGCACGTTTCGGACCCGTGAATTGGTCTCCAAGATCGTGCGATTTAACGCCGCTGGACATTTTCTGTGGGGATATGTGAAGCCGCATATTTGCACGTTTCGGACCCGTGAATTGGCCTCCAAGATCGTGCGATTTAATGCCACTGGACATTTTCTGTGGGGATATGTGAAGTCGCTAGTCTACGTCGATAAGCCCGAAACGATTGACCACTTGGAGGACAACATTCGACACGTTATTGCAAATATGCGGCGGCAAATGTTGGGAAAAGTCATCGAAAATTGGACCTCCAGATTCGACTACGTCCAGAAGTCATATTTAAATTATAATGCCAGAAGAGTGTCTTTCGAATAATGTAAATTTCATGTCAATTTAAAAAAATTCATCTTTGTTTTATTCCATTTCAAAGTTATATACCTCTATAAAAAACCACCCTTTATATACGATATAGTTTAAACTATTTGATACTATGATATCTTAAATTAAAGCTGGAAGTCTTGCCTACAATTGAGAGTCATATTATACCTATCTTAGATTTTAAAAATTGTGAAATATCTGCATTTAAAAAAAAAAAGTGCCAGTTCAAAAACGGAAAATCATGTGTTGTAGGTGGTCCCCTCCAGAACTAAGAAAACTAATTTTTTTCTATCTGCGGTTAAGGGGCCTGGGCCAAAAAACCAGTGCGCCTCACGGAAGTCAGAAATTTTTCGTGTGCCGTCCATGGTTTGGAAACAAGAAAGCTTCAAAATTTCGTAAAATTTCAAAAAATAATTATTTTTGAAAAACATAGTTTTCAAAAATCTAAAGAACCAATTTAAGTTGACTTAAAACTCTTTATAATAAAATATAAGTAAGCTTTATCTTTAATAATAAGTCATTACTTGGTCCAAAAACTCACAGGATTTTAGTAGGATTCCTCTAAAGGACATCGCCTTAACTTATAAACAAACGGCTTTTTATCAAATTTGGCAGAAGAAAGACATTGGGTATAAATAGCAAAGCGTTGAAGTTTCAACAATATAAATTGAAGTTCTGATAGTTTTTCGCCTAATTTCGCTTTTTTCAAAAAGCGAAAATCGTGATATCTTCTTAAATACGAGCAGAAAAAAAAATAGTTTTTGGAGTGTGGTTATATCTTGGTAAGAGAAATAATTTTTATTCAAAACTTCCCTTTTATATGCTTTAGTTTTCAAAATGCACCCTAAAATATTTTGGCACATATCACCTAAATTAAGGGCCCAATACACGACACCAGCCTGAATGCAAAATCAAGTGCTTGTGTGATTGAGCTTTTGAGCATACATCACACCATCATGCTGGTACAGTTATCATTTCTTTACGAAAAGTGTGTAGAAAAGGTCGTCATGGATACTACTTTGGATCAAATTCTTTTAGTTTCTCAACCATTTTATTATAACATTGGCTTTTTAAATCACGATTGCAATATTCTGAACTTTTAATTTTCCATAAACACGGCATTGACTTGTATAAATCGAGGAACTCTCCCCAAAATAATTTTTCTTTTGCGTTCATGGTCATGTTTACTGCTTGAAAACTTTTAAAAACTAAGCTAATTTCAGCACACATGATACATGCATGCTGGTACAATCATAAAAATATCAAACTGTAATGAAAATGAAAATTATTCCAGTTCGAGGCCATACTCTATATTTCTTCATTAGGATATTGTCCTAACAAATAATCTATAGTTTTTTGTTTTCAAATTTATTATTTGACCCTTTCAGGAATGTGTTGATAGATCTATTTCGGGAATTTTCTAGGTTCCCATCATCAGAACACGTTTTGAAAGCGGTAACAATCACATGCCAAACATCAAACATTTATATGAACTAGTTTACTCACTAGATGAGAACTAATATACATATGAGTTTGAAATTAAAGATTATAACCATTGATCAAAAAATAAATTGAAAACTTGTTTGTTATGTGCAAGGTCCACCTCTGGTGGATATTCAATACACGTTTTTTGTTTTTCTCTCCTTTTTATATTTTGTTTAGTTTATAAACAACACAGGGGAAGTAAACTAGACGGTTCTTTGTCTTTTATACAAGTTTGATATAATTTTTATTAAAAATAAAAATTATGTTTTTTCGACCTTTAATTATGCAATGAAAATGAAAATCATTCAGAGGTGGACCTTGCACATAACAAACAAGTTTTCAATTTATTTTTTGATCAATTTCAAGCTCATATATTAATTAGTTTTCATGTAGTGAGTAAACTAGTTTATAAGAATGTTTGATGTTTGACATGGGATTGTTACCGCTTTCAAAACGTGTTCTGATGATGGCAACCTAGAAAATTCCCGAAATAGATCTATCAACACATTCCTGAAAAGGTCAAATAATAAATTTGAAAACAAAAAACTCTATAGATTATTTGTTAGGACAATATCCTAATAAAGAAATATAGAGTATGGCCTCGAACTTGAATAATTTTCATTTTCATTGCACAATTAAAGGTCGAAAAAACATAATTTTTATTTTGAATAAAAATTATACCAAACTTGAATATCAAACTGTTTTTGATTTTGTTCGATCGGCATGTGCAATCGCACCACAACCCCACACACGGTCAATCGGCATGCACTATCACTTGATTGCGCATGCATGCTGGTGTCGTGTATGGGCCCCTTTAGGCAACGATAAACAATTTTGTTGAAGAACTTATCATTTGTTTTTCGACTGGAGCACATAGTATGAATTTCGTTGCAAAACATCGTTTACCAGTTAGAGTGTTTTAATTCCAGGGCGGGTCATTAAGTGTAATTTTGCCAAAATTTGTTATACCTGTCAAAGTTAAATAAATATCCATTAACTACTTAACTGCGTGGTCAAAACCAAAAAAAAACCTTCGCTGGTTGAGTCGAAATAAAAAAATACATGATGTACTTATGTAAGGTGAACGTATAATACGTATATACGTCTTACGCAACGGATAGAGTTTTGATAAAAACGTATATATGTATACATCTTAAGCAGTAGAGAGGTTAAGTGAATTATCCAAATTTTAGTGGCCTATATTTTGGAAAATATAGGCCGGCGACACACATTTTTTTTTTCCTAAACTCACCTTTTTTAACAATAATTTTGTTTTTTTTTTTCTTCTTTCTTTTTTTGAGTTCTGCCCGTAAACTAGATTTGTTCCGCAAATGTTGTCACTTGACCGAGTTCACACATTTTGAAGGCACTTATTCGTACATTTTAATATTATTTGTTGAAATTTTTTCATTTAAATTTATTCAAAGGGCAATTATTTTACTTGTAACAATTATTTTTGTGTTCATTTTATAATCATGTTACATTATTTAATTTGATTTCATTTCATTTAACACAATTACTCACTTTTTATTAAATTTTATAAATTTATAATTTTGAATAATTATTATACTGATATTTTTCTGTTTAAAAGTTTTTTTATTTATATATTTCTTCTTTTTAACCACAATGTATGCGCCAAACACAACATTTGTTGTTGCATACTTTCATCAATTGAGTTCAAAATATCTTCTTTGTATCTCTGATTATGTTTCGTTTGTTTTATTATGTTTTTTTTTTTGCTGTATCTCCGCCTGTTCCTTCTTCAACTATTTACCAAACAATAATGAAGTAGAAACGACAAAATAAAATAATGAACATAACAAAATACTAAAGTTTGTTAATTCCAGTTTTCAACATTTCCCATAAAGCTAAGCTTATATTGGTGAAAGCTTTTTTTTTTACATAAAAAGCATTGCCAGCTTGAAGTTACAATGCACAAGTTACCAGACTAAACTGATTGACTGATTTAAATAGTTTAAAATGATCTGTCTCTTTAAAAAGAAGAAAAACAAAAACGTTTAGATATTCACTCAACACAGTGCGTTGCAAAACTATAATTACACATTAATTTCACAAAATTTCGTAAGTTAAAAAAAGAGTAGAACAGTTTAACCGGCATAGATCTCCACGAATAAATAACTGATTCTTTTAGGTGAAAAACATATGGGAAAACAGTGGACATTAGAGTGAGGTAAGTTTCTAAAAATAAACTTATTAGAAATCAGTTTATCTATACCACGGTCAGTGATTGCACAAGAAATTTCATATAGACGCAATCGAACAAATAAAAAAAACATAACAAATATTACATTATTCAAAAAACAGGGTCACTGACGAAGGTTCAATACCAGAAACTGCGCAGTCTGATTCAGAAAATTGAAACTTTACAATGTAGTTATGATTTTTAGAAAATACACTCATTCTTCTCTACCACGCATTTCACCTTAAATAAAATTGCATATTAATTATACACTCAAAAAAATAAGTTAGTAGAAAAGTTAGTAAAACATCTTGTAAATCAGGTATACTATTTTTCAGCAAATTTTTTGCAAATTTTTTTAATAAAGATTAAATGTGTATTTGTAAACCAAATGTTAGAGATTAATAATCTAGTGTGGTCAAATTGCAAACAAATATACAGCAGGTAGACAGACTAAAGCGAAAGACAAAGAAACACATCTTAGTTAGATTTTTCTGTTTCCGTTTTCTTATTGCAAACAAATGGGTTGTATATGTTACATTTTGTTATTTTTTCGTTTCGTTTCTATAATTCTCTGCGGCAATTTCGTTCCTTTAAAAGATAGCATCATTTATATAATAATTGATGTATGTAATTTCGTTTATGTTATATATAATTATTTGTATTGTTTTTAGATATTACATTAATTCATGTCGTCAATTTGGCAGTATGAACATTTTTATATTTTGTAACGTATTGTAAATTATTTTAAAAAGAATCACAAAAATATGTTTTATGATTTTGAACAAATAAATTAACTAAAGTATAATTTTTATACAAATTTTTTGATTTTTTTTCAGTCTACTAATATTCAGCAAAAATTTTATTAATTTTTAGCAAGGGTTTTTTAATTTCTAATCTAATCTCTAAATCAGCTCGCTGATTTTCAGCAAAAGATTTTGCTGACATTAGCAATTTTTTTGCAAGCACCCTCCTGACTAAAATTTTGCTGACTCAGCAAAATTTTTTGCTGACTTTACTAACTTTTTTATTTGAGTGTAGTATAAATTGCAATTGTCTGAAAAAGACATTAAAATTCAAACTCAAAAGAAAAACGCTTTCATATGGACGGTTTTTTTTAAACTCGACGCGTTAATACTCAAGAAAAATTCTCAATGGGGGTTTGGTCGTCGAGAACATGCGGGCCATTCCAATACTTTCATCTTTTTGATGATAGCCATTCCATCGTCTGACGACTTACATGTACTGAAGCATTGTCTTGTTTTAAATTTTAAAATTAATTCTTCTGCGTTGCTATTTTCAATAAATGGCACCAATTTCTCTTCTAATACTGTAATGTACTCAAAAGAATTTATTCTGGTATTTATTCCGTCAAAATAAAAAGAGCCCCAAACCATTAAAGGTCCGACTCCGAAATTTCTTTTTGAGAAATATCGTTGTTCCTTACGTAGGTGTCTCCAATAGTTGTTAAAACCATCTGGACCATCATGATTGAACTTTTTCTGATCAGAAATAATCACTTTTAAAAGAAATCTATGTTTAAACAGTCCTACCAACAACACACATTATTGACTTACCTTTCTCCAGTTGGTTTGTAAATTTCTTTTAGCGAATTCAAGTCGAGCTGTTTGGAGGCAGGGTAATAACATTGGCACAGATATCAGCTTTTAGCAAGTAATTCTCTGGGAAGAGTTTACGTATGATTTGGACACATTTACTGTACATATAACGATTATCTGATTGAAACTCTTGATTGTGTTGCAGGCACAGTTAATTATTTTATGCCGCTCCGAAAGCTTTTCGGATCAGAAAGTTTTTTTTTCGGGCAGCCTCTTTAATTTTTACCATAAGCACTCGGATGATTTGCAAAATTTGTGACAAACACATGTAGACGGTTTATTTTTCTAGCAATTTCCCGAAAATAGGCGGGATTTTATTTCAAACTGATTAAAATTACATTAAAAAACCAAAAAGAATTCTTAAATTTTTCTTTATTTGCTATTCTTCCTTGTTTAACGTTATAGGTAATTATAAAGGGTGTGTTTTATACAGTTATAGAACTTTAAGTTGGCAACACTTTTTTAACTGGCGGCCATTTTGTCAGCTGTCAAGTGATTTATGTTTAGTTTGGTTTAGCATTTCAACATGAATAGACAGACGACGCTTCCAAATTGTGCGAATTTATTTTGAAAATCATGGTTCTGTTCGAAATACGTATCGCGCACAACGTTCATTTTACGGTCTAACGATGAAGCTCACTTTTGGTTAAATGGATACGTCAATAAACAAAACTGCCGTATTTGGAGTGATGATAATCCTCACGTGTACGTTGAAACACCGTTACATCCAGAAAAACTGACTGTTTGGTGTGCTTTATGGTCTGGTGGAAACATACTTCTTTAAAAATGATGCTGGTCAGAACGTTACAGTCAATGGTGACCGCTATAGAGCCATGATTACTGACTTTTTCGCTCATCAATTCAAGAACCATGATGTGCAGGAGCTGTGGTTTCTACAAGACGGCGCAATATGTCACACAGCTTGTGCCACAATTGATTTATTGAAGGAAACGTTTGGTAACCGCATAGTTTCACGTTTCGTACCCGTGAATTAGCCTCCGAGATCGTGCGATTTAACACAGCTGGACTATTTTCTGTAGGGATATGTGAAGTCGCTAGTCTACGCCGATAAGCCCGAAACGATTTACCACTTGGAGGACAACATTCGCCGCGTTATTGCCAATATACGGCTACAAATGTTGGAAAAAGTCATCGAAAATTGGAAGTCATATTTAAATTATAATGGCAGAAGATTATTTTTCTAATAAAGTAAATTTCATGTCAATTTAAACAATTCATCTTTGTTTTATTCCATTTATACCCTATAGTTATGAAACATTAACAAAATATTATTACACAAATTTTCTCTTAACACCATTAGGTAATCTCTTAAATTTTAAATAATAAGAGATCAGTTATCACACTCTTAAAAATAGTTAAAAGTTTAAAAAAAAATTTGGTATTATTAGAAAAAATAGCAAAAATCATTTGTAATTATAGTTATGCAACGCAGTGTATTTTTATTTAATAGTTAAGAACAGTGGCGTAGAATAGTGGGGCAAGCAAAATTGCTAAATAAAATTTATAATTAAAAATAAAATATCAGTATCTAAAATTTTTTAGAGTTTTTGCTCAAAATACTCGCAATATCATGAAGAGCTTATCCGTTCAATTATCCAGTGGTCCACACAGCGCATTACAAAGAAAATTCCTACATCTGTCAAACAAGACTCTAAACTCGTGTCGTGGGCGCTTGCAGTGTCAGAACAAAAAGCATATTATATTCTTAATCATTGACATTATGGGAAGATGCAGCGCAATTAACTAGAAGGCAAGAGGATGGCAGAGCTAGGACAGTGGTAACAAAATGTACTCCTCAAGGGGGCAGGAATATCTATTGTTAAATGTATATTACTAGTGTTGACATTGCTCCCCTGTTGCTTCTCACCTGCAGTTTCTCTTGTTGTTTTCCTCCTGAAGTTTTCTCGCTCTACGCCGACCTATTATTTCTTCCCTCATCTAGTGGTTATTGTACTTTTCATATGCGGGGGAAGTACACTTTTGGGAAATAAGACTTTATTTTGCTGGATGTAATCCATCACCCTTACTTGACGGATATAATCCGTTCCTATTAACCCCTCCCGGGGTCATTACAAATCAAAACTTGAAAAAAAAAACCTTTCTCTGTTTCATCCACTCCTACAACCATTCTAATAATTTCCATTTAACTACTATACATATTCCCTCAAGCCTTTCCGGAAAAAGGAAACTCCTCACATACCGATTTCTCCTCTGACGGACGAAAATCATGGATACTAACCGATTCGATGCGAGTATCGGTAAGGGTAACGCTATTTTCTTTTATTTCGCTAACGGTATTTTAGGGGTATCGATATTTCAGTTATTTCGATAACGGTTTTTTTAGCGGTAACGGTATTTCATTTATTTCGGTAACGGTATTTTACTTATTTCGGTAACGTTATTTTAGGGGTAACGGTTTTTTAGTTATTTCGGTAACGGCATTTTAAGGGTAACGTTAGTTAAGTTATGCAGGTAATGTTACAAAGATATTTTTTGCCCATTATGACCGAGTTCTAATGACTGGCTAGAATATGATCAAACTTTGGGAAAATATATCTATTTACAGCAATTTTTTTTTTTTCAGATTATTTCGGTAACGGTATTTTAAGGATATCGCTATTTAAGTTATTTCGGTAATGATATTTTAGCGATAACGTTGTTTTAGCTATTTCGGTAACCGTATTTCGGTTATATCGGTAACGGTATTTTACGAAAAAGATATTTAATTTTTATCGGTAACGGTACCTTAGGGATAGCGTTAGTCAGCTGAAAGGGTTTTGAATCGATAACAGTATTTTAGCGGTATTTCCTGCCGTCCATATCTTAGCGATAACGGTATTTTAGCTATTTCGGTAACGGTATTTTAGGGATATTGGTATTTCGGTTATATCTGTAAAGGTATTTTACGAAGAAAAGGTATTTCATTTTTATCGGTAACGGTATCTTAGGGATAACGTTAGTCAGCTGAAAGAGTTTTGAATCGATAACGGTATTTTAGCGGTATTTCCTGCCATCCGTGATGCAAATCCATTTCCAACACACGCGGATACTATCGCAAATCGCGTACGGCAAAAATCCAGTTCATCCTTCCCCGGTCATCAAATATTCCCAAAATTCCCACACTCAGAAATCAGCCGAGATGGCTGAAAACCCCATCTCCTGCTATTGTGTGCACAAAATTTACGTTAATATTTTGGTTCTACACAATATACAAAGTCCCAGGACATATTCATTATCTGTTCAATTACCACATGAAAATTAATAAAAAAAAAAATATTAAATAATCGGCCTTATTATGAGTGTCGTTGTCGTCTCGTAAATAAGTCGTTTTTAAACATCGGTATTATGGTTGTCGAAAAACGACAGAATGTATCACTGTTTACTATTCTATTACAATTTTCGGTACCACCAGTGGCGTATTTGAATATAAAATATTAAAAAAATCGTCGTTAAAGATTTTGTTCACGACAAACTGAAAAAATGGAAAAAATTTAAAAATATCTATATTTGAATTGTTCCTCTTTTTGTGGTGATATAATATTTATTTGCGTTCCATCTATACATCCTATAACACCAGGAAACCCAGTTTTGTTGTAAAAATATTCCTTGATTTCATACTTTTCACTTTCCTACGTTGGAAAATAAATCCATTCTGGGCAAAGTTCATCATACATTACATCTATGCACTCTCGGAAAACAATACTAACTGATGATTGGCACATGCTGATGTTGTAGTCATTGCCAGCACCCTTTTGATAACTACCCTCGGCGATTAGCCGCACTGTTGCTGAAAGTTTTAAAATATTTGACAAACTTGTGATTCTTACGTGTTCTTTTAATGTAGGCGTAATTCTTTCCAGGACATATTAAAAAGCCTCCTTATTTAAACGAAAATATCTAACAAATCTTAAAGAAAATAACCAATACATTTATTTTATATTTACTTACGTGGAGTTCGGCATGGCTTATATGTTTGACTGTTGGCGTAATTGTCTTTGAATGTTATTCAACTCAGCCGTAGTCTATTCCTCTTCATCTTTAGAAGATGAAAATGTAGCAACACTTAACATCTTTTTTTCTTTTTTAAAATTTATTTCACAAACAATAATAATTTGTATATAAATTTACGCGTTTAACGCCGACAGATTATAAAACCGGGTTGCTCATAAACATTTAAAATGGTGATAATTATGAACCAACCTGTTTTTAAAAATCAATTGCAAAAATGTCGTTGTCGAAAATTTTACATGATACCAAAAAATATTGAAAACCACAACGACTACGACAACTGTCGAAATACGAGAACGACACTCATAATAAGGCCGAATAATAAAAAAAATCGAACGTGCTGAATTTGTGTAGATCCACCCTATATTTTGGTCGTTTTTCTGCAAGAGCTCCCTAGTACAGAAATTTTCTGGATAACCGATTAAGTAGGAATCCTAACAGTTTTGAGTAATATTTAAGGCTGCGCAAAGTCGATATTAATCACTGACTGCATAAGTTTTAACTGATAGAGGTTCAAATCTCACAGTCTAGTGAGCACAAAAAAATATAGTTATCGCAACAGATAGTTAACGCATTAGGCTTTAAACTCATCGTCACAAAAAAAAGAACAGCGTTGATGAGTCATTCCATATAATGTTCCAAATACTGGCAAGTCATTACAATTTCAAATACGGCCCTGTTAGTGTGATAAAAATTATTAGTTTAGAACTATTGATAAGTGACTCATTCATAATCGCCAAATATTTTATATTCTTTGCAAATTGATAAAAATTGAAAAAAAACTAAATAAATACCCAAAAAAATCAAAGCGGTATTTTTGATAAAAAGGTGTTAAAAAAAAGGCAACAACATAATTTTTAATATTTTTTTTTTATTAACTTCACTTTAACTTTATTTCATATCTTTGTGTTATTTTATTTTTTTTTTTTTTTTTTTTTTTGTAATAATTCATTAAAAATCTAATAAAAAAAACATATTATAGTTAAAAATTTTAGATGAAGGGGAAGAAATAAACAATTCATAATTATTTAAATAGAATTCTAAGATAAATTTAAAAATATATTAAATAAAATACAATATGTAACGTATAATTTAAATGCAAAAATGTTCGAAACTTTGGTTTTTGAAAAATTTTAAAAGTAAAAAATAATTTAACTAAATTTTATGAATATCTAGACAAATATTGTCAATGATATGGAAAGTGTTTGGATATATTATAGAGCAGGGGAGGCAAACTATGACACGCGTCATTTTGAGTGGCACGTGGAGTTTTCTTAATTATTTGGACAAAAAAACAATTATATTAGAAAACCAGCAACAATTCTGATAAATTATTAAAAATTTAAATATTTATTATCGATACCAAAAAGGTGAGCTTTAAAACCGATTATGGTGAAATTTTTCATAAATATTGTAAATCACCTTTTAACATTTTCGCGGAAAGTTCATTTTCGCATGGTCCTTACATGGGACATAGGATATACAGTAGAAACTCGATTCTAGCACGTAATGAAAACCGGGCTCGGTGCAAGTTTCGAGGTTGTCGCAAGTACCGAGTATTAATTTCCCATACAAAATAAAAGGCACATACATCTGTTTAGAATCTAAGTTTAATATTTCAATTCAAAACACTTAAGTTCAACGCATTCGTATAACAGTAGACAGATATTTTATGTGGAATTAAAGAAATTTAAAATTTTTGTTTGTTTTGTACAAAGTTGCTTGTTCAGTACTACACTGCTTCTTAATCTCTAGAGCATCATAATATCGTCTAATGAAGCATTGTTTTGCTCCGCCTATTCTAAGCAAATATTGAACGCTGATATACATATACAATACAAAAATGTTGCAAGTATCGTGTTCAAAATTTTCGGATGTCGCAAGTACTGAGTGCGTAATGAAAAATATTCCTATGTTGCAAGAATCGAGGTGTGCAAGTATCAAGTATGTGCAAGAA
Organism: Delia radicum; assembly: GCA_021234595.1. Taxonomy (NCBI): domain Eukaryota; kingdom Metazoa; phylum Arthropoda; class Insecta; order Diptera; family Anthomyiidae; genus Delia; species Delia radicum. Next base: position 40,673,861 of record CM037855.1, on the reverse strand, counting down.
TCGAGTTACTACTGTATCTTCGGAATTACTGAACTGGAGCAAAACTATTAGAATTAAGAAATAAATTGACTTACAGGATTCCAATAGCATAGCTGTAAGTATTATGAAATGTGTCAGAAAGATTATATTTAGTAGTATTAGCAAAGCCTTTAAGTTGCAGCACAAAATACCAACTTCTGGTCGCGGTGCATAGTGACACTCTAGTCTAATCTAATCTAAGCCTTTAAGTTCAACCAATATATCGCACTTGTACCTCTAAACAGAGTCAACTCAAAATTTTTTTTCTACTCTTTCTCAAAAAAAAATTCAGTTGTATCCCTATTTGTGTTATAAGAGTAGCTTCTTTAAAATCAACTAAAGAGACATATTTTGAGTTGTCTCCAAATGTAAACCCAATTCATATCAGTGTTTTTTCAACTAAAGAGAAATATTTTAAGTTCTGCCTGTGTTTATGTCATAACGGATTATTTTAATGATGTTCTATTTTGTTTTGTCCCTCTTTCGCTGTTATGGGTAAGTTTATTGTACTGTTTTATTTCGTTTTGCTTCTCTATTGATGAAATTGTTCAGTTTTTTTTAATTGTCAGTTTCAGATAAAGAGGAACAACTCAAAAAAATTGTTATTTTTTGATAATCACTGAAAAATCGCAAAAACAACTACCGTTCTGTGCTCCTTATACGTATTTCTTTACAATGGCATAATTGTTTTTCTTTTTTTTTTAGTAAATAATAAACAAAAACAGTTTTTTGCCTCTACTGAAAATTTGTAAATTTTGAGTTGACCCCCTTTAGAGGTACAGGTGCGATATGTTAAAAATTAGGTTCGTTTTCGCTCAATTTCGCGTTTTACGAAAAACGAAAATCGCCCTATCTTCTTAAGTAAGAGCACCAAAAGTGTAAGTTTTGGACTGTAGTTATATCTAGGTAATGAATAATTTATGCCTATTTTTTTTATTAAAAATGTTGGCCTCATATTTCAAAAAATTGGCAAGGAAAATAATTTTGGTAGAACAACATATTGTTCATTTTTCGTGACGAACAAGTGTTATAAATTGTTTTGCAAAAAAAAACTTGGGCGCGGGCCTGTTTGAGAGTTTTCGTAGCACTCAACGAAAAAAGTGTTGCCAACCCTGTTATAGGGTATCAAAAAAGTATAACCTCACTTATTTAACTGCCAAATCTTAATTTTTTAGTGTAAACACAAAATTTTGTTTGTTTCAAAGAAAGTATATTTAAATTAAGTATCAAGTGAAAGGTTTTCAGAATGAGCATCAAACGGGTACATAATAAGTCTGAGTTTTTAAGTTATTCCAAAAATGTATATATATTAAAGATTGCCAGACATAATTGTATTAGGTTCAAATTCAATAAGTTTGATTTTGTTTTGTTTTAATGTTAAGATTTCTATAGAAGACAATCTTTAATTCAAAGAATGTTTATAGGAAAACACCTAAGAAGCTGAGGAAATTTAATATCGAAATTTTTAACATGCTATATATTATTTTTTAATCATAATTTATGTAAACCTTTTTTTTTCAAACTGCCATGTATTTTCAACATTTTCAAATAAAGTTTCAACTTTTTGCACTTAAATCAACATTACATGAATAAATATGTTTAGTTAAATTTAAAAATTTTCAAATCTATAAAACAAAATTAAAATTTTCAAAAGAAATAACGTTTGTAAATTTTAAGAAAAATCTTCAATATATAATATAGTTAGCTTTTTCTAAAATTTTTAAATAAACATATTATAAAATTTAAATTATAATCAATAAAAAAAAAACTTACAACAAAAGATAGTATTGGTTTATTTTTGTTAAATTATAAATATTTTGAATAATTTTGAAAGTTTTTCGAAACTTTGTTTTTGTTTTTAATCTGGCGATTATTTTAATATGTATTCATATTACAAATACTTAATATATTTGTATGTAGCCTTAAGGTGTGTTTGTATATTATGTATATATATTTTGTACATATACATTACTTGTATATAGAAACAAATAAATATGTTTATATAAAATATGTTACCCCGGCTTTTTTTTTTACAAAATAAAAAAATATTTATAAAAAATTATAAATTATTATAAATATTGCTAAACTTATGTGGTTTATTTTTTTTTTACATTCTATTTTAAACTCTGGCTTCAAAATCTACAAATAATATTATTATTTAAAAAAAAATGTCTTTACAAATATTTTAAAACAATATAAATCTATAGCGTTGTTCACAATGTGTCTAGTAAATAAGTACTTGGTACTTATTGTAGTATAAAAGTACTTTTATTTCTAACAAAAACAAAATACATGCTTTTTACTACAATATCACACCTGGTACACATTTTTTAGGCAAATTGTGAATATCGCTAATATAATATATGATATTTTTGTAAATATATTTGATTCTAAATACAAAAATACTAATAATAAGCGTTTTAAACTTGTATAATTTTTGTTGTTAAAATCTTTGTCTTAAAAGCATTACTGCTATAGATTTCGTTTAAATTTACACTCTATGAAGCTCTCTAGATAACTCTCTAACTAACTCTCTTATGCTTTTAGTATAATAGTTCTCTTTAAGAGATGTTTTTTTTTTTTTTTGCTTTGCATTGAAAATATTATATGAAAAATCATTTGTTGTAATCAAATAAAATAAAAAGTGATTTATCTCGAACGCTTTTTCAGGAATGGAAAATTAGGTACTGTAGCACTTTTGCTTTAACAAATACTTTTTGATATTGGCTTTTTGAGAGTATTTATTTGAAATCACGTGAGTTTTTTGGCCAAAAATTGCAGCTGACTGAAATTTTGTACCAGGAAGTTTTGTTGGTTGCTGATTTTAAAAATTAACTCAAAAATTCAAAATGGCGGATCCAATATGGCGGCAAAAAAAGGAAATTTCAAACCGGTCAAACAGAAACTGTCTGCTGACTTGGGTTGACGGTAACAGATTCTGATTCTGGAATACGATTTTGAAAAGTCACAACCTACACGTATTGATAAAAATTTGGTTTGATATATATATATATTTAATATAAATTTTATTTTTACATAGATTTTGTCTCGCTGATTTCCAAATCTATTTTTCATCACAATTTTGAGAAAAGCGCGATTAAAACTGCGAAAAGTTGCCAGTTTTAACCATTTTCGAAGTTTTGTACACACCACATCCGAAAAGCTTAAGCACTTCTATTACGATGGTAGATATATTTAACTTTTTTCTCTATAAAGATTTAAATACGTTACAAATTTGTTTATAACTATAGGTAAAAATTCAATCAAAAAAATTACCAAATATTACATTCTCCAAAGTAGCCTAGGCTATGCATCCGACCAGCTTAAATTTATTTAAAGGTCACGATATAAACTTTGAACTTTCCTTTTTTTACTGTCGGCGAAAAACTTTAAAATTATTACAAAAATTCATTAATATCATGGAGATAATTCTCTCTGTGTATAAACATTGTCAGATATAAGCAATACAGAGAAATTTATAAAAACCGGAAAACCCGGTTATTCGATTATTCGAAGCAATACAAGCTATTTATAAAAACGCGAAAACCAGTTTTTAAAAACTACGTTTTTTAGGTATTCGAAAACCGGGTTTTTAAGTAGGTAAAATATTTGACAACTTACTCTACACTAAAGTCTATAGTTTTTTTTCTTAGCCAACTCCTGACCCGGTCATTTTCATTAAAAATTACTTAAAGCTTTAAGAAGAGTTATCTTGAGAGGCTATTTCGTAGAGTGTAAGAAAATCTAATTACTTTAAGCTTCGCTTAAATCACATCTATCATCATCTACCATTAAAACCTCCTCTATAGCTTCCGCATCATTTGGATTAACATTAGGATGCGGTGAATTGGAACTATCACAATTGGTAGCATATACATGTGGTCTCTGTGGATTTGAATCATCCGTATCGGGATCACGTATAGAATTAAAAGCATTTATGGCATTAGCATTTGGTGATGAAGTATCATCATTTGGTGGATAAACATGTTTATGATAACTACCGCCCGCCATAACAGTACCATCCCCCTCATCAGCATCGCGAACACTGCCAAACACTGGAGTATGTGAAGAACTTTTACGCAAACTTGTGGGTGGTGACCAAACCGTTTGGTATAAAGGTGAAGCAAATACATACATATGATTTAAATATTCCATATCGTATGATGGTTGATAAGAATCAGATTCAAGTGGATTATAATATTGTGATGTCGATGGCTGATGCATTGGTGTTTGACGACAACTGTAAGGTCCCGATGCTCCCCCACCACCCATATAGTGGGGTGTATCATAATTTTGTGATCTGGATGAAGAGATAAGTGGATAGGATGAATGCATGCCAGGCCTGGGTGGCATTGTTGCATATATTCCTCGATAAGCTTCAAATGGTGTTTGTGGATAGTAGGCATCGGACCAGCGCACATGATTTGGTGTATAATCGCCTTTGGCATAAAGCTAAGAGAATGAGAAATAGAGAAAAATATATATTTTATTTCATTTTTTTTTTTTAATAAACAGTAAAGAACCAACAAGAATCACATTTTGTAGTATTTTTGTTAAAAAAATTCATCAAAATCTAAGAATGTTTCAATACCCGAGTAAAAAAAATGATATGATGGAATATCAAATTAGATAGGGTCTAATAACTAATCAGATACAATTTAATTCGAAATATGGAGAATACAATAATTGTTAATCCAATATGGATCATATTGTTAAGCCAATATAGATGATATTGTTAATCCATGGATTAAATTTCTTCAAATTATCGCATGGGTTCTACATTCCGAAAATGAAGTGAAAGTGAAACTTCCGCTCAATTTGTGTTCCCAATTCCACATAAGTGATTTGAAAAGAAAAATTTCATTTTCATTTTGTTTCTAGTGGAATTAAAGTGATTTGATGTGTTCTATAAAACAATTTCACTACAAAAAAAGTAATTGTAAAACGATATTAGTTAACTGAGTGAAAACCAAACTTTTTAGAAAATAAAATTATTATGAATATTAAACGTAAAAAAAAATCAAACCAAGTAAGTAAATGTGATATGTTGTTAATATACGTTTATTTAACTGAAAAGTGTTGAATTTTTTACGTTAAAACACATGAATCCATAACAAGAGGCCCCATTTTTACCATTCATGGAAAAAAAATCTGGTTTGGCCAAAGGTTTTTAGAGGGGCGACAAAACAGTTGAAGACCAGTTGTGGAAGGACTTAGGAAGTACATTTAACAGCTTAGGACCTCCAGAAAACGATGCAACTGGTTGGAAAAAGGCGTGGGCTGATTGGAAGGCTACCATTCGTAAAAAATTGGCCAAAAATAGAGCAGAGGTAACGGCAACAGGTGGAGCACCCAATAATATCCAACACATATCATCCAAAGAAGATTCAGTTGCCAAACTTTCTGGACTTTATACAGCAGTCGAAGGTGTTCCAGCTGCAAAATCATTCGGGACGACTAGCAAATTGTAAACAACCACAAATTCATCTACTGAATTGTCAAACTTAGATGGTTCCGACAATGTAGTAAACGTGATTTTACAAAAATTAAATAAAAATGACGAAGGTACTGAAAATATAAAAAATGAGGATTTTTGATTTCTCAATTTCTTCGCGACTTCTTTCAAATCTAATCCATTTTGGGCATATGACATTTTTCAAAACATTACACATATTTGTTAAAATTTTTGATGCTGTACTTCTTTCCACTGCTAGATCGAAGTCTTTTGCGATCATTTGTTGGTAAATTCCTTGTCCGAAATAGCGTTGTGATGGACACAAATAATTGGATTTCATTTTCATTGCACAATTAAAGGTCGAAAAAACATAATTTTTATTTTTAATAAAAATTATATCAAACTTGCAAAAAAGACAAAGTACAGTCTTGTTTACTCCCCCTTTACATTTTGTTTTAAAAAAAAAACAAAAAAAGTTTAAAAAACAAAAGGACAATAAAAACAAAAAGCACATAACGAAGAAGTTTTCAATTTATTTTTGATCAATGGTGATAATCTTTAACTTCGAGCTCATATATTAGTTCTCATTTAGTGGAAAAACTAGGTTATATGAATGTTTGATGTTTTGCGTGGGATTGTCACTTCCCAGGTAGAAATTTGGGATGGTACAAAAAACGAAGAGTTTTCAAAACGTTTGTTTTTGATGGTACTAAAATAAAAGCGTTTCCAAAGCGATAATTGCAAATAATACGAAAAAAAGCATTTAAAAAACATTATTTGGATTGCTATTCGAACGTTCGGACAAAGTATTTTAGGAATACTTTTTATACAAAACTTACAAATATTTGTGAAATAAAAACACTGTAAAAACATTGGTTCAAAGCGTTTTCCAACGTTTGTAAAAAGTACTTTAGAAGTTCTTATCGTACAAAATTTACAACGGTTTATAAAATGAAACCAATGTAAAACCATTGCGTTAAAGCGTTTTTCTAACATTTGCCAATAGTACTTTAGAAATACTTTTTTTTTGCGATTGCAGCTGTTCTCTCTGTTATAATGTCAAACGAGTTGCAACAACAGTTTAGTGGATGCGGAAAGCCAAATAAGGGTGTAGGCAAAGAAAATTTCAGTTCAACCCAAGTATATGAAGAATTAAAGGGTAATAAGTACATAACTTGTGAAAAAAGTATTTTTTTACAACATTTATTTTCTACAGATTTTTTATTACATCAGTTTGAAACTGAAACACCATCCAAAATTTTGACACAGACAAGCCGCTGGTTGGCGACTGCTAAGTACAGAAACTGCTCAAAACAATCTATTTTCAATCAAATTTTTCTTTCGAGCGTTTTGACAATGTTCAAAATTACAACCCTCAAAGCGGTTATCATTTGGGTCGTTTTCATAACGCTTAATAACTGTAAGCCAAAATGTTCTGCAAATACTTATTTAACGATTGAAAAAGCATTTCAAAAATTTTGTTTTGCAATGTTTTGAGAACGTTATAAAATACCATCCTCAGACCGTAAATTTGGGTTATCATTTTGCACATTCTCAAAACGCTTTAAATTTGTAATTTGGTATGTTCTGAAAACGCTTGTACCATCATGAAAAATGCTTTTAAAACGTTTTAAAGATTGTATTTTTCTACCTGGGTTCTTTCAAAACGTGTTCTGATGATGGAAACCTGGAAAATTCCCGAAATAGATCTATCAACACATTCCTGAAAGTGGTCAATTAATAAATTTGAAAACGAAAACTCTATAGATTATTTGTTAGGACAATATTCTAATAAAGAAATATGGAGTATGGCCTCGAACTTGAATAATTTTCATTTTCATTATAAAATGTAATTTTAAAAAAATTATGAATGAGTTATAATTTGAAATAATTTTTCATGAAACAATATTGAATTTTTCTCTGAAAATGAGATATGTATATTAACACTTTGACGACGAATGGTTGATTTATGTATGTCACATTTTTAGTTTTTATTGTATTAGTTACACTTTCCAACCGATTTTTCCGAATGTGATGTGTATCGGCAAAGAATAGGTGTAGCTTTCATATTATACCAACCACTTGAACCAATATGGTCTTAGTGCCGCATAGAGTGACTTCAAAGTTAAAAAATATGATAATTTTTTGAATAATTTTTGGTACTTATTCTCTCGAACCCTGTTGGAGTTAGGGGATCAAACTTTTGGTCCAACCAAGATTTTTTTCTTTATATGTATAGCGGGTTCTGATGAGATCTTTAGCCAGATCGAAATACTAGTATAGATTTTTGTTTACGAAATCAGATCAAAAAGTACTACATAGGGTAAAAAATAAATAAAAAGCCTGGGCTATGCAAACAAACTCCACTTGTTGCAAAAACTACAGCAATATAACCACAATTTGACAACTGAAATTGGCAGCCGTCAGTTGCCATACGTAATATGTTTTTAGCAACTGGCAACCCCACTTAAGTTCGGTTGCTATCGATCGATTGAACGAATCGCCCCATTATTTGTGGTAGATCTGATTAAATATGGTAACATAAGTAAAAATATATGGGGCAATATAAAATTTGTTCGAAAAACTTAAATTATAAATTTTTACAAAGCAACATATACCAAGATATAGTAGTATTAAATAATGACTTTATTAAATAATTGAGCTCTACGTCACGTTTGTATTTATAAAATATCCTTTATTATTTTATATATCTCCAATATTTCGTCATTCTTTGAATGTCATCTTCAGGGAGTATGAACAACAACAAACAATATTAAAAACAAAATTTCCTGCCGCTACCCTCCACTCTGGTCAACACAACATTAAAAACCAATGACCAGAGTGGAGGTCAGCGGCAGGAAATTTTGTGACCTAGAGCTCAATTATTTAATAAGTTGATTCATTTCAAAGTGTGAAAAACATTTCGTAATTTATTATATAAAATAATATATAACTCTTTTTATTCGAGTAGAAAAAATGTTTTAGTTTCGGTAAACTTTTTCCTAGAACTGTGAAAGGCGTGATAGAGAAGAATGAGTGTATTTTCTAAAAATCATAACTACATTGTAAATTTTCAATTTTCTGAATCAGACTGCGCAGTTTCCGGTATTGAACCTTTGTCAGTGACCCTGTTTTTTTTTAATAATGTAATATTTGTTATGTTTTTATTTGTTCGATTGCGTCTATATGAAATTTTCTGTGCAATCACTGACCGTCTTATAGATAAACTGATTTCATTTGTGAAATAATTTCAAACCAAAAGTAAGAAAAACTTAAATTGACTCACCTGTATAGGACGACTAAATCCTTTACTTAAATGTTTTGGAATACCCAAAGTATAACTATGACTAAAGCCCACTTCAGAACTCAATAAATACTCATGAAATTTATTGGGATAGAATTCAATATTATGATAATTATTATAAATTTCCTCCTGTAAAGAACAATAAAGTTAAAAACCATCAAGAAAAATATCTTAAAACATTCTAAAATTAATCGCTTACCGTTAAATTTTTCTTTTTCTTATAACTAGCCCAATTTTGTGCTTCCAATATTAATTTACCACCGGGTCTTAATTGATTAAACATGCGTTTAAATGCCGACTTTAAGCCAGCATCGCCAAAATTTAAATGTATCCATTTGGTAAGGGATAAACATAATATTAAATCATACTGTTGTGTATCATTTGCCAAGAGATTTTCATCTTTTAGCACATAATTAGTTTGACGAAAGTATACATTATTGGGAAAATCATTTTTAGATTTTAACAAATGTGCCTTATGATGGGTTGATGTGGAAAACGAGGTATTGGCCTTATTACTAGCGGTTGATGTAGCTGGATGTCCGGGTGTACTACGTGTAGTGGTCGAAGTTGAAGCTGGTGATTGAGATTCAATATTTTGGGGACTAGTAGCTTTGGTTGTAGATTCAGTAATACCACCATATGATAGTGGAAATGATATAGGAAAGAAATTTGAAGTATCAACATTTGCCAACTCTTGTTGTAGATATAAATGATGATGATGATGATGGTGGTGATGATGATGATGTAATAGATGATAGTGCAGTAAATGATTATGGTATTGTTGCCAATGTGCATAATTTCCATGATGATGATGTTGCTGTTGATTTTCCACTGCATGAGGTTTTTTCTTTTTACGTCGCCTACGTCCTTTCTTCTGTTTAACTTCTGTTACGTCTTTTGTTTCCTTTTCATCTACTTCCATTAATTCTTTTTTCATTATTTCGGCTGGTATACGTACATACATGGATAAATTGCGCCTGGCTCTGGCTATTAAATCTTTATCTATATCTACGCCTAATATAGATTTTGGTGCTAGTTTTCTAGCTACCGTTATAGTCATATGACCCACATTACAGCCTATATCCAAAATATCTTTATTCTTAAATAGCTCGGGATATTGTAAAAATACTTGTAAACGTATATCCATAAATTCATTAAGATGTCTTAGGCCAGCATAACGATCATAATTTCCATAGCGATATTGTTTGCCATCGGCACAAAATTTCGGTTGTGGAAATTTCGGAGAAATTGTTGTTTTTAATTCTTTTTTAACATTTTCCGCTAAAATTAAAGCATTTTTTGTATCTACTGCCTGCGTAGTCAAGTCAGTTGTAACCTTATCCGGTTCTCCAGTATTAATGGGTGGAACTCCAGTGAGCGTACTTAAAGGACTGCCTGGTAATCCGGGCTCTGCTAAAATTTCTATTTTTGTTAATTCTGGTGTATCATCTCGGGGAATTTCTGTAAGATTTAAAAAAAATTTACTTAAATGAAAAAATTTAAAGATTTTTATTATTAATTTTAAATACCTTCTACCACAGCTTTGCTTGTTTCTTCTATGGGACTTAAGTCCGTGATAGGTTCACTAATAGATGTTGAGCGTCTTGATTGTGATTTTCTAGCACCTGTTGCTGTTGTCCTAGGTGGTCTTTTCCAAGCACCTGGCTGTGGTACCACCGGACTAACAATTTTATCCATTGAATCATTTCGAAAATATTTCTGAAATTAAGAAGAAAAATTGTATTAAGTTCAGCGAAAAATAGGGATAAAACTTTTTAAGAAAATCTGTGTTTAGTCGTATAACATCTTTTCTTATAAATAAAAGTTATTTAATTTCTTGCCTAAGTTGACAAATTTTTAAAGCTCAGGAGCAATACTTACAAAACCTATAGCAAGGTTTTGTAAAAGCTATTTGTGACGTAAACTTCGTTATGCTCCAAAAGCTTTTTTGTATGTAAGAAGTTTTAAGTATTTTGTTCCTTTAATAAATTTTCTCCTCCTAGATCATGCCAGATATAAAAAGCTTTTCCCAATAAACCTTTTTAAACTGTTAATGATTGTCTGAAAGCTTTTTTTGTATTGAAAGACTTTTTAGTTTTGAATGCCTATTTTCATTTAATAAATTTTTTCCTTAAACAATTTTAATTTCTGTAATCCTTTTTGTATAGAAGGAATTTGTATTTTTAAAGAGCTTTTTTCCTTTAATAAATTTGTTTCCTAAGAGACCATGTCAGATTTAAAATCTTTTTCTTATAAACATTTTTAAATTCATTAAGCTTTTTGAAAGCTTTTTTGTATAGGAGCACTTTTTTTTAAATAATTTGTTTTCCTAAAAGAGAATGTTAGATTTAAAAGCATTTCTCTACTAACATTTTCAAACTCTAAAAATTTTATACGTCTTTAGTTTATAAGAGATTTTTTCTTTTAACACTTTTTGCCTAAAAATCATGTCATATTTAAAAGCTTTTTCCTCTAAAAAGTCTTTCGTAAAGCCATTTTGCAAAATGCATCCAAAAGTTGCATTTGCATCAAAAATGCATTTTTTTTTTTGACAGATAAACCTAAAGAAATCACTTTTCTTTTTATAAAGAATGTATTGAAAGTTTTAAACTGTTTAAAGCACTTTTAAAAATATAAAAATTACAAATTATACAAAAAAATAAATTTTATGTATGGAAATAATGGATAAGATTTTTTTTTTAAATCGAGAAAATTCGCGTCACTGAAAAAGCGAAATTTAATTTTAGATAAAAATGTTAAATTTTCGATATATCCATGTTAAGAAAATTTTGAAGGGGGGAAAACAAATTCAAAAATGCACCTTAAACTTGCATTTGCATAAAAAATTAATTTTTTTTAATAAAATTATATTTTTTATTGCATAAGTGTGAAAAAAGATAAAAATATAAAACGAATGCTGTTTGAATCAGAGAAATTTTCTGACAACTTTCTGATATAGAGCTCTTCAAAATTACATTCTTTTCCGATTTTTTTTTATAAATTAAAACCGTTTTTGAAAATTTGAAAAACTGAGTCCGATAAAGAAAATCGGACGACATGAGGTCAAAATATGAAAATTTTTCCATTACCTATTCAACGGACGATTTTTATAGAAAGCAATAAGATAGTAGAAAGGTTAAACCTGAGTTTTGAATACAATACGGATGAATTTCAGATGATATAACAAATTTTGTGAAAAAGTCATAATACGCGCTGTTATAAAGTACCGAATATAGCAAAAACCCGGGATTTTCTAAACTTTATTTTTAAATATATGATATTATGGAGAAAATATAAGGTCAGATTTGGATTCAGCGGACCTCAACCTATCAGAAAAGTATGCATTAGTCCTAGGGTCTTGATATTTCTAAAATTTTTTAGGCTTGTGTTGTTATAACTTTTAAATTTGTCTACAATTTTTTTTTTTTTTTATAGGTTTTTTGAAATCGGAAATATATCTAGTGCTTTTAAACCCTATACTCACTTTTTGTTGATTATTTTTTGTCAATACCTAATTCTACACCTTTTACAATTGTAATTCCGAAAATACCAATTGAAATTCAGAATTTCCATTTGAAATTCAGAAAATATCAATTGAAATTTAGAATTTCCATTTATAATTCAGAAAATATCAATTGAAAATAAGATTTTCCATTTGAAATTTAAAAAATATCAATTGAAATTCGGAATATCCATTTGAAGTTCAGAATACATCAATCAATCTAAGTATCAATTGATGTTTTCTGAATTTCAATTAGTATTTCTGAACTTAAAATTATATTTTCTGAATTTCAAATGGAAAATTTTCTAATTTTCAAATGGAAATTCTAAAATTCAATTGATGTTTTGTGAACTTAAAATGGAGTTTCTGAATTTCAATGGATATTTTCTAAATTCAAATTGATATTTTATGAATTACAGTTGAAAAAGGTGTAGTGCTGTCAAATCCTATGCTCACTTTTTGTTTAGTATTTTTGTCAATACCTAATTCTACACCTTTTACAATTGTAATTGAGAAAATAAAAATTTAAATTCAAAATTTTCATTTAAAATTCAGAAAATATCGATTGAAATTTTGAATTTTTATTTGAAATTCAGAAAATATCAATTGAAATTCAGAAATTCCATTTCAAATTCAGAAAACATAAATTGAATTTCAGAATTTTCATTTGAAATTTAGAAACATTAATTGAAATTCAGATTTTCTATTTGAAATTTAGAAATTATTAATTGAAATTCAGAATATCCATTTGAAATTCAGAAAATATCAATTGAAATTCAGAAAACATCAATTGAAATTCAGAAAATATCAATAGAAAATCAGATTTTCTATTTGAAATTTAGCAAATACCTTTTGAAATTTAGAAAATATCAATTGAAGTTCAGAAAACAGCATTTGAAATTCAGAATACATCATTTGAAATTAAGAATATATCAATTTAAATTCAGAAACTTAACAATTGCAATTCAGAAAATATCAATTGAAATTTAGAAAATAACAATTGAAATTCAGGAAATTTCACTTGAAATTCAAAATACATCAATTGAAATTCATAAAAAAATTTCAATTAATATTTTCTGAATTTCAGTTGATATTTTCTGAATTTTAATTGATATTTTTTAAATATCCATTTATGTTTTCTGAATTTTAATTAGTAATTTCTGAATTTCAATTTATATTTTCTGAATTTCAAACAGAAAATCTAAATTTCAATTGATGTTTTCTGAATTTCAAATGGAAATCCTGAATTTCAATTGATGTTTTCTGAATTTCAAATCAAATTTTCTGAATTGCAATTGATATTTTCTGAATTTCAAATAGAAAATCTGAATTTCAATTGATATTTTCTGAATTTCAAATAGAAAATCTGAATTTCAATTGATGTTTCTAAATTTCAAATGGAAATTCTGAAATTCAATTGATATTTTCTAAATTCCAATTGATATTTTCTTAATAACTTTTGTAAAAGGTGTAGACCACTTGCGATTTGTTGAATATTGTTAAAACACTGTGCGTGGCGCATTTTCAACTTACCTTATTCTTTTGAGAATTATTACTCTCACTTGTTTTACGTTTTCGGCCACCACCGCCGCCACAATTACCACCACCTCCACTACTAACAACAGAGCTACCACATGAAGTAGTATTGCTACCACTGCCAGTTGTGGTGGATATTAAATCTAAACGTAAATCACGACATGCGCGTTCTCGAGCTGATAAAACAACATCTGCTGCAGAATTTAAAATACCAGCAGAAGTAGAAGTACCAGCAGTATTTAAACCAACAACGTTTGTCATATCAACAGTTACAATTTCCTGGTTTTCTGGCAACGTAAAAGGAGCAGGAGATGAGGATAAAGTCAGTGTTATTTTGTTATTACCGCAGACCTCCTCAGTGGTGTTTGTTATGTCTGATGTAGTAATAGTGGTAGTATGTGAAAGTGAGAGCTGCTGTTGCTGCTGCTCTTGTGGTGAACTTAAATTGTGCTCTGATAACTCTTCATCCTCACCACCACTACCCGCTGAATTTGTTTCCTGTTGTTTGCTTTTATTTTCTAATAAATCCATTGAAACTGAAAGCATAGAGACGCCCTTTTCAGTTGTCGTTGAAGAGTTCAACATTAAAGTTGAATTATTGGCCTCATCCAGCGAATCCGTCATAGTACTTGTAGTAGAATTGAACGAATCATAACGACGTCTTTTAGGTTTACGATTTTTACGATGTCTATGTTTGTGCGATTTAGTTTGCACCGCTCTTAGGCCCAATGCCAATGAAGCCTGTAAACTAATACCCCTTTTCATGGGTGATGTTAATTGTTTTTCATATTCCATTGAATCGACAGGATCCAATAAATGTAAGGGATCATGAATATTGGGTGGTATAATAACTTCTACCTTGGGTGGTGTTGTAATGGGAGATTGACGAGGTGTTGTAGCTGGTGTATTATTATTAGAAGAAGCGTTTGAGACCTCATTTTGTAGTGAATTTAAATTTAAGGGATCTGATATATTTCCACCAAGTAAAAATTTCGTTGGTGGTATAAAATTGCCTTTACGTGGTCTTTTGTCCGGCAAAAAGAATTTTGAACGTAAACAACAAATATGTAATGTTGCGGAAGAATTGGTGGAAGAGTTATTACTTCCCGCATTTAGATCTTTACCAGCATGGGAAGAGCAACCATTTATATGGCAGCAAGAAAGATTTGAAGCTGATACACCGCCCGCTACTAAAGCAGCATTTGCAACTGCTGCAGGACCTCCTGAACCTAAAGTATTATGAGCTGATCCAGCACATAAAATATGATGATGATGATTATTGTGGCCACCACCACGGTGTGGTGGTAGGGGTTTTTTATGCAATTGTTGTTGTTGTTGTTTTAAGTGACCATGACCATAACCTAATTTTTCGGAAGTCACCGTCAAACAAGCTGGTAATCCACCTTGACCAGCAGTATGGGTAGTATTAGCACCACCCCCTGCATGATGATTATTAAATTGTTGTTGATTTTTAAGATTTTGTATATTTTCCAAATCTGCCTTTGAAGTGGTTGTTAACTGGGTTTTAGTATCCTCTGTTTCCAATGCTGTACTTGTGGTATTAGAGGAATTATTAGCAGTAGTTTGGGTATTATGTTTTGATGATCTATTTTGTCTTTTATTCCAACATTTATTCTTTTTGTTGTTTAGACTAGTATGGGCAACGGCAGTTGTTGTAGCTGCACATGACGTAGAAGAAGAAGTAGTGCAGGAGGAGGAGGAGGTGTTGGAAGAAGTTTTCTTATGTTTTACAAACTGTTGTGGTGCACGAAATTGATGTTGTTGGGTTTTTAATTTGTTTGTTGTTGCTGCTGTAGGCGTCGGCGTTGTGGCATGTTTTACAATAATAGTTGCTGTTTTTGTGGTTTTTGCCGTTGTTGTCGATTTTTCTCTGTTGGCAATTTGATTTTCGGTTGTTAAAGGTTTATTTTCATTACCCGTTTCGTTTAAAATTGTATTATCGGTTTGGCAATCACCAGGATTATCAAATTTTGTTAAAGTTTCCATAATTTTATTGAGTATTTTCTCTATTTTTTTATATCATAATTTTAGTATTAATCAACAATTAATTAGATTTTTTTTTAAATTTTCTGCAAGTAAATAAAAAAAAAATAAAACATTTAAACACAATTTATTCACTCAGTTTAAAATTTACGATTACACAATTGAAGTTTTTATTTTAAACAATTTTTTTTTTTTTAAATATTTTTTATAATTTTAATTCTTTTTTAAATATTCAGCCTTTTTATTTTTAATTCCAATCCCCGTATATTTAGAATCCCCGTATATATACTAAAATAAAGTAAATCAAATATATTAGCTAGGTTGATATTAGTATTTCGATAAAGATATCATCAGAACCCGAAGTTTTAGAAAAGCTAGAGCCTCCAGAATAGGCAGAGTTTTGGCAAAAAACGTGTTTCTTTTAGTAATCAAACACGTGGCTAGGGTCTTTTCCTACAAGCATCATGACGTTACTAAGCTTTGAAGACCAAAAATGTTTTGTGTTTATATACATCGAGATGATTTTTATTTTTCATATTTTTTGTTGATTTTTATTTCTAAATTTTTTATATTTTTGATATTTTATAGTTTTGATTTTAAATATTTTTAGCTTTTTTAATAATTTTGGATTTTTAGAACTTCTATTTTTAGTTTGAATACACAATTGATTTTTTTATTTTAATATTTTTAATTTTTATTTTTAAATTTTTTTATATTTTTAATTTTTTAGATTAATATTGCTAAATTTTTTTTTCGTTATTATTTCAAAATTTTTTTTTTTGTTATTTAAATTTTTTATTTTAGTATTTTTTATAAATTTGTTTGTTTTTTTTTAAATATTCCGCTGTTCTCATATTTCACATTTTTTGTTGATTTATATTTTTGATTTTT
Organism: Delia radicum; assembly: GCA_021234595.1. Classification (NCBI taxonomy): domain Eukaryota; kingdom Metazoa; phylum Arthropoda; class Insecta; order Diptera; family Anthomyiidae; genus Delia; species Delia radicum. Next base: position 40,657,151 of record CM037855.1, on the reverse strand, counting down.
CATGTTTATTTTTTTTTTTAATTTTAAATATTTTTTGCTTTTTTAATCATTTTAGATTTTTATAACTTATATTTTTTATTTTTCCTTTTTATAAACAATAGATTTTTATATTTAATTTTTTTTTAAATATTTTTTATAATTTTCATTTCGATTTTTTATTTTTGCATTTTCCCATTTTTTTTTTTTTTTTTAAATTTTTTATATTTTTGATTAGATTTTAAATATTTTTTGCTTTTTAATTATTTTAGATTTTTATAACTTTCATTTTTTATTTTTCTTTTTCATACACAATTGAATTTTTTATTGATTTTTTTTTAATATTCCGCTTTTTATTTTTCATATTTCACCTTATTTGTTGATTTTTATTTTAAAATTTTTTATATTTAATATTTTTATATTTAATATTTTTTATATTTAATATTTTTTATATTTTTGATTTAAATATTTTTGCTTATTTAATAATTTTGTAATTTTATAACATCTATTTTTAATTTTTCTTTTTAATATTTTTTTATATTTTAAATTTTAAAATTTTGTATAATTTTGGTTTTTATTTATTTTTACATACCGTCTTTTATTTGTAATTTTTAAAATTTTTGTTTTGTTTTGATTTTTAAAACTTTTAATATTTATTAATTTTTTTATATTCAGATTTTTCATAATTTGGTTTAAAAAATTTGTGATTTTATAAATTTGATTTTTTAAATATTTGGGATTGCGTCAAAAATGTTGAAATCCTTTGAAACTGGTATTATTTTTCAATAACTTTCTCAATTTTTATATTTAGAATATCGTGTTATAAGTTTGGATTAACAACACTTCAACTGGTAGGTGTGCTAAATGTTAGGGCTATAGCATAGAGGAAGAATAATAATAGAGCAACCGATAAGACCCCATACCCACTGTTGCCAGGTTTGACGATTTATCGTCATTTTGACGATTTTTAGTACCTAAATTACTAAATGACGATTGGACGATTTTTTCTCCCAAAATGACGATTTTTTGACAAACGTTTAATATATCAGCAAAACATGTTTATTTGCTATTATTAAAAAATCACCGGATCTATTTTTGGATTTTGATTATTTCGTTAAAATTAAAAACTATTTTTTATTGAAAGTTTAGCAAAACAGTTATTTTATGGATTCATGTTAGGTTTATTTTAATTTATTTTCTGCACTTAATAAAGGTAAAGACCACTGCAAATGTAGCTAAAAACAAATGAAATTTCACTTGAAAAAAGAACGACTTACATTTTAGTAAATTCAACTAACATAGTCATTTGTTTTTTACTGTTCAAAAAATGAACTACAATTGTATTATTAATGAGTGGTTCAGTCAGTGCAGTAAAAAATAAACAAACATTAATTTGTTTTATTTTTTTAAATAAAAAAAAATATTGTATAAAATGAATGTAAAATCATAATACTGTAATTTAATGTGGTTTGTTTTTTAAATAAACTACAATTGTAGTCAAAAATTAAATTTCTTCTACAAATGACTGTTTTTTTCACTTAAAAATAAAGGTACTGTATTATAACTGAAACAACGACAAATATTTACAGCAGAAGTTCCCTGAGTATGTGCTTACTTTTTTCATGGTTGGCAACACTACCTTTTCATTACAATGAAAGTTGCCTGCCACGGCCACACCAATGCCGTTATGAATGTTTTAAAGCTACGATTCCAATAGTGGCATGTGTCTTTACAGGGTTTATTTCAAAATTCTACCCACTAAATTTTGTTACATCAACAAAATAACGTCGTCGTTCGGTATTTTAGCGTTATTTTGACTTTAACTTGTTCAAGATATTTCAAAATCAAACAGGTTAAATATAAAACTAAAACCGTTTACATAAGAAGAAACATGTCTTTAATGGAATCGCTTTTTTTAAAATTCCATTCCGCTTTTAGTGTTACTGTGATAGCCAATCGTTATTATGAAAAGTTATTGAATGCCAACCCTGCTTTTTTTATAAAGTTAAATTAGTGTAAGATTAAGATAAAAATAAAATATTTTTTAAATAAAAAAAAACATCCAGGTTTTTGCGAAACAAACATCAAGTTCGAATATTCTCATTTATAAATCCAAAAATAAATCCGGTGCTTAAAAAACAGGCCTAATAATAATATAAATAAAGTGTTTCAAAGTGAAACTTCAGATATTCACAATTTATATTTGAAAATGGAAAAACATGCAGTAATAAACAATAGTTAAATATTTGTTTTTGACGATTTTTGAAAATATAATGACGATTTTGACGATTTTTATTGGAAAATTGGACGATTTTATGCTCAACATACCTGGCAACACTGCCCATACCCCAAAAGTTTGAGAGGATTTCCCTAATTTCAAAGCTAATTGTTCTGTTCTCTGAGAGGATTTTTTTGTTTGCGGCTTTCAACTTTTGGATTCTATTTGGTAATACACAATCTCCCAACTGTTGAGATATAAATAGAACACGAACTTAATTGGCGTGCGCCATCGCCTAGCAAATTTTTGGTTTAAAAATGTTTGGGGTTTTTTGTACTGGGCACTGACACTTCTTCGTGGAATAAAAATTTGAAAACAACGGTTCGTAAATTTTGGAATTACCCACAGTTGGAGGTATGTCTTGTTGATGTACCCATAACAGATAAAAAAGTGTACGACCGTCCCAAATGTTAAAAAACATAAGAGTAAATTTTGTTCAAAAAGCAGTTTTCCCACATTCGCTGTTTAGTTTTAAATGGGCCAGTTTGCTGCGTGAATTGAGTTTTTTGATATTTTACAACATTAATTGGTATGGAATTTTTAAAAATTGTGCAAAAATTGCATAATTTGCTTATGCTTTTTTATATAGCAAACAATGATATCGACGGATTTGAAAAACCTAGAAAGGGGCTGTGTGCTATAAACATTGCACATCAACATTGTTGCACAAAATTCGTCAAAATTAACATTACTTGTACCATTTGTCAATAATTTAACACAAAACCGGAGGAGCATTAATAAATTTTAAGAAATAAATATCAAATGGACCACATGATGGACCAAATGCACATAGTTGGAATTAACTTGTAGAACATACATTTTCTCTTTAACTGGTTATATAATATAATCTCCAACATAAATTATAATTTTTAAATAACGCATAAACCGCGGTTGAAGCACCACTAAATTTGACAAAGATTTTTTTGGAGATCACAAACTAAGGGAGTAAATTTCCATGAAAACGCCAATTTTTTAATTTGTTTGTCTTTCTCATTTTTGTTTTTCTTTTTAATATTTTATTTTTAATATTTAGTTTAGTTTGATTTAAATTTTTCTCTTTTATATTATTTTTTTTTTTTTTTTAATTTTCACTGTTATTTTGAATTTTATTTTTAGTTTTTACTTTTATGTTTAATTTTTTTTTTTAATTTTAACTTTTATGAAATACTAAATCTTGACACTTACATTTTTTTCAATATCTTACCTTTTTAAATTATTTTTTTAACTTTCTTTTTTAATTTAACTTGTAATTTTTTTTTTGCTTTTTAATTTTTATTTAATTTACTATTTTTTACACTTTTCTGTTAAACTTTTACTGTTTTAAATGTTGAATATTTGTTTTTCACAATTTTTACAATTTTCCTCTTTAATTTTCCACTATTATTCCTTCAATTTATTTTCATGCAATATTTACAAAAAGAAAACTCCTTGTGAATACAGTCATCTGAAAAAAACAAGAAAAAAGGAAAAAATTCAATATATTATTTATAAACACAATCTTGTTTAAACTTAACAATAATTTGAATACGAAAATAGCAGTAATGTTTCTTAAACATGCATATATAAGGAAAAGCAGAACTATAAAATACTGCATTCGTTAAATGTCTATGAAACTAATGAATTGCTGAACATATATACATATATAATTCGTATAATTTCGTATTGGCTGTCTGGCTTTGTTTTATTCTTTCCAGAGCTTTCTGAATGACCCTGAGTACATAGAAAGTTAAACATTGATATAGTTTAAAATTGAAATATGACATAGAAAATTTACTATTTTCGCGAGAAAGATTCTAACGAAACACCGATAATGGGTATTTTTTTAATGAAAAATCTAAGATGTCGTATGACATTTTGCATATAAGAAATTGATTTCGGGAACCCGGGATTTTTAAAAATATTCCCCGCTTACCCGGGATATGAAATACAGTGACTCAAAGTAATAATGGAACAAGTACCATTTTTTTATATATTTATATTATTATATAGGGCCAGTACGATAATATGAACTAAATAAAACCGATTATTTTTGGTTAAATTTAGTACAGTAAAATAAAAATTGGCAACACTGCAAAAAAAACGATCAAAGTAATAATGGAACACAGTGTTGTTTAAACTCAAAAATGGCCGCTTATGTCAAACTAAACTTCAAATTTGATGATATTTTGAAAGTGTTAAGTCACTTACTAAGTTTTATGAAGTTCATTGAACTTTGTTGGCTTTTAGTTCAAAATGGAGCCGCGTGCACTGATAGAATTTTCCTTCATAGTATTAATGAAACGATTTCATTAAAATCGATTCATTGGTTTAATGAAAAATTTCATTAACTGAATGAAAATTCATTAATATTGGTATTTTTTCGTTAACATTTTTTATGATTTTTTCATAATTTCATAAAAAAAAATGCATTAAATCAATGAAAAATTTTGAAATTTTGACTTGTAATAAAAAATAAAAATTTTTTTTTGTACTATCATTTTGAAATAAAAAAAACTAAAAAATTTCTTTTAAACAGAATTAACCAAAACTATAATATAAATATAAATTAATTTTTTTATTAAGTTTGCCTAGAGCTAACAATTTTTGACGAATTTGAATAGTTGGTCACTAAATTAAAGGGAACAGATTCTCTAAGAAAACCGATATCGTTTTGTTCAAAACGAGACCGTTTTATCGTTTTGACATTGTTACACAAAAACGTTATGCTAAACGATAATACATTTTTGTTTTTTAACAACATTGTTAACAATATTTAATATTTTTATCTAATATGGTCGTAATTTAACTACAAAAAGTAGACTACATTTGTCGATCATTCTACAGAATTCCAAGCCAGATCGATAAAAAATTACATATTTTGTACCGACATATAAAAAAATATGACATCTTTTAACATAAATTATAAAAAATGTAAAAGAAAGAAAGATTGAATGTAAAGAAAAACAAAAAAAAAAAATTTTATTTTCAAAATTTGTAATTTTCGATCTGAAATCTAATCAGCTACTTTTCAAATTTTATATTTTTCGAATTCGTCAAAAATTATGAGCTTTAGCAAATTTGTTGATAAACAATAGAATTTTCCCCACTGTGCTACATTAGTGGGTGGCCCCGGGAAAGCCCTTTCTTGTTAGATTTCTTTTTTACATGTCATCCTATTCCAAGTAACGAAAATTTGCTGAATCAGGCTGAGTTTAATAAAAATCTGCCATCGCTTTCGCAGAACAGCCTGTGATGTTTACTTTCGAACTTTTCGAACTTTTTTTATAAAAATATTTTATAGATCCTATAAAGACCAGACCTTATAAATAATATCAACGAAATATAATTTCTCAATAACCACCAAATTAATGATATGCTAAAATAATCATAAAAAGTGCAAATTATTAAATATCAACAAAAATATTTCATAAAAACTATGAATTTTATTCATTAAACACATGAAACTTTCATAACGATTAGGCTAGGGTTAATGAAAAAAAAGTTCATATACTTTATGAAATTTTCATTGGGTTAAATTGATTTAATGAAACACCTTTCATTGACTCAATGAAACGTTTCTTTGGGGACTTTTTTATGAAAAAATTCATTGGATTAATGAAGGAATTCATTAATACTACGCACAAATTTCTATCAGTGTGGTGTTCAAACGTCTCCGGAACTTCGCGAGTTAATAAAAAAATTTTCAAATGAAGGAAAAACGGTTCGAGAAATTGCAGAATTAGTTGAACGCGCTCCTACAACTGTTTTTAATGTGATAAAACGATATAAAAACAGAAATAAATTTGAAAATAAGCCGAAACCGAACAAAAATAAAATATTCTCCAATGCTGACGAGCAATGGCTAGTGCGACAAGTTAAGCGAGATCCTCATTTAAGTGCACCAAAGTTAGCAGCTGAGTCTCAAAAATACCTTGGAAAAAAAGCTAATCCAGAAACAGTCCGAATAGTACTTCGCAAGCACGGTCTTAATGGCAGAGTCGCTAGGAAAAAGCCTTATATAAGCAAGAACAATCAGCTGAAGCGTACGGAGTTTGCAAAAAAGTATCGCAACAAAGAGTTTTCTTTCTGGAAACACGTATTATTTACAGATGAAAGTAAATATAATGTGTTTAGATCATATGGACGCACCTGCGTTTGGAGAAAAGCAAACCAAGAGCTCAACAAGAACAACTTGAAAGCTACAGTAAAGCACGGTATGGGTTCAGTTATGGTATGGGGTGCTGTATCAGCTGCAGGACCAGGAAACTTGCATATAATTGATGGAATAATGGATCAAAATATGTATTTGGATATATTAAAACAAAACTTAAGCGAAAGTGTGGAAAAATTGGGTATCAAGGAAAGTTTTCATTTTTACCAAAATAACGACCCAAAGCATAAAGCTTATATAGTCAGGTCATGGCTTCTATATAACTGTCCTCATGTTTTGGAAACCCCACCCCAATCACCGGACCTTAATATTATTGAGCACGTATGGAGCTATCTTGAAGAAAAACTAAAAAATCACAGCATTTCTAATCGTAATCAATTAAAAGCTGCCCCTGTCGAGGAATGGTACAAAATCGATCCTTCCTATTGTGAAAAATTGGTCAAATCTATGCCAAAACGTTTTGAAAGTGTAATAAAACAAAAAGGTTTACCAACCAAATATTAATATTTATAAATTTTTCAATTTTGTGATGAAAAAATATTGTGTTCCATTATATGTTTGACATGAATAATTCAGTATTTTTAGTTTTTGTTGTTTTTTTTTTGTTTGTTTTTTTTTGTGTATAAAGTATGAATAATGATTTTGTTTTTATTTAGTTTTTAATTTATGTTAATAACATATGTAAAATGAAATATATTTATTTTCCTAACCTAATAAATTTGAAGTTTTATTTTTTTATATTTGCAAATGCATGTTGTTCCATTATTACTTTGAGCCACTGTAAGTACTTTTTTGTATTTTTTATACACTACAGTGTACACATCTTTGACAAATAATTAAAATATGACCGAATAAAATATTTACTAATTTTTGTGTACAAATATGTTTATTGGGATGTTATCTAAGCTATAAATTTTTTTTGGGGAGGAAAAATACATATGGGTTGTTTCTATTCGCGATATTTCATGCCAATATTTGCTATTTTCGGATTTTGAGAGTTTTATCATTTTGGAGCTTTAATAACTTCGCTAGAATAATTTTTAGGTACTTCAATAATTTTTTATTAAAGCAGATACTTCAACGATCATTTTAGTTTTTATTTGAAAAAAAATTGAGTGATCGGTTGGGTCTCGGCAATAGTTAAAAGTTGTGTACACTGTAGTGTACATTGGTAGTCAACGGTTGTTACTCAATATGTTAAGCATGGCTTCATTTTTTGCATGGAGTTTAAAAGGTCGTTTGTGTTAAAGTACCTGGTACTTGTGTTATTTTTTTGAGAATTCCGCGGTTGTATTTTTTAGTAAAAAGGCATTATTACAGACTAAAACAGATGCGACAGTAGGGTTTTATAACACATAATGGGGAACAACAATTTTAGTGAAAGACAGAGCGATTTTCAGCTAGTTTTAACTTAATATAGCAAACACTTTATGACATCTTTTTTTCTTTATGCGCGTTGTATTAGTTTATTATTTCTAGCACAAAAAGTAGAACAAAATGAAAAAATTAAAGTTTTTGCAAACGATTATTTGTTTGACATTTGAAACAAGTATCGGGTCTGTTTATTCTGTGTCATTATTTTACCACCAAAATACAACTCCGCTTGAAAAAATTAAAACCGTTACAAGTATTTATTATTATAAGCATTGTTCAAAAAAGTATTGAGTAGTAAAAAGTAACCATAAATAAAAACGGTATTTTGCAAAATTAATTTTTAAGTGATAATTTAATTTGTTCATCGACTAAGGTGAGTCTTATATTTTCCCAGCAAAAAATTTCCAAAAAGGTAAGCGGGTTTGTAATCAAGCATTTTTGGGCAGAACGCATTCCTTACTAGATTACCTACTCTATTCTTTTAACAGGGCGTGAGACTAAAATAATTGATTCTTTAGAATTGATTATTTTTTTTACCGAAGAACCATTTACTTTATATTTTTAAGAACTACATACATTTTTTAATAAAGAAATAGTTCCATTGTAAAACTACGAAGTACTTACACAAAAAAAATAAATAAATAGTTCCCTAGAAAAAATAAGAAGTACTTACATTTAAAAAAAAAAGAAGTAGTTCCATAAGTTAATTCAACTTTTACTCACACGTGATTCTACTAGGTCACTCAAATATAACGATCTAAACTCATACGGAAATAAAATCCAAAAAAGTGAAACATCGAATTGTTATGATAACATGGGTTTGCCATAATTTTGGAGCTATAAACCACGAAAATATAATTTTTTCAAAAAAAAAGACCAATTAAAAATTGAAAAACAAAAATATGACTCACGCGCAATCACCCTCGACATTTTTTTTTTACACTCACGATAACGTCAGTAATTTCAACTTCCACTCACAATTTTCTGCTCACGTGCGCTTCCCTAGTTTGAAAAAATATATGAGATAAATTCTTTAAAATTGTATAACTTCTTTTTTCAAAATTAGTAACTACTTCCAATAACGTCCTTTTATTAAGAAAAAGTATATGATTACTTCTTGCGTACAAAAAGTTATACATATAAGTTAATAACATTGGTATTTTCTTTTAAGTAAATACCCAGGTAGAAATTTGGGATGGTACAAAAAACGAAGTGTTTTCAAAACGTTTGTTTTTGATGGTACTAAAATAAAAGCGTTTCCAAAGCGATAATTGCAAATAATACGAAAAAAAAGCATTTAAAAAATATTATTTTGGATTGCTATTCGAACGTTCGGACAAAGTATTTTAGGAATACTTTTTATACAAAACTTACAAATATTTGTGAAATAAAAACACTGTAAAAACATTGGTTCAAAGCGTTTTTCCAACGTTTGTAAAAAGTACTTTAGAAGTTCTTATCGTACAAAATTTACAACGGTTTATAAAATGAAACCAATGTAAAACCATTGCGTTAAAGCGTTTTTCTAACATTTGCCAATAGTACTTTAGAAATACTTTTTTTTTTACAAAATATTTTACTGATTAAAAAACAACACTGTCATAAGGGGGTCTATCTATATGCGAACTCGGTTTCTTATGCAATTTTTTTATATAATGAAATATATCTATTTTCCAATAGAGGGCTTTTTATTTTCATATTTGAATATTCGATTTTTAATTTCATTGATTTTATTGATATGTTTTTATATATAAAATTTAAATCTATTTTTTCTTTTGTGGTTGTCACAATATCGTTTCGTCAAATTATGTTTTATGTTTATATTTTTATACTAAATCACATTTCCCTTAATTTTAAGTATTTATGAACAATTCATAAAGATCTTTAAAATTTGTCTTTCGAGCGTTTTGACAATGTTCAAAATTACAACCCTCAAAGCGGTTATCATTTGGGTCGTTTTCATAACGCTTAATAACTGTAAGCCAAAATGTTCTGCAAATACTTATTTAACGATTGAAAAAGCATTTCAAAAATTTTGTTTTGCAATGTTTTGAGAACGTTATAAAATACCATCCTCAGACCGTAAATTTGGGTTATCATTTTGCACATTCTCAAAACGCTTTAAATTTGTAATTTGGTATGTTCTGAAAACGCTTGTACCATCATGAAATATGCTTTTAAAACGTTTTAAAGATTGTATTTTTCTACCTGGGTAATTACTTTGTTATTGAGTTCATGCTTTCTGGTTTAAATTTAAAGAATTGAATTCAATACTACTTGCTTTTTTTACTCTATCGTTGGAATGAGTTTGGTATTGCAGTTACTAAATTTGGCAATGAGATATGTAAGCAAGTGTGGGCATCACCTTCTTTTTGGAATGTGTAATTTTTTCCTGGGTTATTACTTTTTCCAAATGCATTTTATTTATTTTTTTATTATTATTATTTATAAGTGAAAATGGAAAAATTTTACAAACGAGGAGATTTTGGCAAATTTAAATGATTGCTCCGACATTGAAGATGGAGAAGACTCCGATGAAGAAAATGTGACGCATACAAAGCACGTGTCCACTACGCAGTGTGATGAAGATGATGAAGATCCTGAAGACCACTATAATGTTGCTGTGTTAATTCCTTCAGAACAATATAATCCTCGATCGACTAATAATGAAGCAACATCATCAAGAAGAATTACTCGTCGGCAATTACAGTTGTCAAAAATCGTTGAGTGTGTAGAGGTAGAAATGGAAGTAGAAATGAAGTCTTCATCACCTCTAGCTAACTATATATGTGTTGATAAGAAAACTATCAAGAGGATTCTACAGCACCAGGACGTTGCAAACTTCCAAGTTGCACAAAAAGAACGTACATTCAATGCGTAAAATGTAAAGCACACTTATGTATACAACGTAACAACAACTGTTTTCTCACTTATCACTCACCATAAATTTTGTATTTATATTTTTTTTAACTTTTCGTGAATTAAAATATTCTTTTTTTAATAAATATTTGTAAAAAACATAATAATTTGCGTTTTTTTTATTTTCAAATTGCATATTGAACAGTAAGTATCAAGTACTATAGAGTAATAGAGCTCTGCAACCGTTGACTACCAATGTACACTGTAGTGTACAAGTTATTTCGGTATAAAGGGGAAGGGGTAAAATTTTTTCTTTAACTTTTTTAGGATATTTTTAGGGTCCCAAAAATAAATCATAAGTCAAAAAAATTATTTTGCCACACACAAAAAGTCGGGTAGTGAAAGGGTTAATATTTTAATTTAAATTTCATTTCACATTTCGTTTAAACAAAACATTATAATCCTTTTTGAAATTATTTTAGAATTTTTGTTTTCTAAAAATGTCTTTTATAATGAAAACATTCTTTGAATCTTAAAGGAAAACACATACAATTATATATATATATACGCACACACTAACATGAGTTTGCAAATATATATGTACGTGTACTTTTAAAACGTATAATTTATATGTTATTAGAAAAATATTATGTATGTAAAAGCTATAAAAATCCGACACTTCTTTCTTGTGTGTATGAATTTAAAATTAATTAAAATTGTGTCACGCCCATACTTTGCTTTAAAAATTAAAGTTTAAATATGCTACAACAGAATTTAGTTTTATCTCAGTTTTTATTTTATAGAATATCATTTTTTGTTTTGGAATAAGACGAACAAGGACGAATAATATCGTGTAAAGTGGAAAACTGATTTGGCTCCAAAAAAAAAAGTGCCAAAAATACTCCTTAAGCACTTCTAAGAAATCCATTCTAAAGAGAAGTTTGTACCAGGGACCGTAAATAATGATTATTGTTCTTTTTTTTAAATCAAAAAATCAATCACTTAGAACAGACATAAAAAAATTTATTGCACCATTATTATTATTTTTTGACAATCTTTGCATATCCGTCATGATTTTTAAATTTCTGATTTTTAAAGTTTTCTTCAATGGTAATGATTATTTTTGAGTAATAATAAAAAAAATCAGCCATAATCATTATTTTTGAGCAAAAACAATAAAACTCAAAAATAATCATTATTTATGATTTTTATTTTTTTCGCTCAAAATAAAACTCACTTTCATTGACCAACTCGTGGTACTATGCCAAAAATTTGGTTATAGTATTAGGGCTGTATACTGGGCATTAAGAATAGTAAAGCTGGTATGTAAATCTATACCCAATTTAAAAAAAATAAAAAAAAAAAAAATGTCACGAAAACTGCAAGCTGTTAATTTCAAATTGAAAGCAAACTAATACTAAAGTTTTTTCCATATTATTTTAATTTTACGAATATTTAGTCTTTTTATAGATTGTTGTTTAAATTGGGTACCAGTAAAATACTATTACTAACTCGGTCAGTTATAAGGAATATTCCAAAGTGAGCACAATATTTAAATTATTAAAATTAATAATAATAATAAATTACCGCAACCAGTGATTGATGTTGCAACTCGTTGGAATTCAACATATCATATGTTGAACACACTCCAAAAGTTCGAGGATTTTTGTGAAATGCACCTTAAAAATTCTATGAAAGTGAGTTTTATATTGAGCGAAAAAAATAAAAATCATAAATAATGATTATATTTGAGTTGTATTATTTTTGCTCAAAAATAATGATTATGGCTTATTTTTATTCATATTACTCAAAAATAATCATTACCATTGAAGAAAATCCTTAAAACTCATAATATAATCATTATTGTGTCATTTTTATTATAAAACTCATAATGATTACGGTCCCTGGTTTGTACAGTGGGTTTCTATCCACCTCAGTCTCTCTCAATCTGCCCTCTTTTTATTTGATCGTAAACTCGCACCAAGCAAATGAAAACATGTTGCAAAAATTGTAAAGTTGAAAATAAATTTTATCATGTTTTTGAATAAAATTTAATAAAATTTTGTTAACCAGTGCTAAAAATTTGCCGAAAATATCACATTTTGCCGAAAATATCACATTTGGAAAATAAATTTCGAAAAAAAATATTTTTTATTTAATTAATTCATTTAATATAATCAAAATGATTCAGATATGCAATTCAGAATTCATCGGGTATCATTAACCTGGAATCCAAAATCACCCACGACTTTGATAAAAATTCAAAAACTTCTTTTTTAAATTAATTTTAAAGATTTTTTGAACGATTAATTTAAAGAGGTCGATTGCTATTTTTATATAATAATAGTTGTTATAAAAGAAAACAAATATATTTTAAAAATGAAATTTCGAGTTTGTGTTTGAAGTGACTCCTTTCCAGGACATTTTATGATTATTTTCCCAAAAATTGAACATTTATCTAATGTTTTTATCAAAATTTGCATTATTTTCCTAAAAATATCACTTGAATTTGATAAGACAATAAGTATCTTTACTTTTATCTACAAAATCTATAAACCTTAGTTTCCTGGGGACAAAAAAGACCCGTGAAACTTAATTTTAATTGTGAATACAAGATGGTGCGGTTAACGGTAAGGGTAACGCTATTTTAATTATTTCGGTAACGCTATTTCTTTAGGAATAACGGTTTTTCAGTTATTTCGGTAACGTTACTTTAAGGGTAACTTTATGTTAGAAATTCTAGTAATAGTTGCAAATCGATAATGTTAGCCCATTCTGCCCGAATTCTAATGACTGGTTTATGATTAAGCTTTGGAAATATATATATATGTATATCTATTTACTGCGACTATTTTTTCGGATTTTGTCAGATTATTTCGGTAACGGTATTTTAAGCATAACCCTATTTTAATTATTTCGGTAACGATATTCTAGCGATAACGGTATTTTATTTATTTCGATAACTGTATTTTAAGCATAACCCTATTTCAATTATTTCGGTAAAGATATTTTAGCGATAACGGTATTTTAGTAATTTCGGTAACGGTATGTTAAAGACATTGGTATTTTAGTTATATCGGTAACGGTATTTCAATTATTTCGTAATTATTTATGTAATTTGATCCAATCAAATATAAGTGATATAGTTAGACAATTATGAAAGGTGTTAATTTGTTAATTTCCTAGTGTGTCTTTTTTGGTCAAACGTGTAAAAATTAACCCTATATGGATCAAGTTACATAAAATAATATAAATTTTTTTATATCAATTTAGAGGCTTTAAAATCATGTAGTATTAATTAAAATAAGTTTGATGGATATTTTTTGTCCCCAGGACACTTGGGGTTACAGATTTTGTTTAGATAAAAGTAACGATAATTATTGTCTAATCAAATTTAAGAGATATTTTTCCAAAAATTGTGAAAACTATGATAAAAACATTAAAATTTTGTTCAATTTTTGACAAATTAAGCAATTTTTAAAAAATGTCCTGGGAAGGAGTCGCTACAAATACAAACTCGAATTATCATTTTTACAATTTATTTAATAACAACAATAATTTTATAAAAATAGCAATTGACATCTTCAAATTAAGCAGTTTAAAAAATCTTTAAAATCAATTTTAATAATAAAATAATAAATAATTTATCAAATTCGTGGATCATTTTGGAATCCAGGTTAAAGTTGGTTAATGATATCCGTTGAAATCAGAATTTAATATCTGAATAATTTTGAATATACAATTTTTAATGGATAAATAAAATAAATTCTTTTTTTTGAAACTTCGAATTTTGGGAGTTTTTAATAATACACTTTTTTCCAAAATGGACCATTTTTTGTAAAACTTTCGCCGGAACGGGTTAACGGTTTCCAAAAAAAAAATCAATTTCATCCATTTGAACAAAAATCGACAAAACGTTATTTTAAGGTACCTGCTAATGTAGATATCAAGTGTTATCTTTATGAAAAAAGTCCTGATTCATAGAAAAACAAAATATTGTATAGATATAATCAAATTTTAATTACAATTCCCCCATATTTGTTACAACATATGCCCAGATACATGTAATTAAAATCATAATTTCTCTTTTGTACAACACGTGTCACTGCTTCATTGCTTTTGTTTTATGCAGCCCTTGACATATGCAAGCCTCCAATAAAAAAAATATATAAAGTGTGTATTAAACCCCCCCCCCCCCCCCCCCCCCCCCCCCACTATTCAAGTAAACACAGAACATGCAAGTGCTTAATTTCATTATTGGCAAGTGCCAAATTTTTAAACTAGTTTTCTCTGTGTATGAATGTGTATAAGGAAGTTCGTCTTAAATCCTTTTTTGATACACTTACTTTAAATACACTCAAAACAGTGTTACAGCTACTGCATGACAATTGTATGTGTAGTAGGCCGGGTCGAATTGTATGGAGGCAAAAAAAAATCGCTCAACGTTCAAGGAAAATCGTATTCTAGGGGATCAAAATAAGAAACTTTGCCGAAGGAACCATACCTCTAAAACGAATTCTGATGTCCCGACTTTTAACCCGTAGGGTCAAATTTTGAAAAATCCCACTTTGACCCATTTAGAGTGCCATAATCGAGTCCAACCCAATCGAATATAATTTATGCATTCATCTGCTAGAGCGTCTTTCGGAGAAGAAATAGAGACCCTAATCTTGGAAAGACTCCTCCTACTTTCTGAAATATCTCAATCCCGAGATTTGTCCATTTTGCTATAAAAACACGGCTAAAAAGGCCATCTTTCAACTTCAATTTTAACACCTTAACGGGCACCAAGAATGATGATTTGTGCATTAATCTGCTAGCGCGTCTCCCGGAGAAGAAGTAGCTCCCATAATCTTGGAGAGATTCCTCCTACTTTCTGAAATATCAAAGTGGGATTTTTCAGAATTTGACCCTACGGGTCAAAAGTCGGGACATCAAAATTCGTTTTAGAGGTATGGTTCCTTCGGCAAAGTTTCTTATTTTGATCCCTAGAATACGATTTTCCTTGAACGTTGAGCGATTTTTAAATCGACCCGCCCTAATGTGTAGTAATCAGTTGTTGTTGTTTTTAACTGCAATTGCAGTTATTTTTAATAAAACAACTGTTATGGCAGTTATTTAAAAAAAAAAAACAAAAAAACTACAAAAGCAAAATACTGTTGTTTGAAGCAGTTATTTTAGTATTTTAATAAACAACTACCAGAACAGTTATTTCGTAGTAAACAGTTAATTCTAGTTAGTTTTAAATAACTAACAAGAATTAAATTAAAAGAAGATTATGTCGTTTCTAAAAATTCTTGTTTATAGGTAGTTTAAACTGAAAAGTTAGTCTTGTAAACAGTAGATGAACACTCTAACCGGCAAGACCACCTCTTTTAATACCGGAAAAATAACTGTTAAAAAAACAGTAGGTTTTATCGATTTATTTGAGTTGTTTCAAAATGATTGTCAGTTATTTTTACGATATTGTAAATTATTTGT
The DNA here is from genome assembly GCA_021234595.1 of Delia radicum. Classification (NCBI taxonomy): domain Eukaryota; kingdom Metazoa; phylum Arthropoda; class Insecta; order Diptera; family Anthomyiidae; genus Delia; species Delia radicum. The sequence goes on along the minus strand of CM037855.1, from coordinate 40,641,033 downwards.
TTTACTGATTTGTTAATTGTTTTTCAACAAATAAAAACAACAAAATATTTTGTTAATTTAACACTAATTACCTTTGTTGCATTTTAACTGAATTTACAGTTGTTCTAACTGTTGATTTCAGCAGATTTTACTGTCAAACTTTTTTGAGTGTACGTACTACAACGACATAATAAAGTTATTTTTAGTTTCAGTTTAGAAAATAAATTGTATGTTAAAGATTTGCAACAATAATATTGTAGTTTAATTTAAAATACGTACATAAATTTATAAACAAATTTTCAAAACCACATTAACCACAAAAATAAAACTTTTGACTCCTTTTCTAGAACATAACGACCAACATGCCACTCCACCACTGCCACTATTCAGATAAACAATTTAATAAATGTATGTATGCTGAGATGTAGCAAGTGTGTTTAAATACTACCTAACTACTAACAAGGAAGGTATCCCGAGGCGAACTCTAAAAATTTTATTGAAACTTGAATATGTTTTAGAGAAGACAAAACTAAGAGGAATGTATATTTTGAACTGCAATTTCACGGATTTTGCTTTTTCAGTTTTTTGCATATTTGCTATTTATTGTAAAAAGGCAAAAAATAGCAAAACCACAATAAAGGTAAAAAAAAAATTAACTTTTTCAAAGAAAGAATAAAAAAAATTATGAAAAATCATTTAAAGCAAAGAATGTCTGAAAAAAGCAATTTTAAAAACTCAAAAATCTTAAGAAAAAGCTGTTTTTAAGCCTAAAAATGAAAAATCCAAGAATGACAAAAAAAGTAACTTTTTTTTCAACTAGTGCTGATTTCGTGAATGGTAAAACTTAGCTCATGTCTGATTTGACAGATAATTAGTTTTATCCTTCCGCTGAACGAATATGGTCCGTATGTTCGTTATCTTGTGAAAAAAGTGAAAGAAACTGGCATCCTCATCGATAAACCAAAGCGTGAAAAGCCAAAAAACAGTGCATACACCCGAGAATATTGCTGCTGTGGCAGAAAGTGTGCGTGAAGCGCCATCAACATCAATTCATCGTCGTTCTCAACAATTGAACATTTCGGAGACATCATTGAGACGAATTTTGCATAAAGACCTTGGTATGACGCCATACAAAGTCCGATTGGTTCAGGAGTTCAAAAAAAAAAAGGTATTTGGCGGACCCTTTAAATATAAGTAAAAATGACAAAAAAAAAGCAAATAAAGCATATTTGTCATCTCTAATTATCACTCATATCATTATCTATATATATAAAACAGGATGTGTGTATGTATGTAACGTATGGACTCCAAAACGGCTGGGCCGATTTTGATAAAATTTTCAGGGAATCTTCAGAATATTCAGGCGGGTGACACTGTGTAGTCTGATTTTTGATTTTCGGTCTGTGGGCGGAGGGGCGGAGAGGCGTGGCAAAATCCAATTTTCATATTGTACCACCAATGACATATACATATATTTTTTTTTGTTTGCTTTTTTTTATTTTATTTTATTTTTTTTGAAAGCCGTTTTCATGTTTTTCAAAACGAGATATCAAACTCTTAAATCGGTTATGTAGTTCCGAAGATATTTACAAAAAACCTATGTTAATCTTCAAGCTATGTTACACGAACACAACAGCCTCATCCGTCTATTCAAAACAGCCCTAGACCAGATGCCGACAGATGAATTTACGGTTGTGATAAGAGCTGACCAGGCAGCGGCTGGTGAGCATGAGCGGCGCTTTAATGCACCGATAATAGGTGACGTCGCAGTTGTTATGGCAGTTGTTTTCAGCTATTCATTTTATATACTTCAGCAAATAAAGGCGATAGAAGGACAAAGAGGCGTTGGGCTTCGCAATTACAAATTTTAAAATGATTTACTAATGTGAATTTATTTTTTTTAATTATTTATTTGCGTGAAAAAATTCTTGATTTAAAGAATTAATTACAATTAAAATTTGAAGGCAAAACAACGTTTGCCGGGTCAGCTAGTCATTCATAATTTTTAAACTGCTTATAATATCATCAAACAAAATTTTACTAAAAACTAGCAAACCAGCTTCTATATTGGCAGAGTATTTTCTATTTTAACAGACAGACTTTTTAATCATCAAGAATATATAGTTTTTGGGGTTTCAGAATTTTTATTGATTAGTTACAAAGGGAATAACATAAATGAATGCTAAAAACGTTGGATTAATTGTCAACGCCCCGCTTTTAGCTACTAAAACAAAATACATTTCTTTAAGATTTGTCTTCTTTAAAACATATCCAGGTTTAATTTCATCTAAAAGTTCACCTTGAGATACCTTACTTGTATATGACCTACTTCAAAAATTTTTCACACTGACTTTAGATGTATCTTGTTTCTCAAGGTTTTATGAATTGAGAGGAAGGATGGGCACACAGAAAGAACTTAAATTGAGTTTCAATTAAAATATTTGTTAATTCAATTAAAACTTTAACTGAATTCGGTCCAATTAGGCAAATTGTAGTATTTTGTAACCATTTTAGTGATTTTATTTTCAATTAATATTTTAATCATATTCATTAAACATTTAATTTAATATTGTTTTTAAAATTGGGAAAAAATCGAAAAAAATCGTTAAAATTGCAAAAAATTGCAAAAAATTGTACAAAATTAGAAAAAAATGCTAAATTACAAAAAAAATGAAAATAAAAAAAAATAAAAAATTAAAAAATACTCAAAAATTGAAAAAACGACAAACTTAAAAAAAAAAAAAAAAAACAGCCAAAATTGCACAAATATTCAATATTGAAAAAATACTTAAAATTAAAAAAATTCGCTTAAAATTCTAAAAATTCAAATTGGTAAAATAGCTAAAAATGATAAATAAAACAACAAAATTTAAAATAATCAAAAAAAATTCAAACTTCCCGAAATTGGAAAAAAATTGCTGAAATTTAAAAGAATTTCTAAAATTTTAAACATCACCCAAAATTTTAAATATTACTAAAATTTTATATAATTTTTATTAAAAATAAAAATTATGTTTTTTCGACCTTTAATTTTGCAATAAAAATGAAAGTTATTCAAGTTCGAGGCCCTACTCTATATTTCTTTATTAGGATATTGTCCTAACAAATAATCTATAGAGCTTTACATCTTGTTTTTAAACAAAACAAGTGTAAAAATAAAAAGAAGAAAAAAACAAAAACAGTGCATTATATATCTACCAAAGGTAGAGGGTGCACATAACAAACAAGTTTTCAACTTATTTTTGATCAATGGTGATAATCTTTATCTTCGAGCTCATATATTAGTTCTCATTTAGTGAGAAAACTAGTTTATATGAATGTTTGATGTTTTGCATGGGATTGTCACTTCTCTCAAAACGTGTTCTGATGATGGGAACCTAGAAAATTCCCGAAATAGATCTATCAACACATTCCTGAAAGTGGTCAATTAATAAATTTGAAAACAGAAACTCTATAGATTATTTGTTAGCACAATATCCTCATAAATAAATATAGAGTAGGGCCTCGAACTTGAATAAATTTCATTTGCATATCACCAAAATTTAAAAAAATCGACAAATTATTTTTTTTTTGTTTTTAGACTATTTTTGTTTTTCTTTTATTGCGATTTATTTTTATTTTGCCATTTTTTTCTATTTTTAGTTATTTTAAATTATGGGCATTTTTTCAAGTTTAAGCAATTTATTTTTAAACTTGACTGATTTTTTTTAAATTTTTTAAATTTTTTCATTTTGTTGTCATTACGGGTTATTTCCTGTGGACACATTGTGTACAGCAAATTCTTTTTCAATTAAACATTTAATATATATTATTAAACTTTTAATTGAAAGTGAGTTTGGAAATAAACAAAAGTTTAATTAAAATTGTATTGCCATAATTTTTTCGGTGGCAGATTGACTATACTTAAAAGCTATGACGTGCAAAGTTTCACCTTGAAACGTCTTCACCAAAAGAATTAATGGTCATTTAAAAGTCGAAAAATTTTAAAAATTACTTGAAACTTACAAGCGTTTTTTTTTATTTTTTTGCTCATAGTATTTAACTTTCAAATCCGAACCAATTCAATATGGAGTCAATAAACTTGGGAGATACATTCACAGAAAAACTAGTTTCCATATCGCTCTTGGTGAAAAGTTGGATGGTTTACAAGTAAAACCAAAAAAATTTCCGATTATTAAACTATCGCAATTTTTTCAAAGGATTCATTTAAATTTTTTGAAAATGTATGTTTTTTGCGTCTGACATTCACAATTATATTTGAAATTGGCAAGCATATTACGTGAACTAAATAACTTTCTAAAAAGAACCTACGAGTCAAAAAGCATATTTAAAATTTTAAACGCAAAATGTTATGAACTTTTTAAAATCTTTGCGAAATTTAATTATTTCGTTTCTCATTTTTTATAAAATAAAAACAAGGCTTGAGAAAATAGTTAGGTATCTAGAGTGAATTCTTCTTACGACGGACTAGATTTATAAAGTACAAAAATGTTTAATTATTTTCATTCATAACGGCTACAACAGCAGTTTTTTTCCAACACACATTTCGCTTATTAACAACTAAAGCGCTATATCAATTCCGTCAAAACGTACATCAAATAAAAGATTTTAAAGAGCTCAACTTTAAATTTCATGGAGTAATCAACATGTGCATAACCTTAAAAACCATCCTTACATAAAATTTTTAATTTTGAGAAATTAAAAGTAGAGACAATATAAATGCTAGTTACAAAGTTGCCATACATTAACGTTTCTGTGATATTATTTTTAAGTTGTGTTTTCTAATTTGATTTATGTTTAATGTTTAAATATTTCGTTTTTATGTTTTATGTAAATTTAATTATGTTTTGAAAATAATACTCATGTTATTACGTCCCTAGAAAAAGTCAACAACAAATTGACGAAACGTCGGGAGAAAATGTAATATAAATGTGTTTTTATTTACATTAATTGAATTTAGGCCGAATTAGCTTATTTTGAAGACAATTTAATATGATTTTCTGAAAATAAGTAATCCTAACCAGCAAAAATGTGTGTTTCCCTGACAACCGCGGTTTTCTTTTAAAGTTGTAATATATGACGCAAAAAAATGTTTAAGTGTATTTTTATATTTTTTGGTGGTTTAGTATATGTTCTAAAATATGATAAATGCAATGATCTGTGAATTGGTGTAGCTTTTGCCTAATCTAAGCAAAAACTGAAATTAATTTGCTTGAAATTTAAAACTCCATAATTTTTGATAAAGATAAACGATTTACGCGAATGGATTAAGCATGCTGAACCCTCTAATGGGTAAGGCTGCCTTAGGGCAGTCTTCATAAAATTTACCACAAATGCGTCAAATGAGCGTTTTATACTTAAAATTTATATATTTCGATAGAAAACTAAATCTGCTAAATATTTTGCTAAGAAATTTTTCGTGTGCCATCCACGGTTTGGAAGCAAGAAAGCTTCAAAATCAAAATTTTGTAAAATTTCAAAAACTAATAATTAATAAAACATAAATAATTTTTAAAAAAAATTGTTTTCAAAAATCTAAAAAACCAATTTAAGTTGACTAAAAACTCTTTATAATAAAATAAAAGTAAGATTGAAGCTTTATCTTTAATAATAAGTCCTTACTTTAGTTCAAGGACTCACAGAATTTTATCAGGATTCCTCTAAAGGACATCGTCTTAACTTATAAACTAATAGACGGATTTTTATGAAATTTTGCAGAAAGAAAACATTAAGTATTAATAGCAAAGCGTTGAAGTTTGAACAATATAAATTGAAGTTTAGATACTTTTTCGCCTAATTGAAGTTTAGATACTTTTTCGCCTAATATCTGCTTAAATAGGAACAGAAATAGTTTTTCGAGCGTGGTTATATCTTGGTAAGATAAATATTTTTTGTCCAAAACTTCTCTTTAATATGCTTTAGTTTCCAAAATCCACCCTAAAATATTTTGGCTTATATCGCCTAAATTAGGCAACGATAGACAATTTTGTTGAAGAACTTATCATTTGTTTTTCGAGTGGAGCACATGGTATGAATTTCGTTGCAAAACATCGTTTGCCAGTTAGAGGATTAAAAATGGGCTAACACACACAAAAGGTTATTAATGACATATAAAAAAAATTTGTTGAAAATATTATACCTCAAATTGTAGAACATTTTTGAAGTTCCCCTTATATATTGTTCATATACGAAGGCTGTTTTAAAAGTTTTAAATATAAAAAGAGACAGGCTTAAACAAGTTTACAACTACAATATATTAACCGCAGAATTATAAGATTACTGATGTTATAAGCTAAACAGGCTAAACAAAATCCTTTAGAAATTTGTTTATGAAACAACCTACGCACGTTATTTGTTTTTCAAGTGTTTAGTAAATAAGCAAGTAAAAAGAAATAAAATGCGTACATTTTACTTTTGGCAGTATGTGCGAAAGGGTGTCCCGTTAAAAAAAATATTTGAGGTAATTTAAAAAATAGATATTATAAAAAATCCGTCGCCGATTTATTCCAACAAAAAAGTTGTAAATGTATTTGAATAAATTAAAATTTGAAAAACAACTGATTAAATTCTCTTTCCTCTTTGCCGTTTATTTTTCGTACTTTTTGTTTTTTTTAGCTAATTCTACTATTAAATATTTAAAAATTGCGCTACATAAACGAAATACATACAGTGGGAGCACTGTGAGTACATGTAAGTACTTTTTACACCTAAAGATTAAGGCCGAAAAATGTTTGACACTAGAACTAAATTATATTTTCTTAAAGGTACAAGGTACGCTGAATCCAAATCTGGCCTGAGATTCACTCTGCGACATCAGGCGTTCGAGCTATATTAACGAGAAAAGTGTATTTTTTGATCAAAATGCTCCGATTTTTACCTTCCTGGAAATACATTTTCCATAATACTTGTAACGTCACCTGAACAAACTACTCTTACCATATTTTTCAGTTTTTCAATTTTTAAGATAACTTATTTCCTTACGATTTTTGCTCCATTTTGCTCTATCTCGGTATTTGTGGAGCAAAATGTTCGTTTTAAATTAAAGAAAAATTCAACGATTTTTTTAAGATAGTTAAAAGGGAATATTTTAAATTTTATTTGATTATCATAAAGAAAAAATATCAATTTAGATACATTTCGTTTGCACTCTACAACTTTAAAATTTTTTATAGCAGAAATATAAAAAAAAATGGAAATTTGGTTGATTTTGATGAGTAATTGACGATATAAAAGAAATGAATTTTAAAAATCGGCCATAAGAAACCGATCTTGAATTTAGTCAGCAATTTTTCCCCACTGTGGCGTGTAAAAAAGTTTATATATAATTATTAAAGTTCATCATAAGAGTATGAAGTTTCTTTGTTTTTTGGATATCATCACTTTTTTAAATATTTTGGCATCAATGAAATTAATGGCGTTATTATTTTTTCAAATTCCAACTCCATACACTTTCGCACAGCCGCCAAAAACTTTGATTTAGGGGCCCTTTTCCTGCAGAGCTAAAAGAGCTGTATTTATATGAAATTTGAATTCACCTTTCGATTCTACACCATAAATTAATTAAAAAACCTTTTTCATCGTTTTTAAAGTACACCATGTAGGAAATAAAGTGGTCGGAAAAAATAAATTTTATTTTAAAAACTTATAAAAGTACTTTTTTTATTCACACACAATCAAAAGCATTTTTAGCTGTGAAAAATGGTGCAAAAATGTTCGATTTGTTTTAGTCCAGTTATTAAGTTTTCAAAATATTGTCTACTAAAATGCAATATTTTATTGATTAACAACTTTTTAAAAGGCGGCGATATATCCAAAATATTTGTTTAATTTTTCTTAGCTTAAAATACTTTTTCATTGTGAGTGGTAAAATTTTTTTTTAATTCTTTCTTACAAAATTGATACCTTTATAACTTTTTAGCGGTTTGCGATATGTCAAATATTGTTATACCTTATTCTCAGTTGGTAATACATATTTATTGTGTGTGATTAAAAAATTTATTTTTAAAAGTTTTTGCAAAAAACAGTGTTTTCCGTGCACTCTAAACCGGGCAAAAAAAAGTTTTTATAGTTTTTGGTGAAGAAGCGAATTTCAGGTTCTAATTTCGTATAACTTTTCTCCTTTTTACTCTGTAGTCAAAGGGATCCCAAATTAGCTTTTTTGGCCACCGCGCGCCAGAGGAAGGAGTTGAAATTTTAAAAAAATAATAACGCATTTTTTTATTGATGCAAGACCCTTAAAAAAAAGTGATGATATTCTAAATTCAAATTTTTGTGACGAACTCTAATAATTATATAACATATATGACAACATATACAATTATATATAATTATATCTGATATTGATTGCTTAGAAATTGATTAATATGGTGTCATACACACAGAGAAATAAAGTGCCAACCGAATTGAAAAGTGAATTTTGTTGGCAGCAACCAATACATTTAGTTAGTACAAACATATTCAAATTAGATTTCGAAATATTTTTGGTGTTGTAACTAAAATTCAGATGTATTCACCGAACTTTGTTGTGAAAACCAATATTCAGCTGAACTAACCCATTTCAGTAGTAGTAATCGAAGTTGAGTCGTAGTAACCGAATTTCAGTTGGCAAATGACAAAAATTTTTTTTTGTGTGTATAAAATTATATATTACCATATATGGTCCAATATATAATTATACCTGCCTTATATAATTAGATATACATTTTGACTATATACTTTTCCGAATTAAAAAATTTACAACAAAAAAAAATGGCATCGATTTGTTGTTGCATATTTTGTTACAAATGCATATTCTGTTTAAAAATGCATATGATTTTTATGTTTTATAGTTTTTAATGCATATTTTCATTTAAGTGCATATTTTACATTTTTATAATTAATATTTCAACGCATATTTCAGCCAAATCGAAGTGAACCACATGACAGACCTTCCTTGTAAGTACCTACCACATTATGTTGCATATGACACCTCAAAAAACTAAATAAACTTGTTAAACAAATACAAAGTATATGAATATTATTAACTGGCCAAAATAGAATCTAAACGAAGAGAAAAATAAAATAAAAATTTATAGGTTTTCAAAGTATAAAAGAGAAATTTATCGTTACGTTTTCAAATATTTACAAAAAGAAAATTTCAATGCACAAAATAAATAATCAATTTTAAAGTTCAATGTTGAAATGTTGCTGCATTTTTTGTTTCAGTTTTCTGTGTTAGAAATAAGTAACGCTTCGTTAGCTATCATCGTATGTCTGTCCGTCTGTCTGAACATTATTATGTACTTACACTAAAACTCAATCAAGTAAGTAGTATAATGTTTATAATGATCAGGGCAGTGACTTTCATGCAAATGCATATTTGTAATCAGCAGCCCAAAATCGATTTTGACCAAATACTTTTACGAATTAAAGAATTTGCAACAAAATGGTATCGATTTGTTGTTGCATATTTTTGAGTATCATATTATAAATGCATATTTTTGCTTATTTTGCTATACACATGCATATTTCAACATTTTTGTTGCATATTTTGCATATTTTCAATTTTATTGCATATTTTTGCATATTTTGTAAAAATTAAAATTAAGATTTAATTAAAAATAAACAAAAAGAAAGTTTTTGTAACCGTTAACATACGAGGGCCGTAGCAAAATTAGACGACCTAGCGTATAGGTGGCGGCAGTAGTTTAAAAAAATTACTTTGGTGAATAGTGCAACTTTATAAAACATATATTTTAAGTTTCAAGGCGCCATGTTAAGTATTTTTTTTTTTTTGTGGAGCCATCAAAATTAAACTATCTCAGTGAATTTGTAAACATGGAAAAAAACTGGTCAACGTCATGTAATTCTATACTTGCAAGGTCTCAGTCCAAGCAATATTAAAGCCGAGCTAGATTCTACTCTTGGAGAGTCTGCTCCTTCGTTTACGATTATAAAATATTGAATGGCAATGTTTAAACTAGGCTGTAGGGAGCTGCCAAGACGAACACCATAGTGTCGACCAATTTAGGTGTCCACGCCAGAAGCGGGTAAGAAAATCCACAAAACGGTATTGGATGATGGTCGGATGAAGGTGGACGAGCTGGCTGAAATGATAAGCACTTTAAAAAGTGATATACATCTCATATTGACCGAAAATTTGGAGATGAGAAAGCTGTGCGCAAAATGTTTGCCGCGTTTGCTCCTAATAGAACAATAACAGCGTCCAGAAGCTGTTTAAATAGAGTGTTTGGCGATGTTTCATCGCAATAAAGACATGGGTCCGACAATTCACACTTGAGACAAAAGAACAGTCAAAGCATTGGACTGGAATGGGAGAATAGTGTCCAAAGAAGACGAATACAGTTCCATCTGCAGGCAAGGTCATGGCTTCTGTTTTTTGGGATGCGCGTGGAATATTTTTAATTGATTATCTTCAAAAGGAAAAAACAATCAACGTCATGTAATATGCTAAGTTATTGCAGCGTTTAAGTGATAAAATTAAAGAAAAAGGCCGCATTTTGAAAAAAAGAAAGTGTTGTTTTATCAAGACAATCAATGCTACAGTTCACACATACACTATTGCGTTGGCCAAAATCAATGTATTAAAGTTCAAATTGCATCATCACGCAGCTTATTTGCCAGATTTAGCTGCCCCGGATTATTTTCTATTTCCAAACTTGCTAAAATGGCTCGGTGGTAAAAGATTTGCCAACAATGAAGAGGTGGAATCTGCGGTTGATGGCTATTTTTAGGAGTAAGACAGTTCTTATATAAGCAGGGTATCGAAGCTATTGCATATCGTTGGGAAAAGTCTGTCGAGTTAAACTTTTCCCAAATTTGTTGTGTTTTCTTTGTTAGGTGGGCTAATTTTGTACGGCCCTCGTATTTATCATCTAGTTGTCATTTGTTAAACATTTATATTGGATTTAATTTTCAACCCAACGCTCTTGAGTAATAGCTCGATTTTTAAAAATCCACAAATTGCGTGTTTTTGGATTTTAAGAGCATATTTTTTTGATTTTTTAGCACATATTTCGATTTAAGTGCATATTTCAAGGGCATATTTTTTTATTTTTTAAGCGCATATTTTAGATTTCTTTAGTGCATGAAAGTCGCGGCCCTGATAATGATAAAACAACAGTACGGAAAATTTACACAAAAATAAAATTACAAAAACTTATTTGAAATGAGTTTAAAATGATTTATACTGTTTTTCTTTACTTTGCAACTGCTAGTTGAGGCAAACTAAATAAGAAGAAACAAGTTGTAATCAATTTAAATTAACAAGACTTTTAAATAACAAAAATTAGTTATTGCAAATACACCGATGACTCTTTTTAATTTCAAAAATATTTATAAAAAATGGGTCGTAAAGCGAATAGTTGTTCATTACTTTCTTAAGAACAAATATCGAATATTTTTATCGAAAACCGCTTTCTTAAGTAATGCGATTCTCTAAATTTCTTAACGATTTTGTTAACTAACAATAAATGTCGGTTGAATTACCGAAAATGTTATTCTGTAATATTTGACAAAAATATACCGACAAAAGTTGTTAATTTGTATTTTATTTGCTTTAAAATTTTATGAAGTAACTACAAACATCGGTAACTTGAATTTGAAAAAAAAAAATTGTTAATAAATTTACGTTCACATTAATCAAATATTTGAACAAAATATATGTTTACATATTTGCTTCCAATTGTGTCAAATAAAAAATTATTTTATTTTTTTTTTTTTTTTTTTTTTTTTTTAGTTTAGTTTAGTTTATTGATTTCCAAAACAACAAGATTAAAAATCTTATAATTAAAGTAATGGATTTTTATATTGTAACATTATTTTTAAGGAACAATAATAGGAAAAAATGATTATTATTATTAAAATATAAAAAAAAGAACAATGTATGTAAAATTAAAAAAAAAAAAAAAATATAAAAATAATAAAATAAAATTTTTTAAAATAAATAAATATTATAAAAAATAAATATAACCAAACAAATGACAATAAATAGGTACAATTTTATTTAAATTTCAGAATCAAACACATTTTTAGGCTCGTTTATCTATAAAGTTCAAATATTTGTTTTTTAAAATGTAATGCGTTGCTTAAGAACTGAATGGATGATGGTAATGAGTTCCAAAGACGTATTGAGTTCACAAAAAATTGCCACTTTGATAAAGATCAAATATTTGATGGTTTTTGTTTGTTCAAACAGCTCTCAAATAGTGTCAAATAAAATAAACGAAAAAATATTTGTCGAGCGTTCAGATTGAAACAAATATTTGTATTAAATATTTATTTAATCAATGTGTAAAAAAAACATAGATTTATTTAATCGAAAAACTGTTTTTTAAAAAATTGATAACTCGGGATCTCTCTCGGACCTAGCCTATTTATGTTATAAGGGTATATTAATACTCCATTAGAGCAGAAATTTTGTCCGTTTTGGTCTATCTCGTTTAGTTTTGGAGATACTGGACATTTTAAAATATCGCCATTTTGTAAAATGGCTTATATCTCGATAACTAAGCATGATATCGCAAAATGGACAAAATTTTTGCAAACCTTAACTATAACCGCCATCCTGACAACACAAATTCCAATCATTCCCCGTTTCATTCCATATCGTTCCATTTTGGATCAATGTTTCATTCTGTTATCGGAATGATTAAATTTTTATTTTCACGTACGACAACACAATTGTGTACAGTGCTCCGATTCCAATTGTTCCCCGTTTCATTCCATATCGTTCCATTTTGGACCAATGATCCAATCCATTATCTGAGTGATTAAATTTTTTTAATATCTATTTACATTTCAGTTTTTTATAAAGCCTTTTATTAATAAATTTATTAAAAAAATTTATAATTGACGATTTTACCACCTGTTATTTGCCATTGTTTGTTCTTACATTTTTTTTTTGTAAGATCAAATAAATATTTGCTCAAATCAGAAGAAAATATTTGATAGCTAGTATTCACACTATGGTTAAGTTTGTCAAATATTTATTTGAATGCAAATAATTTTGTTTGACCAAAAAGAGCTGAGTTGCTGTTTGACACACAAAAATAGTTTGTGTTCAGATTACGGCAAAGAAATATTTCATGTTTTTTGTCAAATATTTGACTAGTCTGAACGTATTGTAAGAAATAATGGTGATAACAAAATAAGATAGTAATAGAATCTTTTAACCAATCATACTAAAAGCCTTTAGTTGGGCGCCAAAATCTCCGTTGAAAATACCAAGTACTAGACAACCTTTATATAAAAATTTAGTTTAACCAACAGTTAAATGTTTATTTTAAAAAAAAATTATTTTTTTTTTAACATTTCTTTTTGCAAATTCTCTTCTCTTTAGTAGTTGTTTTTAGAGTATTTACTGTTTGCATACGCATGCCATTGTTGAACTAAAATGCTACGTATTCACTCATGTTCTTATCAAAATATTTATAAGCGTTTCTCATTGTTTTTATTGTATTTAAACATTTTGGTGTTAATTACACATGTTTTTTTCGTGATTTTGCTTTGAGACAAGAGTATATGTGGAGAGGAGACTTTAATGTAAATGAGATGTTTTCTTAAAAATCATTAAATTGCATTTGCTGCTTATTAATTAGGGAGAAAAAAGTGAAAATAACAACAACAATATTACTCAGGGTTGGAATGCAAAACTGCTGAAATACCGCAACCGATAAAAACAAAACTCCTTCATTGACTACCGTTATCCGTAAAATAACATTACCGAAATAAAGTCTGTTCCATATTTATAATCCATGTATGAAATTATACTTTGCAGCTCTATAAAATTTAAACTAATCAAGTTACATTGAATTTTTTAATTGGGTATTTATTCGTAGAATGTCAGTTATTAAAATATTTATTTGGTTTGAAGAATCAATTGTGTATTTTTGTTAGCGATATTGAGTATTTCTGAAGGCTTTTTTTCTTAAAGTTTCATAATTATAGGCCAGGTAATATTTTTTTTGGTTTTTCAAAAGATTCCACAATTTTTAACGACTTTTTTTATATTCAGTATTTATTAATAAAATGCCAAAAGGGCCAGCCTTTACTAATTTGGAAAAGTAAAAATTTTAACTTTGACAACCCAAAAACGAACAATTGACATTTAATTGGCCGAAGTCGAATGGTAATCGCAAATTTTTTTTATGATAAGGAAAATTATGGAACAAAGAAGAGATGTGGAAGAAAATCCAAGTTGTCGAATCGCGATACACGAAGGACCGCCACATGTAATTATACTATAAGCTGCAGAGAGCTCAGTGCCCTATTATGATAAAATTCCAGACCCTAAGACCAGAGTATACTTTTCTAAAAGTCTTTGACATTCAAAGGTTTGGATTTCTGAAAAACCTGATTTGATGAAATCGATCGGAAGTAAGATTTGGATTCAGCGTAGTATCAATATCGAAATAGCTGAAATACCCTTAACAATAAAAAAAAAAAACGGTATTTTAAATACCGAATACCATTACCTTTAAAAGATAGGGAAACAAATGTAATGCCGATGCCGATATATTATATACTAGCGGTACCGATAACGGCATCTTTTCGCTTGTCAGCCATGCTCTCGATATAATAAAAATGTTTATCAATGTGTTTTTATTGTTTTTTTTTTTTTATTTATGAGCACTGGGGGTACAGCTTTTTTATGTTAGTAGTACACGTAATATGACAGAAACGTATAGTATTATAAGTAGGGCAACCAAAAAAGGGCTCTAAAAACGATGTTTTAAGCGCTGAAAAAAAAAGCTTCAAAACAGTAAAATAAGCCGTTTATATCATTTTTTTTAATAAAATCGTTACAAGTAAAATTTGTTCTTTGGAACTTCGTCAGTCAAGCAAAGGTGCAATAGAAAATTATTTTCTTAAACTTCAAAGTTCAAATTGGGTAATCAAAATAATCTTTGATAAACCGACAACATGTAATATTAAAGTTTCAACTTTTAATTGAAAAAAAAAATTCTTTAAAATACCGATTGATAAAAATACCAAAAAGCTCTATTTTAAATGAAAAAGCCCATAATAATATTAATTTTTAGAGAAAAAGTCAATACATAGTAGATAATATTTACAAAATAAGCAAATGTCAAAAAATAAGCTAATAAAAAAGCTTTAATAAATATAGCTTAAAAACTTTCATAATTTCATGATTAGAACTTGTATTTAGTATAAAAAAAAACAGCTCTAGGTTATTTTTGGTTGCCCTAGTTATAAGCTTAAATATTATGGGGTACTCAAACGGTGATAAACAGGAGCCCATAAAAATTTTACTTCAGCAACATATTTTGTGTTAAATTGTTGTTCTTACCAGAACTACAAAACACTTTCCTCGTTTCCTTCTTTCAAAAACCTATTACGGATTAATTAATTTCAAAGTGACTCTTGGTACACCAATTCCTACATTCGCTTTACAAAAGCTATAAAACTAAACCCTCCAGTAAAATAAATTCTAGCCAACTTCAGTTTTGGTAAATATATCTACTTTATTTTCTGCAAAATCAAAGTAGTCTGAATTGCAAACGTTTTGAGAAAGACAATGTGATCTTTTGAATATCTTATTTTCATAAAGTTATTACAAATCATAAAAAAGGTAACGGGGTTTTGCTGATAGCAAGATTTGTATTAGATCAAATGGATATACAAACTGCGACCAGCATAGGTCTTTAGTGAAGGCTAGAGTTTCCATAAAGATTTAAGCTATCAATTGAGCCAATTATCCTGTTAATAAAAATATTCCAAATGTTAGATGTCGAAATCACAAAGCCTAGGACATTCACAGCTATCATGTTCCGACACCAGTGTCCGCTTAACCCCTCTTGTGCTGCTGATAGAGTATCCAGTCAGGGTTCCTTATTACAAACAAATTTAATAGCTAACTTTATACAATATTTCTATTTAAGTAAAAAATAATGGTAGTTTGATATTTGATTTCGAAGTGCGTCTTGCCTTTCAATTTCCCTGTGAAGAGCAAGACGCACTTCGACACACAATTGACAAAGTGATAAATCTATTAGCCTGGATTTGGTCAAGAGAATTTCCCACTATCTAGAGAATTTGGACTCTCTCACAAGCTGAGGATATCCCTTACATACTCCGTGAGTACTCATAACCCTAGTTCACACAGAGAAATATATAGCTATTTGCCAACTGAAATTCGGTTACTACGACTCAAATTCGATTGTAACGAACTTCAGACGGTTGGCACAACTTAACATTAGTTTTCGCAACAAAATTCGGTTAAGTCAATAGAGTTTCAGTTGCAACACCAAAAATATTGAGAAATCGAATATAATTATCGTTGTACTAACTGAATTTATAAGTTGTTACTATTAATATACACTTTTTAATTCGGTTGGCACTTTATTTCTGTGTGTAGCCAGGAATCATCCCAAGTACAAGCAAGCCCTTAACTTCTTAACTGCAGGATATGCAAAACTAATTTTACAATTTTACGCCTGAAAAATGAATGGGAAGCCGTGGTCAAAGACAAACGCATCCTTATCTATATTTCCCAAGATCGGTTGGCCCACATGCTCCTATCAAACAACATAACGAAAATCTCTTCCGGTGACACCCAATATTTGTGAATTTTGAGATTGGTTGGTACATAAACATCCAAGCATCTCATGTGACCGACATGTCATTTAATATCCGGAGTCTAAGGGAACTCATACTGGCAGACTTTATTACGGAAATACGTAATGATGAAATGCCTCTAAATGTTAACGAGTTTAGCTGAAACTTGGCACATTGAGTTTTTAGCATCATTATTTTTTGGACCACTCTCATGGACAAGCACACATTACTTTGATCGTCGAAGGGTTAGAAGTTTTTTTCAAATTCGGTCTATTCAAATGGATTCAAATTAATAGAAAATCGTTGAGAGAGGCGTTTTTCTATGTGTGTTTGTATAGACTTATAGAATTACTCTCGTAATAGTTGCAGTCATAGCTAATTTTAAATTAGTGCAGTCTATTTGCAAGTGTGGAAATTTCCTGGTTATTCTTTTTTTCTGGGACCGTAATTATTATTCCTTTTATCATAAAAGTCTCTTTACAGGAAGAAGAAGAAGAAAACATTTTTATTGAAAAATTTTACGGACACAAGGGATACACCAGACTGCCGCAGTTTCGTCCCCCTCCTGGGACTCGTCAGTGGTTAATTTATGTGTCAATTGAACAAAGTATTTTATATTGTTAATTTTGCTCTATATGAAAAACTTTTTATTTTTTGGTGTCGTACTGTGATTTGAACTCACGGTCTTAGCAACAAGCTATGCATCGTAATCTCGCCTCTTAACGAGTTGAGCCACGGTCGACACAGCGTTGTCTGCGACTAAATTGGAGTTTGGTCACACTACATACACACAAGTATTCACCCTTATTGTGTATGTCGTATTTTAAATACGACATACACAATAAGGGTGAATGTTTCGATCAGAAGAGACAGAATTAGCTAATACCAATGCACAATTCATTTCTCAACTAGAATGCTTTTTCTTCTTAATCCTATCTCTTTTTCACAAGTAATTATGTTGTCTGGCGCTTTTTTACTCTTTTTTTTAAGCAAAAATAACGACATTTTACGCTTTTTACAATTTTTGTTACGGTTTTTGCTCTCAAAAATTTGGCAACACTGGTCGCTATATATAAATTGACCTAATCTAATGATTATGCAAGGAGTCATTGAAGATAACTTATATTAGTAAGAAAAAATGTATTTTATCAATATGTTTTTTTATGTAAAATTCCCGATTTGTCAAAAATTTTACATGTCAGCATAGCTTTGCAGGATGATATGTAAATATCTTTCAAAAATACGTTTCCAAATGTTCAACTAAACATTATTATATTTACAAAAGCTTTTCTAACTAAAATAGCCGTTTTGTAACAAAAGTACGCTCAAAAAAATCAAAAATGTCAGTAAAGTCAGCAACATTTTTGCTGGGAGGATCCTTGCAGAAAAGTTGCTAATATCAGCAAAAAAAAAAGCAAAAATTTTGCTGAAATTAGAAAATTTTTTTGCTGGTATTAGCAATTTTTCTGCAAGGATCCTCCCAGCAAAAATTCTCTGACTTTACAGACTTTTTTTAGTGTAGGGTTTTTCAAGTATAAATAGTTTTGGCTGTTTTTTTTTGCACATGTACTTTTCAAAGGTATTTACATATCATACTAAAAGTTGGAATCTGGGTTCAACTCGAAGAGCTATGGTGCCATATAAAATGTTGGACAAATCCGGCGTTTTGCAAATGAGGCACTATATTAAAATAATTTTTTTCTTGCTGAGACACCTTCTCTTAATAGGCTCATTTTACTGCATGACCTTGACTTGTCGGAAATGTTATTAACCAACAAAATATTATTTAAAATAAATGAATTGCCAAACTTATAAAATTAAATTGTTTTTCTGTATTTTGGAGTTCATTATTGAAAAAAAAAAAATATTATTTGCATAATTGAATTTAACTGATATGAATGACAGATACTAATAGGTAGTATTAGTATCTGTCATTATTATCTGTCAGATACTAATAGTTAGGATACTAACGATAGTACTGGCGTAAGTTAAATAACGATAGTACTGCAGAGTTAATTAATTTATTAATTTTTAAAAGTTAACATTATGTCATCCTGTGTCATTCATACCGCTGTTTTAAACCGCAAAATTGTTGATTGTGTGTTGGAATCCAACAAAAAAAAAAATAAAATGTTGTGAACCTCTGCTCTAAAGTTTAATAAAGAGAACCGGGGAAAAAAATTGAGATAGAGAGAGGTCGACGACCATTAATGATTGCAAAATTCTGAACCAGAATTTAAAACTGAACTCAAATTGAAAAGAAAAGCTTTAAATAGTTTTAAAAAGTTTTGCATAATTTGTTGATTTATGGAAATTCAACAAAAGACAAAAAAATTCCCATGTTTGATTGAGCAGAAAAAAACACGTTTAATTTATTTTGCCCTACACAGCACAATTGACCTTCATTGACAACAATTATTTTAATTTTAACAAACTTCCCTTTTTTATTATCTTCGTGACATTTTTATAACGGTTAACAAATTTTGATCAAAACATAAATAAAAAATAAATTAAAAAAAAAAAACACCAGTGAAAATGGTGGAAATGTTCGTTTATAACAGCATTTTCTTCTTTTTTTTTTTTGTTGACTTTTTAAAAAAATGTTCATTTATTTATTTTTTTATTTTTGTTAATTTTTTGCATAGTTTGGCTCGTGGCCAAGATTATTTTTGGTTGTAAATTGTTTTTGTGTTATTCTCACTTTTGGGGTTTTTGTTTGATTTACTTTTTGTCGTTGTTGTATTGCTTTATGTTTTTAGTACCTCCTGCCTTACATTTACATTTAACATGTTTTTGTTGTTGTTGGTATAATTCATGTTATCGTTGTTGTTGCTGTTGTTGTAGTATTTTGTTTTTATTAACATTTGTTTATATCCTCATGTACTGTACCTACACTGAGAAAAATACAGTAACTACCCAGTAAAAAAATAGGATCATCCAAAGAGTAATCTTGGAGCGCTTCTTTGCGAGTAATGGATTACTCCATAAAACTCCGGACCTCATTGGATTTTTAACACAGCATGTCCGCAGACACGAGTACTCCTTTTAAGCTCCTAGTGGAGTACTCCCTTTGATCTTGAAAATTACGACAGAGGGAGTAATCGTTTTGTCTCCTAAAAGAGCATAAAGGGAGTAACGCTTTTGTCTCCTAAAAGAGCATAAAGGGAGAAAACATTCATATAAAATACAAATTTGGTTATTTTTAAAAAACAAGAAAATATTCATTTATTTTTTAAAATTTTTTCAAAAATGTTATTATTGATTTTTTGCTGGATTCGACGAGTTTGTAGTTTTTGACGAGTAGGTCTGTCGGTAAACAGTTGCCTTACATTTACGAAACGCCAGCTTGAAAGATTTTTCATATTCCGGGTATGTTGGATACATGTCTTTAAGTGCTTCTGCAAGAAAATTAAAGAAAAGATAACACGTAATATATTATTTAAGACATGATATTAAAAATTCAGCTATTACCGAAATAGTTTCCGGCGTAAATATTGGCTGCGTTTGGAATATGTTCGCCTTGAAATTCATGGTTCATGAATCTAAAATGTGTAATAAAAATGGGATATGTTGTATAACAGACTTCTGTTGATTTTTGGTTGGTTTTTCTGCATGAACTGCTTTCAACAATGTTTCTCTGCATAGTGGAACGTCCATACCTTCTCTTTTTAAAATGTAGAGTAGTGAATAACAGCATTCGTTCGAAACGCGATTTTCAATTACCCAAGAAGCAAGCTTTTGATCAAAATTTTCACTGATATTGTTTGAATTGATATCATATTGAACATCAAAGTTTTCCGTTTGGCTATCTTCATTTTATAAGTCATTGACTTTGTTAGGTGCTGATGCCTCTTGTTCACTTAAAGTCTCCCGATTACAATTTGAGAATTTTTCAATTTCTTTTTCAACTAGTCGTCTTAAATGACGCTTAGAAACTAAATTTTGACACATTTTTAACAATTTGTTACTATACCCGTACCTTATCGCTTTTTTTAATAACACATCTTTCACTTTTTAAAAACTAACTGACTAAATAGAAAAACAAAACGAAAACATCAACAATTAACAGTTAACAGTTATGTCAAAGAAAAAAAAAAACAAAAACGAACTGATACATCCCTCATTGATTCATTTGGAGTATTAAGCGAGGCATAAACAACAAAACAAAACAAAAAAGTTTCGAAAGTTTGCTTATTACTCTAAATGGATGAACAAGTCATTACTCCCTTATTGCTCGATTATGGATTAATCCATATATTTTTTACTGGGTATAATTTTTTGCTACAGTGTTTTTTACCGACTTACAAAAACTACTGCATTTCAGTAGCAGGTTAAAACATCTGTATTTTTCAGTTGTTTTTAATAATTGTTTTTTTTACTAACTTTTCAGTTATTTTAACTGTCATTTTCAGTTGACTTCTACCCATACACTTTTTAAGTGTATAATTGTTTTTTACATGTAAACAATATGTATTTTTTTTTTCTTAATTTATTTCTCTTTTTAATTCGTTCGTTATTTGCTTTAGTTGTTATTGTTGTTGTCGTAGTCTTTTCGTTCGAGGACCTAAGCAATTTTTGAACTGCATAGTTTTTGATGTGTTTGTTCTATAAATATGGTCTATAAATGTTTTTGACAATAATATTTAATAACATAAACATCTGTTAGATATTAAAACCAAAACTAATAAATAACAAGTGTATTTAGTGATATATATTGTTTAAAGGTAAAAAGTTCATGGAATTATATATTATATTTTATTTTATTTTTTATATTTATATTTTTCGATACAAATTAAATTCTAAAATGTTTTAATTTTTTAATTAAAAATATAACAAATAGTTTTTTAAGACTTTTTATATTTTCATATATTTAGTTAGAATATTGTTCTACCTTAAGTCCAAAATCTAATATAATATTGTCATATTAGACTTTTGATAATTGTCATAATAGACAATACAATTGTTTCATTGGCATCAAGCAAATCTTCAGTTGTCCGCAAAAATAAAACGATAATTGACTTTACTCAAACCGAGACATTAGATACAACAGACAAAATCAACTCTTTGAGAATTTGTCTGCCTTAGGGCCGTTAATATAACTTGCCTTTAAAGTAAATGTTAGTAAAAGTAACTTTAGCTAAAATGAGGAATAAAGTGAGCTATAATGTTTTTCGTTATTACAACTTCCCAATAAAATAAAATTAATATTTTGATAATGTGGCAACACCAAACTAAAAACCGATTATTGGTTTATGAATTGGTTTATAAAAATACGTAGTGGCAGCGTACTTTTATTTATTTGCTTACAAACAAACAATAATTGTGAAATTCTGTTGTGAAATTCGTTATTTCTTCTTCTTCTTTATAGAGCAGAAAATGTGGCAACTTTAAACACATAAAAGTTACGTTTAAAGTTAAAGGCAACAACCTCTTCCCTTTAGCTTATCGGTCACTTTTAGCTTAAAGTATACTTATAATAACGAAAACCTAATAATCTGTCAGATAATATCCGAACTTTAGCTATTGGCAAGTTGTAATAATGGCCCTTAGTGTATAAACTGGATAATTTGGTAAACCTAATTATAAAATCAAAACTTTTTGAAAAGCAATAATTTTACATATCAATATACTTTGTATATCATTGCATGTAGTATGTGTGTTTGTTGTATTACAATTTGTAAAAACAACAACATATATCCCAACAGTGTTTATATGAGAAGAGCCTTTGTACGCTAATTTTTCATTTCATTGTATGTACAATAGTACATACAATGATATACAAAGTTTATTGATATGTAGAAATTTTTGCTTTTCATATAGTTTTGACTTTATAATTAGATTTCAATTCAGCCTGTTTATACACATAGGCCCGATTACTGAATGTCCAGTTAAAATTTAGCAAACAGTTAAATTGAAAATTATATGGGAAACAACAACGATCGTGTCAGTTATAGTCCCAGTTAGTAGCATGCACTTATTACCAAGGACTGTCGTTGCGACATTCTCAGAACAATAACATTTAAAAAACCAAGAAACTTAGTTAAAAACGACACAAACGTTCACTACTTTATTGAATTAATCACATTTTAAGACCTTAAAACCGCAATGACAAGGTGATATCAATCTTCATAATTTTTATTTTCTTTACAAACTAACAAGTCATTGTTCCAACAAAAATCATATCATATTTCGGACTTGAGGTAGAACAATATTCTAACTGAATATATTAAATTCTAAAACTAAACTCCCGATCACTTTTTTAGAAAAAAAGAAACAGATTGTGTGGATTTTTTTTTATTCATAAATTAACAGATTCTGAAGATTTTTCACACTGGATTTGAACCTGGAACACCAGATTGCCGGTCAAGAGCTGTACCACCTGAGCTATCTCGACATGTTAAACTTGATAGATAACAATATAAATGACTTGGTTGCACAAAATATCATTACTTTCAGCTAGAGATGGGCACGTGAGTGAATTTTGACTCACAATTACTTCACGCTCACGAGAGATGAATTGCACTCACGCACAATCACGCACGAAAATTTTTTAAAGGCTCACGCGAATAAATTAAGATTTTGCTCACACTCACATGAGCACGTGATTCACGGAAATTACTCATATACACGAACCAAAACCTGCCCGAAAAAAAATTAAATGTAAAAATTAAGGTAAATTGTGAGGCTCTATGAAAAATTTCTAATAAAAAAATTGGGGTCTTATTTCATTTTTTGGGGCTTTATTTCATTTGTTTTTTTGCGACTTTATTTCATAATGAATTAGGGCCCCAACATGATAAATGAAATAAGTCCCCAAATAATATTTTTGGGGTGTTATTTCATTTTCTTAAAAATCAAAATTTTTAAGTAATATAAGCAAATAACCGTTATAATTTCTGCATGAATTATCAAGTTATTAACGTAAATAGTTATTTGCTATTAGTAAGTGAGATTATACCGTGTAGTAATTTTGAAGTTTTTTTTATGCCGCACGCAGAAAAAACTTTATTTCGCGAAGCCGCCTGCCGCGTTCTACGGAGGAAAAAAAACCCTAAGAGCGGCCGAAGGCCGCCACCCAGAAGAACATGTTTTTCAAATCAGATGTTGAATCCGTTGAAATCTTTTATTTTTAAGACATCAAGTAATTTGTAAAAACAAGTTTTTCTGTGTGGCGGCCTTCGGCCGCTCTTAAGGGTTTTTTTCATCCATAGAACGCGGCAGGCAGCTTCGCGAAATAAAGTTGTTTCTGCGTGCGATTATACGATTTAAAATTTAGTTTTATTTGTGATATACTACTAAAAAATATTAAAAAAAACTGTATTGATATACTAAATATTATTAATCTTTTTATTTTAAAAAGGCTGAAAAAAAATCGCGCGATATTTTTTTTCAGCCTTTTTACTATGTATTAATTAGGAATAAAGAAATATTTTAAAGTAATATATAATTTTGTTTTTTTTTTTTAATTGGGGCCTTATTTCATTTTCGAAATGGGGCTTTAATGCATTATGAAATAAAGCCTCAAAATTACGGTGTTATTTCATTTTATTTTGGGGTTTCGTTTCATTTGGTTGGGGGTTTATTTCATTTTTTTTTTTGGGGTATTGCTTCATAATGAAATAAAGCCCCAAAAAATGGGGCGTTATTTCATTTTTGGTTTGGGGACTTATTTCATTGGGGTCTTGTTTCATAGAGCCAAATTGTGAATGTTTAACTTAAATTTGCAATGAATATGTAATTTTGCAATTTATTTAGTGTTTTAGAATCCAAAAAATATTTAATCGGAGGAAAAGTTAAAGAAAACATTTACTACATTTTTTTGGTAAAAACTATGCTTACTCTGTCCAGATTTAATCAGATCTAATTAGATCTCTAATTTGTCCCCATTTTTGAGATCTAATTAGATGTGATCATATATGCTAAGAGATCTATTCAGATCTGGTAAAGCAGAATAATTAATTGTAGTTTTTAATTGCAATTTGAGTTGTTTTTCTATAAAAATAATACAAAACAACTACATATTGTGACAGTTATTTAAAAAAAGATACTTAAGTATACAAAATACAAAGTAGAATTTTGTGACTATAGGTCCATTCGTTTACTTTTCCAATAAAATCCAGTAGATGAGTAAATTTTGGGCAAAATTAAAATTTTACTCTCAAAACTGGCTCTTGCACAAAAAAGGAAACGAACGGAAAAATTGCAAAAACTTGCAGGTTAATTCAAACATATGAGCGCTAAAAAGCTTAGTGTTGTAAAATATGTGTTTTTGGTACTTGATGCATTGCATTTTAATAATTATAAATTCGTAGAAATAAACTTTTGTGGAAGCTTTTAGACTTTTTTAGTTTGTACATGACTTTTAATTTTGTTTCTAGTTAAATAACATACGAAAATACATGAATACTTGATTTTTGATATTCGGTAATATGCAGTAAGAAGTATTCATATATACATTAGCTTTACATCTCTAATATATTAATGTAAATAAAAACAATTAACACAGATATTAGAAAACTGATAAATTGTTACTATAATAATTGTAACTGACTACTTTAATTTGTTTCAGGTTGAAAATAATTATTTTTAGTTTTTGCCGCACTTTTAATTCAGCCCTTGATCTTTTAAATGTTTTTATTACTAAATGCATGCTTATTTTTGTTTGTTTACTTAATTTAATCATATGTTTTTGTTTTCTACTGGATTTTACTGGCAAAAATTTGTTCAGTAAAAATTTGCAGGTTTTTTGCTGACAACTGTCACTTTACTCTCTTAGTAGATGCTCTCTTTTGCAAATTTATGTGTACGCGAACGCATTTCAGTAAAATCCAGTACAAATTTGTACAAATTTGTGCAAATTTTCGTGTAAACGAATAGACCTTATGTGTTATCCATTTGATATTCAAATTTTCAATTAAATTAATAATATTAGTACATGAAAGCGTGATTTATTTATGAAATTTAGTAGGTCGAACACTAGCAAAGCACTTTTGGCCAACGTGAGGAAAATATTATGGACAGGGGCTGTACCAGTGCTTTTATTATGTTAACGGTTGTAAATTTTATAAATCAAGTACTGGCAACGTTGGGAAAGCGTTCAAAGTTAAGGCAATGCCGGTGCTTTTATTATTTTTACGTTTGTATTTTTTGTAAATCAAGTACTGGCAATGCACTGTTTGCCTACGTTGGGAAAGCGGTCAAAGCCAGGGCTATGCCAGTGCTTTTATTATTTTACTGTTGTTAATTTTGTAAATCAAACATTGGGAAAGTCAGGGCTATGCCAGTGCTTTTATTATTTTAACGGTTGTAAATTTTGTAAATCAAGTACTGGCAATGCACTTTTTACTAACGTTGGCAGAGCTTTGTAAGTCAGTGATTTGCCAGCACTTTATTTGTTGGACCATTGGCAAACAGTGCTTTGGCAGTGCTTGATTTTTCAGACCATCTGCAATTTCTGGCTGGGTAGTGTTGTAACTAGTGTCCGACCGAACAGTTCGGACAGAAAATGCATTTGGTCTGTATTCAGTATTTGAAAGCATTATGGACAAATTTAGCGGATGGAAAAATGTTTATTGGGCTGATTAGATGCTATTTTGAGTGTCAAAAAGTTCGGCCAAATTGAAAATAGTTCATAGCTAAACTTCGGCTTTTCTCTTAAATTTTATACACAAAATCGAATTAAATCGGCTCAACAAACATGTTTCCAATACCAAAATTTGTCATCATTGCCTCTAGATATCAAAAAACTGACAAAATATAGTTTTTTGGCCAAACTGTTCGGTCAGACACTAGTTGTAACATCCTGCTACTTTTGACTGACCGATACTACTCAATATTTTTGAATTGAGTACTCAATACTACCCGATACTTTTTGAATTTTTTTGTATTTTATGTTTGAATAAGTATTGCAACTTCGTGTGTAATTACACAAATTGTGGGTAATTTTGACTTGCTTGTGCAGTAAAAGTGTAATTGCTCCAATGTATTTCTTTGAAAATGCTCTTATCTAAAAAGTCAAAAACAAATCTTATTTTCAAAATAATTATTTTGCAACTCTAGACAAAAATTTTCTTAAATTTTTTTATTCACGACTGCAGTCAGAATGTTGAATTATTTTAAGATTTTTAAATCGCTTAATTATCTTTATTCATTTAAAATTATATCCCTTTAAAAGTACTGGTTTGAAAAAGAAACAGTTGGTACATAATAAGTTTAATGTTCACATTATTTTTACTGCATTGTTATATTATCTTCCAATCGAATCGAATGCTAAAATTTTTATCATTTCTGTTTAAATTGATATAAAAAAAAACATATGACAACAATATTTACTGATTCATAAAAATTTAAAGTGATGTTTCTAAATTGCATAATTTTATTTTTTTTTTTTTTTTTATTACAAAAAATTTGAGTGAAACTCGTCATTATTAGAAACAGTTAAATTATAAAACTTTTATAATTTTTATTAATTGCTTCTAGATTTTTTTTGGTAATGCTTTTAAACCTAGTGCTCTCATGTGTAAATTTTAAGATAACACTTTATAAATAATACTAATTAGTGTTTGAAAGTACATTGAAAACGAATATGAAATACCCTACACTCAAAACAAAAACCTCTTCTTAATATATGCTACAATAGAACTGTAAGTTGATGGTAAGAATGATGTAAGCAATATTTTTGCTAAAAATTTCGCTTAAGATGTGGGTTTCAACCGACGGCTTTAATTCATACGAGTACTTGGCTTATATTTATTTTAGGCATTACACAGATAAAACTTAAATCGAGTTTCAATTAAAATATTTGTTAATTCAATTAAAAGTTTGATTAAATTCGGTCCAATTAAGGAAATTGTAGTACACTCATAATAATCCATGCATAAAAATACGAAATTATTGTCAAAACTACAAATAATTTCGTAAAATGTTCAAATTATCGTTTATTTTACAAAAAATTTCGTTATTTTGACATTTTTTTGTAATTTTACGCATGGATTATTATCAGTGTATATATTAAAATAATTTGTGCATATTTATTTGATTTTATTTTCAATTAAAATTTTATTCATATCCATTATTTTGAAATACTATTAAAACTTTAATTAAAATTTTCCAAAATTGGGAAACAATCTAAAAAAATCGCTAAAATTTAAAAAAATCGTCAAAATTAGAAAAAATTGTCAGAGTTAAAAAAAGCGACAAAACTAAAAACGTAGTCAAGAGTAAAAAAAAACGCCCAATATTAATAAAATCCTGAAAATTTAAAAAAATTCGCTTAAAATTGGAAAAAAAAGTGTCAAAATCGCAAAATTTTAAAAAGCGCCAAAATTAAAAAAAAATCTACAAAATTTTAAAAATCAACAAAATATTTTTTTTTTTTACTATTTTTCTTTCTTGGTGATTTTTTATTTATTGAGTTTTTTTCTATTTTTGGGTATTTTTTCAAATTGTAGCGATTTAATTGTGAAAGGCGTGGTAGAGAAGAATGAGTGTATTTTCTAAAAATCATAACTACATTGTAAATTTTAAATTTTTCTGAATCAGACTGCGCAGTTTCTGGTATTGAACCTTCGTCAGTGATCCTG
This sequence comes from Delia radicum, assembly GCA_021234595.1. Lineage (NCBI taxonomy): Eukaryota > Metazoa > Arthropoda > Insecta > Diptera > Anthomyiidae > Delia > Delia radicum. The sequence goes on along the minus strand of CM037855.1, from coordinate 40,612,894 downwards.
TTTTTTTTTTTTGAATAAATTAATATTTGTTATATTTTTATTTGTTCGATTGCGTCTATATGAAATTTTCTGTGCAATCACTGACCCGTGGTATAGATAAACTGATTTCAAATGTGATTTATTTTTAAATTTTTGTGATTTCTTTAAGATTTTGCATTTTTTTTTACTTTGTTGTCTTTATGGGTTATAAAAACTGGAAATTTTTCATTTTCAATTAAACATTTAATAGGTATTATTAAACTTAAATTTATTGAAAGTGAGTTTGGAATGAAATTAAAATTGTATTGACTATAATTTGTTCTGTTTATAAGAGGTGTATGATATTTAGGAGTACCTATTCGAATTTAGTATATTTTACTCGATCTCTCTCAGTTTTAAACTTCATGATTATACAGTGTCGGAGAATACACTAGGATCGAATCAATTTAGGTTTTTTCTAATTTTGTACATGTTGCCTTTATTATTATAGTATAAAATAAAAGTTCAACTGCCCCTTAAATTGGTAAAATGTTCAAAAAACTGCATAGATTTTAAATAAATTCTTCGTTTTTTGAAATGGCCTCCCTTTTTAGTGGGCATGGCTTTTTATGTAAAATTGGCGATATTATGCTCCTCTTTAATTACATATAATTAGTGTCCTTTCGAAGATTTCGGACAGAAAATGCTTTTTGTCGGTATTCGGTATTTTTAAGCCTTATGGACCAATTTGACATATGGAAAAATGTTTCTTGGTATTATAATATGCGATTTTGAGTGTCAAATTTAAAGAAAAGTCAGTAGTTAAGCAATGAATTCGGTCAAATCGGAAAAAACTTCGGCGCCTGATTATTTAAAATTACAGCTAAACTTCGGTTTTTTTCTTAAATTTTTGCTCAAAATTAAATTACATTAATGAATTATTCATAAAAACCGAAAGTACTGCACATAGACTGCGTTGCATAAATACACTCAAATTAGTTTGTAGTTTAAATTAACAGAAAACGAATTTAAAATAAATGATAAATCACTTGAAATCCATTATACTTACTGTTCATTTAAATCATATGTGTATTGGTTTTTACTTTTAAATATTGTTTAAATAACTAACAAATCCATAAGAACAAATGAATAGTAAGTTGAAAATAAATGTTCAAATTTTAACTACAGATCAGTAAAAATTATAGTTAAGTTCAGTTATTTGAAATTATACAGAAAAAATTATGGGCCAAAAATATCTAATTAATCGATTGTTTGAATATCAATGGCAATTTAAACAATTTTTTTAATCGATTCAATTAAAAAATTTATTGAATTTTCTAATATATCCATACAGTGTTGACAACATGTAAACAAAATTTTTAAAAATTTGGCAAACTATTTTTTTTTATTTTATTTAGATTAAATAATCAAACAAAGGTTAAATTATATCAATATATTATTTAATTTGTAAATAAAAAGAAAAAAAAATCGCAAATGATTAACTTTTAATAAGTTGAATAGTTTACCGATTTCAAATACACGCAAAATCGTAGTTATTTCACTAGAGTTTGCAATACTCTTTTTGTTGAGATATTCGTGTACGCACGAAAACTTAATTTAGTTTCGTGTTTTATCTGTGGTAATAAAAGTGCACATGTGGATTTAAATAAACCTTATCGAAAAAGCACAATTAAACTATTATTTTTGTAAATAATTAAATTTTCAATAAGTATAACTGTCATTAAACTATCATTTTAAAGTTGTGTGTGATTTTTTTAAGAAAGCATTTCAATTACAAGAAAAGTTCAAGACAAGACAAGCAAAACAAAAAATTTTGTCTTTACTTTTATTTGTTTTCTTATAATACATTTTTATATTAAAAAGCTTTAATTTTATTATAAATAAAATGTCAATTTAATTTACAAAGCTACATTTCTTTTTTATTTAATGGGGGGCATATAACAAAAATAAAAAAATACGAGTTTTCAATTAAAACTACCATTGTTTTCTTCTCAAGTTTCAATTAAAGTTTTAATCAATTTAACTAAACTTTTTAATTGAGGTTGTAAAGAAAAACAATAACTCTTTAATTGATATTATTATTATTTTAATTGAAAGAGTTTTAATAAACTGTCTGCAAATTTTTTTAGTTAATACTATCATTTCAGTGGTAGGTGCAAAATCAATAAAAATATTAATTGATTCAATAAAATTTTTAATTGAAACCCGTTTTTAGTTTTTTCTGTGTATTTGATCATTTTTCTGCAAAATGTATACACACACACACATTTGTGTAAACTTTTTTCAATTTCTTGTAATTTGAATTCAAAAAATTTTGTATATAAACAGCGATTTTTAATAAAAAAAAAGAAAACAGACACGAATTTTTCGATTTATTATTTTTTTTTTTAAAAATAATTTAAATTTATAATAACTGTAACGGAAACGGAAACAAATAAATTACAATATGCCGCTTTTGTGGTTAAATTTTTATGAAACTATAAATAAATGAAAATACTAAATGAAATTAAAAAAATCGGTAAATGGTAGTAAATTATTTTGAACAAATTTATAAAAAAGTTGAAAAAAATATTTATTTGAAAAATAAAAGCATGTTCCCTTATTTTTAGTGTCCGACCGAACAGTTCGGCCAGAAAATCCATTTGGTCTGTATTCGGTATTTTAAAGCATTATGGACAAATTTGGCGGATGGAAAAATGTTTATTGGACTGATTAGATGCAATTTTGAGTGTCAAATTTAAAGATAAGTCTGTAGTTAAGCAATGAATACACTGTTCGGGCTCAGAAAGTTCGGACAAATCGAAAATAGTTCGGCGGCCGAACTTTTAACTTTATAGCTAAACTTCGTCTTTTCTCTTAAATTTTATTCACAAAATCGAATTAAATGGGCTCAACAAACATGTTTCCAATACCAAAATTTGTCATCATTGCCTCTAGATATCAAAAAACCGACAAAATATAGTTTTTTGGCCGAACTGTTCGGTCGGACACTACTTATTTTTAACTCAACTGAAAACTTTTTATTAAACTACAAACAGTAAACTACATAATATTCTGAGTGCGGCTATCATTAAAAAATATAAGAGTATTGGAATGGCCTCCGCATGTTCTCCGGATCAAAACCCCATTGAGAATATTTGAGGAGTATTAACACGCCGAGTTAACGCAGAAAACAGAGTTTTTCAGCTGAAATAAAGGAAGAAATAAAGGAAGAACTTGGCATAAATCTGGTATACAGTATGTCAAAAAAGGAGGCCTTCCGCGTTTTCAAAACTGCTGCTTTAAAATAGTTTTCTTAAATTTTTCCAATTTTGATATATACATATAAGTGAAGTGTATTTATAGTTATGAAACACTAATTGATTTTGCAATGAAAATGAAAATTATTCAAGTTCGAGGCCATACTCTATATTTCTTTATTAGTTATACCTTTTTAAATAGTAAAATAAAAAATAAATTAATTGTTTTTTTTTTTTTTAAATATAATTACTTTTCATTGGTTTTACATTTATGCCGGTTAAACTCTTCTACTTTTTTTAACTTACGAACTTTGGTGAAATTAATGTGTAATTATAGTTTTGCAACGCAGTGTATATCTATGAAATTCTTTCATTAAAAAAAAAAAAACTGAATCCAAAATGTTCAACATTTCCACAAACTAATCATACATATCATCGCATAGAGTGTAGGGTATTAAAATAACACTATTGTTTTCATATGAAATCATTTACTAAACGTTATTTTAAAATGTTTGTAATAAATTATTTAAAATGATTAATAAATTGTAAACATCATCATCAGTATCATGATTAAAACATTCAATGGGAGTATGAGTTTACTAAATCACAAGGGAAGTACACTATGAGAAGATATTTGAAATACAATAAAATTAAATCTAGTATAAGGAAGAAAATTTTGTCTTTAAATCTCAAAAATTATTACTTTTTTGAATAAATTTAAATTACATTTTTTTACATGAATTAAATGGGATTCTTTCCCCAGCCGCTATTGAGAATTTTGACCAATTTTAAGATTAAATAAAATCAGATTTTAATTAAAATTTTGTAGATTCAACCAAAAAACTTTATTTAATTTGATTTAATGAAGTTATTTGTAGTATCATTAACTATTTATAAATACCAACAAAAAACAAATGAAATTTCACTTAAAAAAAGAACGACTTAAATTTCAATAAATTCAACTAACATTGTCATTTGTTTTTAAATGTTCAAAAAATTAAACACAATTGTAGTAAAAATAAACCACATATGTTAGTAAAAATAAACAAACACTTTTTTTATTTTTTAAATAACAAAAAACGAATGAAAAAAATTAATGTAAAATCACAAAACAGTCATTTGATGTGGTTTGTTTTTTTAAATGAACTACAAGGTTAGTAAAAATTTAATTTGTTTTACAAATGACTGACATTTACATTAAAAATAAAGAACTGTAATACAACCCAAACAACTACATATTTTTAAAGCAGAAGTTCCCTGAGTGAATGAATAATTAAATTAAAACAACAAAATTAATTACTTCAATTAAACATTTTCATTAACTCAATAAAAAGTTTTAATTAAACCAATAAAAATTAACTGAACATTTTAATAGAGTAATTATGTGAGTTTAGACATATGTAAATAAGTACTCTGTTATGAATACATTCCCTATTTAACGAGATAAAAAACTTCAATGAATATGAAAAATAAAAAATAAAAATCAAATTAAAATTAAAAACGTGCAAAAAAAAATATGAAAAATTTGATTACAGCAATTACACATTTTCATTAAATCAATAAAAAGTTTTTATTAAACCAAATTAATTGAACATTTGAATAGACAAATGATGATCTCTTAAGAATACATTCCCTATCTAACGAGATAAAAAACTTCAATGAATATGAAAAATAAAAAATAAAAATAAAATTAAAATTAAAAACGTGCAAAAAAAATATGAAAAATTTGATTACAGCAATTACACATTTTCAATAAATCAATAAAAAGTTTAATTAAACCAATAAAAATTATTTGAACATTTTAATAGACAAATGATGATCTCTTAAGAATACATTCCCTATCTAACGAGATAAAGAATTTAAACGAATATGGTTTAAATCAAAAAAAAAAAAAAAAATCAAATTAAAAACGTGCAAAAAAATATGAAAAAAATCAGACATACACACGCAATAATGATTGTGTATATTTGGTGTAAAAACATCGTCATAATATTAACCCCCTAAAATACAATCGGTTGGTCTTTATTTAAAAAAAAAAAAAATCTACTCAATTTCATAGCCTAAATAACTGATTTAATCGGTATATTAAGTTTATTACTCCATTCGTAAAAACAAAGCTTAAAATCGAAAATGTTCTATAGAAAATACAAGATTTTATTAATATAAATAATGATTAAAACCCACGGCATGTCATCATAAGGTTTTGACCATCAATTCTATATTTTTCGGGCAAATATTGAAATAACTTTCGGGGAAATATTGAAATAAGCACTATATTGAAATAAGTTATTTGCTTTAATAATTGAACAGTGCATGCGAATAAAGACGAATAGACCATTTGTAGAATTTTACAGGGGACAATAAAAACGCAGGAAACGGTTAAAAAATAATATTTTTGTCAACTTTTTGGTATTAGCTTAAAGATTTAAGTCACATCTACCTACACAGAAAAATTATGGGCCAAAAATATCTAATTAATCGATTGTTTGAATATCAATGGCAATTTAAACAATTTTTTTAATTGATTCAATTAAAAAATTTATTGAATTTTCTAATATATCCATACAGTGTTGACAACATGTAAATAAAATTTTTAAAAATTTGACAAACTATTTTTTTTTTAATTTAGATTAAATAATCAAACAAAGATTAAATATATTTTTTTAATTTAATTTAGATTATATAATCAAACAAAGATCAAATAATCAATATATTATTTAATTTGTAAATAAAAAGAAAAAAAAAACTGCAAATGATTAACTTTTAATAAGTTGAATAGTTTACCGATTTCAAACACACGCAAAATCGTAGTTATTTCACTAGAGTTTGCAAACACTCTTTTGTTGAGATATTCGTGTACGCACGAAAACTTAATTTAGTTTCGTGTGTAATCTGTGGTAATAAAAGTGCACATGTGGATTTAAATAAACCTTATCGAAAAAGCACAATTAAACTATTATTTTTGTAAATAATTAAATTTTCATAAGTATAACTGTCATTAAACTATCATTTTAAAGTTGTGTGTGATTTTTTTAAGAAAGCATTTCAATTACAAGAAAAAGTTCAAGACAAGACAAGCAAAACAAAAATGTTGTCTTTACTTTTATTTGTTTTCTTATAATACATTTTTATATTAAAAAGCTTTAATTTTATTATAAATAAAATGTCAATTTAATTTACAAACCTACATTTCTTTTTTATATAACAAAAATAAAAAATACGAGTTTTCAATTAAAACTACCATTGTTTTCTTCTCAAGTTTCAATTAAAGTTTTAATCAATTTAACTAAACTTTTAATTGAGGTTGTAAAGAAAAACAATAACTCTTTTAATTGATATTATTATTATTTTAATTGAAAGAGTTTTAATAAACTGTCTGCAAATTTTTTAGTTAATACTATCATTTCAGTGGTAGGTGCAAAATCAATTAAAATATTAATTGATTCAATAAAATTTTTAATTGAAACCCGTTTTTAGTTTTTTCTGTGTATATACAAAATATTAGTAAGGTATTCGAAAGAGAACTTGCCAAAAAATGAACTTCAATTTTTGCTTAAATGGAAAAAGGGCGAATATCCAAAAAAATGTATTGAAATTTGAATAAAAATGTGTTATTTTGCAGCAGATTTTGACTACATTTCATGAGACTTGCAAAAACTTGACGAACTATGGTTGGTATTTGTTTGTAACACTTTAAGGACAATTAAGTACAATTTCAAATTTTAGCTAATATCAATTTTAAACTCGCAGCTAAATAATTTTTATATAATATTTTGTTAAGGATGGATATTCGCCCTTTTTGCTTTCCACACTTTAAAGTCTTATAACTCAAGAACGGTAAAAATTTTGCCAATATTATAAGTGTGGTTTGTTCCTCGTAATGTTCTTTTAACACATTGTTACCGAAAGTAAAATTTTTGTATGTTTTTGTGTTGTATTTAATCAAAATTGTGCGTTAGTTCACTCCCAATTTAAACAAAAAATATAAAAATATGTATACGAATTATTGCACTTTCAAGTAATTTTTTTTAGCCTTAAAAGTCAAAATTTCCCCCAAAATTTCTGCATATTATTGTAGGGCTCTGCTAATAAAATGCATTTATGCAAAAAAACGAGTTTGCGAAATAGTGGTCTATTCGTCCTTATTCGCATGAACTGTTTAATTATAGCCACAGAATTTGAGATTTTATTAATTATTTAAAAATCTCTGAATATTTCTATAGTAAAAGAGAATTTATTACAATTACAATGTCTCTTGAGGAAAACTGGCCAAAGTAAAAAATAGTTGCCGATTTGAGCTTTTTGCCAAACGCTTTGAAATCAAAATTTCTTCCTGAAGTAAAAACATCTTAGAATTTAAAAAAATTATTTAATATCTTTCATAGAATTTTTTTCTATAATGAAATTGCTTACCAAGTAAAAACGTTTAGATATGTATAGTTATATATTACTTAATACAGTTTATTATAATGATATATTGAAAAATATATTTGTGGAAGATATATTCTTATATAAAGGGTCCGAAAAATAACTTTTTTTTTTGAAAATGCTATAAAAAGAACTACTGAATATTTCTCAAATTTCTTTTTTTATTTGAAAGTACAATCCTTCCGGTTAGTAATGGAAAATAATCTCATTCAAATGGCTGCCTCGGCTGGCCATGCAGTAGCCTACACGAAAAAATATTTAGCAGTTTTTTTTTATTGCATTTTCAAAAAAAAAAAAAAGTTATTTGGCGGACCCTTTATATGATGTTATATCAAAGTATTGCAAAATATATATTCATATAAAATTATCAGGTATGTGATGGAAAACGTAATCGATCCCAAATCGATACAAAGCCGATAAAAGTTGTGATGAACAACATAAGTGCCGTTTTCGTTTCGGTTTTACTTGAAATCGTATTCTATTTCATTTTCCAAATTGTCTCATAGAAATTTCGATAAAAAAAGTGTGACGGAAAACGAAATTCGTTTTTTTTTTTGCGTTTTTAAAACATGTAGTCGGGGGTTTACGATTTTAAAACTATCGCATTTTTTTGAAGTTTGTTTGCAATAATTTTTGTTGAAATATAAGTATAAAATATTTAAAATAATATAAAAATAGATTTATTTAGAAAATTTTCAGGGAAAAGCACATAAATATTCGACAGGAAGACATTATAATAGAATTTATGGAAAAAACATGCTCAATTGGCCAAGGGATTTGCCAAAGGAGACAGAATTGAAATCGAGAAACTTTGGCAGAGCCTTGAAGAGGATCTCAATAGTATTGGCCTACCAAGAAAGAAACCAGATGCCTGGAAAAATGTGTTTTTCTATCAATAACTTAATGGCTTTTGAATTTTTTGATTTTGTATGCATGGAGCGATAAGAAGTCTCAAGTAAAAAAAAGCTGGCTACAAACAAAAGAGAAGCCCGTGCTATTGGGTCAGTTGGAAGTTTATCCAATGTTGGAACATCACTTGCTCTAGAAGCACGAGCATTTTACCTAAAGACTTTGAAATTGTTGTGCGGTGCATAGCAATTAAAATATCATTGCCAACTGATCTTTGAAAAGCTGCCTTCCGCGAAAAACCTTAACATTGCTGCCAATTGGATGGTTAAAGGAATCGATGTGGATATAAAGTGTGGACCTATTTTATCCAATATCCATGAGAAAGCTTCTTTGTTAACCCGAAAACATTCTATAAAACTGAAAAATATTTATTAGTGCAAATTAGTATTTTTTTTACTTGCACTTTTTCTGTCAAGTAATGTTGCTGGATGAGTCCAGCAACATTTTTCGTTCAATATTTTCTTTGTTTTTCTCTTCATTCATCAAAATTAAAGAAGATATTACAACAAAAGCCATTTTTAATGATGTCTGTTTAAAGCAAAAAATAATTTAAACAAAATGTGATTGTAAACAAAGCAACAGAGTTGTTTTTTTTTAAGAAATACGTAGAATTGAAACAAATATTGAAAATGAAACCGATACGATTTCAATCACACCTAAAATCGATAGGTTCGATTTGAGCGTTCGATTTAATTTTAAAAAGATTATATTTTTATCACATACCTGTATATTTCAAATATATAATTATATATTTCTAAAATATATAATTATATATCGATCTATATATGATTACATACATATGTCAGATGTAATTGCAGATATTGTATACAATTGCATCTAATTGGAAGTAAAAGCATCACATTATATATAATTTGATACATTTGGATGAGGACAAAATTCGGATACAATTACATACATCAAACTATATCTAATTTCATCAAATAAAGTCTAATTGTATCCGATTAGATCTAATATGATACAATTAGATGTTCTCGGATATCATTATACATAATACGAAAATTCACAAAATATTTTTTTTTACATGGGTAAGAAATTGAATTTTTTAATAAACCATAGTCTAGTGTTTTTTCTATACAAAAAAAAAACAAAATTTTATAACATATGAAAGGGTATATCTTAATTCCATTTAACCGTATATTAAATATTTACTACGTAGCAGTGCAAATTATTTTTTTTTTTGAGAAAGGGGCATTAAATGCTTCTCTCTCCGTTTCTCTTTGCATGAAAACAAACAATAAAAAGACAACACATTTAATTTTATTTTATTTTTTATATAGTTGCAGTGTTGCCAGTTAAGGGGATTTGTATGAAAAACTTCGGGATTATTTTATTTATGTATACCGGAACCGCTTAAAAACCTATTGACCATAAAAACTAAACAAAAATAAATAATTGTATAAAAAAAATCCAAAAATTTTGTTATTGCAGTTCCGGGATATGAACACTTCATATCATTAGTGGAAAAGAACTCCTAATAGCCATATTTTTTTACAGATTAGGATGTTTGCACACACAGAAAAATTGTGTGAATTACCAACTGAAATTCAGTTACGACAATAAAAATCACTCATATAGCATAAAGCATATTCTTAAGGTGGGACATGACATTGGCCGTTTTTTGAAATCGACTTTTTTATAATTTTGTATTTTAGTAATATTCTTAAGATTCTAAGAAAAAAAATTTCATGGAAAAATTCCTACGGTTTCAAAAGTTACAGCCGGATTAGTGAGTGCGCATTTTTAATTTTCGCGCTACCTATGTACGGCAGCTGGTATATACTTGTTTTACTTGCTACCTGACTTTTGGTGGTTGTTATTTCGTACCTACTTGAAGGGTGGGTTTTTTTGTGTTTTTGAATTTCTTAAAAAAAACCATCTTTTTAAATCATATTGTGGAATTTTTATTTTATATGCTTAGTTATTTGGCATCTTTGCAGCGTGAAATCGCTTGGGTGGATTCACGCAAAACTCCAATGAAAGTTTGAATGCAAAAATTTGGCTCATTGCACCTAAGTGTATGCCAGGCAGCAACAGAATTCTTAATATTGCAAGCTGCATGGCAGTGTCTACTTACAATGACGGCGCTTATAGTTATTTGCAAATGTTTCAACTACTTGGTATCACCATAGGAGCTACAGCATTGAATTTTTGCAAAGGAAATGATGCAAATCGTTTGAAATGCGCCAGAGTGAAGGCATATGAAGCTTCAAAAGAAGCACGAATTGCTAAACGATTGCAAAAAACTGTAAGAAACAGCACAACACAAGATAATGAAGGCATACAGTACGAAGCAGGCATGGCAGATTGAAGGTAACCTTTTTTTCTTTGTTCACAAACTTTGAACGCGTTTATCTCGAAAGCATGTTTTTCGTACTGGTTGCGGCACTAGCGGGTTCATTTTTTGACGAAATTTTTTTTTTTTTGTATTTTTTTAAACTTGATTCGCTATCGTATGACACGCTTTTTTTCGATTTTTTTTATAAATTTTTAAAATCAATATTTTTTCGAAAAAACACACTTTTAAATTTGGAGCATCACCAAAAATTGAAAAAAAATTTTAAAAAAAAGCTCGTGTCATACGATAACCAATTTTGTTAAGATTTAAAAGTAATTTTTTTCCAGATCGGACAATTTTTGCGACTCCCAGCGCTACAACCACCAGGCCCCGTTTTTTTCTCTGCCGCCAGTTTGGTACTCTATAAAACCATGTTGGAGTGAAAAATATATTTTTTTCTTGTAATTTGTTCAATTCCTGTTTTTGACTGAGTTATGAATTTTTTAAAAAAAAATGTATGTTTTCTCTGCCGCGAATGTAATGTCTCCCCTTAATACCCTACAATATTTTAGAATCCTAAAAGTATGCTATATAAAATATTGCATTTTCTTAATATTTAAGAAATGTTCACACATAGTATGAAATAATTCATAACTTAAAAAATGTTTTTTAAATTAATAGTTTATAATTCCCAATTCATATTTAGTGAAATTGTTTGCTTCTATAGATGCATGATTGATTATATTGCAACTATAATAATTTACATTGGGTTACGAAAAAATATAGAAATACAAAATAAAGTTGCAAATATATGCATTTATGAACTAATTCATAAGTATTAAGATTTCGTACATTGGCAAATTTTTTATGAATTTTCTTAAATTTTAAGTAATATGTATGAACATTTTCATAAATAACGATTAGATATTTTTAATCTAATAAATTATGAAGAAGTTCTTATATTTATTTTTTTCTAATATCGATGAGATAATTATAGATAAGAAATACAGTCATATGCAATCGATTAATAGCGTTTGTTTTTTTATATTTATCTAAATTCAGAAAAGTTTTGCAATTTACCACATGAAATGCGTTTGTCAGCTGTTTTTACGCAATTTGTAGTTGTTGTTTTCACTTCGTTTTATTGCTAGTTTTTTCAAAATATTTTATTAATTTTTCAAACCCGAGTTTCTAAAATTAGCAAAAAAACAAAGCTTATACACTGAGAGAATTATCTTCACTTCAGTAACAATTTTCTTCATCCCTTTAATTGGAACTCGTCCATTGAAACTTTTCATATAATCTATGAAATAGGTTTTATTAACGTCATTGTTTATAAATGTGTGTAGAATTACCGAAAATCTTCATAAAACTAATGAATCATTCCGACAATGAATTTGTGAAACAGTTTCTAAATGTTTTAATATTACGAAAATCCTTGAATTAATTAAACTCTTCATTAATGTATCAAAAGTTCATTGGAACTAAGCCAATGAACCGCTTCATATGATTTGTTTTAACAATTTCAAAGAAGATCAAAATTAATACAAGGCAACATTAAAATAATAATAAAGCACTTTATAAACTACGTTGAACACTTGAGAATTAAATCTCAAAAATAGAGTTTTAAATGTATGAAAATTAATGAAATTATGAAATTTTATGAAAAATAAAAAATAAATTCTTTGAAATAAATTTATAGCTCTAAAGAAAATTGTAATTAAATGAAGAGATAATTATGAAATCAAATGAATTTTTTTATGAAACTATGAAATTTATGAAAAAAAGTTTATGAAATTAATGTTGATAAAATTTCTTGGATATAATGATATTCTTTATGGAATCTACGAAAAATTCATAAGAATAGTCGAAAAAATCAGAATACAAGCCGACAGCTGATTCGAACTCGCGAATGTAAATGAACTTGGATATGTTGTACAGGAGCAAAACAAAGACACGTATTTCTTTAAGCTGCCAAATGCCACTTTAAGGGTTAAAAGTGGGGTTAAAATTTTTTTTTTTTTGTATGAAAAATTGTCTTTAATTTATGAAAACTAGATTTATTTATATTAAAGTAATCAAAACCCAAAAAAAAAATCGTTACCAAGAAATTAGTAGCATTTCAACTAATAATGCTGTTTCCCATAAATTATTCAAACATTAAGTAGAAACAAGAAAAAAACTTAGTAAAATATTACTAGTTCTCACATAATTTTTGCGAATAAACTTTATTAGTTGAAATGCTCCTAAATACTTGGCAACGATTTTTTTGTGTGAATAAAAAAAAATTTGCCTATATAGTGAACCCACAGATTGCCACATTTTTGAGTTATTTTAAATGTACACTGTTGGACAATTTAAAGTGCAATTCACAACAGTGTAAAAAGAATGTTTTAAAAAAAAATTCTTAGAGTTTAAAAATAAATCCCGTTATTAATAGATGGCCCTTTGTTCCTCTTAAGGAACCATAGAACATTATATATATATTAATAAATACCCATTGTTTACTTTGCAAAAAAAAAAAAAAAACTAATTAGTCTTATCTTGCTGAGATGGAGATAATATCAATGGTTACCTCTATATTGCAGTTGGTCAAAATAAAGTGCAATATTCATTTGTGTACCGTTATCATTTTATTTTTCAAATATTTAGTTAAAAAGCTAAGGTAAGTTCTTTTAAAATGTGAATACGTTCATAATATCTGAATATTTTTTAATTTTATTAGTTTAAAGTACAGTACTATAACCTTAAAGTTCCAATTACTTCACATAATATAAAATGAAACCATTATCCAAAGAAGTAAAAGATTTATTAATTAAAGACCGTGAAAAGTGTCTTACATACAAGAATTTGGGCCGAAAAATATGGGTTTTCTTTGTCAGGAGCAAGACAAATTGTTGAGATACACAAAATACGAAGACGAACGAAAGTTTTAAGAGACTCTGTGGCAAACAACGCAAAACTTCGAAGCGCGATGAACATCATATCGCACTTTTGGCTAAGAAACAAACAATTTACTTCATCTAGAATCATAAAAGAGGAATTAAAATTAAGCGTTTCATCACGAACCATACGCAGAAGACTGAATGAAGTCGGTTTAAAACAGCTCCTTTGCTAAGAAAAGCCACTGTTACGTCGTGCAAATATTAGAAAGCGATTGGACTTTGCCAAAAAGTATGTTAACATGAAAAAATTTGAGTTAAAAAATTAAAAACGTCGAGAGCATGTGTGGTGTGAGCCTTCTCAAAAGCTCAAGTCTAAAACTTAAATCATACTGTTAAGCATGGTGGAGGCAGTCTAATGGTATGGGGGTGTTTCTCTTCAGCATGTGTAGGTAGACTGGTCAAAAATCGACCCCAAAATGACTGGAGAGCATTACGTTAATATTTTGCAAGAAAATCTTAATAGTAGTGCTGAGAAATGTGCTTGGGGGACTTTGTATTCCAGCAGGATAATGACCCCAAGCACACGAGTAAGGTTGCAAATAAAGATTTCAAGGATAATAACATCGAAAAACTGGATTGGCCGCCACAGAGCCCTGATTTGAATCCCATTGAGCACCTATGGACCATTCTCGATGATAAAATTCCAATGGAATCACGTACCAATATTCCAGCATTTGGAAAAAAAAGCAATCCGAATGGAGGGTGATTCCTGCAAATATTATTGAAAGCCTGGTTTAAGTATGCACAAAAGGGAGGAGCAACAAAGTATTAAAAAAGTAATGACAATCCATTAATTTTAGTTTTTTTATAAAAATATTTTGAATTTGCACTTTATTTTGTCCAAGAAAATCTTATACTATGTTTAATTTTGTCTTAGTAATGAAAAAATTGGAGTCTTATAATTATGTTTTTTTGTTTTTTGTATCATATAATAAATTAAATAAATGAATTCAGTTAAGTTTTAGGCATTAAAATTAAATTTAGTTATTTTTTTCAATGGCAAGTAAAAATACCTATAGTTGCACTTTATTTTGTCCAACAGTGTAGGTGGAAAAGGCTATTCACAAAAAGTCGCATAAAAACCAAACGATTTCGAATATCGGAAAGCTCAGACACTCCCTCGATTAAAATTAATAGGGATTACTATTCATAATTTATAGCTTAATACAATTCTTCAATAAAACGCCAGATTTAGTGATACTCGAAACATATTTTTTTGAATACCAAAACTACAAGAAAACCTTGGAGATATGTTGTACTTACTTTAAATGGAACAAAATAAACCGAAAAAAAACGTAAAATGGGGTAATTTTTCATAGTAAAACTGATTAGAGGTCATCTAAATTGAATCTGAAACTTTGAAACTGGAGTCTGACTTTCCACAAAGTTCAAAATTGCACTAAAAATTGGCAGCTAAAACATTTAATGGTACAAATTATAACGCTTCAGTGTTTTATTTTAAGTCCACACACATTAAATGCTACAAATTTTATTCTGTAATTTCATTTAAAATTAGAAAATATAAAAAAGTTTCGATCTCAAATTGAAATTAATATTTTTAGATTTATCAAAATAATTTTTTTGTGCGTCATGAAGTGGATTTCATAATATTTTTTTTAAATAAATATTGTTTAAAATGGTTGTCCTAGTTCATGGTATTTAATCTGAAAAAATTATCAAATTTACAGAAAAATCTGTAATTTTACAGAAAAATTAACTCTTTTTAGGCCAAAATACCGTTTAGCTAATTTCAGCAACTCGTGTTTGTAATTATGTAAATTGAAAGTACGTAGTAAACAAAATTAGTAAACGTTAAAAAAACTTAAGTACAAAGTTTATGGAAATAAAATGGCGAAACTTTTATATCTGGAAATATCGACACAAGTGTGAAATTATTTTGGTAATTCTTGTTGACCTTACTAAGCCGCACATGATGGTCAAGGCTTCTTTTCCCAATCCATTTAATACAAAAGTTTGAATAACTTTTCATTTTACCAATTTTATACAAATAGCTTAACATTTCAAAGCTACAAATATCGACTTAAGCGATTATTCGAAAATAACAGATATATTTACTAAGTTTTACGACAATTGAAAGAGATGATGTTGAAAAATAATTTTTTTTGTAATCATATATTTTAAAATTTCAAACTGCTATGTGTCAACCCAATAAATAAATCCAACTTTGTTTTTGGATTTAAAAAATACTATTTTTATATGCAAATATTTAATCAATATGAATATTGTCTCTGTTTCCTTTACCACGGGTACTCGCTGCAACTTATGATTCATACTTCACAGTTTTTTAAAAAACTTTAATGAAATTTTTCACAAATAAAAATTATTTTATGAAAAAAAACTACTAATTTAACCAAATCACATTGAATCACCTCAAAATGGATAAAACTACTATTCTGGTCAAAAAAATTATACCGGTAAGAAACCCGTAACCGATATTCGTTTTGTTTTTATACTTGGAAACCGTAACATATTAAATTACAGTAAGGATTATTTAAAAAAAAAACTTTAACCAAAATAAAGAACTAAATTATACAAGGTGGCGCAAAAGTAATCCTCCTATCAGAAAATGCTATAAATTTTGCGATTGGCCCCTAATGTCAGTTCTGTTTTGACATTTGTGTAGTAAACACATGCGAAATACACGTTAATAAACAATGTTACGCTACACTGTTCCAGAACGCGGAATATTGGTGACTATTTTATTTGACCAATAATCGGTCGGTGACTTTGGAAAAACGTGAATTTCGTCGCAGATTTCCTACGCCTACTGGTGAAAACACTGCGACGTTTAGCCGCTCGCCTCGAAGAGACTGGCACAACACGAGATGCTGCCAGCGTGGCAGACCCCGGAGTAGCCGTTCTGCAGAGAATATTGCTGCTGTAGCCGAGGATGTCATGGAAGCGCCGTCGACATCGACCAGACGACGTGCCACGCAAATGGGTATCAGTCGACGGTCTTTACAGCGAATTTTGGTACAAGATTTGAAGATGTTTCCGTACAAAGTCCAGACGGTGCATCAGCTGTTAGCTGCTGACCGCCAATCGCGTGTAACATACGCTCAAGCCATCCTTAATCACCACCAAGAGGAAGATGATTTTTCATCAAAAATAATCATGAGTGATGAGGCCCATTTCCATCTTAGCGGGTACGTAATAAACAAAATTTACGCTTCTGGGGCACTGAAAATCCGCGTGTAACCCACGAAGAGCCATTACACCCGCTCAAAGTCCACTGTATGGTGTGCTGTTTTCGCTGGAGGAGTCATCGGACCTTTTTTTCTTCGAAGACGTCGCGGGCCAAACGGTTACTGTGAATGGTGAGCGCTACAGAGCAATGATCAACGAGTTCTTTTTGCCGCAACTTGATGAATTGGGATTGGAAAACATGTGGTTCCAACAGGACGGTGCAACGGCACACACTGCACGTGCCACAAACCGATATGCTGAAGGATGCATTTCCCGGGCGCCTAATCTCCCGTTTTGGCGATTTGCATTGGCCAGCAAGATCGTCTGATTTGACCGCTTCAGACTTCTTTTTGTGGGGCTTTTTTGAAGTCGCGGGTTTATGTCACAAGCCTCAGACTCTTGCAGCTCTTAAAGACAATATCCGTCAAGAATGTGAGGACCTCTCGCCGGAAGTTTTGGCCAAAGTGATGGAAAATGCCATAAAAAGGGCTCAAATGACAATCAACTGTGGCGGCGGCCATTTACATGACATCATATTCTCGACTTGATGTAAAAAAAATTAAAATACCAAATAAAAATAATCCACAAGAAGAATCAAAGTTTTTCATTTTTTTTTTTAAATTACGGCCAAAAAACATCGGAAGGTTATTTTTGCGCCACCTTGTATATTTCAAAAACCATAACTGATATTTCTTTCGGTTTCTGTCCTCAGTATTTTATGATCTAAAAACATTTTTTGGAGTTTTTAAGATATTTCTAACTACAAAATTGGGGAACTTGAAAATATTATGTTTCTGGCAACACTTTTTAAACTTAAATATGTACAAAAAATATTAGACCATCCATACGTAGTAGTTTCATCGCCATATATGTATAAACAGTTTGTATACCTCCATACAAATGGTAAAGATGTGCATCATCATCATCATCACCATCAAAGCAGTTGAATAAAGTTGAGTTTGACTGGAAGAGTAGTAGTTAGTATATATAATGTTGTTGCTATTATACATTTAGATAATACGTAGTATATGTGTACACTCAGAAACATTACAGTCAAATTAACAAAACTTGCGTTTAAAAAGACGGTTTAACAATAAATAATATTGTTATTTTTAATTAATTAAAAACAACTAACAAATAAAGTAAAACAACTGTTTTTACATTTATTTTTAAAAATAAAAACAAAAAACAACTGTCCCGACGAAAAAAGTTTCGATATAATCATATATGATTACATATATTGTAGTATCATATATAACTAAACATCACATCTAATCTGATCCGATAAATGGCATACATAAGCTGACCTCATGGTATCTCATGTGATCTAATCTCATATAGTGTCTATCGAATATTATCAAATTATATATAATTTGATACAGTTTAATGAAAAAATAAAAAAAAAAAATTGGAAATGTTTTAGAGATCAGGACTTTTTATTTTAATCCATTTAAGTACTACTTGTAATTCATTTATAAAAACGTACACAGAGAAAAAAATTAGCTATTTGCCAACGGAATTTCGGTTACTACGAATTAAATTACGATTAAATTAAATTAACTATTACGACTTTCAGTCGGTAAGTACAACTGAACATTAGTTTTCACAATAAAATTCGGTTAATTCAACTGAATTTCAATTGCAACACAAAAAATATTCTGAAAACTAATGTAAATTTCGTTGTACTAACTGAATTTATAAGTTGTCACCAAAAAATACACTTTTCAATTCGGTTGACACACAGATAAAGTGTGTATAATTAGTAATTTTAAAAAATAATGTTAAATTTAAAATGTATACTTTTTGTAAACCTGAAGTTAGAACATAGAATATATTTTAAACGCTAGGCAAAACAAAAAATAAAAATAAAAAATTAGCGAGGAAGAAAATCAATCTTTACACGTCCTTGTTATACAAAATAATTAAAAATAATAACTATCCAAAAAAAAAAAAAAAAAACGAATGGTCTCATTCTGTTCTCTGATACGCACTTACATACGATCATGTATGATACAATATATGGTCATATATAGAAATATATCTGTTTCATATGATCAGATATAGAAGATATGCTGATATTATGACATATTAAAAAAAATCATAAACTAAGTATAAGATATGAACATAATATAGTGCATGTTAATGATATCAAGAGTATATAGAAACTTTTTCATCGGGTTATAATATGCAGTAGTTATTACTTTTTGTGTTTTAAATAACTTTCGAATTACATATACCTGACATATAGATACTGCAAAATTGTTTTTCCTTAAAGGAAGACCAACAAATTTAAATGTTTCGATTATCTTTATATCAAAAAATTATATTCTCTACGCAGCCTATAAAACATCCCCATATTCAGTTTTTCAAATTTTTAAAAACCCGCGATTTTTTCACGCTTTAGATTTTCAATCAAATTTTAAAAATCGGAAAAGTGTGTAATTATAATGAGCTCCATATTCGAAAGTTGTTATCGAATTTCTCTGATTCAAAAAGCATTCACTCAGAATATTCTTACAGTAATAACATGTAGGTCATTCGGGTAGTAAACAGTAGTAGTTGTTTTAACTGGTATTTTAGTAATTTTTCTATGAGAAAATGAAAACCGAGAAAATGTAGACCGTCACTTCAAAAACTAACTAACCAAAAATAGTGTATTTCAGTAACAGTTGTTTTAATCAGTTGTTTTAGTATTTTTGTAAACAACTACTAAAACAGTAATTGTGCCGTAAACAGTTAATTTTTGGTAAAAAAAAAGAAGATTATGTAGAGTTTTTTAAAATTCTCATTTAGTTTATATTTGGTATTATTGATATGTTCATAGTTTGCAAATAATAATTAGAAAATTTCATTGTATCTCCAATGCATAAAATCATCAGTACTGGAATATCGTTTAGAATTTTGAATTTCACAGAAAAAATTATCAACCTAAAATATCTAATTAAAGATTTGATTTGAATTTAATTTGTTTCTAAACAAAGATTTAATTAAATCAATAAATATTTTTATTGAATTTTTAATATTTAAATAGATATTTTACTTTAGACGTAATTCTCAATTTGTTTTTTCATACACTGTATGCATAAATAGAAAATTTTCAGTATAAAATACCAAATACATTTGAAGTTAACAAACAAAACAAGCACACACATGAACACTCAGGATTGCAAAAAAACACACATACCAACGTATAGATCACACACTTTTTTTGTGAGTATCATATTATTTTTTTTTTTTTTTGTAGAAGTTATTTATAACTTTTTTTTCTTCTCAATTTTAATACAAGGTTTAATTGATAGTATCATTGCCGTGATAGGTGCAAAATCAATTAAAATAATTATTGATACAAATAAATTTTTAATTGAAACCCGTTTTTAGTTTTTTCTCTGTTGCATTTTAAAAAAGATGTAGGAAATACAAATTTTTATTGTAATTAAAAAAAAAATATTTTTTTTTATAAAAAAAATATTTTTTTATAAAAAAAATATTTTTAAAAACCGTAAAAATAACTGTTAAAAACAGCAGTTTTTACAACTTATGTAGTCGTTTTATGTTCGTTGTTTTGTTGCTCGTTTTTATGGATTCTGCATTCATTTAAGGTTTATTGTTTTTGACCGCTTCAATAGTCGTTGTAGTTCTTTCATCAATAGTTTAAAATGAATGACTACATGGTTAGTCATTTTTATGACAAATGCAGTCATCGCCTTTTGACTACATTTGTAGTCATTTTAACTGAAATTTTTAGTCATTTCTACCTTCTTAATTTCCTGAGTGTACATTCAGAAAGTTTTCATTTTTGACAATAATTAAAGTTGTTTTATTAAAGAAAATACGAATAAACTAATATGACATTTTTTTTAAAATGTATATTGGATTTTGTTACAGTTCAAATATGTTGTTGTTTGTGCGTTTTTTGTTTAAAATTTTACTTTTTTATAGTAATTCTTAAATTAAGAACTTTAAGTTGAAGACGTAAATCTGGCTTAAAATTACAGTAAAATGGTACTGTACATTGTTTATGTTGTAATAGTTAAAAATGACTGCAATATTAGTTTATTTTTAACGGTAAAATTAGTGTGTGGCTATTTAACTTAATTTTCAGTTATTTTAACTTCCACTTTCAATCAGCTCCAGCGATAAGTTTTTTTCAGTGTAACATTCGTATCATATGGATGATAATAACGATCAGGGCAGCGACTTTCATGCAAATGCATGTTTGTAGTCAGTAGACCAAAATCTATGTTGACCATATAATTTTCCAACTTAAAGAATTTGCAACAAAATGGCATTGATTTGTGTTTGCATATATTTGCATACTTTGCTATAAATGCATATTTGAATGCATATTTTGTCATTAAGACTTACTTAAGGGGGGTACATGACATTGGTAGTTTTTTGAAATCGACGTTTTTTATAATTTTGTATTTTAGTAAATATTCTTAAGATTCTAAGAAAAAAAATTTCATGGAAAAATTCCTACGGGTTCAAAAGTTACAGCCGGATTAGTGAGAGCGCATTTTTAATTTTCGCGCTACCTACGTACGGCAGCTGGCATATACTTGTTTTACTTGTGTACTAATTTGCGCTGATCTAAGGGAGATGACCTCTGTGTCTACTTTAAAGGGGTATTGCGGGAGATTAGGAATTTTTTTTTAGTTCAGCAGCTCTATAGTTAAAATGTGTTAATTATAATTACTCGCCCGTAAGTAATTATAATTATTAGTGTAAGGGTAAAATAAAAAAAGACAACACCAAATTAGTTTTATGTACAAAAGGGTTTATGTTTATTGAACATAAATGTGTGCTCACCGTTCAAGAGTATAAATCCAAGTGGTTTTAAACTAGATCGGTTAGCTGCAGCTAACCGCTGTTTTTTTTATAAAACTTCAAAAACATCGATTTTTAGTACAATTTTTAGAACTACAAATGTATCTTTGTAATAGCGTAAATTCATTTTCTTAACTTAGGATACAAATATTCACAATAATTCAATATTTCCGTTAAATATAAATGTAAATTCATAAAATAAAAAGTATATTTTAAATCCAATTTAATATACTTTTATAAATTATTGTATAAAATAATTGTATTTTATACAACTTGCTTTTCTTTGTGCACAAACTTTGAACGCGTTTATCTCGAAACCATGTTTTTCGTACTGGTTGCGGCACTAGCGGGTTCATTTTTTGACGATTTTTTTTTTTTTATTTTTTAAACTTGATTCGCTATCGTATGACACGAGCTTTTTTTTGAATTTTTTTTCGATTTTTTATGAATTATTAAAGTCAATATTTTTTTTCGAAAACCCACTTTTAAATTTGGAACATCACCAAAAATTGAAAAAAAAATTAAAAAAAAGCTCGTGTCATACGTTAACCAATTTTGTTAAGATTTAAAAAAGTCATTTTTTTAAGATCGGAAATTTTTTCGACTCCCAGCGCTGCAACCACGAGACCCTGTTTTTTTCTCTGCCGCCAGTTTGGAGCTCTATAAAACCATGTTGGAGTAAAAATATATTTTTTTGAATTTTTTTTCTTGTAATTTGTTCAATTCTCTACAATAATTGGAAAAAAGTTTTGAATGAGTTATGAATTTTTAAAAAAAATGTCTGTTTCTCTGCCGCGAATGTAATGTCCCCCCTTAAGACTTAATTAACCCTCAAACCGGCCTAAGCTTTTTTGCTATGAAGTTTATACCACTTGTTCTGCGCGAAAATAAACAATATGTTCTTCTACCAAAATTTTGTTCGTTGCATATGGGCCAAAATAAGTTCAGAGCGTATGTCAAAAAATAATCCATAAAAATTAACAAGTTACCCTTTTTCTGCTTTTACTTAAGAAGATGTTTCGTTTTTCAAAAAACGCGAAATTTAGCAAAAACGCATCTAAACTTTAACATATAGTGATTATTGATTATTGATTGCTAATACTACTTTATTTAATCTTTCTGCCAAACTTCATAAAAATCCGTCAATACCTTTTCAAGTTAACACGATGTTTGTTAAAGGTATCCTTTTGGAAGCCTGTATGTCCTTGGACCAAAATCATAGCCTTTTTTTTTAAATTAAGCTTCAATCTTACTTTGTGTGTATCAACGGTTTCTAGTTAACATAAATATGTATGTTTTCAATATTTTTGAAAATTGTATTAATTTCAAAGTAATAATTTTTTGAAATTTTACGAAATTATATTTTTAACGCTTTCTCACTTTTAAACCGTGATACTCACATGAAAAATTACTTCACAAAATATTTTTTAAATTTGGTTTTCTATCGAAGTAGCTTAAATTCTTATTATAAAACATTCATTTGGAGCACTTATGGCCTATTTAAAATAACCCGCCTAGAGGCGGGTTTGCCCCATAGAGCGTTAAAAATAAACGAAAAAAAGCATTTCTAGCCCGTAAAATAGCATCTAGTTGTCATTTGTAAGATATTTATATTGGATTTCAAATAAAATCAATGCTGTCGAGTAATAAATCGATTTTTGAAAGCCAAAAATATTAAATGCATATTTTTTGATTTTGGTGCATATTTATTTTTGGATTTTTGGTGCATGTTTTTTGGTTTTTAGTGCATATTTCGATTTAAGTTCATATTTTAGATTTTAACTACATTTATTTCATGCGCATATTTTCGATTTTTTAGTGCATCAAAGTCGCTGCTTTGATAAAGATAGTAGACAATTATTTGTTGTACCACATATCCATACAAATGTTTGTCTTAATATTTACACAATATATTAAATGAAACATTGTGCTATTGTTTATTTTATTAACACGGTTCAACAGCAATAATATGAATAAAATAAAAATTGTATTATTTCTAATACAACCCAATCAACCAACCTTCCCTTACGCTTTTTCGCTCAATTCTATTTAATTAATTTTGATTTCCAACCAATATTTTACTACTCATTCTCAGACCATCCACATTAGGCCGGGTCGATTTGTATGTAGGCAAAAAAAATCGCTCAACGTTCCAGGAAAATCGTATTCTAGGGATCAAAATAAGAAACTTTGCCGAAGGAACCATACCTCTAAAACGAATTCTGATGTCCCGACTTTTGACCCGTAGGGAGAAATTTTGAAAAATCCCACTTTAGAGTGCCCCAATCGAATCCAACCTAATCGAATATAATTTATACATTCATCTGCTAGAGCGTCTTCCGGAGAAGAAATAGAGACCATAATCTTGGAAAGACTCCTCCTACTTTCTAAAATATCTCTATCCCGAGATTTGTACATTTTGCTATAAAAACACGGCTAAACGGCCCTCTTTCAACTTAAATTTTAACCCCTTAACGGTCACCTAGAATGATGATTTATGCATTAATCTGCTAGCGCGTCTCCCGGAGAAGAAGTAGCTCCCATAATCTTGAAGAGATTCCACCTACTTTCTGAAATATCTATGTGGGCTTTTTCAAAATTTGACCCTATGGGTCAAAAGTCGGGACATCAGAATTCGTTTTAGAGGTATGGTTCCTTCGGCAAAGTTTCTTATTTTGATCCCATACGATTTTCCTTGAACGTTGAGCGATTTTTAAATCGACCCGCCCTAATCCACATACAAAAATAAATCTAAACAAAAAAAAACTTGTTTTATTTTTAAACATGTTTTTGCATGTTAAATTTAGGGAAGTTATGCAAATTTTTTTGGTTTTAATACTGTAACGGCATCGATGGTAGAATACTAAATGCAAAAAGAACGTTTTAATTACAAATAAATTAGGCAAAGAAAAATGTTAATTTAAGTTGTCAAAAATATTTGACGTAATTAGTTAAAGTTGTTTTGTTGGGGAAAAGCTTTTATTGCGGAAACTATATTTAACCTGTTAACAGTTTATTTTAAGAGACGTTTCGTTATATATATAGCCAAACACGAGAGTTGGGTATTATAGTTCATTTGCACACACAGAGAACAGTTTTGTAGTTGCAACCGAATTTTTTGCCAACCGAATATTTGTGGTTCCGCGTACTATCACTTTTTATAAAATTTTAATACTATTGTAACACAAACGACATTTATTTACTAATTTCGAATTTTTATTGTAACAATTGAATCTATAAATAGATTCACATGCATTCAACAAAATTTATTTTATTAAAAAAAAATTATATGCCTCGAACTGTGCTCGAACCGGCGATCTTCCGTTTGTATGTTGGATTTGTATGTTTGTTTGTATGTTGCTAATCTCAATATTTTATTAGAGTTACCAAAACTATATAAAAAATTTATATTATTTTAAAATTATTTTATTAAAAAAAAATTCTTATTCCGCGTACTGGAGTCGAACCGGTGACCTTCTGCTTGTCAGGCAATTACTTTACCTCTAGCCTAAACTCAATTTGAATTAGTATTTTCAAATTTCTACCTAGCATATTTTTTTTTCAAGGTTAAATATTAATGTCTAAAAATAGATTTGTATGTACAACAGAAATTGGGTTGCTAATCTTAATATTTTATTAGAGTTACCAAAATTATTAAAAAACTTTATACAGTAGAATCTCACAAATTAGAACTCTAACAAATTAGAACCGTCCAGAAATTAGAACCGGCCATTCCAATGTCTTGTACGCTCTGAAATTAGAACCTGTGGTTCTAATTTCTGGAAGTTTTTTTTATTTTGTTTTGTATTTTCACTACAAATTATTTTTTTGCTCATTGAAGTAAAAATAAAACGGGGAAACCCCGAGTTATTCGTGGTGAGTACAATTCGGTCATATGCATGTGAAATTTGATATGCTTGTACAAAATTAATACCTAATAATAAAAAAAAAAAAACTTAAAGTTTTTCTATGAATTTAATATGTTCAATTAACCCATTAATGCCTGACCCCCGATTCCATTGTCCAATATCGATGAAATTTCACACATTCTTTACTTAAGGTTTTGGGAGTTATTTGATACAATTTTCTTTTCGATTTCCCATACTTGGGACTTATGAATTAACCACTGATATAAAATAATTCCTCTGTGGTTTTTTAATTAAATTATTTTGTTATGCTCTTTCATGTAAAACTCTTCATTTTTACTTGAAAATAATCTATATTTCAAGCAAGGGTACTTCATAAAACTGTAAAATACGTATTTTAATGGTCATGTCATGAAATCATACCTGTAGCCCAAGTGAGTGGTCCTACCCAGCTACAAATTTTTTGCACTTTAAAGAATACCTAACACTATTAGCCAACAATAAAGTTTTCCGATGTGTCGCTTCTCCAATTTTTCAGAGGCAATTTCAATTCTTTCTTTCAATTTTTCAGAATATGTAAATTTGCAGACAATTGAACAGATAATTACCAACCCCCAATTTTACCAGAACATTTTCCTAAAGTATTTTTATCCTTTCTCCACCTACCTGTAAAAATCAATTTGATGCAACTCTTACCTGACTTTAGCTATAAGTTTTTTTAAGATGGCTTCTTTTTGGGTATTTAAATACCCAATAGGCAGGAATGGGTTAATTAAATATTATTAAATAAAAATTGTTTTGTGTGAAAATAAAGCTTACATAACTAGTTTTATTATAATTTTCTGTAAAAAAAAAAAATGTCCACAAATTAGAACTTTTCAGAAAT
Organism: Delia radicum; assembly: GCA_021234595.1. Classification (NCBI taxonomy): domain Eukaryota; kingdom Metazoa; phylum Arthropoda; class Insecta; order Diptera; family Anthomyiidae; genus Delia; species Delia radicum. The sequence continues at coordinate 40,586,312 of CM037855.1, read as the reverse complement.
TAGAACTGCCCGATGTACAAAGTGGTTCTAATTTCTGAAATTCTATTGTATTATTTTAAAATCAATAACGAAAACTTATATTTTAGATATAGTAATTGCTTTTTGGCCGGCGAAACTTATATTCGATTTTAACTGCAAATATTTTATTCAAGGGATAAAATCTCCGAAAAGTGGTTGGTTGTTGGTAATAAACGTAATGTAGAAGATAATGTTTTTTCAATATTGATCAGGAAAACCAATAGTTTGAATGATGTGACTGTGTTTTGGTTAATTTTATATATTTTCTGTTTACAATATAGTTTAATTATTCTAAAGATGAATTTGAAGTACTTACAATTAAAATTATTGAATAATTATTAAATTTTGTTGGTTACAATGAAATTCAAACTAATTTATTCTCTGTGTGCATTTATTGAACTAGATCTTTTTTTTATACCATAAGTTTGTTGGACAATTTTTTTTTTTAAATTATTTATATTGTTATATTGGTCATTGCTTTATTTAACAAATTTGCAAATATTAGAGAAAATCCCACATGAACGGTTAAAAATGAACTAGTTCAATTTGAACCATACTAAGTACTCGACTTAAACGAGTCGTAACGTTACGGCAAATTCTGTTGAAAACAGAATTTCTCTCCGTTTTTATGTGAAAGTGGTAAAACAAATGGTTTTAGATGCAGAGAAAAACAAGAGCGGAAAAAGCACAATAAACAGATAGGTATAAAATATATGACGTAACTCAACAACAAATTATTCCACGACTTGTTTACGTTACGTTTACATTCGAGTAACGATCGCTTTATACTATTTTTCATATTCCCCATTATCATTAAAAATGTATTTGTATGCTATGAATTAAAAATAGCAGTTACCAGGTTAATACAAAATAGGTTGGCTATAAAAAGTTTTAATGTTACAGCTAAAATCGTGAAATGAATAATTTTTATTTTATGATTGCAGTTAACAGGTTAATGTAATAGAAAAAGCTTTTCACTATGAAAGGTTTTTTATGTGGAATAAATTACCATGTCAATAAATTTAAATGTGATGATCGTAATTATTTTCAATTGCGCCCTCTGTTTAAGTTTAATAATACATTAATTTCTGAGTGATACCCATAATTGGAGTCTGTATCAAATTAGAGATTAATCACAAAGCTGTTGACAAACACAACCACATACATTTATTAACAAATTAATACTAAAAACGTGATTAAATTTTTAAAAATTAAGTCCTGACCAGAGGTTAAAATTAAGTCAATAGTTTTTTTGTTGACCACTTAAAATTGCTCGGATGTGAGTAGTAAATATTTTTAATTATGCTCATAGTTCCTACAACAAAAAATAAATAACTACGCAAAAGTCGAAAAAATATAACTTAAAATTGCACCTTAAATAGCAACTGAAAATTGATACACTCATAAAAATAAGTTAGTAGAAAAGTTAGTAAAACGTCTTGTAAATCAGGTATACTATTTTTTAGCAAATTTTTTGCTAAAATCGTGTTTTCAGCTAAAATTTTTGGTATACTTATTTAGCACTTAACTGTTTTATACTAATACTTTACTAATATTATACTAATGTTTTACTAATTAATTTTGCTAAAAAAAAATTGTGCTGATAAGCACATTAATAGTGTGGACGACAACCAGATTGAAAGATATACGCAGAATGAAGCAGATGTCGCGGCATGTCAAGATGTAGTAGAGAAGAGGAAAATGATACTAAAAAGTACAACTCTAATAAGACATATAAAAAAATCAACCATGGAAGACTTTTGTATCTGTTTTTTCATACATAAAACAAAATTGAGGATTAAAACAACTTAAAGTTTGCGTTGTCATCGGCTTGTGAAAATAATTGTCTATTAATTAAATAAAAGACAAAATAAAATATTCAAATTTAATATGTATTTCTAAACTAAATGTTTATAGATTAATAATCTAGTGTGGTCCAATTGCAAACAAACATATACAGACATGTAGACAGAGTAAAGCGAAAGACAAGGTAGATTTTTATGGTTCCTTTTTCTTATTGCAAAAAAATGGTTGTCTTTTTTTTGTTTCGTTTGTTTTTGTTTATTTTTTCGTTTCGTTTCTATAATTATCTTCGGCAGTTGCGTCCTTTAAAAGATAGCATCATTTAGAAAACCATTGATGTAAGTAGTTGAAAGAAAATTTTTGTTATGTTATATATATTTATTTCTATATATTTTCAGATATTAAATTAATTCATGTCGTCAATGTGGGAAAACTTCGGTTTTCTAAAACTTCGGGTTCTGATGAGATCTTTAGCCAGATCGAAATACTAGTATCAACCTAGCTAATATGTTTGATTTGCTTTATTTTTATAAATATACGGAGGTTGAAAGCTCGTTATAAATTGAAAATAACATAAAAATAATCTCGATGTATATAAAAACAAAAAACTAATATAACTGTAAAAAATATTACTTGAGCCAGAGTACAAACTAAAAATTTTTTATATAAATAGAACATTTTTGGTCTTCAAAGTTTAGTAATGTCATGATGCTTGTTAGGAAAAGACCTAACCACGTGCTTGATTACTAAGAAGACAAGAATGGAGCAAAATTGATTATTAATAGGTTTTTTGTTAAAGTTCTGCCTATTATGGAGGCTCTAACTTTTCTAAAACTTCGGGTTCTGATGAGATCTTTAGCCAGATCGAAATATTAGTATCAACCTAGCTAATATGTTTGATTTGCTTTATTTTTGTAAATATACGGAGGTTGAAAGCTCGTTATAAATTGAAAAAAAAAAAAAAAAAAAATTTATATTTTGTAATTATTGTAAATTATTTTTAAAAGAATCACAAAAAATATGTTTTATGATTTTTCAGCAAATAAATTAACTAAATTACAATTTTTCTACAAATTTTTTGCGTTTTTTTTCAGTCTACTAAAATTCAGCAAAAATTTAGCAAGGCTTTTTATTTCTAATCCACTAAGTGTTAGCAAAACTTTTGCTGAATCTACTAATTTTGTTGATAAAAATCAGCTCGCTGATTTCAGCAAAAGATTTTGCTGACATTAGCAATTTTTTTGCAAGCACCCTCCTGACTAAAACTTTGCTGACTCAGCAAAATTTTTTGCTGACTTTACAAACTTTTTTTTGAGTGTATCAGTGCTGTTGTTTTTATCAGAACTTGAAATAAGAAGTATGTATGTGTATTAGGGTTATAACTTTATTTTTGCAAAATGTTTACCTATCACCGCGTGATGAACAATACTGTGTTAATAACATTAATGTATTTTTCTGGTAATTTTGAAACGAAACCCTCCCGCATGAAGTGCAATTTCTAAAAATCATTTTTTACGTTTTTTTATTATTAGAGTTGCATTTATGGACCAAAGTTTCTGAATAAATTGTTGTATAATTATACAAGACGATGTCTTTTAGATGTATCTTATTGGAATCCTGTATGACCTGGCAACAAAAGGACATACATTATTATATTATAATATTTTTTTGTAATGTACTCGGTATTCTGCAAAATTTAATGAATGTCCTTTTGTTGCAAGGACATACAGGATTCCAATAAGATACATCTAAAAGACATCGTCTTAACTTGAAAACGCATTGACAGATTTATAAGAAATTTGCCGAAACGAATATATTAGTAGTTGCAGTAAAACTTTTAAGGAATATATCGTCCACCTAAAATCCAAAAACGCCGTAGCTACACTTTTTAGTTTTTCATAGGAGAGACAAAAAAAACATTATAAATAAAAAGTAGTTAAGTATCCAAATTTTAGAATTATGCTTAAGAAACAAAGACGAATTTGTTTCTGAAAAAAAATTTCATGGACAAATTTTAGTTTTTAAGTAATGTAGTTACGACGGCGTTTTGTAATCGACTTCTCTGTAACCAAAAAGCCGTAACAATAATACAAAAATGTATACAAAAAATAAAACAAACGTTTAAGATAAAAAATACTGCTTTTCGGCAAATAATTAAAAAAAATTTTAGTCAAATTATATATTTTTATCTATTTATTTAAGTATTTTTAAAACAAAATTTCGCAGTTTTTGTTAGTTGCGGCCTTTTGGATTTTAGGTGACGATATATTGAAGTTAACTTGCGTATCTTCTTAAGAAAAACCACGAATAGTGAAATTATTGGACTGTAGTTATATATTGGTAAGCAGAGAAACAAGTAGATCGGCGCAAAATCGGCTGCGCGCCGCCGCCTCCGATTTTTTCAATTTTCAGCTGCCGCCGTTTTAATCGGCTCGCATCGGCTTGAAATGTGAGCCGGCTAAAGCGGCAGCCGCCGAATTTTATTTGCGCCGCCAATTTTGTCATATTTTGAAATACAGCTTTCCAAATTTTTAATCTTAAAAATTAACTTTAACCTTTTGAAAATAAAAATCACGTTGCATATAATTATAAGCTGCATTACCTTTCATATGATGCCCTTAGTTATGCATATACCTCAACTACTTCTAACGATGCATGCATAATGTAATTGAAAATTCGCAGATTTTTCTGAAAATCTTTGATTTTTAAGAGATTACATTTCGGGAACTAGAATGGACAAAACTCTTAAGCTTTGTAAGAGTATTTGTTTTGTAAAAGGTAACGTTCATACTAATTGTCGTTAAATTTGGTAAAAGTTCTGAAAACCCATTGGTTGCTTTGACATGCATTAAATAAAGGGCTTATTGTAAAAACTTGATAAGCCACATTTATTGTTTTATGGATTTTCGCTGTATTCTAGACATGTATTGTTTAATATTTAATGGAAGTCTTGCTTAGACACTTATTGCAAGTACCGAGAGTATAATAGTCCTGCAAAAATTATATTTTTTGCATCTTTTTAAAATGCAAAAACAAACTTAAAATAAAATGTGGCTTATCAAGTTTTTACAATAAGCCCTTCAAATGTATTATATCAATTAAACAAAAAAAATGTAATTATAATCTGTTTTTTTTTTTTCTTTAAATAAATTTAATGATTTAATTAAATCTTTATACTTAATAACTTGTACAGGTTTTTTTTGTTGATTACTTACAAGAAAATAGATCTGATAAAAAATATAGTGATATATCACTAGATTTTATCAGTTAAAAAACAACATTTTAAGCCGACAATTCAGCCGCCGCCGGTTTTTTAACCTAAACGCCGACGTCGCCGTATCCAAAACGGTTGCGCCGCCGAAAATTTAGGGTCGGCTTGTTTCTCTGTTGGTAAGGGGAATAAATTATTCCTTAACTTACTAATTTTTATGGATTAGTTTTTGAGATTCACTCTTAACTTATTTTGTCACATAGCGCCTAAAATAGTTTGGTAGAAGATCATATAAGGTTCGTTCGACGGAATTTTGGGTAAACTCTGGTAAAATTAAAAATAAATAAAAATGCTCTAAATCAGGAGTGCCAAAAGTTCCTTATGGAAGAGCAAACACCAATACATTTAAAGAAAAACTAATTTTTATTCAATATTTTTTGTTGTAAAAACCAATCCATACAAAGAAAAAAGAAAAAAATATTTCAATGTTTACCAGCAAAGCATACGAAAGTGTTGTCGCTTTGCGCTTGCGTGTATAAAGTGAAGAACGACAAAAAAACGAATAAGACAAAGTTGTTTGTGTATTTCGTATTGCTAGTGCTGAGCGCTCTATATGTGTATTAAAACACACAGCCTATAGCTAAGTGTTTTTACAAAAACAAATGAGTACCAAGCGCATAGGCCGTGGGCACCCCTGCTCTAAATACCGGTAACTCGAAAAAATACATTTAAAGCCCAAAAAAATAAAAGTAAAAATTTTTCATATAAAAAAATTTTAAACTATAGAGTCATTCTCTATGAAAACACCGAAAAAAATTAAAAATTGTTGCCGGACCATTTTGGATTTTGTTAAAATTTTGTGGAAATGTTCCTAAGGGTTCCCAGAACCCAAATCCAAGAGGATTTAATTTTTGCACACGGCACTACCGGTTCATCCAAAATAAAAAAACTAAAAAGTCTTGTTTTTGTGCGTAGTGGTTTGAGCTGTTAAATTTTTTCTGCTAAAGATATCTACATGATGAAGGCATAGTTTTAAAGCTGAAGGATTATAGTTTCTATCAAAAATATAAAATTTGACTTAATTCATACACCCGAAAAATAACGTGGTACAGAAAATAAGCATATTTCATTGGCTTTTTGTGTTTTTCAATGAACTCCAGTGTCGGCGCTAATGAATATAAAAGCATAATAATTCTCAGATACAAATTAGACATGTCGGAGAAAAATACAAAATTAAAATTGGCTCAATCTGGCAACTCGTTATGAAAAAATCGTTGCTTGAAAATTTCAAATTTTGAAAATTTGCATATTTCAGGCTACAATTTGGTCATGTTTGTTAGCAGATACAAACTTGAAAATTACAGAGTACTTACTCCCTACTTTTAACTTTATAACAATTCAAGACCCGTTTAGTTATTTTCACTCCTCTCGGATTTACAGGGTTTTAAAGAAAAGCCTTTTTGATTTTTTGTATGTATTTTTATACTTTCCTCAATTGTTATATACAGAGAAATTTAGATAAAAACAAGTATTATGAAGTAACAAAGAATAGTTATGGACTAAAAAATATATGTAATAAATTCAGTAGATTTTTTATGTTAAAAAATGTTACAGTGGTGGTAGAAAATAGGCACATGGTATATTTTTATCATTTAAAGTAGAAAAGTTATAGTTTAAATGTGGGTAATTAAGAATCGTGGAATAAGTTTTATTTTATTTTAATAAAGTACTTGTTCTTATAATATTCGGAGTTTCAAAGTTATCAGAAGCTGAAAACTTTCGTACTTTTAACTGACTGTGAGAAATCGGAGAGAAACTGTGGTAGTTTCTTGTATTTTTAATTGTGCAAACATCAATAAATGTTTTTGACAAAAAGTTTTCGATGGCATCAAAATCAGAAATGGATACAAAAAAAAATTTATACCAGGAATTTGGGTGGAACAAAAATCAAACATTGCTGTAGGTCTTAGGATATGATGATCCGCAGTTCGCTGTAGACTTGCTTTCCTTACAGTCCGCTTAATTGTAACTCCTGCTCCGTCGCAAGGACTTTTGCCATGAGAAGTGGCAAAAAAGTGCCACTCTTTGTGATGACAAATGTTGATAAAATTTTTTTTATTTTTGTAAAATTTTTGTAAAATTTTTGTAAACATAAAAAATCTACTGAATTTATTAAATATATTTTTTAGTCCATAATTATTCTTTGTTACTTCATAATACTTGTTTTTATTTTAATTTCTCTGTATATAACAATAGAGGAAAGTATAAAAATACATTAAAAAAATCAAAAAGGCTTTTCTTTAAAACCCTGTAAATCCGAGAGGAGTGAAAATAACTAAACGGGTCTTGAAGTGTTATAAAGTTAAAAGTAGGGAGTAAGTACACTGTAATTTTCAAGTTTGTATCTGCTAACAAACATGACCAAATTGTAGCCTGAAATATGCAAATTTTCAAAATTTGAAATTTTCAAGTAACGATTTTTTCATAACGAGTTGCCAGATTGAGCCAATTTTAATTTTGTATTTTTCTCCGACATGTCTAATTTGTATCTTAGAATTATTATGCTTTTATATTCATTAGCGCCGACACTGGAGTTCATTGAAAAACACAAAAAACCAATGAAATATGCTTATTTTCTATACCACGTTATTTTTCGGGTGTATGAATTAAGTCAAATTTTATATTTTTGATAGAAACTATAATCCTTCAGCTTTAAAACTATGCCTTCATCATGTAGATATCTCTAGCAGAAAAAAGTTAACAGCTCAAACCATTACGCACAAAAACAAGACTTTTTAGTTTTTTTATTTTACGTGAACCGGTAGTGCCGTGTGCAAAAATTAAATCCTCTTGGATTTTGGGTTTTCAGACCCTAAATATCATTTCCAGTTAGTTTGAGTAAAATCTAAGATATGCCAGCTTTGCCGATTTGGTGATTTCATACAGAATAACTCTATAGAAAAATAAATTATAATTAAATAATTTAAAGTGATATTTTATAAAGCAATTAATATTTTCTGAATTTTTGTTAGTTTTTAGTTTATTTTCACAAATTCATTTATTAACAACATTTGATAGTTTTACCATTTTACCCAAAGAAAAGTACGGGTAACTTGTGGTAAAAAGAGAAACACAATAACACTCTCATCAACGCCTCATTTGCTCAATTTCAGACAACAAAATCGCTTTTTGACAAGATTGGGTTACCTCGGGTGCCTGCGGTAACGTACATCGAACAGACTTAGGGCCATTATTACAACTTGCCAATAGCTAAAGTTCGGATGCTATCTGACAGATTATTAGTTTTTCGTTATTATAAGTATATTTTAAGCTAAAAGTGACCGATAAGCTAAAGGGAAGATGTTGTTGCCTTTAACTTTACACGTGAGGTTTATGTGTTTAAAGTTGCCACATTTTCTGCTCTATAAAGAAGAAGAAGAAAATACCGAATTTCACAACCGAATTTCACAAATTATTGTTTGTTTGTAAACAAATAAATAAAAGTACGTTGCCACTACGTATTTTTATAAACCTATTCATAAACCAATAATCGGTTTTTAGTTTGGTGCTGCCACATTATCAAAAATATTAATTTTATTTTATTGGGAAGTTGTAATAACGAAAAACATTATAGCTCACTTTATTCCTCTAGCTAAAGTTACTTTTTACTAACATTTACTTTAAAGGCAAGTTGTAATAACGGCCCTTATTGTAATATTTGATTTTATTTGCTGCTTTTCAGAAAGTTTGATCATTTTCACGATAGACAATACAATTGTTTCATTGGCATCAGACAAAAGAACACGATGTCAGCAAAAGAACACGATGATTGGCTTAACTCAAACCGAGACATTACATACTGCGGACAAAATCAACATTATTAGAATTTGTATGCCTTAGTGTATAAACTGGCTGATTTGTTGGTTTTCAAATAGTTTTGATTTTATAATTAGGTCTACCACATCGGTCAAATACTCATAAATTTATCTGTAGTATGTAATGTATTAAAAACACAAAAAATTGTTTTTTCGCACTTTCTATATTTTCGTATATTTAATAACAATATTGTTCTACCTCAATATGATATTTTCATATTAGATATTATTTGATGCTTTTCAAACAGTTTAATAATATTCATGATATACAATAAAATTGTTCATTGGCATCACCCAAATCTTCAGTTGTTCGCAATAGAATTATACAGAAAACCAGACAATTTCTCATAAAGTTGATTTTGTTTGTTGTATGTAATATCTCGGTTTGAGTTAAGCCTATTGTCGTTTTCTATTGCAGACAACTAAAGATTTGGGTGATGCCAATGAAACATTTGTATTGTCCTAGTGAAAATGAGCAAACTTTTTTAAAAGAAACAAATAAAATTGAATATGACAGTATCATATTAGATTTTGGACTTGAGGTAGAACAATATTCTAACTAAATATATGAAAATATAGAAAGTTCGAAAAAAACAATTTTTTTGTATTTTTAATACAAAAATTAAAACATTTTTTTTTGTTAACAGTTTTATTTTTATTTTTGCTGTTCTTATTTTATTAATTTTTAGCAGTTTTTTCTGCAACGACAGTTATGACTAATTTTATAGGGGCTTTTTCCGCTATTTTTACAGGTTTATTTCTATGAGTGTAGGTAAAATTAAGGAATTGCTATTTTAAAGGTAATTCTATTCTAGATTATTTCGGTAACGCTATTTTAAGGGTAACACTATTTCATTTATTTCGGTAACGTTATTTTAGCGATAACGGTATTTTTGTTATTTCGGTAACAGTATTTTAAGTACATCAGTATTTCAGTTATATCGTTAACGGTATTTTAAGGATAACGGTTTTTCAATAACTTCGGTAAAACCATTTTAGCGTTAACGATAGTCTATTAAAAGGGTTTTGAATCGGTAATAGTATTTTAGCAATATTGTCTGCCAACAATGCGTACAAAGGTCGAGTGCCTAAAAAATAGAAGACGGCGTCTTAAACGGTACTGTGAGTTTATCGGCTTCGATCTCAGATAACAAATCCGAAAAAATTATATTTTCAGCAATTTACAATTACTCGAAGGTAAATGTAACGTGACGGGTCAGCTGATTCAATCTGTGGATTGAGAAATACATAGTACCTACTTAGTACTCAACGTAAATGAGTTGTAACGTAACGGGCAATTATGTTGAAACAGAATTTATCTCTCCGTTTTTACGTAAGTGGCAAAACATTTATTTTTAGATGCATAAAAAAAACAATTGCAAAAAAACTAAAAGCACAATAAACAAAAAAAAAACTACGCGTTACTCATTTTGAGTAACTTAACAAAAAAAATAAAAAAAAAATCCACGTTACTACCCAGAGGATTAAACATTTATTTTATAAAATATATATTTCATGAATAATTTATTGATATGTTGTTAAAAATTAATGACGTTATTAAGAAATTTATTTAATTCCGTAATTATTTCAAAAATTCCTCGAATTCATTTTCTTGTCTATGAAGATGGTATTACTGGATATCAACAAAAAGTTATCATGAAATGAACTACCATTCCCAAAATATAAGTTTCAGAAACCCTAATTTCCATATTTTACGCTTTTAAACATATAATATTAAATTTCAATCTTCCCCTTATTAAATTTATTGCTTTTATCAATTGAGTTATATTACCCATATGGGTTATTAGACTTATAGATCATTGGCAACTCTGTTTAATAGGAATAAAAAAATAAAAACAAAAACTAGAAAAAAACGCACGAAGAAAGCAACTGCATTTATAAACCATATGAATGAAAGAGGTAACTATATGTTTACTTACCTTTTGACTTTTATATTTTCTATTCATTTCCGCTTAAGTAAATTTGAACAACTTTTTTTTCTTCTTTTAACCCAACATCACACAATTTGATGTTCACTTCACACACACTAAACGATTAAAGAAAAAAAATGTTGCGAAAAAAATAGAAAATTTTATGAAAATGTGTCATTTTCTTTAATTTTACACATTTTTGGAATTTTTTTGTTTAAAGAAAATTTATTTATTTTTTTTTTTAATTTCCAATAATTTTAATTAACTTCAACGGTTCTCTTTGAAAATTTTCCTTTTATTAATGTGCGGCTTTTTCACCACTTTAACGACAAAACACTACGACGTCCAAAAGTAAACTGACAAAAACCTATCAGCTCAATATGTAAACTTTTCTTTATCACAGACTTTATAGTTTGTCTCTTTTTTTCTACGCCAATGCTTTAAAGAACGAAAGAGATAACAATAGAATGATTTTTTGCTTGATATTTTTAACCAGTGTTGCCAAGTATTTTTTACATACCCCCTAAATAGTAAAAAGAACCAATATTTCTGCTTTAATCTAAAAAAAATCATTTGAAAATTAGTTTTTAGTAAAATCAGCTAGTTTTTCAACTTCTTATTAAATTTTTTTTAATAAATATGTTAAAATGATCTGGCTTCCATCAGATTTATCTGGTTTCCTTCGTTTTTTCTAGTCAAAATCTGAAATTTTATTTTGACAGCGCAGTAAAATAACTTAAATTTCACCAACAAGCTATAAAAAAGGTAAAATGTATGCAAAAATCTTACAAAAATTTGACAACACCAATCACCGAACCGATACTTTTATTTTTATCAGGTCTAAATTACCCTTTTATTTAGGTTTTGCACACCAACTAAGAGACTAAAAACCCTCCAAATCTGAGGGAACCCATAACTTGGCAACACTGATTTCAACCAATTGAACTAGAGCTGCCACAACCAGAGCTTTTTGCTAATTTTTAGTCAGAACTACTTAAAACTATTTACTGAATTTCCAGTTTTAATAAAAATTTATTTTTTAAATTTTCTGCAAATTATTGTGTGATAGTTAAAAGTTTAACTTGACAGATAAAAAATTAACTGTGCCAGTTAAAAACGTTAATACTCCTTTTTAATATTTCTCGTTTACATGTGCATTTTTTGAATAACTTGACAAAAAATTAACTTTGTCAGTTTCAAATACCAAAGTGGTGCTGATAGCGATCCGGCATAAAAGGAGCATGGTAAATATCGGCGTTAGCAAAAATTTTGTCGATGGCGCCAACAGTGTTTCTTAATGCTAATTTTTACCTGATTTTGTATGATTTTTCTTAGCGTTGCCAACTGCAATTACGTAAAAATACAGAGTCTCACACAAGTAATAGTATGAATACAGAGTCATTTAGAAATAGTAGTCAGATAAAATGTTGGATTAACTGTTAATCGAAAAGATTGCAAAATGGGTTAATCGCCTTGTTTATCCTATTTTTGGTAGATTGACTTCTGTTTGGAAATTCCATATGATTACCCGTTTAATATAATATACACTGTATTGTGCAAATAGTAAGTATTTGTTTCGTTCCAACACAAAATAATCCAAAGCTTTTATAAAACTCCAATAGAAATCGATTTGGAAATGTGTTACTACACGTTTCTTTTTTAAATGTAATCATACACACAAAAAATCGTTGCCAATTAACTAGGAGCATTTCAACTAATAAAGTTTTTTCGCATAAATTATTCAATAATTAAATAAAAACAAGTAAAAACTTGCTAAAATGTTACTAGTTTTCGCATAACTTTTGTAAATAAACTTTATTAGTTGAAAAGCTCCTAATTACTTGGGAAAGATTTTTGTGTGTAACTAAATTGTGTGTGAGTTGCCAACGTTTGTATTTTTTTTTTTTGGAAATATTTGACAGTGGTGCCAGACTTTATTTAATGTTTCTGCTGTAGTCTCAGTGTGGCAGCTTTATCCCTTCATAGTAATCGATTATAGAAATAATCGAGTAAATTTTAGCGATTCATTGTATATCCGAATAAATAATAACAAATGAAGACCCGCTCACTGGTAACTTAATCGAATAACGCTAAAAATAAAAGCTTTTTTTTAATACAATTTTTGGCTAATAATTGTAAATTGCCAATTCAACAGGAAGGACAATCTTTGAATTTGTTAAAACAAATGCATGTTATTGTATAATTATTATTTTTATTTAATCTACTTTCCTAAATATGAACCTTAATTGTTTTACTTATTTGTTTGTACAACCACATCACTTGGTGTTCTTATAATTCTTAATGTCTTCTAAATTATTGAGAAAAAAGCAAATACTTCGTTGTCCCTTTCTATAGAATCTTAAAAATTACTTTTGAGCTTTAGCATGGGATATTTTGGTCATTGAATGTTGGTTGACAATACGTTCCATATCACGTATTTCCATAATATCAGTCTTCAAACGTTGTTTAACAATTTCACGCCAAATTGCCTCTCTGTCGCGATTATTTGTAACGCCCATACGTTGCAGGGAAGAATCATTGATACGTAGCAACGCCCGGCCAGTGATTTCATGCTGGAATATAAATAACACAAGTGAGTCATGAGATATTAAAAACAATTTCAACTGAAATTATTGTGTTTGCTAGCAGGGAGCATGTTTAAAGATTGTGTTTGTGTCTTACCTTAGAAAATAATTCCAAGTATTCCAAATATTCACTACAATGCCTGCGATACCATTTCAAGACATCACCCACCGTCCATAGATATACGGGTTTAGGTCTAGCCATTTTAGATCTAGGCCTATTACTCTGCGTCGTCTCTTCTACCATATTTTTAACCATTTAATTTGATAATTTTAAAATGTTTTCAATAAATTTTATAAATTTTGGTGAAAATTCATTACAATTATTGTACAAAAGAGAGGACCAACAATGTTTACGAACAAACAAGGACAAGAAAATGTGATAAACTGACATTTTACAGTAAACTATTGTGAATGTTAACATTAATGCTGCCAATTTGCAAAAACAGCTGAATTTTCAATTCAGAATATAAACCAAATTCTATGTTTTTTATTTTTATATGGCGTTCACACCCAAATGATAAATAGGGAACTAATAGGGAATTCAGACTGCGATATTAATCTACTTGATTAACGTTAATAATTTTTTTAATCTTCCTCGTTTACATATGCATTTTTTGATTAACTTGACAGCTAAAAATTTTAACTTTGTCAGTTTAAAATAACAAGGTGGCGCCGATAGCGATCCGGCATAAGAGGAACATGAAAAATGCCAGCGTTAGCAACAATATTTGTCGACATAGGCGACATTTTTTTGCGGCAGCCTCTTAGCGTTGATATTTACCAGCCTTTGTATATGTGTCGATTAGAAATAGTAGTCAGATACAAAGTAATTTAAATGTTAATCAAGAAGATTAAAAAATGGTCTAATCGCCTTGTTTAGTGCTTCAGTAAGCAGTTAATCCCATTTTTAGGAGATTAACTTGTTTATGTGAATTCACTATAAAGCGGGTCGTTTCAGAAAAAAAATTAGTGGCCCCCTGAAAATAAACTTTGGAATTTTCTAAAAATATTCCTGAAATATTTCGTGTTTTGCGATAATCGTCAGTGAGCTGGACCATTTGAAAAAAAGGTATACATTTTAGCTTTTCCAAGATATATTTTAAAAGCTAAAATATACAATATTTCAAAGCATTTGAAAATTCAATTTTGTAATGAGAGCTCACTTTTTGGAGCGACTGTATAAAAAATTAATTTTCTAGAATTTTATGGACAAATATTTATGTCAAACTGTTTTGAGTGTATGTATGGGGCCCTTTCACGGCATTCAAGCCTAATTGCAGAACACGCGTTTTGCCAAAACGAGTGGAAAAGAATATAGAGCTGTTGTAATAGAAAAAAACTCAAACACATGTTTTGCCAAACCGCGTATTTTGCATATAGGTGCGAACGTGGCTTTAACCCGTAAAAAACGCTGTATTAGCGGGAAAAGCGACAAGGTGACCACAAGCCTAGAAAATTACATTATTGTGATTGTTCTTATTTTTACTTCTAGGTTGGTAGCACTGTCACACAATGACTGGCACAAGAAAAACAACAAAGAGTAGGGGCAATTGACATTTATAAAACATAAAAGAAAAGTTGAAAAGCAAGAAATTACAAATCATCGCGAAAATTTGCAATATTAAAATTTAAAACATTCTTGAAAGGACTTCTTACGTTTAGCACTTGATTTTTTTTATAAACATAAATTAAAAAAAGTTAGTTAATTATATACTTTTATACATTACAAAAAAACTTACAAATTTCTTTTCCTCGTTATGATTTCAGCGAAAAGAAAAAAATGGCCGGAGCTACTTTGTTCGAACGGGCTCAAGCCTTGTCAAATGTTAACCGCGAGGAAGGCATTACTCTGTTAAATCAAATTGTACGCGAACAGGAGGTGGCCGAAAATGATGAGGAGCTTATACGCATTAAGGAACAGGGTATTTTACAATTGGGTGAACTCTACAAACAAGAGGGCAAAGCTAAAGAATTGGCCGATTTGATAAAAGTAACCCGCCCGTTTTTAAGTCTTATTAGCAAGGCTAAGGCTGCTAAATTGGTACGTTCATTGGTTGATATGTTCCTGGATATGGAAGCTGGTACTGGTATAGAGGTAAGTTAATAAGACAAAGAAAATTAAAGAAATATAAATTTAAAAAAAAAAATGAAGATTTAAAAAAAAGGTAGATTCTGGAAGCATTTACAGTATTTTTAAACAAATTTTAAAAAATTTACCAATTTTGATGAAAATAGGCCTGCATTTCAAAAGTCCGTTTCATATTTAAAGCCAATGTATGAAGTTATACTTTGTAGATCTATAAAATTAAAACTAAGTTATTTTAATTTTGGCATCGAGTAATAATGGCCTGTTTTGTTGGCTACATATCCTATTTACAAATTCTCAAAACTATAAGAACTAAGTCGCGAAAAAGAATTTTTTCAAAATCCCTATTATTCTCTGAGTTTAATATTTATAACCCAGCACCCCGTTTCTATAACTTTCGCATCGAGAAAAGTTTCGCAACAAACATAAAATACAACCTTGCTCTGGTTTACACAGGGTGAGCCAAAGACAATTAAATATAAAGTCAATTAAAAAAGCTAATTGAACGCTGTATTTTTGTTATTTCTTTTTCTGGTTTACATATTTTATTAAATTCCGTTTGTCTAAAGTTTTAAAAGTCAAAAATCTAAAAAATTTAGCTCATAAAAATGTAGTCAACATTATCATCCCTTAACACACCCTGTAAAAAGTAGGGGGACCATGTAAAGGGTGTTTTTTTATAGAGGTATATAACTTTGAAATGGAGTAAAACAAAGATGAATTTTTTAAATTGACATGAAATTTACTTTATTCGAAAGATAATCTTCTGGCATTATAATTTAAATATGACTTCTAGCATATGACCTCCACGACTGGCTCGGACGTAGTCTAATCTGGAGGTCCAATTGTCGATGACTTTCCAACATTTGTGGCCGTATATTGGCAATAACGCGGCAAATGTTGTCCTCCAAGTGGTCAATTGTTTCGGGCTTAGCGGCGTAGATTAGCGAGTTCACATATCCCCACAGAAAATAGTCTAGCGGCTATTTCACGTGTCCGAAACGTGAAACTATGCGGTTACTAAACGTTTCCTTCAATAAATCAATTGTGGCACGAGCTGTGTGACATGTTGCGCCGTCTTATTGAAACCACAGCTCCTGCACATCATGGTTGTTCAATTGATGAACGAAAAAGTAAGTTATCATGGCTCTATAGCGGTCACCATTGACTGTAACGTTCTGACCAGCATCATTTTTAAAGAAGTATGATTCCACCAGCCCGTAAAGCACACCAAACAGTCAGTTTTTCTGGATGTAACGGTGTCTCAACATACACTTGAGGATTATCATCACTCCAAATACGGCAGTTTTGTTTATTGACGTATCCATTTAACCAAAAGTAAACATCATCGCTAAGCAAAATTCGCAAAATTCGTGCGCGATACGTATTTCGAACAGAACCATGATTTTCAAAATAAATTTGCACAATTTGGAAGCGTTGTTCAGACGTCTGTCTATTCATGTTGAAATGCCAAACCAAACTAAACATAATGCCAAACTTTTTCGCCAGGTCCATCCAAATTCTATTTTTTTTCTCGTCCGAAAATATCACCTTGAGTAAAAGAAATGATTAATTTATGAAAAAATAGATATTGTTGTAATTTTGGCATACCGTGTTCCAAATTGTGATCATGTTTAACTCTACCAATTCCATACATTTGATTTTGTGCCTTTCTAAAAGTCGAGGAACTGCGTTCAATTTACTTCGCACAATATTTTCGGATGCATTTAGAACTCTCCAAGCAGTCGTATTTCTATTCTCACGCGCTCATATGTTATATTGTATGAACAAGTTGATGATGAACTAAATATTTTTCTTGGTGGTACAAAAATTGATATTGTAGGCACTGCTAAAATCTTAGGTGTTGCATTTAACAACACGTTAACATGGTCCGATCATATTAACCAGGCCAGTGGCAGAACATATAGTATGCTGCGAAATCTTTGGGTCACCCAACACTTTACCCCTTTGAAAGTTAGAATCCTGCTTGCAAAAACATATCTTTTGCCGACACTCCTATATTCATCGGAAATTTTTACTGGTTGCAACTCTAAGGATATGAGAAAACTTACCACAACCTATAACAATATCATACGTTTCATTTATGGTTTAAGAAAATTCGATCATGTAACCCAGTATTCATGTCGTATATTTAACATGTCTTTTTTCGACTACCTTAAGTTTAAAAACATTATTTTTATTCATAAAATTATTATGACAAAGCAGCCAACATATCTTTATGATCGTTTGCAGTTTTCAAGATCTCTAAGAGGCAAAGCAATAACCCAATTTCGGCATCGTGATCATGCTTCCGAATGTCAATTCTTTATATTTACCATACGTCTCTGGAACCAACTTCCAAATAATTTACAGACCACTTCAAACGCAACAAGGTTTAGGAAATTACTTATAGAATATTTTTCATAAAATGTATCTTTCTTTTTTTATATTATTTATTTTCATATATATTTTTTTTTGTTTATTATTATTTTTTTATATTTTTTTTTTTTTTTTTAAAAATTTTTTTTATTACTTTTCATTGTTATTATAACTTGTCTGATTCTAGTACTGTAATTTATAAGATATTGTGTCTTGTTGTATTAGAAAAGCAATTTGATAATAAATACAAATACAAATATGTCACTTTGGAAAGGTAATATTAAAAAAAAAAAATTAAATCTGCCGATTTTTTTTATTAGCTACTAAAAAAAACTTAAAAATAAAAGTTGAGAAAAAGTCAAAATATTGAAATTTGGTTGCCTCGAAACTGATTTTTTTTTTAATATGTCGTATTGCAACTTTTTTTGTTATCATGCCAAAAGCTATCGAAAAATCGATGGCACAATATCGACAAATTGTTGTCCTTACAAATCGGACAACCCTAGTGTACACATTTTAAAAAATATAAAAAATATGATAATGAAATAAAACTTTACATTTTTGTTTAAATATGTTGATTAGGATTGGTCTTTGAGAAAAAAATCATTATATACACAAACTGAGGAAAATATAGTCGCGATTTTTGTTAACAAACTCCTATTTTTTAATCAGCCTTCATCTCCGAAAAAATGGGCGTTTGGTGTATCTCCTAAACTAGCAAATATCGAAATTTGCCACGTAGATTCATTTAATAACAAAAACAAAATAAAACAACGAATTTTTAGTTATGCAAATATTTTAGTGGTAAAAATAGGCTGATAAGTTTTAAAAATTCTATTTTCGAACTCATTTTTTGGTGGGTCATTTATTAAAAGACTGACTGACATAACTCAAAAAACACGATATAGCAGAAAACCCATTAAAAGTTTTCAGTCCATATCTACGTCGTTTGACCTTTTATTTCTATTTTCTATTTATTTAGTAAGGTTTTTATAAAAGGGGGTTTAAATGCAATTTTCTCTTAGTGAAAGTTGGGTGCTAGTTCGCTAATTATCAAGTGAAACGTCAGTAGCATAGTTTCTCTCTTTGCACTCACTTTCCAGAAAAAAGAAAGTATATTCTCTTCTAACCCGAAAAGTATACAAGATATTAATATGAAATTTTTACACAATAATAAATCTACATAATTAATTAAAAAATCGGTGTTTTTGACTTATGGCAGTCTTTTAGTAACTGAACGAATTTAGACGTTTTTCTTTCAAATTTAAGGACCCCTAGCAAGAATCTAAAGTCAATATAGAACTATAACTATAATCTAAAAGTCGGTAGTGAAAGGGTTAAATCCGATGTCACAATTTTAGTTTTTTTTTTGATAAGAAAATGTCAAATATTCACTTTTTGATTTCACTGCAGCATCTTCACTATCTAACCAAAATCGTTAAACTTTTCTTTAATTTAAAAACAATACTCGGCTCCACAAATCTTTATCATTAAAACTATAATAGTGATCATTACTCAAAACAGCTATTGAAAATATGGAAGAATGGCAAGTACTCCAGAGTGAATTTTTCT
This sequence comes from Delia radicum, assembly GCA_021234595.1. Classification (NCBI taxonomy): domain Eukaryota; kingdom Metazoa; phylum Arthropoda; class Insecta; order Diptera; family Anthomyiidae; genus Delia; species Delia radicum. The sequence continues at coordinate 40,566,852 of CM037855.1, read as the reverse complement.
TTTAAAAATCCTATATTGTGAAATGATTATTAAAAGTATATTTTCTACAAAAGAAATTTTATTGAAAAGTACTTGTTCTTCTAAATGGGACTGAAAAGGTTCCTTTCATATAATTTTTACTAAACGTGAAGTTCGCTTATAACGAACTTTTTTTTAATAACGAACGATTTCTCTGGTCCCAACGAATTTACTTATATATTTCATAGAAATTACTACGGCTATAGCGAACTTTTTATATAACGAACAATTTTTTTTTTGAACCCTATCTCATACAAATTTTGACGTTTATAACGAACACATAAAAAATCGGGATGAAAAAATATATAATGTGCTACAAATATTGAAAATTTCAGCTTTCTAATAAAAGCTTACTAAAAAATTGAAAATTGTGACAATATTTTGTTGTTGTTTTTGTTTTTTCTTTGATATTTGAATCTCGCTCCTAGACGAGGACAAGAAATTCTCATTGAGTTTGTGATTTAACATAACAAATATCACTAGAAATTCCAATAACAAAGTCCCCTGAAGATTTCCTTGGGCAGGAATGAAATCCGGATAGGGACACGCCTACATCAGATTGTTTTTCACAATTTGTTAAATAAGTTTTGGGACTTTAGCACATTTAATTACTATAAATGTATTGAATGTTATTCAGTGGAAGAATTATTTCAATATTGCAAACAAAAGTTTTAAAATTCAGTGAATTTAAGAAAAAAATCCTGAAATTTGAATAACTTGTTTGAAAATCTTTACCACGCTTATGGTCAACTTCGGTTGTAACGATCTAAATGGTCCGGTACCTGCGAGTACGTTATAACCGAACTCCACTGTATTTCTCTTAATAGCACCCTTTATATAATATTGTATAGTGCGCCCCGGTAGGCTAGTTGGTAGCGTGCTGGCTTATCAGTGCGGGGGTCGTGGGTTCGATTCCCACCAGAGGCACCGGTCTGTTTTCGCTACAACGCGCCGAAGGCCATAGTAGCTAGTGCTCGGTTAGGGTAATAGTATATAATTTGTAATTATATGATTATTAATTAATAAAATATAATATTGAATATAATATTGACTAATTTAGGTAAATATAAAAACCGCAATATTTTAAAAACTGCAAACGAGAAAACAAAAAAATTTGTCAGATTTGGAATCAGTGTGCATAGGCTTTGAAAAAAAGATCTGTTTCTTTATAAACCAACCATTACAATCCAAAAGTATTTCTGTTATTGTTTCAATTTATCAGGTTCAACTATGTAAAGATTGCATTGAATGGGCCAAACAGGAGAAACGTACATTTTTGCGTCAAAGTTTGGAGGCGCGTTTAATTGCTCTATACTTCGATACTGGCATGTATACGGATGCCTTGGCATTAGGTTCACAACTATTGAAAGAGCTTAAAAAATTGGATGACAAAAACCTCTTGGTTGAAGTACAGCTGTTGGAGAGTAAAACTTATCATGCATTAAGTAATTTGCCCAAGGCCAGAGCTGCATTAACATCGGCCCGTACCACAGCCAATGCCATTTATTGTCCACCTAAGGTGCAGGCTTCATTAGATTTACAATCGGGCATATTGCATGCAGCCGATGAACGTGACTTTAAAACCGCTTTCTCCTATTTCTATGAAGCTTTTGAGGGTTTCGATAGTGCTGATAATAATAAGGCTTTGACAGCTCTAAAGTACATGTTGTTGTGTAAGATTATGTTGGGTCATTCGGATGATGTTAATCAAATTGTCAGTGGAAAATTGGTAAGGGAAAATGCTTAAAACTGAAAACTTTAGTTGTTTATATATAAATATTCTTGTTTTTTTTTAGGCTATTACTTATTCGGGTCGCGATATAGATGCCATGAAAGCGGTAGCTGAATCTTCTCACAAAAGATCTTTGTCTGATTTTCAACAGGCCTTAAAGGAATATAAAAAAGAATTGGCCGAAGATGTTATAGTACAGGCTCATTTAGGTACATTATATGACACTATGTTGGAGCAAAATCTTTGTCGCATTATTGAACCCTATTCACGTGTACAAGTAAGTTTAATTAAAACTGGCTCGTTTTAACTGCCTAATTTGTTTGTTTATCTTTCCATTTAGGTCTCACACGTTGCTGAAAGCATTAAATTACCCATGCCTCAGGTTGAAAAGAAATTATCACAAATGATTTTGGATAAAAAATTCAGTGGCATTCTTGATCAGGGTGCTGGTGTTTTAATTGTTTTCGAAGAAACTCCCGTCGATAAAACCTACGAAAGAGTTTTAGAAACTATCCACAGTATGGGCAAAGTTGTTGATACTCTTTATCAAAAAGCCAAGAAATTGTCATAGACAACAATCTGTTGAATGCATAAAAACGAACATTTATAAAAATATGTGTAACAATACAAAATTATATATCTTTTTTAAAAACAAAAATCAGTAGTCCATAGTTCATAGTTCATACTACAAACTCTACAACAACAAATATTCTATTATCTATAAAATATTATAAACTAAATTTGGCAATTGATCTTTATTTGGTTTCTCTTATAATTTTTTATACCTTAAAGAAAGGCCAATGAAGTGTTTGGTATTTAATCGTTTCTTTTTTTTTGTTTTTTTTTCTAAAAGCAATTTTCATCTGTATTTTAAAAATTACAGCGTTTTAAAAATTCCATATTTTAATTGGCCTAAATACAAAATTTAATTAACAAACAAACAATAATTATAAAAACACAATAAAAAAAAATACTAAACTTACAAAATATTTGTTATTTTTATTTGTTTATGAATAGGACAAATGTAAAAATTGTATAATACGAGTATGTCTGAATATTAGTTTTTTTTTTACCGAAATTTAAATTTTCTAAAGATAAAAACCTAACCCTAACCCTAACCTTGCTTATGGAGGTGCACTTCCCCGGGTGTTCGGAAATTGGATGTATGGACGATTGTCAAGGGGACGGAATGTCTGTGACATTGGACAATACGTCCGACCTCATCGAGGAAATAGTCACAAGGGAGAAGCTAGGATGGGCGGTCAATACCTTCGACCCATATAAATCACCGGGTCCGGACGGTATTTTTCCGGCTATGCTCTGCAACATCCCGGACGATGCACTATTTCTGCTGGTGAACATATACAGCAAATGCCTTAGTGGCGGGCATCTGCCTAGGGGGTGGAGAGAGGTCAGGGTAATTTTTATACCCAAGGCTGGTAGGGCGGGCCACTCGAAACCGGGAGATTACAGACCTATCAGTCTGTCTTCATTTTTGCTGAAGACACTTGAGAGACTGATAGATCTGTATCTTAGAAGTAAAATTGATACCCATCTCATCAGCAACGCTCAACACGCTTACCTGAAAGGTAAATCAGTTGAGAGTGCGCTTCACGAGGTGGTGGGCTACATTGAGCACGGCCTGAGATATAAGGAGTATACTCTTGCTGCGTTTTTGGATATAGAAGGGGCCTTTAACAACATTAGGATCGAGGCTATTAGGGATTCGCTGGTGGGGCTGGGTGTTAGGGGCTTTCTGGTTGAGTGGATAGTCCGTATGCTTAGCAGCAGGATCATCAACTCGAGCCTGGGGGATCATAACGTAAGGAGAAGGGTTACCAGAGGGACTCCTTAGGGGGGAGTTTTATCTCCTCTTCTGTGGCTGTTAGCGGTTAACGGAATTCTCAGGACATTTGACTCCAGGGGAGGGAATGTCGTTGCCTACGCGGATGACATAGTACTGCTGGTCAGGGGGAAATTTTTGCCCACGATCAGCGAGATTATGCAGGTGAGGCTGGGCGAGCTCTCGGCATGGGCGAAAGATAGGGGACTGGGTGTAAACCCCAATAAGACTGAACTGGTGCTTTTTACCAGGAAATATAAAATAGAGGAGTTTAGGAGGCCAGTGTTAGATGGCGTCGAGTTTCCTCTATCGGACTGTGCTAAGTATTTGGGGTGCTTCCTAAACAGCAAATTGTCTTGGAAGAGAAATACTCAGGAAAGCTTGAAGAGAGGCCTCAATGCCTACTACACATGCAGAAACTCCATCGGTAAGAATTGGGGACTGAGACCGGATATGGTAAACTGGATTTACACGTCGGTAGTTAGACCTATTCTCACTTATGGATGTACTGTCTGGTGGGATGCATTGAGAGTGGATAGCTGTAGGAAGATGCTCAACAAGGCCCAAAGGAGTGCCTCTCTTGGTATTACAGGTGCGAGGAGAAGCACTCCACAGGCAGCGTTGGATATCATACTGCATCTATCCACAATTGAACATTATGTGAGGAGTGTGGCTGCTAGGTACTTATTTAGGCTCTACGAGTCTGCGCTGGTAAGACCTAGGAGAGATGACCACACGAAAATATTGTACGAAGTAGGACTGCTTGATCAGGGTAGTAGTCTCGAGGGAATATCGGATCATATGATATTGACCTTAGACTTCGGTGGAACACCTCCGGTTGACTTTCCGATTAGGGAGGTCTGGCGTGGATCCAATGTGCTGTTCGAGGGGTGGGCAGTATTCACGGACGGATCCAAAATGGACACGGGCACGGGTGCCGGTGTTTATATTGCTGGCACTGACGTGAAAAGATCATACAGACTCCCAGATGAGTGCAGTGTCTTCCAAGCGGAGATCCTGGCGATCTGGAGGGCGACGGAAGTGATACTGGGACACATCGTTGGGGGGATCTAGGGTGACAATCTATGTCGACAGTCAGGCGGCGTTCAAAGCACTGACAAACTACACGGTGCGCTCGCGCCTGGTCGCACGATGTAGGTGTGCTCTGAGGGAGCTCATGGAGGCATTTACAGTGAGGCTGTGTTGGGTACCCGGACACTGCAAGGTGGATGGCAATGAGTTGGCGGACGAACTTGCGAGGGAGGGTTTAAACCTGGACTTGGCAGTAAGAGATGGGGGGGGGGGGGGTAAATCCCCCTTTATGTTACTACTTTGAGGTTATACGGAAGGGATTCCGCGAAACCGTTAACCAATCATGGAGGAACAGAATGGACTGCAGGGTGTCTAGGGCGTTATGGCCCGCTTTGGACGCAGGGGCAACCAAGGTTCTTCTGGGACTGGACAGGGAAGGTCTCAGGACCCTTACGGGGTTCCTGACCGGTCATTGTACTGTCAGGGCTTTCACAAGCAGATGGGACAGGGACATACCGGATTTTTGCAGGCTGTGCGAGGACGTTGAAGAACTGGAGACGGTTGAGCATATAATGTGCCACTGTCCTAGGTTGCAGGGTCTCAGACAGAAATGGCTAGGAGTTAGATTTCACGACGAACTCGGGTGTGTCGCTGGATACAATCCAGTTGATTTGCTGAGATTTGTCAGGGAGATAGGACGGCTGTTTCTGGTAAGGGGACGTTAGGATCCGGTTTCTGGGGAGTAAATATATTTTCTACCTTTCTTTATATTTATCTATCAAGCTATGTTTTCTGTCTATTTCTATTCTTTCTCACCGTTTTTTTCTCTGAAAGGGATTCACAATGGACCGTATTGGTCTCTGAGTGGAGTTGTGCCCTTGGGCACATAACCCTTCCTAACCTAACCTAACGTAACCTAAAGATAAAAAAGAAATCTAATATGATATTGTCTATCCGATTTTCATGATATACATTACAATAATTTCATATGCATCTCCCTAATATTCAGTTGTCCGCAATAAGAAAACGATGATTGGATTGCCTCAAACAGAGACATTACATACAAAAATTGTTGCTTTTTGAAGAGTTTTGATTCTATGATTAGGTTTACCAAATCATCAGGTTTATACACTAAAGAAGACAAAATCTTCGTTAATTAATTTAATTTTCTAAAGACAAAAAAGAAATCTAATATGCTATTATCTATTAGATTTTATTTGTTGCTGTTTAAAAAGATTGATCATTTTCATGATAGACAATACAATTGTTTCATAGGCATCACCCTAATCTTCAGCTGCCCGCAATAAAAAAACGATGATTTGTGTTTTGACGGTTTTTAATTTTGACTGCAATTTAAGTTAAGTTAGAAACAAATATTATTTTTTATTAAAAATACACGCATAAAAACGATGCTTTTGGATAATGTTTGCAGTTAATTATTTATATATTTACAATAATTCAAATTTTCAAACCTAAACAAAGATATATTTGTAATTTTAAAATTTTTAGATATTATATTTGCGATATGCAATAATACATATAATAAACATATATATATTTGCAGCCAAACATATAGATGTTTGGCGGTAGACGGTTTTCACTTTTTTCTAAATATATTTATGCTTACAGGCAAACATAATTATATTTGCAAGCAAACATGTTATATTAGAAACATGGGAAACGGAAATGTTTTCTAAACAAAAGTATATTACCAGCATTTATATTTCCAGCAGGGCGTTTTTTTCAGCGTGTATGTTTAAAATACAGAAAAAATAATTGTTAAAAACAGTAGTTTTTACCAATTTTTATAGTTGTTTATTGTTTGTTTTTGACGGCATTGTTAGATGTTTTTACAACATCTATTAGTTGTTTTTTATCTGTTAAAAACAACTACATTTTTAGTTATTTTAACGGTAATTACCTTTTAGTCGCCTATTTAACTGAGATTACAGTTGTTTTAACTGTCATTTTCAGTAGAACTATAAATTTTTATCCAAACCTAAAATTAAAATATTTGCATCTAATGTTTGTACAATATTAATTTATTTAAATATAATTTATAATCTAACGTTATTAACAATAATTTATTAATTCCTTAATTTAGCCAAACATATGCGTTAAACCTAAACCAGCACCAAAATTCTTTTGTCCACTAAATGGACCACTTTGCCATTTTGATGCAGTACCCGTTAAATCTAAACGTGTATTACGATCTTGGGAAGACCATAAATTCGCCTTGCCAGCTAATTCCAATTGACGACCAAAATTGGGTATATTACTTTGGGTTAAACTAGCACCATGACCATTAATATGAGAATAATCTATACCATGACCGTTACGTTCAAATTTAAAACCATTTGCTAAAGTATTTTGTGATTTGAAGGCATTAGCATCGACACTATGGACACCATTATTAAATAAATTGGCATTAACACTTTTGGTAAGAGAATCACGGACACCGGGTATATGTTCCCTGGTAATTGAAGCACCCAAACCATTGCTAAGCAAAAAAAAAATAAATCAAAATTAGTAAAAAAAAAAAAATGCATGAAGGCTTTAAAGAAAACTTACCTATTTACACCTAAACTACCACCAGTAGCTACTGGACCACCGTTAGTATTACCCGCTGCAAATACTTGTCCAATAACATTACGATCCGGTGTACCTATGCCATGTGTTAAATCCAAACGTGCATTATTGCCTCCAGCAGGATTTGTTGAAACTTGTCCTCCCAAAACTGCTCTGCGGACTCTAATAGGACGTGGTGCTCTAGTTGCTGGCGGATAATATGGTAAACGTTGAAAATGTGCTCCTTGAGGAAAAGCTTCACATATTGCTCCCAATAGAGCGAATGATAAAATTGTTAAAATAATTGATTTCATTTTGAAATATTCCTTATGCGGATTTGTTATACTTTATTGTAAATACAAAATTTATTTGATGCTCACTTAAAGATTGTTGATGGATTTTATACTAATTTATTCATCATTTGGTTTTAGGTTTTTTTTTTGTTGTTGTTGGTCTTATCAGTTGATTGAGGGGGTCCCCAATATACTGCAAACATGAATATATTAAAGCATATTTGCAAAGTATAAAGTATTCTTGGAATCAAGTCGTGTACCTAGGGGAATCACTTTTGATAAAAATATTTGTTAAATCATAAATACATAAAATTTTGAAAATCAATCTTTAAAATTTATAGATTTTTTTCAGAACAAGTTTAAAACTTTTTTACATCATGATAAAGAAAAATTTTCGTATAGAAATAGCGTTATATCTATCCCATTAACACATCTGCTCCCAAGAGTAGAAAAATTTTACTTAAATGGAACCATAAATTCATTGGATATGTTGTAATAAAGGGTGATTTTTTAGCTCAGATGTTTTCGTGTAACATGTTACTGTTAAACATGTTCAGTTTGGTCTATAATTTAAACATGAATCGACTTACAAACGAACAACGCTTGCAGATTATTGATTTTTATTATCATAATTCATGCTCGGCATTCTCAACTTTTTTTATCAGAAAATTGTGTTCAGCGACGAAGCTCATTTCTGGTTGAAACGTGAACAAGCAAAATTGCCGTATTTGGTGTGAAGAGCAGCCAGAAGCATTACACGAACTGCCAATGCATCCCGAAAAATGCACTGTTTGGTGTGGATTATGCGCCTAAGGCATCATCATCACGCGAAACAATGGCTTAATTGAGAGGCGAGTTCGGTGAACAGTTTATTTCACGATTTAGGCCGATCAATTGGCCACCTAGATCGTTCGATTTAACGCCTTTAGACTATTTTTTGTGGGGCTATGTTAAGGCTAATAAACATTGAATTATATAGATGGTTCATCGACTCAAATAAAGATTTCATACATTTCTCTAAATTTTATGTGTTTTATTAAATCAAATCCGAAAGCTCTTAAAAAATCACCATTTACAACTCTTAACTCATTTTTGACATAGTGGTCCTTTTTCAACCCAGTGCATTTAAACAGCTATATTTTTTTACTGGATTAAGATAAGTAAGTGATTTAAAAATCCTTAAGTAATTCAAAATCTTGAGTGCAAACGTTTATAAAAAAAATTGTGGAAAATTTTTATCCAGAGTTGCTAAAAAAAAAAAAATAATTTTTAACCTTTTTTTGATAGAACTTTTTTTTCAAAAATTATTTAAAAATAAAAAAAGGCTAATCTTTTAAATTTTTGATTGTTATGTTCATAAAAAATATGAAAATGTATTTCTCTGCTAGAAGTTAGTTCATCGATTGTGTATAATTTTTGAAAATCTGACCGATCGGAAGATGCATTTTTCAAGTACACAAAGTCTAAAATATTACAAAAAAATTCAATCCGTTTTAACTCAAAATAGAAATAATGGATGGTCTTTATTGAAATATAACTAAACTTATAAAAATTATATCGATAGGGTTGCCATAAAGCAATTTAAAAAAATGCTCAAAAACACGAACTTTTTCCAAAAATTTTAAAAAATCGGTTTACACAAAAAAAATAAATTTTTTAAATATTTTTGAATAAAGATTGGTTCACAAAATTATAGAAAATTTAAATTTTTAAAATATCTTAAACTGTCTAGGGTTTATATGCGGTCAAAGTTTCAACTTTGGTTGCTAATATTTCCTCCAGCGGGTTCTATATATCTACAAAGGTTGGTTGAAAAATGTCCAGCGGATCTATGACATGCCATTAATGAGTTAAACCATATATGTATCTCAAACACTTCTTCTCTTCTTTTAACAACATACAGATGTGTAACACATTATTTTGAGTTACGTCCTCTGAGATCAAATTTGAAAGATATTAAAATCTAAGTATGTAATCTATAACTCAAACCCTCTTTTCAGTGTAATCATAGCTGATTTTCTTTTCGAATAACTTGAAGGTTCAAAAATAGGATTTTTAATCTAACCTTCTCCGAGTTTGTTAAAATTTTGTGGATTTATAGATCTTTTTTTAAAACCAAGCCAAATTTTGGAAAATTTAATTTCTTAAATGAGTCTTATTTGAAAATTTTGAATTAAAAAAACAAATTTAGTAGAGTTGTGGGGGAAATATACGAGAGAAAATTCCTCAAAGTAAGACTAATTTTAGAAAGTTTAACTTACGTTATATTTCCAGAACCAGAGGGGCCAGTATTGCAAAATTTGGTATTTATAATTTTTTTTGACAAGATAATAAATCTACAATATATTATTAAATTTGGATAAGAGAGATAACAAATTTTTTATTATTTGTTCATTTTTCCTACACACAGGAAACAAAAATCATAAGAAAATTAAGTAGAAACAACATTAAATTAAATAGAAACGGCTTTGAAATCCAACAAAGTTTGTTTTCAACTTAGTTTAAATATGTTGCTACTTATTTTTAAAAAGCGGAAATGAAATCCATAATGTTGATATAATAATTTAAATACGAAAAAGTTTGTTTTTACTAGAATCATATTTACTTTAATAAGATTCATATTTACCCAGCCAGAAATTAACAAACATAGAAGTATTCTGAAAGCACTACGTATGGTAGTTGAAACGTTACCAAAGCAACATGTTTTTAATAATTATAGTGTTCTCAGGGCACTCAAATGATAACCCAGATTTACGGTCTCATGTTGGTATTTTAGAGTATTCTTAAAACGTTACAAAAACCAAACATAAAGTAGTTGTAAAGCGCTACGTCTTTTGTTTTTAAAACGCTTCCAAAACATTTGAAAACCCAAAAGTATAATGACTTTAAAGTGCATTTAATGCAAAAATTGACTGCTTTCATAGAATTTTAAATACAAAATGTGGAATAATTTTCCAGTACTACAAATACCGAAAAGAAAGTAATTTCCCAGTGCTAAAAACACATTAATTATTTTTTTATATTTTATTAGTAATTCAATTTTTTTAAATAATAAAGTAAAAAAGTTATTATATTAAAACGTAATTGACAAATACGTTGAATTTGAGTGAATGAATGTATCCACATTTAAAAGTTTTATTGACTACACTATTTATCAAAATTCCACAGATATCATTTTTATTTCAATAAACATCAGTAAAGTTTGTTTAAAAAGTGCTATTAAAGTAATTTAAATATGTTTTTTTTTCAAACGTTCTCAGAACGTTTTGGATTTGGTATATTGTATGCTTTGATAGTACTTAGTTTTTTCAACCATCATGAATTTCTGGCTGGGTAATTTCAAAATTATTGTAAAAAATGAAGTTAATTTTTAATTTAATTATGGAATAACAATTTTTTATTTTTTGATTGATTTTTTTTTTCTCTGTGTAGATTTGATCCAATTTCGATTGTCTGAAAGTGGCTTTCATAGCGCCACTTCACAGAGACAATTTCTAGGGCGAGTTTTAATAAACTTTTTTCATTAAACTGATGAAGTTTTCAACACAATGTGAATGAAAAATTTCTTAAACTTAATGAAAAAACTTCATAGTTTTAATGAAACTTTTTCATTAGTAGTATGAAATTTTTAATAAATAAAATATAATTTTTCATTAAATTTTATGAAAAACTGCATTAATTTAATGAAAAGTTTCAGTGGACGAGTTCCAGTGACATTTCATAGATATAATGCAAAAATTCATTAATATCATGCAGAGAATTCTCTCAGTGCAGTACGTCTGCCATTTCGTAAATAATGATATTTCTCTTCACTTTTTTTTGGAAAAGGGTACAGAAAATTAGTGGAAATCTGTACTAATTTCTATCCTAATCAAATAAATACAAAATTCAAAAATCAACCAATGTAGGACCCCGGAAAAGAATTTTCGATTTTATGACTATACAAATACTTTTAACAATTAGTGAATCCCCTTCTCATGCAAAACAATATACTTTCTTGGCATAATATGTTTGCTTCTTAGTATTCATATTGGGGACTCCCTTTTCAACTGATAAGAAATAAAAAGTTAAATCAAAAGACTATAATAATGAATAACTAGTATAAAATCCATCATCAATCTTCAAGTGAGCATCAAATAAATTTTGTATTTACAATAAAGTATAACAAATTCGCATAAGGAATATTTCAAAATGAAATCAATTATTTTAACAATTTTATCATTCGCTCTATTGGGAGCAATATGTGAAGCTTTTCCTCAAGGAGCACATTTTCAACGTTTACCATATTATCCGCCAGCAACTAGAGCACCACGTCCTATTAGAGTCCGCAGAGCAGTTTTGGGAGGACAAGTTTCAACAAATCCTGCAGGAGGCAATAATGCACGTTTGGATTTAACTCATGGCATAGGTACACCGGATCGTAATGTTATTGGACAAGTATTTGCAGCGGGTAATACTAACGGTGGTCCAGTAGCTACTGGTGGTAGTTTAGGTGTAAATAGGTAAGTTTTCTTTAAAGCCTTCATACATTTTTTTTTTTACTAATTTTGATTTATTTTTTTGCTTAGTAACGGTTTGGGTGCTTCAATTACCAGGGAACATATACCCGGTGTCCGTGATTCTCTTACCAAAAGTGTTAATGCCAATTTATTTAATAATGGTGTCCATAGTGTCGATGCTAATGCCTTCAAATCACAAAATACTTTAGCAAATGGGCTTAAATTTGAACGTAACGGTCATGGTATAGATTATTCTCATATTAATGGTCATGGTGCTAGTTTAACCCAAAGTAATATACCCAATTTTGGTCGTCAATTGGAATTAGCTGGCAAGGCGAATTTATGGTCTTCCCAAGATCGTAATACACGTTTAGATTTAACGGGTACTGCTTCAAAATGGCAAAGTGGTCCATTTAGTGGACAAAAGAATTTTGGTGCTGGTTTAGGTTTAACGCATATGTTTGGCTAAATTAAAGAATGAATAAATAGCTAGAAAATAAATATACTAGTTTGTAAATTATGTTTAAATAAATTATTAATGTACGACAATTATTGCAAATGTTTTAATATAAAAAGGAAATTGTATACTATGTTTCAGCTTACATGTTTTGGGAACAATTATTACAGGGAACAATTATTACAAATCAAATTGTAATAATTGTTCCCTGAAGAAGTCACCCAATGTGGAGATGAAATATTGGAAATAAATAATTATAATTGATAAATAAATGATCTTAAGCTCATTTAAAATAAGAATAATTAAATAAAAGAAGATCAAAGAAAACTTAACATTTATAAACGTTTTTCTTTAAAAACTATAAACACTATCGCCCATGTCCCTACTTTAGAACGTTTTGCAATTAGAACGAATTTGTGAAATCATACGAAATTGAAATTTGGTGTTCTCAAATCCTAAAAGCTTTCGAAAACTCGAATTTTTTTCGAAATTATTATCGAAGTGCGAAAAACATATGGTTTTATGGAAAATAAAAAATATATGGAAAGTAAAATGCTTCTAACATTGTTGTCAATTTGTTTGAGTGTTTTCTAGAATATCAAAACAAAAAAATGTTTTTTTTAAAACAGTTTTTTTAGAGTAGCGCGTTGGACTGTTACACAGATGGTCCCGGGTTCGATTCCCGGTGACGACAACATCAATTAGAAAAAAATAATATGTATGAGTTTTCTATCACTTATATGTATCACTGAGCCGACCTTCGGTGTTCCCATAGCACTTAACCCCACCGAAGTAAAATAATGAATCAGGGCTATGAAACAAAAAGCTTCAATAAATTCGCCAACTCTACATCAGGTGGCGAGCAACAACTGTTCTAAGACATAGCTACTCGCGCAATTACAGTATTGCCATGTTTAAAGCCCTTCATCTTTCACCACCTTTCATCTCTCCACTATCCCCTTTCCAATGAAAGCAACACAGTAAATAATAGTAAGAATTTCCTGAGTGTTGCTCCTCTTTTTTTTTAAAAAAAAAAAAAAAAAAAAAGTTCTAAATTTTTAATATTAAGCACCATTTTTGACCCTAAATTGTAATTTATTAGAAAAAAGGGCATTCGTTTTACATTCGACCAGGCTTTTTTACACGAATTAAAACGAATAAAAAATAGGGAAAAACGTTCTGATTTAATCGCAAGAACATCGAAAAATTCTAAAATTTTCACTTTCGCTCTGATTTAAAAGCCGTAACAGGCGTGCATTAATTTTTAAAGTTTTTAGTTGTAGTATAAATGAGGTATTATACTGTGTTTCCACTTACATGTTTTGAGCAAAACATGTGTTTTGGAGAAAAACAAATATAATGGGAACACATGTTCAAAACACGTCCAAAACACGTTCAGAGGAAACGTAGCCTTAGTTGGGTGTTCCTGAAAAAACAGGAATTAATCTGTTTACAATAATATTAGAGCATTATAAAACTGTTTTAAATTATTAAAGAGAATTGAGGAAATTTTATTTTTTGTTTCTATTTGTTAGCAAATAATTAATGTACACTTGTTGCTTACAATTTTCGCCATCCAAGTAAATATAACATTAAAAGTGAACCCTTTTAATGTTAACATATCTCTCATTTACTGCAATAACGTCATAACTCAAAAATTTTGATTTTTGTAGAAAACGAGTTTAAAGTTTCTAATTTCTAATTCACTCCCATCTTGAAGAAAAAAAATAACGACATAATATCTCTCAAGATACCAATACGACTTTTCTACACACTATGATACGTGATATAACAAATAATTCTGCGTCATTAACTAAAAAATCATATTTTTTGAGTTGTGACGTTCTTGCAGTAAATGAGCGATATCTAAACTTCTTATGTCAAACGCTACTTTAGCCTAACATATTTCCGCTTATTTAAAGTACTCTCATTAGAAACTAGTTGATGTATTTTACTGCCAACTGAACACGGAAGTGTTGCTGCCAAAGCTCATCAATATAACAAGATTTTAAGATATCCCAGCAAAACTTTCTATTAGCCGGTAATAGGTTTGGGAATAAGAAATTAAGGTCGGTAACTAGTTACTTTTCTATTACAAATCCTATTATTTTAAAAAGGGCATGTTCATACTGATAACACCTTACAAAACACATATTACCTCCAGTCGAAATGTAATAAGTTTTTTTGTTGAAAATTTAATTTTTTTATATTGGATATTAAATTAAAATTTAAAAATTTTTAACTAAAAATTATTTATGAACATGGAAAAATAAACTTTTTGTAATAAGGAGGTAACGTGTTACTTTTCTATTACAAACCCGTCTTAATTTAACAAGGGCATGCCCATCGAGATTAGTAAAGGGTCCGCCATCTAACTTTTTTTTTTCAACTAGTGCTTATATCGTGAATGGTAACACTTAGCTCATGTCTGAATCGACAGATAATTAGTTTTATCCTTCCGCTGAACGAATATGGTCCGTATGTTCGTTATCTTGTGAAAAAATGAAAGAAACTAGCATCCTCATCGATAAACCAAAGCGTGAAAAGTCAAAAACAGTGCGTACACCCGAGAATATTGCTGCTGTGGCAGAAAGTGTGCGTGAAGCGCCATCAACATCAATTCACCGTCGTTCTCAACAATTGAACATTTCGGAGACATCATTGAGACGAATTTTGCATAAAGACCTTGGTATGACGCCATACAAAGTCCAATTGGTTCAGGAGTTCAAAAAAAAAAAAAGTTATTTGGCGGTCCCTTTACTTACTTCGGTAACATGCTACTCCTCACTTAAATGTAACGAGTTGTCAACATTTTTTTATTCAAATCTTTAATTTTTAAATCGAATATTATTTTAAAACTCTCAAATTTGAATTAAAAATTTAATTGTATTTAATTTTGTATACAAACGAACTAAATATACCAAAAAAACATTTAAACATGTGAATTTGGTATTACTAATGGGCGGTCGGTTATTACCAGGTAACACGTTCCGTAATAAATACCAACCTATTGCCGAGGTTTTGCTGGGATTATAGACATAATGTCGTTAATCTTCTGTCTGACCATTTTTTATGACATACAGAGAGCGATAGATTGATTGGCGCATGTCAGACAAAAAAAAAGATTGTGGAGGAAGATATTATACAAATAAAAAGGAAAAGAGATTTTATATAAAAAATATAATCCAGATTAGAATAAATAATACGACAATTGACAGTTAAATAAACGAATTTGAAAAGATATCAACTAAATCTAGTAGATTATGTTTAAATCCATAATCAATGCATATAATCCTATTTTTCATTTGTGTACCATTTGTCTCAATGTTAATCGTATACACAGAAAAAACTAAAAACGGGTTTCAATTAAAAATTTTATTGAATCAATTAATATTTTAATTGATTTTGCACCTACCACTGAAATGATAGTATTAACTAAAAATATTTGCAGACAGTTTATTAAATCTCTTTCAATTAAAATAATAATAATATCAATTAAAAGAGTTATTGTTTTTCTTTACAACCTCAATTAAAAAGTTTAGTTAAATTGATTAAAACTTTAATTGAAACTTGAGAAGAAAACAATGGTAGTTTTAATTGAAAACTCGTATTTTTTTATTTTTGTTATATGCCCCCCCATTAATTAAAAAAGAAATGTAGGTTTGTTAATTAAATTGACATTTTATTTATAATAAAATTAAAGCTTTTAATATAAAAATGTATTATAAGAAAACAAATAAAAGTAAAGACAAAATTTTTGTTTTGCTTGTCTTGTCTTGAACTTTTTCTTGTAATTGAATTGCTTTCTTAAAAAAATCACACACAACTTTAAAATGATAGTTTAATGACACGTATACTTATTGAAAATTTTATTATTTACAAAAATATTAGTTTAATTGTCCTTTTTCGATAAGGTTTATTTAAATCCACATGTGCACTTTTATTACCACAGATAAAACACGAAACTAAAAAAAGTTTTCGTGCGTACACGAATATCTCAACTAAAAGAGTGTTGCAAACTCTAGTGAAATAACTACGATTTTGCGTGTATTTGAAATCGGTAAACTATTCAACTTATTAAAAGTTAATAATTTTTTTTCTTTTTATTTACAAATTAAATAATATGTTGATATAATTAAACCTTTGTCTGATTATTTAATCTAAATAAAATAAAAAAAATAGTTTGCCAAATTTTTAAAAATTTTGTGACATGTTGTCAACACTGTATGGATATATTAGAAAACTCAATAAATTTTTTAATTGAATCAATTAAAAAAATTGTTTAAATTGCCATTGATATTGAAACAATCGATTAATTAGATATTTTTGGCCCATAATTTTTCTGTGTAACGTTGCATTTATCACTATTTTTACAATATTCTATTAGCTACATAATTTTCTTGGGCAGGAATGAAATCCGGATAGGGACAAGCCTACAGCAGATTGTTTTTTACAATTTGTTAAATAAGTTTTGGGACTTTAGCACATTTAATTACTATAAATAAAAAAAAATTAATTGTTAAATATGTTTCTGTTGTTACAAACTCACATGCAATTAAAACTTTAATAATGTATCTATTAAATGTTAAATTGAAAATGAGTTTGGTGCACATAAACTTTCTGACAAAAAATTGAAGAACTGAAAAAAATTGCTGAAAAATAGCAAAAAATGTTTTCGTGGTGATATAAACTTTTTAAATTTTATTTAAGTGATTTTTTTAATTTGATCAGTTTTTTCAATCTTGCATTTCTTAAAGTTTTAGCAATTTCTTAATTTTTCAAATATAAGATATTTTTGAAAATTTGGCTATTTTAAGAATTTTGTATGTATGTATTGTTGATCTTTTAAAATTGGATTTAATTTTGAATTGTCAGGTTTGAGATCATAATTAAAATGTTACTATTTCAAATAGAAAAACACTAATTGTGAATAAATGTAACAATTAACAGTTTTTTAAATGTAAGCGCTTTTGAAATTTGAAATTTTTGTTGATTTCTTACAATTTTGAATTTTTTGGCCAATTTTTTCCTTTGATGTTTTTTTAATTATATAATTTTTTGCCATTTTTTTTTTTTTTTTAATTTTGATGAATTTCTTAAATTTTGGCTCTTTTTTTCAAATTTTGACGACTTTGTTCCATTTTCTAATTTTGGCGAGTTTTTCAGTTTCGACAATTTTTTTAAAATGTTTTTGAATTTCTTTAATTTTGGTGATTTTTTATATTTTGTAATTTTTTTTAGAGATTTTTTTTTTTATATTTTTTGCAATTTGAATTAAAATTTTAATAGTACAGTCGAACTTCCATAACTCGAACTTCTCTAACTCGAATTTTCTCTAACTCGAACTAATTAGGTTGGCAGTAGCGTTAAGAGAATAAATAACATACAATTCTTCTTCCGTAACTCGAACTTCCACAACTCGAAGTTCTCCATAACTCGAACGAAATACATACATACGAATTCTATAACTCGAATTTTTTTGCTTGGTTTACTGGTTTATTTATTTTGCTTTGGTTTGTTTATTTTGCTTTCTTTTGCTTGTTTAGCTGGTTTGTATATTTTGCTTGCTTTTTTTCGGGGAAATCCCTTTTTGTACATCATGTGCTTCTTTTTGTTTGCGTAAGTATCAGTACTTTGCATAAATGTCATTCGCCTTAGATGATAATTGTTAAAATCGAATTTTATTTTATTATCATGGCAACTAAACGTGTTTTGAAATGTGGATTAAAGAAAAAGGACGCAGCTGATAAATATGGTATCCCGGCTAGTACGGTCTCAACGATTTTTACAAATAGAGAATCAATTATCAACTCTTTTGGATCTGGATTTCGTCTACATAGTAAACGAGTTAAGACCCCAATATTCAAAAATATCGACAATGCAGTCCTCGATTAGTTTACAGCAGCTAGAAGTCAAAACATGCCTATATCTGGAGGAAGAGTAATTTTTTACTGAAAATAACAAAAAAAAAATAAATAAATTTTCAGTCACTAATTTCAAAATATTTTATTTCATTGTAACTTGGTATGTAGTTTTCAGTTAGTACCTGTTTTAAATATAAAATTCAAACTATAAACACAAGCTTGCAATTGATTATTTTTTTCAATTTTTTTTTCTGTAACTCGAAGTCTCCGTAAGTCGAAGTTTTTTTTTGGGATAATGATGATTCGAGTTATGGAAGTTCGACTGTATTAAAATTAAAAAAAAAAATTTCAATAAAATTTTTAAATAAATGTGATTAAAATCTTAATTAATAATCAAATCCATTAAATAGTTACAAGCTATTTAAATTAATACTACACTCATAGAAATAAACCTATAAAAATAGCAGAAAATTTAGAAATGAGTTTCCAGAAAAAACTGATAAATTTAGCAGATTTTTTTGCTAAATATTAATAAAATAAGAACAGCAACATAAATCTGTCAACTGTACAAAATTTTAGTTATATTCGATGTGAATTTTAGTTAATTTACTAAATATTTGTAGACTAAAAATAGCAAACAAAAACTGTAATAGTATCAAATGTTTTGCTATATTTACCTCAAATTTAATAGAATGCAAATAACAGTTTATTTTGCTAAAGTCAACAGAAATTTTGGCTAAAGTATTGTAGATTGCTGATTTCATAAAGGCAGACTTTTTCGCATCAAAAAAAAAAATTTAAAAACTTTAAATATTTTAATGATTTTTTTTGTCTACTAATATTTAGTAAATGTTTTTGCTAATTTTAGCAGTTTAGTTTTTATCAATTAAAACTTAGCTCAAATATAACTAAATATTTGTAAGTTCAACAGATTTATGTTTGCTATTCTTATATTACTAGTATTTAGTAAAAAAAATTTTGCTAATTTTAGCAGCTCTTTTTTCTGCAAGCTCATTTTTAACTAATTATTTGTAGCTTTTTTTTTTTTTGCTATTTTTACAGGTTTATTTCGGCTCTATGAAATAAGACCCCAATGAAATAAGTCCCCCAAACCAAAAAAGAAATAACTCCCCATTTTGTGGGGCTTTATTTCATTATGAAACAATGCCCCAAATAAAAAGAGAAAAAAAGCCCCAACAAAATGAAACAAAACCCCAAAATAAAATGAAATAACGCCGCAATTTTTGAGGCTTTATTTCATAATGAAGTAAAGCCTCATTTTGAAAATGAAATAAGACCCCAATTAAAAAAAAAACTAAATTATATATTACATTAAAATATTTTTTTATTCCTAATTAATACATAGTTGTTGTGTATATATTTGCAAAGAGTCCTCAAATGAAACATGTAAATATGAACATTAAAAATATTTCACTAAAAAACAATTTTAAACAATATTCACTGGAAGATTATTCTTGTACCTTAAAAAAAAATATTGCAAACTAATTGATAGTTTGTTTTTTGTGTCGCACGCAGAAAAACTTTATTTCTCGTAGCCGCCTGCCACGTTCTACGGAGAAAAAAAAACCCTAAGAGCGGCCGAAGGCCGCCACACAGAAAAACTTGTTTTTACAAATCCAATGTCGAATCCGTTGAAATCTTATTTTTAAGACAATAAGTAATATAATTTGACCAGTCAGAGCTTTGTCATTTAAACATCTAATTGATTGTTTTTTATCTTCTGTTTATTTAACGTTTAGACACTAATATATACGTAAAATTTTTAATAAAATAGGCTTTTAAAAAAATAATCATTAAAAAACAATAAATCTTGGTTGGTATTTTGGGACATAAAAAGTTATGACAGGTCAAATTAATGTTACTTGATGTCGTAAAAATATAAGATTTCAACGGATTCGACATCTGATTTGAAAAACAAGTTCATCTGGGTGGCGGCCTTCGGCCGCTCTTAGGGGTTTTTTTCCTCCGTAGAACGCGGCAGGCGGCTTCGCGAAATAAAGTTTTTTCTGTGTGCTTTGAATGAGATTGGTTGCTTACATTCCTTAAAAATTTTGATTTTTAAGAAAATGAAATAACACCCCAAAAATATTATTTGGGGACTTTTTTCATTTCTCAAATTGGGGCCTTATTTCATTATGAAATAAGGTCCCAAAAAAAAAATTAAATAAAGCCCCAAAAAATGAAATAAGACCCCAATTTTTTTTATTAGAAATTTTTGGGGCCTTATTTCATTTTTGGTTTGGGTACTTATTTCATTGGGGCCTTATTTCATAGAGCCGTTTATTTCTATGAATGTACAATTTTCTTAATAGGGCCAAATTCAAGTAGATATTTTAACTAAATACTTTAATTGCAACTCGATTTTAGTTTTTTTCTGTGTTGATACAAAATTTAAATTTAACTGTTCATTAAATTTTTATCGGACTTTGGGAAAAAAGGAACTTACTGTTAACAATTTTCTTTGTCTGACATTTGTTTCCGTTTCTTTATAATCTCGCTAATATGCGTTCGCTCTTTCTCTCTCAATTACTGTTATATTTATAAACAATGTAAATGTAAATTTTCAAACAAATAACAGGTAATTGAATTGGGGTGTTTGTTTAAGGAAATCAAGAAAAATGTGGTAGGTAAATTGCAATAGAAAAAGCTTTGAGTTGGAAAATGTCTTTGTAAAAGAAAAGCTATGAAAATCTATTTAGTCTAGTGTTACGCTTTGGAAACTTAAAATATAAACCACGGCAAAATCGATTGAAACGATTAAACAGTAAAACAAAGTCAAAGACAAATTCAATGAGACTACAAATTTAAACAAAAAAAAAACGAAGAAAATCCTTAAAAAACTAATATTGTTTGTAAAATAAAAGGTAATCTAATACCACTTGCTTCACTTCTTCTAGATATATAATGGGTCCAGTGTTAAGGAAAATATTTTATTAATTTTTTCAAACAAAATATGAAATCACCTTTGGCAAAAATCGAATATTTTCTGCTCAAGTGTGGCCTTCAAAGAAAAAATAGTGTATATAACAGTCTTAATCTTGATTTAAATTCTTTAAATATTTTGGAAAGTATTAAAAATCCTTTTTAAAATTTTGAAAAAAAAGAAAAATATTGTTCAATATCTAACCTTGAATTTTTCTTTTTTTTTTTTTTGGAAAAAAGAAAAAAAATCATGTATAAAAACCTTAAGTGAGTATACCTACAAAAATCTATACGATTTTTGACAGTTATTTTGTTGGTTGACAAGTAGTGCAAACAAAAAAAAAAAAAAAACAACAACTTAAATGTACACATACCACCACTGTCAGATTATATAAAAATTAAAGCTTTAAATCCTTACGCCCGTATTCATAAAAAATCTTAATTCAGATTTTAAATGCGTTTTAGTTAAAACATATGTTAAGCCTTAAAACTGTATTCATAAATGAATATTAGCTTAAAATACCTATTTTAAACCTGTTGTAAAAGTTAATATTCTTTTATGAATACAGTTTTAAGGCTACAATTTGTGTTTTAACTAAAATATATTTGAAATGCAGTTTAATATTTTTATGAATACGGGGGTTGCAATATGGTTTAGGCGTCAATTAAAAATCACGATTACTATTTTAAGTATTCTGTGCAAAATGTGTGTGTTTTCAAATAAAAATATTTATATTAAAAGTTAATCCTTAAATATTCTGTTAAATATCTGAATTTGTTATTAAAAGTATAAATATTATTTTTTTGTTAATGTTAAACTAAATTTAGAAAAACTTTCCTTTTACCAGACCCTAACCCTCCCTAACAGTTACGAATTTATTTTTAAAAATCACAAAGTAGATATATTTTCGTTTTTTAAACAAAACATTTACAATTAACAAGTTTTCAATTTATTTTTGATCAATGCACAGAAAAAACTAAAAACGGGTTTCAATTAAAATTTTTTATTGAATCAATTAATATTTTAATTGACTTTGCACCTACCACTGAAATGATAGTATTAACTAAAAAAATTTGCAGACAATTTACTAAAACTTTTTCAATTAAAATAATAATAATATCAATTAAAAGAGTTATTGTTTTTCTTTACAACCTCAATTAAAAAGTTTAGTTAAATTGATTAAAACTTTAATTGAAACTTGAGAAGAAAACAATGGTAGTTTTAATTGAAAACTCGTATTTTTTTATTTTTGTTATATGCCCCCCATTAATTAAAAAAAGAAATGTAGGTTTGTTAATTAAATTGACATTTTATTTATAATAAAATTAAAGCTTTTTAATATAAAATGTATTATAAGAAAACAAATAAAAGTAAAGACAACATTTTTGTTTTGCTTGTCTTGTCTTGAACTTTTTCTTGTAATTGAAATGCTTTCTTAAAAAAATCACACACAACTTTAAAATGATAGTTTAATGACAGTTATACTTATTGAAAATTTAATTATTTACAAAAATAATAGTTTAATTGTCCTTTTTCGATAAGGTTTATTTAAATCCACATGTGCACTTTTATTACCACAAACAAAACACGAAACTAAATTAAGTTTTCGTGCGTACACGAATATCTCAACAAAAAGAGTGTTGTAAACTCTAGTGAAATAATTACGATTTTGCGTGTATTTGAATTCTGTAAACCATTCAATTTATTAAAGTTAATCATTTGCGATTTTTTTTCTTTTTATTTACAAATTAAATAATATATTGATATAATTAAACCATTGTTTGATTATTTAATCTAAATAAAATAAAAAAAAATAGTTTGCCAAATTTTTAAAAATTTTGTTTACATGTTGTCAACACTGTATGGATATATTAGAAAATTCAATAAATTTTTTAATTGAATCAATTAAAAAATTGTTTAAATTGCCATTGATATTCAAAGAATCGATTAATTAGATATTTTTGGCCCATAATTTTTTCTGTGTGGTGATAATCTTTAACTTCGAACTCATATATTAGTTCTCATTTAGTGGGATAACTAGGTTATATGAATGTCTGATGTTTGCATGGGATTGTCACTTCTTTCAAAACGTGTTCTAATGATGGAAAGCTAGAAAACTCCCGAAGTAGATCTATCAAAACACATTCCTGAAAGTGGTCAATTAATAAATTTGAAAACAAAAACTCTATAGATTATTTGTTAGGACAATATCCTAATAAAAAAAATATAGAGTATGGCCTCGAACTTGATTAATTTTCCACAGTTATATTAGTTTTTTGTTTTGATATACATCGAGATTATTTTTATGTTATTTTCAATTTATAACAAGCTTTCAACCTCCGTATATTTACTAAAATAAAGCAAATCAAACATATTAGCTAGGTTGATACTAGTATTTCTATCTGGCTAAAGATCTCATCAGAACCCGAAGTTTTAGAAAAGCTAGAGCCTCCATAGTAGGCAGAACTTTAACAAAAAAACTATTAATAATCAATTTTGCTCCATTCATTTTCATTGCACAATTAAAGGTTGAAAAAACATAATTTTTGTTTTTGCTAAACTTGCAAAACATTATTAATAACTTTTATTTTTGATTTTTTTAGAAGTACTGTTAAAAAATAACAGCTATTTTGATTTTTTGTTAAATTCATGTATGACAAATCTACTTGTTAATGCTTTAAAATTGTAAATTTATTGTCATATTCTTAACTTATGACCAGAGCTAATATTTCATTCCTTAATAAAGGATTTTTAACGTAGTTTTTAAGGAAAATTTATAAAATAACAGTCATTTTATAGTAACACTTAAAAAATTACTGTCATTTTGTTTTTAAATTTAAAAAAACAATTTTTGTTGTTAATGATGATTTTTTTAGGTAAAAATCAAATAATAAATTTAAATAAGGAAACTTTAAGAATACATCTTTATGAGCGTATAAGTATGTAACATCATATAAGACCACATTAGTTAAGTGGTTTTTTGAAAATAAAATTAACCTTCAACATTTTCCTATTGGGAATGGGACCGGTTCTGCGTGTGCCACAGGATCGGTCCCTTCGTGCCAGAGACCGGTCCTCTGCCAAACCCTAGCCTATGTTAACAACTGGCAACTTTAACATTAGCTTGTCATAGGAGGGGGTCATTTGGGGACTAACCAAAGATGGGCATACCACAAGACTGCCGCAAAAGGGCCATGTCTTATAAAATAAACGAAAACTAAACAGCTTCCAATGTGTAAAATTCTGGCCAACTGGCTTTTTCTTGTTAATAAGCATTCTGGTTAAGTGGTATGTCCTACCTTTACCATTCACAGGAATGGTAATTTTAGGAAAATTGACACTGCTTAACCCACTTCAGTATTAAATTATACCAGTCCTGTGATAAGTCCTTCTTTAACCAGTAACTTTTAGGTCAATTGACTCCTCATTCCTCATAGGGTTATTAAGGGTCTCAGGCTTTTACACTCGATTAATTATAGATCCATAAAATATACATTTCCTATATACGGCTAGTAAAATGATGTTTTTAGAATTTTTACAATTAATACAATTCAGACTTGTAGATCAATGAACCGTAGTAAAAAATGTTTTCAACGATATCTATCCTAATACTGACTCGATGAGGAGATTATTCTATTTTTCGCTGTTTTTTCATTTTTTTCGATAGAAAAATTTTAAATTTTCCAAATCAGTAACATTTTTTTATCGTAGCTTCCTATTTGGGTTTTTTTCAACACTTTAAAGTTAAAGTGTCTTTAAATTGGTAAAAAAATGGGTTAATAAAAATGTTTGTATGTAACTAATTTCTACACAAGAGTTAAGCAAAGTAAGCAATATAAAAAGGAACTTCAGGAATAAGTTTAATTTCCAATTATACGTCGATTTTATGGTCTATTTAAAGGACACCTCAACATTAATACTAATTGAAATATACAATTTTTGCTACTATTATATGAAAATGATAAAATGTTTCATAAAGGCTGTAAATCACCTTTCGAAATAAAAAAGAAACCGTTTAAAAATTCAAAAATGCGTTTTACAAGCTTTTCGGAACATAAATAGTATATTTTTTTTTAAACATTTTTAACATCAAAAGTGTTGAAGTTCCCCTTAAAATGTGTTATAACAAATTTAAAAAGGTGAAATAAATCAGTGAAAATTTCTTGGAATTTTAGATTTATAGAAGTTAAATGTTTCGATGGAAAAAAGCCTCATAAACGGAAAAATAAAATAAATTTCAGAAAATTGAACAAAAAATTTTAAATTCTTCAATAAAATTCAAAAGTTCTAAAAAATCAAAAGTATAAAAGTTTCGAAAAACACTTAAAAAACAACAAAGTTAAAAAAATAAATTTTATAAGCCAGAAAATCGTAATAAAAACTTTCGCGAGATCTTGAACGACAAATTCTTCTTTTTTGATGAAAACATTTGTAAAAGAAAACATTTTCCGAACTTTAAAATATTGCATTAGAAATGGCATAAAAATGTAATGAAGGTGGCACTAGACACTTTTTTACAACAAAATAGGTATGTTTTTGACAGGAAACGAAAAAAGTCTTGTTTTAAATATTTAGTGTATTCGCATAAAATTTAAAATCGCAAATATCGCAAAAAACGAGTTCTAACTTTAAAAAGAGTCTTTGGCCAATAAATTCAGCGTGCTCGAAATTAGTTCACTGGCTGTGTGCCCGGCTGGTCAACATTTTGGACTAGCACTGATAATTATGTTTAATGTAAATTATGTTCAAATAATTATTACTTTCGTGCTTACATCGCGAATATCTAAGAATCGCTAGCAGCTGAAAGTTTTTGGAGCTACGAATCTGTAGCAATCATATCATAGATATATGACACAGTTATTATAAAGCAAAAGCAACGCATTTGTATTTTTTAGTAATTACAATATCAAAAATGGACTGTAGATATGTATATCTACAGTAGCTCATTTCCATTCAAACTGAACTAATTTTGAAAAATGAAACCAGTGTTAGAATGATCTTTCAAATTTGAAATTATTACCATAGATGACAGCTACGTCAGTAAATATTTTGGCCCAAAACCTCATTTTTAAAAAAATATAGATAGCTACGTTTGAATATAGTAAGACAATGATATTCGGTGCAAGCTTGAGTTAAACATTAACAAATTTTTGCATTTTATTTTTTTCCGGTAATATTGAAATATAAATTTACTCATGTGCGCGTGAGTGAGTGTGATTAAAAAAAATGCTCATGAGTAATTGCGGTTGACTGGAATTTTTCTCTCGTGAGCGTGAGTGAGTCAAAATTAACTCAAGTCCCTATCTCTATTTAACACTCAGTTTTAGCCCCTGAATATCAATATTGACCGATATGATTATTACACCCAGGGAACTCCTGCTGTAAATATTTGTAGTTGTTTGAGTTGTAATACAGTATATTTATTTTTAAGTAAAAAAAACTTCATTTGTAGATGAAATATAATTTTTGACAACAATTGTAGTTCATTTAAAAAACAAACCACATAAAATTACTGTATTATGATTTTACATTCATTTTATGCAGTAGTTTTTTGTTATTTAAAAAATAAAACAATTAAATTTATTTTTAACTGCATATGTGGCTCATTTTTACTACAATTGTGGTTAATTTTTTGAGCAGTAAAAATAAAAAGTAAATGATCCCTTCTTCAAGAGAAATTTCATTTGTTTTAAACTACATTTGCAGTTGTCTTTTCCTACATAGTATTCTAAGTGTACCGAAAGTTTTAAATGTTGTCCCCTCTAGCACATATCCAAGTTTTCTGGAAACTTATAGAGATCGTTATCATATAAGACAAAGTGGGAAAGTGCTCCTACTTACGTTGTAATGCTGGAAACTGGGCAAGAATACGGTCACTTCTACACATATAGCCTACACTTACAGTACATTTCCAGGACCATTTATGATTATGAAACTAACAGATTACCACACATACTTTCAACGAAGATAATGCAAAGAGATATTTTTTGGCACAGTGACCTTAAAAATAAAATGTTGGAATATCACGTCGGCTATATCGATCACACCCATGACAAACTATCATTTAATAATTCTTGTTTAAATTTAATAGAGGTGATGAAATGGTCAAAACGTCAAGAATATATTGAGAATTCTCAGAAAAGTCAACAGAGAATTTACAGACTACTCGACCCCACCAAAAGTCCTACTTATTGTAATCAGAGTTATAATATGGTGCAAATAAGTTTTATTATGAAGGCCAGAGGTGATTTACTTTGGTTAAATGGCAACAAATACAGGATAGGTAGTCAAAGATTATGCTCAATGTGCAACCTAAGAGAAATAGAGACAATGCAACATTTTTTGGGAAGATGCCCTATTCTAAACGAATTAAGAATGAAACATTTTGGTAATATACGGCTTTCAGGTAGTAGCATAGTGAACATATTAAATGGTGAAGATGCAAGTTGGTTAAATCTATACGGTTATGTTAAAGAGGCAACTAGTTATAGGAGAATGCTTATAAATGAATTCAATTTTTAAATAAAACTAAACAGGATAGAACGTAAAAATTTTAAATAGGTAACGGCCTAACACTCTGGCAAATGGTTTTTTATATAAAACCAAGCCACTTTTCTTTATATAAGATGTAAACTAGTAATACAAACTAAAAACTATTGTAAACAAATTTTATGAAAAAATAAAGAAAACTATCTAAAAAAAAAAAAAAAAAAAAAAAATATATAAGATAAAACAAATGTTCTGCGCCTCACGTTAATACACTTAAAAAAATTGCCAGTTATTACACGACAGTTAATTGTCATTACAATCAGATTACTATCAGTAGTTGTTGTTTTTAACTGCATTTACAGTTGTTTTCTATGTTATAATAAACTCAAGAAGATTTAAAAGTATAATCCACCGAAAATTGCAGTTAAAACAACTGTATATTCAATTAAAAAGGCTTCTAAGGTAATTACCGTTAAAATAACTAAAATTTGTTTAGTTGTTTTTAACTGTTGGTAATTAACTAGCAAATACAATAAAAAAAAACTAACAATGTCGTAAAAGTAACTGACAATTTATAACTACAAAAAAATTTTAAACAATTAAAAAACTTTGTAAAAACTACTGTTTTTTAACAGTTATTTTTTCGGTATTTTAAAAATATATTTAAAAAACAAAATAATTTGTATTCGTTTCTATTGAATATTCTCAATAATTGTAAAACGTAATAATGCAAAAAAACGTAATAACTGGAGTACCGTTTGGAGTTTTGACTTTACATTTTGAGTAAGATGAAGGAAATAAATTTTGTTTGTTGTAATCGAATGAAAAAAAAAACATTTTTTTCATTAAAATATATTTTTAAAATACCGAAAAATCTGTTTAAAAAACAGTAGTTTTTTCAAATTTTTGTCAGTTGTTCCAAAATGTTTGTAGTGAAAGGTTGTTAGCTACTTTTACGACATTATTCGTTATTTTCTGCATTGTTAGTTGTTTTTCAACAGTTAAAAATAACTAAACTTTTAGTTATTTTAACAGTACTTACATGTTATTTTCCTGTAATTTTCAATAGATTCTACTGCCAAACTTTTTTGCCACTCGAAAGAATATCCGAATTTGTTTCCGCTCTAATTGCAAACGTCTTATTTCTCTACAGATTTTAATACGAAATTTTCTTACATCGAAGTTTATATAGTCCACAGCAAACAGCTTCACCGGAAATCATTTATATCAAATCTTCTTCATAATGAGTCAATTTGGTGGAGGTGCGAATCCCTTTGGGGCACCCTCTGGAATGGGGGGAGGCTATGATCAACAGCAACAGCCAGCATATGGTTATGATCAAACTGGTGGCTATGGGCAAGGTACAGACTATAATCAAAGTACGAGTGTTTTAGGTGGTATACCGCAGCAGCAACCATATGGTACGGCAGCAAGACCCCGAGTAGATATCGATGCTGAGGGTGAAGTTGATCCAACACTGTAAGTTGTATATAAATTGTATATTTTTATATATAGTACTTTGATATATTTGCATTTACTTTCAGCTATCCTGAACCTAAAGAGGGTACTAATAAAATACGTGGCCATTCTGATGTTATTGAAATGTTATTCGGTCCCACAGAATATGAACTAATACCAGTTAAGGGCTTTTATTTTTTCTTCTATGCCGCCTTTGGTTCTCTATTTCCGTTGATGGGTGTTTATTTTAAACAAATGGGCATGAATCCGGGACAGTGTGGTATACTTATAGGTATGCGACCATTTGTCGAATTTTTATCGGCACCATTTTGGGGTTCTTATGCAGATAGGTAAGTGTCTTTTTTAAGATAAACTTTAGAAATATGCGACTTTATCTTTTTTTTTAACGTTACAGATGTAAACAGGGAAAAATTCTGTTATTGGGTTCTTTGGCTTGCTGGATCTTGTTTACCATACCTTTAAGTTTCATTAAACCCGAACCGGTTAAATGTATAGAACGTAATCAATCCGATTTTGTTTTAACTTATACTAGAACTAAACGGGATTTATCTGCATTTAATATGGCTGATTTAAATGAGGGTAGCACTGAGGAAGATTTAGACAATCATCCAGCCCTGATTGGTTCCAATACTATGCCAGCTAATGAGGCCACAGAAGAATCGCATAAGAGGTGAGTTTTAATTTTTGATATTCAATTTACAGTTTTATTGCATTTAAATCTTAGAACTTGCCAAAGTCTAACAGCCAACAGTAATCGAGTGTCAATAGATAAATAGCGTTCTCTTTTCCTTTAATTACACAGGCCTACAAAAATTGAGAACTTATTAATTGAAATTTCAAAATTTCAAATAAAATTGAGATGAAATTGGGATTTTCTATTCCAAAATGAGAAAATTTCATATGAAACTGATAATTTCTTTTTGCAATTGAGAAAATTCCAAATGAAATTAAAATTTTTTTATTTGAAATTAAGAAAATTTCGATTTAGAATGAGATTTTGTATTTGAAATTAAGAAAATTGTAAATGAAATGGAGATTTTTCAATTGACATAGAGAAAATTAAAATTAAAATAGAGTTGTCAAATATTCTATTTAAAAAGCAGGTTTTCCAAATTTTCTTTTAAACCGGTTTCCGATTTTTTATATTCAAAACCGGTTTGAATAACAATTACATTTGGAATTATTTTAAATTTCAAATAGAAAACTTTAATTTCATTTAGAACTTTCATAATTTCATATAAGAAATGTCATTTTCATTTAAAAATTTTCAAATTTTGAATGGAAAATCCGAATTTCATATAGAATTTTTTCAATTTTAAATAGAAATTATCAATTTCATATGAAATTTTCTTAATTTAAATTGTAAAATCTTATATTCAGTTAAAAATTCTTATTTTCAATTGAAAATAGTGTAAAGTAAACTTATCCAAAGGCTTGAGGTACGCTAAACTCAAATCTGACATCAGAATTTCGACATGAGGTTTTTCAAATATTTATTCAGAAAGTTTGAAATAAACCCGCTATTACGACAAACTCGGAACGTAATAGCTTAGATAATTAAGCTTTAATCACAAATCATCTGAAAGACCTACTAGTTGCCTTCAAAATTCAACGTTTTACCACAGTATATGTTTTACCTTTCCAATACCTTTTTTCTTCTCCGTGAAAATATATAGATATAGTATTTCTGCTAACATTAATAAATTTTAACAAAAGATATCTCAGAGAATTAAGAAGATGTCTAAACGCACAACGCATTACAGAGAAAATTCGTTTTTTAGTCGAACGATTCGTATGTGGAACAAACTTCCCGCAGAAGTCTTCCCTGTTACTTACAATTTAGAAAATTTAAATCAAATATCCACAAACACTACTCCCTCTTTCCTCCTTCCCATACCTTATTTTCCTGATCAATACAATGCACTGCATGAGTAGGGGGCATCCCCTGAGTATTGGTTAAATTATAAAAAAAAAAAAAAAAAAAAATGTATTCACCGAAAAATGTAGCGAAAAATTGCAAATTTTGTATTTATATAAAAAAGTACAATGCCAACGAATTTCAAAGGATGATTGCTTAAAGAAGGAATATGACATAAGAAAAGTTAATACTGACTATATCTTTATGAACGATGTTATAACTTCACGAATAAAGCAAAAATCCAAGTTTTTCCTGTTTTTAAGTGAACATTTTTGAAAAAACATCAGGTTAAATTTAGAAATTCTGCGGTCCCATTACTATTGAGAGCAACTCAAACCGTGTCTTAGATATCCTTAACAGACTTCGATTTGTAGTAGGGTTGAAAACATTATAATCATCGTTATGTAAAGCAACTTTGTCTTAATTCGAAAACTTAAGACCTTTTTGTGCCTTCGAACCTTTTTGGAGTGATAATGGGCCCACTTTGGGCGCCATATTGTTTATGACGTTGAAGTACTGTCGTGGTATTAAACTCGATAACGCGGGACCCACATTGGGAGCCATATTGTTCGATAGGGATAAAGGTATATGTTACTAATGTGATACAGCAGAATACTAAACATAATTATCATATCTGAAAGCTTAGACTTTTTGGAACAATAAAGCTAAATTCACAATACTGGAGTACACTCTGCTATAAATTATATTTTATTAATTTCTCCTTCTCACAAACACATTTTTGTATAATTTAATATTTAATTTTCTAAACTCAATCTATAACACAGATTACTCCAGAATTGTGGAACAGTCCTATCAAAATATGGTAGATTCAATTTATCGAATTTGTTTAATTTTGATCACTTCATGCTAAGGTTTATGGTAGCTTTTAATAATAATCTCTCCATGTTATATTTACAGACGCAAACGTTCTATTATACCCCGTATTGATGCTGGTATCTCACCCATTCATATTAACTTTGTAAGCAACTATGATGATAAACAACATAGTGATTATGTGACACCAATATTTTCCAGTATGGTCTATCGTACACCGGTAAGTTTGAAGTAGTTAGGAGAGAAAGAAAAAATTTCATAACGGATTTCAATTAATCTTTACAGGATATACAAAAAGCGTTCTTTCTACTATTACTGGTTATATTGATAGGTGAATTTTTTAGTGCCCCTGCTGTAACCTTAGCCGATTCAGCAGTTATAACACTTTTGGGCGATGATGCTGATAAATATGGTCATCAACGTATGTTTGGATCATTGGGTTGGGGTATATCCATGTTTGTGGTGGGTATTGTATTAGATCATTCAACATCATTTTCACATCATCCTTGTGGGGCTGGACATATGGAAAAGAATTATAATGTTTGTTTTGCTATATTCACCGTACTCATGACGGGAGCCATTATCTCAGCCTCTAAAATTACCTTCAAATATGATCCAATTGATTTGGAAGCCCAGCCACAGCAAGATTTTGTGGATCCGAATAAAAAACTAGAGGATGAATCTATGAATCAACTGGCGGCCCAACTGAATTTACCATCTTTAGCTGTTGGTGGCGGTGCAGCTGGTACTGGCGCCGCTTCTGCTGGAGGTATCTTAGGTGGTGGTACTGGAGGACCTACACCAAATATCGGAGCCGAGTCAAAAATGTTTGCCCAAACCACTAAAGAGATACCAGAATGGATGACAGTGTTTACTTATTTTAAAGATATTAAAACCGCTTCATTTCTATTTGTTGCCTGGTTTATGGGCTTTGGTATCGGTTTGATATTCACTTTTCTATTCTGGCATCTTCAAGATTATGGTGGCACTCCAACATTATTCGGTGTAGCCTCAGTTATTAATCATGTATCGGAGATATTTGCCTATTTCTTCAGTTTCCGTTTGATAACACAAATCGGCCATGTTAAAGTGTTATGCCTGGGTTTGATAGGCAATGTATTACGTTTTCTGTATATTTCGTATTTAACCAATCCCTGGATGGTATTGCCATTCGAATTAATGCAGGGTATAACTCATGCTGCTGTTTGGGCTGCTTCCTGTTCGTACATAGCCCATTGTACGCCTAAACACTTAAGAGCTTCTTCGCAAGGTGTTTTACAAGGAATACATCATGGATTGGGTCGCGGTTGTGGTGCTATCATAGGTGGTATGTTTGTTACATATTATGGTACTACCAATACATTCCGTTGGTATGGTATATCCTGTCTATTCGTTTTGGGCCTGTTTATATTTGTTAACTTTTATCGTAAAGACACCGGTTTCATATCCGAAATACCAGCTACAGAAGATCCTCGTCAGGTAGGGAATTCATATGCTATTCATTTATTTAAATGTATTGACATTGTTTATTTGTTTTAGGTGGCTGAAGAAACTTCACATTTGGCTCCTCATGGTGTTCCCAGTAATCCTATACCTCGCGCATTGTCCAATGCCCGTCTCAATGAAATGAATCCCAATGGTGGTACCGGCAATACATATGGCACTTATCAATCTAGTGGCGGTAATCTTGATATACCTGGAGGCAGTAATCCATTTGGTGCTCAATAAGAGTACTAAACGGGAATAGTTATAAACGTTAAGTTCACTTATACATTAATTAGTTTGTTTTAATACAAGTAAGTTGGCTTTTATTTTTTCGAACATTTTCTAAATCATTACAACCCACTAAAATTTAAGAAATGTTTGCAGACTTTTTAAGCATTTACTAACTAATATCAAGGTAAAAATTATAAATTCTTAAGAAGGTAAAAACTTTCTAAAAATATTAACAAAATCTTGCATATGATTGTTATTCACAAAAGTTCACAATTTTAATTGGTTTTAGGAAACTATTTAAAAACGTTAAAATTAAATTAAAAATTCGTAAGATTGTGATTCCAGAAATTTCTGAGTATTAAAAATTTTTAACAAGAAAAAATACTTTTAATATTAATTATTTTCGAAATAAAAATAGAACCCAGAAATCATATATATTATTTTAATCTCAAAAAATGTATATTTTTTTTAAAGTCGTTATGTAAAAAAAGTTGCAAGAGATATTAATATAATGTGCTCCTTACGGTATTTTCTACCTAAATTTTTGTGACCGTTCCGAGATTTTGCTCGTTGACTGAAAAATGGTCTCCAGATCTCACTTCTACTTAACGTTAATTTTTAATGTCACAATTCCCGGTTAAAAACTCTAATATGGATACAAAAATGGATCCTTTAGATGGTTCTGGAAGTTCTAATTACCAATCTTAAATCAGAACGTTAGGTTAAGTTAGAAGAGACTGCCGTTATTATGGCCAGCTCAAGTGGGTCCTACTGAAAACGTGTTCCCGTTGTGATATATTAGAAAGGGTTGCCACAAAGCGGTTACATCAAGGTCAGAACCAAACCAGTCTCCCTGGTATAGAGACTAATCCTGCCGATATCCATTCAAAACCGGATGACCGAAACGCGCAGTCGTCCGGCTCGCGAACGGCTTACAGTGGGACAGAAGATGTAGCGAAGTTTTCTTCTTTTTGTCATCGTTTCAGTTTCTGCAGAAGTCAATACAAGGAAGTTACATCATCCTTGTGTGTATGTCAAAGCGAAATGTCCCGTCACCATCGCCAGCGGATTACGAAAATGGAAACTCGGTAGTCTAATGATCGCTTAGTACTGCGGCGATCGTAAGCTCCTCTGACCACTCCGAACTGTTCGGCATCCAAGTTTCGAACTCAAGATCGAAAATGGGTTGCGGTGTCCGATAATTAATACACACTTTGCTGCCCCGTTGGAGCCTCAGTATCCTGTTAATTCAAAACGATCTGTATGTCCGCCAGCCTCGCAGCCGCGTTTTAGCCAATTGCCTTGCGAGAAGGTCTATTTGTAACCTAGTTATGGTCAATAAACTATTCTTATTAATTAGTGTCAAAGCCCGGTATATTTATATTCAATTCAACGAACAATTGGTAAAAAATAAAAAAAAAACCTTTTTTGTTGGATAACCCGTGTACCAACTATTGCAGTTTTATTTTTCATTTTCAATAAACATAATTTTTGGAGAAATGTTAAATGTGAAGTCGATTTATACAACAAGTTGTTGCGATATAACGAATATTTCGATATAACGAATGGGCCTGACAATATATCATTCGTTATACCGGGCTTTGGCTGTAATTAAAATATTAATATTCTAAAATATATGACTGTCATTTTCGATCCGATATTTTGAATTATTGGTTCCAGTTTCGAAATCAGTGACCCAAAATGCTTTAAATAAAATTAGAATTTAATATAAAAAAATTTTAAAAGTTTAGCCATTTTGAATTTTTTAAATTCTTATTCTAGATTTGTGGCTAGCAAGAGATCTTTTAAAAGAAGCTGGCGTTGAAAATATCTTAGAGGAGAAACCTCTCAGCCTGTCCAGTGGACGGCAATACAAAAAAGCACTACTAACAAGGAAAGTTTGGGGTGCGTTTCACTCCAATTAGAAGAAATTTTGATGCACATGTTGTGGCGGAGAAAAGATTTTATTTTAATGGGTAAAAGAGGCGGGGAAAGAAGGCATTAACAGATTTTTATATTTTTTTCAAAACTACTACAAAATCTTTACTAGGAAGCCAAAGAAAGACATGCACCTAAATGTTTTGGGTTTTATATGGGGATATATATTAAGCCGTTTAATTTTTATATTTTATCTGTCATTTGATTTTAACGAAAAAGTGAATCGTCTTATTTCGTTCCCATGGCGCTAGTTTAAAAATTGGTTTAGCTAAAACTTTAAATCTAGATACAAATTTTACCCCACCGTCTCTATTTTGAGAATATTTGATTTTGAGATGTTCCATGTTATTATTCACCAAATAAACCCCTTCAAAATATATTACTGAAAGTTAAAATTTTTGTACGAAAATAATTCATCCGAAAGAACCATTTTTTTAATTAAAACTTTAGTTTAGAGAGTTTCAAAAATTTCTATTGACTGTAAAATTCATAATTTTTTTGTTCAAAATTATTTACATTTATAAAGGCTTCATTGAATTGTGTCATTGAATTAAATTAAGATTGAAAAATTTAGTGTGTAAAATTTAGGGTTGTAGATACACTGAGAGAATTATCTGCATGATATCAATGAATTTTTACAATAGCACATGAAATGCCAGTGGAATTCGTCAATAGAAACTTTTTACTACATTAATGCTGTTTTTCATAAAATTGCATTAAAAATTTCATACGTCTAATGAGAAAGTTTCATTAAAATGAGTTTTATAAAAATTATAAAGCTTTTTTATAAAGTGTAAAAAATTTTTCATTCCTTTTGTGAGAAAAAAACTTCATTAGTAAACAAAAAAAAAAAAAAAAAAAATTCTCTCTGTGTACTAAACTCTGTTGAAAATTGATTTTCTTTTTGCATCTCCGTTTAATGCGGGAGACTAAGACAACATAAAACAATACGCATATAACGTTTCATGACCGAGTTACGCTTCCGCTCCAGTATTTTGGGCTTGAGTAATTT
Organism: Delia radicum; assembly: GCA_021234595.1. Taxonomy (NCBI): domain Eukaryota; kingdom Metazoa; phylum Arthropoda; class Insecta; order Diptera; family Anthomyiidae; genus Delia; species Delia radicum. Next base: position 40,530,216 of record CM037855.1, on the reverse strand, counting down.
TTGATCCATTTGTTTAGATTTAATAATTTTACTTAAACTTATGTGTCGTTTACGATTCTTTTTAGAAGGCTCATAAGTAAATATTTTCGTCCAAATTGATTTAGTCTTACAAATTTTAAAACTTTAATGCCTCTACGTTGGGCGCCATATTGTAATGCACCACAAAATCCATGTAGTGATTATTAATATTTTAAGAACTTGTCAACTTTTATTAAAACTCAGAATAGTTTGTTAAATTTTGTAACCAAAATTAATAAAATTGGCAATAGTTGAAACAATTCATATTAAAAAAAAAAAACTATCGGAGTCTGTGAACTTTTGAAATATTATCTTTTGAACTTTGATATATACGGAGTTCGTTTGTTTAAAATTAAACCAACTATAACAAGTAAATAATCATTACGTTTAGTTTTTCATAATAATATAAACATAAAACAAATAAAATCACGAGTCAACAATCATTGTAGAAGGTACAAAATTCATCATAAGTAATCGATTATATTTACAATAGTTTGATGTAGCATTTTCGAAATATCTATTTTACTTTGTTTTTAATTTAAGACCACCCTGATATCCCCCATTTTCTTATTCCTTGAAGCTTTGTTAAATATTTAGCATAATTTAATATTTTTTCCTCACTATACACTTTAAATGCAATATGAAAATAATAATGAATACAATCACCAAATTACCTTATGTACAGTATAATACAAAATCGTAAAAGGGATTCACTTTATAATTAAAAAAAAATTTTAACAAAAAAAAAAAACTGAAAACATATCGTAAAAATTGGCCTAAAACATAAAAATAATTTTAGTTTTTACTTAGTTGCCTATATTGCAATATTTTATTTATCATTAAAATATTAATTTAGTTAAATTAATTAATTAAACAAAAAAAATCAAATCACACATAAGAACCAAAGACATAAAAAACTTGTATTATATTTATATATTTTTTAATATATTTTTTAAACAAATGGTCCATAATATTATTAAAACCAAAAAAAAAAAAAAAAACAAAACGATATAATGAAAATTGAATGTATTATGCATAAAATACGTATAAAAAAAGTCTACAAAATCATACATGTTCAATCAATAATTGTCTAACTCATGTAGAAGAAATGCACTTTACAATATTATTTATAACTTTTTAATTTAAATTGATTTTTGTTGCTCTTCATTGCTGGTTGGGGTATTGAAAGAACGAAAAAAGAAATTGTATTATATGATTTAAATTTGTCAGATAACCCTCCTATTGCAGGATAATTAACCCAGCAAAAACAGACACTGGAACTCGTAAATTGAAAATCTATATAAAAAAATGTTTCATTAATGTCAATGTTTATGAAATATTCATTAAACTAATGATTCATTCCGATATTGAAGCGTTTATAGAATTTTGAAACAGTTTCATACATTTTTTTAATTTTAAAAAGTTCTTTGAATTAATAAAACTCTTGAAGAATGTCTTGAAAAATGCATTGGAACTAAACCACCCGCTTCTTATGATTTGTTTTACACAATTCCATAGAAGTCTAAAATTAATAAAAGCGCTTTATAAAATATGTTGAACACTTGAGATTTAAATCTTAAAACTAAAGTTTGAAATGTACGAAAATTAATGAAATTATAAAAATAATAAAAAAAATCAAGTCTTTTCAATAATTTCATAGCTCTAAAGAAAATTTTTATTAAATTTATTAAATAGTTTATGAAAAATTTCTTAATAATAAAATTTTTTGGATACAATGAGATTTTTCAATGAAACTACGATGAATTTGTTTCCTTAATATCATGAAGAATAATTCTCTTAACGCAGTTTCTAAATACATCTTATATTTACATGTTAAATTTCATACAAAATTTGAATCCAAAACTAAAAGTTTTTAAAAACTACTAGTTTTTGGTTGTAGTTATATAGATTTTCTATGTAAAGTAACCACATTTTAGTTTCGTTGCTAGTATGCATTCTTGCATTGTCTTGCATTAAAATCCAGTTTCCATTAAGGTGGTCTATTAAAAAAGGCACTAAAATGCATTGCAGTACTGCAGTATAATCAGAACTATTCATTCTTGATGATATGAACAGAATTTCCATTGTACCAGCTGAAGAAAATGCACCCCACATCATGACATTACCGCCACCAAAATTTCGACTTGAGAAGTATCGTTTTTCTTTAGGTAGGTAGCGCCAATAGTGGGTATTTGCGACAAGTCCATCCAAAATCCATTTTTGCTCTTTCGAAAATATCACCTTGAATGAAAGAAAGGATTAATTTATGAAGAAAATTATTTTTTATCGTGCGAATTCCATGCGTTTGATTTTGTACCTTTCCAAAAGTCATGGAACTAAGTTAATTTTACTTTACACAATGTTTTCGGATGCATTTAGAACTCTCCAAGCTGTTGATTTACTCACAAAAAGGGAAACTATGGCACTGAGCTCTCCGCAGCTTATGGTGGAATTACTTGCAGAGTTTAAAATCCTGCGTGTATCGCAATTCTACAACTAAATAACTGTTACCGGAATGTTGTAATTTTGGTAGGTTGTTTATAAAATCAACCCTCAAAAATGTTAAAAATTATTTTTCTAAGTAAAAAAAACTGCAATTGCAGTTAAAATAACTACAAAGGAAATACTACACAAATAACTGCCATGTAGTAACTGTAGATCTATTCTGAGTATCCAAATACAATTTGAAGTTGTAGGCTGATTATCGTGTTATAGATGGGTTATCTGTTTAACATACCAAAATATTTATATACATATTTATCTGTATTTTCATACTACATACCTTAGTATTGTACCTATTAAGATATTCTATTTACATAATATTTACATAATAAATACATAATATATGTATATATATATATATATATTAGGCCGGGTCTATTTGTATGGAGGCAAAAAAATCGCTCAACGTTCAAGGAAAATCGTATTCTAGGGATCAAAATATGAAACTGTGCCGAAGTAACCATACCTCTAAAACGATGTCCCGACTTTTGACCCGTAGGGTCAAATTTTCAAAAATCCCACTTTGACCCATTTAGAATGCCCCAATCGAATATATTTATACTCTATTTCTTCCGGAGAAGAAATAGAGATCCTAATCTTGGAAAGACTCCTCCTACTTTCTGAAATATCTCTTTCCCAGGATTTGTACATTTTGCTAAAAAAACACGGCTAAAAAGGCCCTCTTTTAACTTAAATTTTAACACCTAGAATGATGATTTGTGCATTAATCTGCTAGTGCGTCTCCCGGAGAAGAAGTAGCTCCCATAATCTTGGAGAGATTCCTCCTACTTTCTGAAATATCAAAGTGGGATTTTTCAAAATTTGACCCTACGGGTCAAAAGTCGGGACATCAAAATTCGTTTTAGAGGTATGGTTCCTTCGGCAAAGTTTCTTATTTTGATCCCATACGATTTTCCTTGAACGTTGAGCGATTTTTAAATCGACCCGCCCTAATATATACATATGTGTATAACATAAATGCATATACATAAGATATACTAATATAGTACATATAACATATACCAAAGATTCATATAAGTTCATCCATATTCATAAATCGAAAGAAATGTTACTAATTGTAATACACAGTAAAATAATCTGGCATTTTTATAAGAAATACATATTTTTATCTCTCATCTGGGGTTTTCAAACACGGAGAAATAGAAAGATAGAGCGAAAGCAAATAGGTCTACACAGAAAAACATAAATAATTTGAGTTATTTCCTAATCCTTTAGAATTGATAAAAACAAAAAATGCAATTAAACTTTTGTTTGATTTCAAACTTACTTTCAATTAAAAGTTTAATAATATCTATTAAATGTTTAATTAGAAATGAATTGGGCGAAAAAACAAATTCCAGCATTTATAATCCATAATGACAACAAATTCAAAAAATGCTTAAACTTAAAAACGTCATCAAAATTAAAAAAAAAAACTCGTTTAAAAGGAAAAGTCGTTATTATTTGAAAAAATTGCGAAAATTAAAAAAAAGCTAACACGAAAAAAATTCTAAAAAGTCAAAAATTTTTAGTAAAAAATCGGAAAAAATGAAAAAATCGCCAAAATTTAATAAAATATAAAAAATCAACTTCAAAATTGATATAAAAAAAATTGCCAAAATTGAAAAAAAACGAGAAAAATTAAAAAAAAGTTTACATTAAAAAATCACTAACATTTAAAAAAACTAAAAAAAGTTAAAATTGTTTTCGAGATATGGACCTTTTAAATTTTTTTTAATTTTAGCGTTTTTTTATGGTATTTTTTTTTTAATATTGGCCTTGTTATTCCATTTTATCTATTTTTTCAAATATTAGTTATTTTATAAATATTGCCGATTTTTATTTCCAATTTTAGCATTTTTTCAATTTTAGCGATTTTTAAATTCAAAATTTTTTATTTCAATTTTTGGCGATTTTTTTCCAATTTAAAGATTTTTTTAAAATTATAGTGATTTTAATTTTAACATGGGCATTTTTAAATTTAAATCTGATCGATTTTTTTCAAAATTGTTCCCATTTTAATTAAAGTTTTAATAGTACCCAGTAAAATAGTAAAATCTACATAACTGGTTGCAGAACAGCTTATGCTGTATTATAACAGGTTCTAATTTCTGTTCTGCAACTGGTTCTTTTTATATGGAGTTTGTCCTATTTGCAATAGGTTCTTTACCTCCAAACAAGAACAGGTTGCTTTAGAACCGGTTCTAGAACTAGTTATAGAACTGGTTTTGGGACAGTGACACCTTACATTTCGACTCCCAGGAACATGTTCTGGAACCGGTTCCATGTAACCGGTGATAAAAGAAGTTGTTCTAGAACAGGTTCAAAGGTAATCTGTTTTAAAAAATTTTGCAGGGTAGCTACTTGAAATTTGTGTGAAACTAAATTAAATTTTTAATAGATATGATTAAAATCTTAATTGAAACTAAAGGGTGTAAAAGAATTTTTTCCCCTTTTTGCACTTCCAATAGCTGACATTTTCGTTTTTTGTCAAAAACACCAACGACGGTCACACATGATGATAAATGATAAATTACGCTAACAAAATATTAAATAATTATCAAAAAAAAACGAATCGAATTAGGAACAATTTAAACGCTATCCATCCATATCTACTATTTACCAGCTTTGGTGATACGAATTGTCAAATTATTGTAAATTCTCTTTTGAAAATTATAAAATACTGGGAAATAGTAGATATGGGTAGACAGGGGTGAATAGCGTGTGAATCAAGCTTTAGCTTCAAGTATTTTTAAGAAGATTTTAACAACCCAAAACCGATTTATGCAATTGATTTTTATTCCCAAGGGTTTTGCCCTTACCAAAGTTAGAAAATTGTTTTATTGTTAGAAATTTGCTCATATTTTTTAATATTTTCTCTTTTGGACAAAAAGTTCAAGGATTCCAAAAACATTTTAGTTTTTATTCTAGCTTTTATAGAATTTTCACAATTCCCATTTAAATTTGTAAAAAATTTTCATTTACATCCTTTATTTTGTATTATATGCAATTTCCACTGTTGTTGGTGTTATTATACCCCAGAAAATGTATTCCTTGTGTGAAATATTCTAAAAATTTTGTGAAAAGTCAGATATTTCCTTTATAAGTGTCATTAATATTTTACTCTGTTACCTCCACTAATAGAAAAAAAGTCTGAAAAAATGTTTGCTAAAGCTTCAAAAAATTTGTTAAGAAGAGTCCTTCTGAAAAAATCTAAAATTAGCAGAATTTGGTTGTTTAACATTATTAAGATAAAACAGCAAGAGAAAATCTGTTAAACTTACAGCAGTTTTTCTAAATTTAAGTTATTTGCAAATCACAATTTTACCTGCTGATATCAGCAAAAAAATTTGGTGAATATTAGCAGATTAAAAAAGATTTCATATTTTAAAAGTTTATTTCTAGATTTTATTTAATCTAAATTTCTGAAGTTACTTAGCCTATGTGTCTTTAAAGACATGTTTTCTTTAAAGTATTGCCAAAAATCCAAATATAAACCTACAAAACTGATTTGTAAAATTTAACATGTTTCTATTACAAACATCCTTAAAAAAATAGGATGATATGAGACTTTTTCACAAATTAAAAAAATTAAAATGGGCCCTTTTAACTAATTTTTAGTAGCTTTTTTAAAGATTTATTTCTATCAGTGTAAAATATGATATTATGAATATATGATAATTCTTAATATATATAAAAAAATAATAAATAATAACAAATTTATGTTATAAATAAAAAAAAAAAATAAAAAGAAATAAATAAATATTCATACAACAAAATAAATTTAGCGTAATTTTGTTTTCGAAAATTTGGATAAAAAAAACCCTAAAACAAATTGATAATTACTGTTCCATGTTATATATTTTTTTGTTAACATAGAATTTATGTCTTAACATATTTTATAAATTTATAAACATAATCTAATTGTTTTGGTTTAATAAATATCTATGATATTTTAGTTTTGAAAATTAAAATTGTTTGCCATTATAAAAAAAAAAAAATTAAAAAAATAGATCATTGATAAATAGCAACAAATTGATATTATTTACATTTAATTATTAATAACTATAAATATAATATACAAACAAAAATATATATATATAAATTAAAAACAAAATAAAAACTTTAAATGTTTATTAAAACTAAAGATATAGTTATAAATAAGAAAAACAATTATTTAAAAAATATATATTGTTTAATTTCATAATCTCACAATGCTCTCAAAAAACTCAATGATAGATCATTTAATGATATATCATTTAAAATCAGTTAATTTTACAAAATTAACTGAAAATGACAGTTAAAATATTTATTTAAATACATTTAGATTTATAAAATATATTTCTGTATAATCTAAAAAATTAACTGATAAAATCAATAGTTTTTACCAATTTTGACTGTTGTTTAAAAATTTTTAAGTAATTTTTACGAAATTCTTAAGGTACGTTCACATTAATCAAATATTTGAACAAAATATTTGTTTACATATTTGCTTCCAATTGTGTCAAATAAAAAATATTTTAATATATTTTCAAACTATGATCAAATATTTGATGGTTTTTGTTTGTTCAAACAGCTATCAAATAGTGTCAAATAAAGTAAACGAAAAAATATTTGTCGAGCGTTCAGATTGAAACAAATATTTGTATTAAATATTTATTTAATCAAAGTGTAAAAAAACATAGATTTATTTAATCGAAAAAACTGTTTTTTAAAAAATTGATCACTCGGGATCTCTCTCGGACCTAGCCTATTTATGTTATAAGGGTATATTAATACTCCATTAGAGCATAAATTTTGTCCGTTTTGGTCTATCTCGATTAGTTTTGGAGATACTGGACATTTTAAAATATCGCCATTTTGTAAAATGGCTTGTATCTCGAAAACTAAGCATGATATCGTAAAATGGACAAAATTTTTGCAAACCTTAATAAAAATTACCATACCGACAACACAAATGTGTACAGTGTTCCGATTCCAATCATTCCCCTTTTCATTCCATATCGTTCCATTTTGGATCAATGTTTCATTCTGTTATCGGAATGATTAAATTTTTATTTTCACGTACGACAAATTGTGTACAGTGCTCCGATTCCAATTGTTCCCCGTTTCATTCCATATCGTTCCATTTTGGACCAATGATCCAATCCATTATCTGAGTGATTAAATTTTTTTAATATCTATTTACATTTCAGTTTTTTTTATAAAGCCTTTTATTAATAAATTTATTAAAAAAATTTATAATTGACGATTTTACCACCTGTTATTTGCCATTGTTTGTTCTTACATTTTTTTTGTAAGATCAAATAAATATTTGCTCAAATCAGAAGAAAATATTTGATAGCTAGTGTTCACACTATGGTTAAGTTTGTCAAATATTTATTTGAATGCAAATAATTTTGTTTGACCAAAATCAGGTGATTTGCTGTTTGACACACAAAAATATTTTGTGTTCAGATTACGGCAAAGAATTATTTCATGTTTTTTGTCAAATATTTGAATAATCTGAAAGTACCTTTAGTAATTTTTAATAAATTTATTAATTGTTTTTTTACGCGGTTAAAAATAACTAAATTTTTTAGTTATTTTAAAACCTTTGTCTCCTTTTTGTGGGCGTTGTTGTGTAATGGTTAGCGCGTTACACAGATGGTCCCGGGTTCGATTCCCGGTGACGACAACATCAATTTAGAAAAATAATATGTATGAGTTTTCTATCACTTATATGTATCGCTGCACCCACCTTCGGTGTTTCCATAGCACTTAACCCCACCGAAGTAAAATAATGAATCAGGGCTATGATACAAAAAGCTTCAATAAATTCGCCAATTCTATATCAGGTGGCGACCAATAACTGTTCTAAGACTTATCATCTCGCGCAATTACAGTGTTGCCATGTTTGAAGCCCTTCATCTGTTACCACCTTTCATCTCTCCACTATCCCCTTTCCAAAGAAAGCAACACATTAATTAATAGGAAGAATTTCCTGAGTGTTGCTTCTATTTTTATAAAAAAAAAAAAGATAGAATATAACAAACTTTTTTTAATTTAATTATTAATATATGTAAATAAAATCCCCTTATAAGATGATGATTACAAATATTAGGTAATTTTATAAAAACAGATGCCTTTCAAGGTGAATCACTTTATATTTTTACAAACTGATAAGCACTTAATATTTTTACTGTACTGATCGTGGGTATATAAACCTAAGAACATTTCTACCATAACATCAGTCATTATTGGACTACACAAAATCGTATCAAATCACTGGAGTATTTTATTTCATAATGCATTTTTACAAATATTTAATTTTTGTTGCATTCGTGCTGGTTGCCGTCACATCTCAACTTGTAAATGCTGAGTTCTTACCCCCTCGGCACAACATACGACCAGATTTTAATAAAAAAAGACGTTTTTAAGTAATTGTCGTAATGTTGGATTAATATTGAATAAAATAAAGAATTAAAAACACAATATTTTTAATAAATCGTTAGAATTTAAAAAATCGTAAGATTTTCCATACACATGAAATTACTTCAATTTCCGAAATTTGTTTGACAATAATTAAAAATCTCAATCAAATATGGCGACTTTCGAAAAATACAACACAGAATTTTCTTTAAATTGACAGTTTTTTAATAAAAAAAATAGAAAAAAAGTTATAGAAAAATAATTTAATAATATAACTACATATAAGCACATTTAAACGCGAATAAAAACTGCTAGAGATAGATCAGAAATACAGTCGAACTTCCATAACTCAAATCATCATTATCCCAAAAAAACTTCGACTTACGGAGACTTCGAGTTACAGAAAAAAAATTGGAAAATATAATCAATTGCAAAATACCAAGTTACAATGAAGTAAAATATTTTGAAATTAGTGACTGAAAATTTATTTATTTTTTTTTTGTTATTTTCAGTAAAAAATTACTCTTCCTCCAGATATAGGCATGTTTTGACTTCTAGCTGCTGTAAACTAATCGAGGACTGCATTGTCGATATTTTTGAATATTGGGGTCTTAACTCGTTTACTATGTAGACGAAATCTAGATCCAAAAGAGTTGATAACACAGGTCAACAGCAAAAAAGGCTTGACTAACCACTATATAGATTTGATGCATCATGGCTGCCTAAGTACAAAAATGGTAAAATTTTTCAATTCTATGGATAATTTTTTTTTAAAAAATTTTTTTTTTAAAATTGACAATATTTTGAGCCATTTCTCCACTTATGTTGTCATAACTCAAAAACAACTAGTCCGATTTTGTCAAATTAAATTTACAAAAATTAAGGTTTACAATATCTTTAAAGAACTGTACAAATTTTTTTAATGCGATCAATAGTTTCAAAGTTATGAAACAAATTGTTAGCAAAAAAAAAAAAAAATGCTAAAAAAAAAAAAAATTTGAAAAACAAAAATCTGGAAAAAATCGAAAACTGCAAAAAATATTACTTTTTATTTTTTTGTAGTAAAGCTACATATCATGCGAATTAAACTAGATATGGATCATAAAAATCGATGCATGCTTTACATTTTTATTTACAATTAATTGAAGGTATCGCATATTTACAAGCACTGTAGAAAATTGTACCTACATAATGAAAATGCAGAACATAAAAACTCAGGTGCATTTTACGACACGCATTTTGGCAAAACCCCTTTGGGAAAAACCTCTATGACATTTTTATGATTCTAATAATTAAAAAAAATAAGTAATAAACAAAAGATTGTTTAATTTTTACGATTGCGGTAGGATAGTAATAAAACGCTCATAAATGTGCGTGTACGCTGAAGTGCTCTTATTTTCCGTTAGCTACCTGTAACGGATAATTTTTTTTTTTTCATAAAAGTCCTTAATGTTTTTTAGGATTCTTGGGAATAATAAAAAATTTGCAGCACACACAAACTGTATCCACACAAAGGGTTATCCCAAATTATAGTATCAGTATTTATAAGATCTCCTTGACCCTTTTTATTTCATTCAAGAAGTGTTTGCGATAACGCAAACATCATTTAATACCTACACAAAAATTAGAGTCATACAGCTTAGAAGTTAAAAACAATTTTCAAATATTAATAAAATGAGCCAGAAAGCCAGAACATTTTCATGTAAAAACGATCCAGATTTATTTTGTTATGTGTGCGGCCAATATATCACCGGGAAAAAAACGGAAGTGGTTCTTAACTTCATTGCAAAAGTCATATCAAGATTGCTATAATATCTATCCGCACAATTTGAACCAGCATTGGACACCGAGTACTATATGCATTCCATGTCGATTGAATTTATCTATGAAGTCTTCTAACGTAAAGTAAGTATAAATTAATAGATTTGGAATATTTTATAATTACAATATTTCTTAATTAAAATTTGAATTCTTCATATTCCTGATTTCAATTTTTTTTTTCATTTTACAAACGACACTTGGAAATGTTGAAGCCTATGCTATGGAGAGAAACAGCGAACCACGCATCCGAGTGTTATTTTTGTTTAAGTACAAAAAGCATATTTGATGGCCCACAAATTCGCAAATTGGTGAACGATACTGAATTTGGCAGTTCAATGTCAGAAATTGAGAAGAATGCATGGGATTCGTTTGTATGGGTTATTCAAAATTTCTTAGGAAATAACAAGGATGATGATTACGTTGCGCACGTTGAAGAGATGTTAACTCACTTCCAGAATCTTGGATGCAACATGAGCATCAAATTACACTACCTGCACAGTCACTTAGATCGTTTTCCTGAAAATCTAGGAGACTTGAGTGAAGAACAGGGCGAACGATTCCACCAAGATATCCGGACAATGGAGGAACGATACCAGGGTCGCTGGGATGCACACATGATGGCTGATTTTTGCTGGAGTATTCAGAGTAACACTTCGTTATTCAACAATAGTAGAAAATCGACTAAAAGAAAATTTCAGAGTTTGTAGTTTATAATACATATTTATTTATTTATTTTCTTGTTTTATTTATTATAATAAATGTGAATAATAAAATATAAATTTTCTACTATTTAATTTATTTATTTATTTACATTTAAGCTCATCCAACACAAATGTCTTTCCGAAGAATAGAATCAGTATATTCTAGGTAGGGTTTTGCCAAAAATACACGAATGTTACTATGTAATGCATTTTTGATGTGAAAATTTGTACATAGCATGGGGAAAATGTTTTCAAAATTCAATCAATCGAAAGAAGAACATTAACTACTCAATTTTATGTATATCAGACAAAAACTAAATTTGGTGAAAATGAGCGAATTCACTTAATTGTGAATAAATTCGAAAAAATCAATCGATTTTTATGATCGATATCTCATTTTGTTCCTATTACATGTGGCTTTGCGATAAAGCAATAAATCTGAACGATTTTTTGCCGTTTTCGATTTTTTATGATTTTTTTTAACCAAAAAAATTTGCTATTTTCACGTAAAAAAAATATTTTTTTCCCTCAATTTTTTATTATAACTCCAAAACTACTGAGCCGATTGAAACGCAATATATTAACGGATTAAAGGCTATGTAAATTTCAGTTTTTCTAAATTTATTTGAATAATATCGGACTAATTTTTTTTTAGTTATCATTAATTATGTGGAGACACGTCTAAAAAAATTTATAATTTTAATTAAAATTTTTTAAAAAAAAACCTCTCCATAGAATTTCAAAATTGAACCATATTTGTACTACTGGGACCACAATACATCAAAATTGTATAGTGGTTTTCAAAGCCCCTAAAATTTTTTCAAAATTGTTGCCTTGTGTAATTGATTCTCTATTTGTAAAAATCGTTGAGACCGTACTAGCCGGGATACCATATTTATCAGCTGCGTCCTTTTTCTTTAATCCACATTTTAAAACACGTTTAGTTGCCATGATAATAAAATAAAATTCGATTTTAGCAATTATCATCTAAGGCGAATGACATTTATGCAAAGTACTGATACTTACGCAAACAAAAAGAAGCACATGATGTACAAAAAGGGATTTCCCCGAAAAAAAGCAAGCAAAATATACAAACCAGCTAAACAAGCAAAAGAAAGCAAAATAAACAAACCAAAGCAAAATAAATAAACCAGTAAACCAAGCAAAAAAATTCGAGTTATAGAATTCGTATGTATGTATTTCGTTCGAGTTATGGAGAACTTCGAGTTGTGGAAGTTCGAGTTACGGAAGAAGAATTGTATGTTATTTATTCTCTTAACGCTACTGCCAACCTAATTAGTTCGAGTTAGAGAAAATTCGAGTTAGAGAAGTTCGAGTTATGGAAGTTCGACTGTACCTCTTAATAGTTCTTTTGTGAATGATTTTATGTATTTAGAGTTGATTATCCCGGCTATTTCTCTTGTTCCATATTGGTTATTTTTTAGCGTTTTGTACAGTTGTTTTTACTTAATTATTTAGTTTTTTAATAATATTAGTTTAATAATATTAGTGATTTTTATGAAAAACATAGACATCGCCTTTTAAACTACATTTGTAGTTAGTCATTTCTACCAACATAATTCTCTGAGTGCATTGGCAGAATATAGAAATAATGAATCGCAAATGGCGTTGGATTGGTCACACGCTGCGCAGACCTCCAGGTGACGTTGCCAAAATCGCCATTGAGTGGAACCCACAGGGTAGGACGAGAAGAGTAGTAGTAGTAGTAATAGAAGACCGTCTCACACATGGCGCCGTCAACTAAATATAGAAGTCATATCTACTGATCAACCGGTCCGAATGGAGTAAATTCGTTGTGGCCCTTTGTTCCCAATAGGAACCACAGGACATAATATATAATATATTGGCAGTTAAAAAGACTCTAGTGTCCTGGGGACAAAAAAGACCGATGAAACTTAATTTTAATTATGAGCCTTTAAATTGATAAAAAAAAATCTCCACTTAATAAAAATAATTATTTTATGTAACTTGATGCATTTAGGGTTAATTTTTACACTATTGTCAAAAAAAATCCACTATGGAATTTACAGAATAACACCTTTCATAATTTTCGGAAAAATATAAATATTCAAAAAATCTTTAACCCATGTTAAACGAAGATCAAAATGGCCCAAAAAATAAATTTAGAGTTTGGAAATAAATATTGATAATATCGCCAAAGTCTTCATTATTTCAAATTATTAATGACAATTTATCTGTGAAGAATTTTCAGTGAAAATCTTTAACCGTTGTTGGACCGAATACCCAAAAAGCGTGATTTTCTAATTTTGTACAAAGTCTAAAAAGGGTTAATTTTTTATTTCTTTAAATGATATTTAGTAGAAACTCTAGTTCATGATTTAGATTAGCTCACAATCGAGTTTAATCGGCATTCGCACTAGATTGCGAAACACGTGTTTTGCCTGAACGAATGGAAAAGAATAAAGAACTGTTGGACTAGAAAATAGAGCTTAAATATGTGTTTTGTCAAAACACTATGTTCATGTTACTTGTATTTGAGATTTCTTGTGATTTCTTGTTTTTTGAAGGTTATTATTTAACATTTATTTTGTTAAACTCTTATTAGCTGCAGTGATTTTCGCTCAATATAATTTGCAAATACGCCCCTAAACAATTTTTAAATAACGGTTTTTTTAACAATAATATTTATGCGTTAACACATCTGGTAACACTAAATGTCAAAAAAACGCCAGCTTTTAAAAAATAAACATTCACAATAGTTTGTGCTTAGAACTTAACTGAGGTCCAAGTCGACCGGCGCATAGCCGGCTTAGCACCGCCGCCGACTATTTTTTTAGAGCTTAAGAAGCCGAACTATGCAGCTAATTTCGGTTTAGCTCTTTGTAATTCAAAGTGCTAAACTTCGTTTTATATGCTGTACTTAATTCTTTTATTAAATTTTTATTTTAGTAAAACCCATTCCTATTTTAATTCGTCAATTCTAAAAATAGCAACGTGGTACAAACACCATTTTTAAATTCAAATTTATTTCCAAAAATTTTTTTGTTTCAAATGTTTGTAAATTTCAGTTTTTTATATAAAAAAATATTTAAAAAAATCAAAGTTACAAATAGTAACGAAAATGTGTTTGTATTTACAAATCCTTATTGTTGGTGCTAATTAAAAATGTTTTCTTTTGTTTTATATTTAAAACAGAATTTTGTTAATTTTTGCTGTGCATTAGTGTTTTTGCACATATTGGAATGTGTTGAAAGCCGAAAGGTTTTAATTTAGATCGATTTGGTCAAAAATCAATATGTAAAAAGTCAATAAAGATTTACTTTACTTGAATCAGGAATACCGATTTACATCTTTTAGTCTTTTTTAAATTTAAAACAATACGAAATATTCAGGATTGAAATTTAAAAAACGATCGTTTTTCATCCATGACAGATAGTCTTGCAGTAGAATTATTAAAAAAATATATAAATTAAAAAAAAACCTCGGCTTCAGCCGCTTTAAAGCCGCCGCAGATTATTTTCAGTCGACTTGCATCTCTGGTTTCAGTGCTTTTAGCTCACTAGACATTTAAAAAACTAACTTGAAATTTATGTAGTTGTATAATTACTAAGTACTTCGATAATATTCCCCCAGTTTTTTCTGCGTGTAGTTGTTTTGTATTATTTCATAGGAAAATAACTGTAATTGCAGTTAAAGACAACAACTACTGATGACTACACAAACAACTGTCATGTCGTAACTGTCAAACTTTTTTTTTAGTACATCTTTAAGATAAAAAGGGATTTTTAGGCCGATCAGTTTTTGAATATCAGCCGGCTTATAACCGTCGCAGTAAAATTTTCCTTCAGCCGCCGCAAATTATTTTGTTCGGCGCAGGTCTCTGAATTAAAAGTGGATAAACTCACTGTTGCCAATTTTGCAATTTTCTCGTCAAATCTAGCGATTTGTAAACGCATTTAGCGTGGTAAATAAGATTTAGCTATAAGCGGGATATCTAGCGATTTTTTACATGTCAGTCTTGACATTTTTCTTAGCATTTATTTCCTTGTCGGTATTGATAAGCTCTAATTATTTAGCGATTTATCGCTTAACTTGAATAAATTTGGCGATTAATGGCTAAATTTTAAAGAAAATTTAAAAAGTTCGAAAAGCGATTTTTAGTTTTATTTAGCGATATTTTTAGAAAAAAAATTGGCAACAGTGAATGAACTGCAGTTGAGTGCATTGGCTGCGGTGAGTCGGTTATTGGTGTTAAAAAAGAATATAAAATAGTAGTTAAAAATAGCATAAATCATATATGTAAAAATCAGGAGACATAATTTATAATTAAATAAATCCAATTAAAAAAAAATTGCAAAGACAAAACAGAACAAATCAATACAAAGTGTTGTTTTAAACATCATAACCTTATACGAAAAAAAACAGGAAACAATACAGAATCTGTAACAAAGTGTAAGTTTTTCTCTATATTTTAATTAATTTTTATATTTTTCATTATTTGTTGCAAAATTTATAATATAATTCAAAGTTAATATCTAAAGCAAATAAAGATCACGTCTGGTTTGTGTTGTCTGGATATATTATCATATATTGGCCTTTGTTAACCTCCCCCTTGTCTCTTCTATTCTACACTTTTATTCCTTCAATTTAAACATCTTTTTTCTTGCCTGGGTACAAAGTCTATGTCGTATGCATGGATTTGATAATGTGTACCTCTGCTACTTTTTATTATTGTTTAAAAACAATTTTGAGAAATTTTGTTTAATGCAGAGCTTCAAAGAGTTTATTCATTTTTTCGAAATGTTTGTTTTTAATTTAACTTTTTTTTACTAAAAGCACAAACTACACAGACAGGAATCAGCTGATAAATTCAAAATGGTGGTAAGAAAATGAGTAAAATGAAATGTGGAAATTATAGTAGTATACAGAAAGGGATAGATATATACAACAAACGTTCCACACAATTTATAAAGGCTCAATTAGTCTCGTCGTTCCGTGCCATAACGAATCTGCTGCTTTGTTTATGGATAGTGCATTTTTCAAAAAAGCACCTCTCATAAACCATGAACGAAACAGCTGATTCGTCACGGCACGGAACGACAAGACTAATGGAGCCTTAAGGGGGTTTTAATTTCTTATCTTACTCTTACTCAAGAATACTTTCTTGAAGGGATGGCAGGCAATACCACAAAAATACAGTTATCGATTCAAAATCCTTTCAACTGACTATTGTTATCGCAAAAATACCGTTAGCGAAATAATTGAAATGCCGTTATCCATAAAATAGAGTTATCAAAATAACTAAAATACCATTATCCTTAAAATTCTGTTACCGTTACCAAAATAATTTGACAAAGTCAGAAAAAATAATCGCTGTAAATAAAGACATATTTTCCCATAGCTTGATCATAAACTAGCTAATTATTAGAATTCGGGCATAATTGGGCTAACATTTTCGTTGTGCATTGATATTACATTAATAACTAAACTAGCGTTATCCTTAAAATAACGTTACCGAAATAATTAAAAACCCGTTATCCCTAAAATAACGTTACCGAAATAAACGAGAAGACCGTTAACGCTAAAAAACCGTTACCGAAATGACTGAAATATGGTTAACCCCAAAAATACCGCTATGGAAATAAACGAAAATATCGTTACCCTTACCGATACCCGCATCGAATCGGTTACCATCCATGCTTTTTCGACATGTGTCATTGGTAACCGGTCTGTGAAGTCTGTGACAAAGAATTTCGAAAATATTCTATTGCAGCGTGACTCTAAGGCCGAGCTTTTGAGATGTCAGTTAAACTCTGAATTTTGTCTGCCATTTTCAAGCTTATTGACAAACAATTGTCGGAACCACTTCATTTTGTTTAGAATTTTGACCTTTATTATAACACAATAAAATGAACCACATTTCAGAAGCGATATTCCATTTAAAAACTTCGTTAATCTAAGTTTAAAGATAATCTACATCCCTAAAACTCGGCCTAAAAATGATAAAACTTGGTCCATCGTCTAACATGTCCATTAGAATGGCCCTTAATAACAAAAGTGATGCTTGTTAGGAAAAGACGATAACCACGTGTTTGGAACCAACATGCTAAGAAGAATGGAGCAAAATCGATGATTAATAGGTTTTTTGTTAAAGCTCTGCCCATTATGGATGCTTTAGCTTTTCTAAAACTTCGGGTTCTGATGAGACCTTTAGCTCCTTGAAAAGCTAAATTGAAAATAACATAAAAATAATCTCGATGTATTGTTTTTTTAGAAATTTAGTTTTTTCTGAGTATTTTAAGATAATTAATTAATTTAAAAACATTCAAATAATTAACATCTTGACTTTTATCGCAAAGAAAAGCATTGTAGAAAATTGTTATCCAAAGTTGACAAATAATTATTTGATAACATCTATTTTTGGTCTTTGCGATAGGACTTTTTTTTAAAAAATTATTTAAAAATATAAAAAACATAAAGTTTTATATTTTTTATTGTTATGTTGATAACAAAATACAAAATGTATTTCACTGCTAAAAATTTAGTTTATCGATTGTATGTAATCTTTTAAGATCTAACCGATCGGAACATGCAGTTTTCATATTTGTTTCAAGACATACTTTTCAGGTGTGTCTTGAAACGTGTGCAAGATTCAAAAAAATTAGGTTAAAAAATTGATTTTGGCTTGAGAAATCTATTTAATTTTTTAATTCTATTATTTTGGATCTCAAAAAATTAGCAAAAACGAAATAAAAACTGTAAAAAGTAGTCAGATTGATTGCATTTTGTCAACGTTATGTGCAAAGAACTTCATTTTGTGGGAAAACTACCATACATCGAAAAATAAAGTAAGTCATTGAAACCAGCGTTCCTGAACAGATAACAAACCTTTTACAGATAACAAACCTTTTTTATGAATTATCAGTCTTTCTTTAAATAAATATAATGAAAAATAATAAAGTCTTTATTTAGCTTACAGTAAGCCAGTTGGACGTGTATATATTTATATTTCGTTTTCAAAGATATGTATTTTGGTTCGATTCGATTACAACTTTTGGCTAGAATCGCAAAACAAAATTTGACTTTAAATTTGAATTCTGTGGGGTCAAATGTTCAAGATCAACAAATCTCAAACTTTTTGCTTTGTTTTTTTATTTATTTTATTTAATTCATTTTATTGTAATTTTAAAGCCCATTAGGACAATTTAGCAAAATTACAAAGACAAATTACTAGCTAATGTGCATAATAATAATAATAATAATAATAATATATTAAAAATACATAAAATATAAGAATATAAGAAACCCACTCAGCGATAGTTATTTTATCAATGAATAAAAGTATTTACTTCATATTATAAACTCTGTTAATACCTGAAGTATAGGATCCTCGTGCTCTATTTAAATAGACAATATTTACAAGTCGATGTTTTAATTATAAAAAGTATTGAGAAATTATGAATCTTTGATATGTGCTTGTTCATAAGCAATAAGACGACGCCTCTGCTAAGCATATGAATTAGAAAATGGTTTAAGCGCTCTCGGCAGAGCGTTATATAATTTAGCCACTCTTACAAAATATGCACAATCTAATATCGTAGTTAGCTTTGGTAACAAAATCTGTTTATTCCTACTAGATCTACTAAATCTAAATTGATCTATAAAGCCGGAAGGATAACCGTTCTTAAAAATTCTGTAAAAGAGAAGAAGATTACGAATCTTAATAAAACTATTAAAACTACATCACAGAAAGTCTTGCACATAAGAAGATATATAATCACGGTTTCTTAGTGAATAAACATATCTAACAACACGGTTGAAAAGTAACGATAATTTTTTCAAATTAAAACCAGGGGTACCAGTATATACCTCAATACCATAAGTAAAGATAGGCATAACCAATTCTTCTCCTAACTGCTAATGGAATATATAAAAATTGCAATACAGCTTCCTTAAAACATAGTGAACTCTAGATGATATAGAATTAATTTGGTAAACAAACTTTAGTTCGCTATCAATAACCACACCCAAACAAGACAACCTATCTACAAACTCAATTTCCGTAGGTCCAACAAAAATTGATATATTATCCCTATACGAGGGCTTTCCAAAAAACAAAGTCTTGGTCTTATTTACATTGATTACCAAACCATTTCGATTCATCCAATCAATCAAAAATCAAATCTCATTAACATAATAGTTAATGTTTGACTGAAAAACATCTAAAAATTCCTTATCACCCGATATCATCAGCTGCGAGTCAAAAGTGGCCCTAAAACCGAACCTTGCGGTACTCCAGAGACTACTGGTAGAGTCCTACTGGAACTACTACCAATCGAAACATACAGCGTACGTTACCGCTGTAAACCATTTTAGCATAAAGCATTTATTTTTAAAATTGTGTGCAAATTGTTTTTGGTAAATTCGTCCCAGCCGGTAACTACATGGAATAGACCTACAGCTGTATTCATAAGTAACTTCGTTTGAATAAATTTTTTAGACACACACATTTCCATAAGGGAAAGTTGTGCACTCGATGTTAGACACTCGTTTAAAGTTATGAACACCGCTGGGTTCTTTTAGAGTTCCTTTAAATATCAATTGATAGACTTAATGCACATACATAGTCCAGTCACAAAAACTGTAAAGTTGGGTTTTCCAAAACCTCTATAATAGATCTTAAAAAAGGCAGGAATCTACGGCCTATTAAGTTTAATGCAGATTTCATGTCAAAGAATGTACAAAGAGTCTAACATCGTATAGTTTTTAAAATTTTAATTCTTTATACATATGTGCCACTCTCATTTAAATCGAAAAGAGGAGGATGACATATCTTGTTAGCATCTAAAAAATTTAAAATAACTATATACTTTAATTTTTAATTTTTTAAATATCTTAGAATCTGAAGTTTTTGCAAAAAAAATAATACATAATACTACATTTATAAATCAACCGTAAACTATTAGTTTTTGAAAACTAATTGTATTTACGCGTCAAATTCCATAGAAACTTTAAACGAAAAACTTGAAACTTTCAAAAACTTCTAAACATATTTACAAATTTTGTATCGTACTTTTATATATTGTTGCATATTTTAAAATACAATTTTACCATCTCTATTTTCGATTCGTCTATACGTCACATACTAAATATAGTACGCCCCTTGTGAACAACCTTTATATTTTTAAAGTGCCCTTTATGCAATCGAAATAAAAAAAGGTGCATACATTTTTTGTATTATGTAAAGGTACTTAACATTCTTGATTAAAACTTAAATTAATACAATAATTTTAGTTGACATAGTGAATAAACTTAAAATTGTATTAATACCAAAGTTGTAGCGATTACCTTAATTTTCGATCCTAAATTAATCAGGCCGACAAAATTTGATGAAATTGTCTAACCAAGAATCAGACTATACTTTCCCGAAGGTTTAGATGTGCTGAATCCGAATCTAAACGCAGAATAGCCCCATCACGTCAGGTTTTCGAGATATTCTAACCAAAAAGTTTTGGGTACATTTGAGGTCCAGTAACTTCCATTTTTTCAAAAACGTACGGTATCTAAATATGCTACTCCTCCCCTACAAAATCCAATTTAAATTTTTTAAAAATCTTCATTTGTCACGTTTCAGCACGTTTAAAACCTTCGGGAAAGTACAGAAAATCATGTTTGCCTGTGTAATTCACGTCTGATAAAATTTTTGACTATTTTTATTAAAGAATTTTGAATGTATGTTCATTACAAACACATTCAAGTAAAAAGAAATATTTAAGCTGCATTTATAGTTGCCATCGAAATCCAGTTTAAACTAGATTTCGATCTTATGATGGTGTATAAAATGATACACGAACTAGATTTCGAAATGTAGTTTAAACTGGATTTCGAGGGTAATTAAAGCGTGAACCTGAAACGCTACCCATATATTTTTTATATGTAGAGTAGGGTGTCCCGATAGGTAGCTTTTTGTGATTTGTTTGAAGTAATAGCACTCAAACTGAAAAGCTGAATATGGAAAAATAAGCAAACAATTTTTAAGAGTGAATATTTAGTTTCCTGCTAGCGATTTATGATTTTAATATTTCTGCATTTTGACGAAAAAAATGCACAACGACGAGATTGGTATAAGAAACACATTAACAAATTTTATGGAGTACATTTAGTCCACCATTGCTTATTTTAGATGCAGGTTTTAAACTTTTAGGAAAACTGGCTCTGAAAACAGTTTTATTTCACATTTGCCTTTAAAACTCACGTCATCTAGTTGTAGTTTTAACATAGAGATATTAAAATACGAAGTACAATATTAAACAAATGTTTTCTCCCTAAGTAGGGGTCCTTAAATTATAAAGAAAAAGGTTTACATGTATGCCCCCTCCTACCCAAAAGAAATTGGACAGAAAATCGAAGTTTTTAAACTTCTCACTCCATTTTTCCACTAATACATTTTAATAGCTAAAACTGCTTTACTTGATTTTGTTCTGGTCATTAGATGAAGCTACATGCCAAATTTCGAGATTCTAGTTTTCTTAGTTTATGAAATACACCAATCGCCACTTTTATCAGAAATAAAGGTTCTTTAAAATATCGGACTTTCTTAACAAATATAGCGATGAACCGTTTTTCCATATAATGAACATATTTGAACAAAAATATAAACATTTATTGCATTATCGAAATTCTTATATTTCTTTCAAAATGTTTAAACTGTATTGTACAAGGGTAGTGAAAGGTTTAAATGAATCTACTTGACAAATTTCGAGTTTCTAGCTTTGCTAGTTTAGGAGATACACCAAATGCCCCTTTTTCGGAGATAAAGGCTGATTTAAAAAAATAGGAATATGTTACCAATAATCGCGACTCTATATAGTCCTGACGATTAACAGTTTGTACATGTAATAATTTTTTTCTCAATGACCAATGAACATATTTAAACAGAAATATAAAGTAGTTTTCAAATGATGCCAAAATTCATACAATTTTGAGATGAAAGGGTAAAATACTTTAATTATTTATGTATTTTTAAACTTAATTTTATTCGTTATTCTTTCGATTAATCGAATAATTTTTAAAATTAATCGTTTAATCGTTCGATCAAAAATTGTTTGATAATTTATTTGAACAAAATAAAAACCCGAATAAATGACAACCATAATATCTACATATGTTGAATAATTTCAAATAAAACTATTTCAGTAAATTAAACAGTTTTTCACTCTCCTGAACACTTGTATAGATGTAGATAGCTTCGTTTCAAAATAAGACAACGATATTCAGAAAATATCAATTGAAATTCAGAAAACTTTTGATATCACTTTTTTTTTTTTTAATTAATATTTTCTGAATTTCAAATAAAATTTTCTGAATTTCAATTGATATTTCTGAATTTAAAATTGTGTTTTCTGAATTTCAAATGAAAATTCTGAAATTCAATTGAATTTTTCAAAATTTCAAATGAATTTTAATTATTGTTTTCTGTTATTAAATGGATATTCTCTACAGTGGCAAAAGATGTAGTTAAATGCAGATATTGATTTGTTCATGTGTGAAAACTACTCTCCCACTGTGTAATACATTTGTAAAATTTCACAAAAATCTTATAGAATCTTTTTTTTTATTTATTTATTAGAGAGAATGAGGATAACTAACATTTATGATATGGAAAAATATGAATTAGACTTTAAAATGGGCAATTCTGTGGAAAAATTGTTTAGTAAAACTAAAGTTGATAAGGAAGATTAATCTAACCTTATCTATGAAATAAAATGCAACGGGGACGCGAACAATTTATGCGAAAAGATATACATTGGCACTACCAAAACAAAATTAAAGACAAGATTGACGTCACACCATTCTGATCAAAAAGACATAAATAAACCATTAAAGCAAAAAACTGCTCTTGCTGCCCACTGTGTAATCAATGGTCATAAACGAGACTTTGGGGATACTAGGACTATACAAGAAGAGAAAAACTATAAAAATGGATTTATGTTGGAGATACAACACATAATTGATGTCCCCCCTCAATAAATACTCAATTATAAGAGAGACACAGCAAATTGTGCTCAACTTTATAGGCATACAGTAGAAAAACACAAAAGACTTGAACAGAAATTAGTTGACAAGAACTGATAGTGAAGTTAAGAGGTTGCAACTCAACAAAAATTTATATTTTTTGTTTAAAAAGTAAATATAATTATTGTTTTAATTTTATGTGTTTAATAAATTATAATTGTGTGTATATTTTTATAATTTACATCAGATTTCCAGATTTTAATTAATCTACAAGATAGATCGAAAAATTATAAAAATTTTAAAATTGAAATTAAAAAATTTTATTTATTTTTATAATTTTTATATAAATACTTTTCTACAATTCCTGACCTTTAGGCTACGTTTCCACTGAAAGTGTTTTGGACGTGTTTTGTACATGTTTTCCCATATAATTTTTTTCTCTTACCAAGATATAACCACTTTAAAAAAAAAAATTTTTTTTCTGCTCCTATTTAAGAAGATATCGCGATTTTCGCTTTTTGGAAAAAGCGAAATTAGGCGAAAAAGTATATAAACTTCAATTTATATTGTTGAAACTTCAATGCTTTGCTATTAATACTTTATGTAATCTTTCTGCAAAATTTCATAAAAATCCGTCTATTAGTTTATATGTTAAGACGATATCCTTTAGAGGAATCCTGATAAAATCCTGTGAGTCCTTGGACTAAAGTAAGGAGTTAATATTAAAGATAAAGCTTCAATCTCACTTATATTTTATTATAAAGAGTTTTTAGTCAACTTAAATTGGTTTTTTTAGATTTTTGAAAACTATATTTTTTTAAAAATAATTAGTTTTTGAAATTGTACGAAATTTTGATTTTGAAGCTTTCTTGCGTCCAAACCGTGGACGGCACATGAAAAATTTTTTCGCAAAATATTTAGCAAATTTAGTTTTCTATCGGAATATATTAATTTTTAAGTATAAAACACTCATTTGACGCATTTGTGGTAAATTTTATGAAGACTGTCCTGAGGCAGTCTTACCCGTTAGAGGATTAAAACCCGTGAGTGGAAACATTGTATAAGCCAAACTAAAATCCACCACAATTTTTAATTTTTTTTAAAAAACAATTACAATTGTCAATTCATTAATAATTTCTTTTAAAGCTCTGTCAATATGTGTACATATTTAAATTGTATTTGTACTCGTTGCTGGTTTATATTATGCGTGAGTGGGCAATGGCTTCAACCAACCAGCAAGCCAATTTATTTTCAATTTGTGTTTATTATTGTTAAATTTAAAATAAAAACGGTTGTCATTTTTTCGTGTCTGTGTATATTTCCATCTCTACTTCTTTCTAATCCCATACTTTACCCAGTTATTTTATATTTCTTTTAAATTTTTTAATATAAATTATGTAAATTTTTTAAGTTATTTCTCTTACGTTTTCAGTTTTCATTTTGAACAAACAGA
This sequence comes from Delia radicum, assembly GCA_021234595.1. Lineage (NCBI taxonomy): Eukaryota > Metazoa > Arthropoda > Insecta > Diptera > Anthomyiidae > Delia > Delia radicum. The sequence continues at coordinate 40,505,313 of CM037855.1, read as the reverse complement.
AAAACTATAGAAAAATGGCTTCAATGTCCCGTCTTGCCTTGAATACGGCACCGCGTTTGTGTTTTGTTAAGACCACGACATCTACTGCATTTACCACGTCTTTATTTAGACACCCCAACAACACCACCACCACCACTAGCAACAACAATGCTTTGAAAAAATCGATAAAAACCTTTAAAACTGCAGCAGCAACTGTAGGTTTTAGTACTGCTGGTAAATAGTCTTATATAATTTTCTTTATAATTTGTTCAACTATTCCTAATTGTCTGTCTTTATTCTTATATAAAAGCTAGTTTCCGAGGTCCCACACCTCCCAATGGAGGATCGACTCCTTACACTTCGTCTGCTTGTGGTCCACAGCTGTTTATGACTAAATATCAACCTTTGCAGCACCAGCAGCAGCAAATGCGTAATTTCTCAAGTTTGAATATGCCACTACAGTCTCAGTGTTCCAAACTAGTTCATCATGTAAGCACAAAATTTTGTATTTAATTTAAACATAACAATCATTTAAATATTGTATCAATAGGGCAACTAAAAATAAGCTAGAGCTTGTTTTTTATTTGAAGTGATAGAACTATATAGACTAAGTACAAGTTTTGATCATAGAAGTATGAACATTTTAAGTTATATTTGTAAGAGTTTGTTTTAGGTTTTTTTTTATATTTGCTTATTTTAGCTTATTTTGTAAATCTTAGCTACTTTTTGAGTTTTTTCTTTAAAAATTAATCTTATTTTAGATTTTTTCTTTTAAAATTTGAGTTTTGTGCTTTGTTTTTGCAATTTGTATTCTAAAGTATGTTTAGAATACCAATTGTAAAAAAAAAAAAAAAAAAAAAAAAAATATTTTGATAAACCAATTTGAACTTTGAAAAGCTGAGGAAAAACAATTTCTCTATTGTACCATTGTTTGACTGGCGAAGATCCAAGGAACAAATTTTACTTGTAGTAACGATTTTAATATGAAGTTATGCAATTTAAAGGTTTGTTTTTTAAATTTTCCAAGCTATTTTTTGGTTGCCTTATTGATCAATATTCAATGATAAATATTGAACTATGTTCAATTAAATTAAAGATTTGCTTGATATGCTGATTGTACATAAATTTATACATGGTTTGTAGCTACTAACACAATAACACTAACATTATTATAATTCAATTAATTTTAATTATTGGTAAAAATGTTGAGTATCTTATAAATTGTAGTTTGTAACAAATGTTCTTAACTTGCTTATACAAAATTTAAAATAAGTAAGAAATCTCAGTTCGTTAGTTATTTAAAAAAAATATTAATTTACCCTCTGTTTTTATAAAGCGAACGGAATAATTCCTCTTGAGGAATGCATGTTTTTTGTTATTGCAACAAAACCAAAATACACATATTCCTCTGGAGGAATTATTTCGTTAGCTTTATAAAAACATATGATTATATGGACTTTTCTCAAAAGTATTTAAAAGTGGGCTGAAAGTTCGTTTTTTTCTTAAATTTTATGGTAATAAAGGATGATTTGCTAAGAGCTTTCGGATTTGATTAAAAAAAAAAATACATAAAATTTAGAGAAATGTATTAAATCTTTATTTGTGTCGATAGAACGATCTATATAATTCAATGTTTAATGATGATTTCATGTAAATATTGTTGTTAAATGGTTCATACGCTGGTCCAATTTTGGCATACTCTATCTTACAAATAAATTCTTCAATATTGGCTTCCAGTGCGTCAACCGTTGCGGGCTTGTCCCTATATACATGAGCCTTAACATGGCAACACAAAAAATAGTCTAAAGGCGTTAAATCGCACGATCTAGGCGGCCAATTGAAATAAACTGTTCACCGAACTCGCTTCTCAATTGGCCATTGTTTCGCGTGCTGTGTGGCATGTGGCACCGTCTTGTTGAAACCACATATCACCCAAGTTCAGCTCTTCCATTTTGCCTGCCTTCGTCGTCCAATGATGCCACCGGCCCATAATCCACACCAAACAGTGCTTTTTTCGGGATGCATTGTCAGTTCTTGCAATGCTTCTGCCTGCTCTTCACACCAAATATGGCAATTTTGCTTGTTCACGTTTCCATTTAACCAGAAATGAGCTTTGTCGCTAAACACAATTTTCCTATAACAAAAAGTAGATCTTCATCCAACATTGCCAGCGCCCATTCACCAAAAGTTAGCCGTTGTGGTAGGTCGTGTGGCTTCAATTCTTGCACCAGCTGTATTTTAAAAGGTTTTACACCCAAATCCTTCCGCAAAATTTTCTACGTAGTGGAGTAACAGAGGCCACATTGCTGCGAACGGAGCCGAGTCGATAACTCACGGTCATCAATTACACTGGCGGATACAGCTGCGATATTTTCCTCTGTCCGCACTCTTCGTATGCGTGTTGATGGTTTAATGTCCAATAATGTAAATTTGGTGCGCAATTTAGACACAAGCCTCCTCAGAAGGTCGCACAAACTGACCATAAATTGGAAGAAGTGCACGATGCACTTTCTTAACTGAGCATGAATTTTGATAATAAAATTTAATAATCTGCAAGCGTTGTTCGTTTGTAAGTCGTTTCATGGTTAAATTATAGACCAAACTGAGCATGTTTAACAGTAACATGTTACACGAAAACAGCTGAGCTGCCAAAAACAGTGTTGCCAAAAAGAAAGTTGCTAAAAAATTACCCTTTAGGATTTTACACGATAATAAGCCACTAGTTAGGACCATCAAATCCGTTTCCGTTAATTATTTACTTCATGGGGCGCAAAAGTAATGGAATTTTAAAGTTTAAAAAGTTTAAAATTCTTAAAACTAAATTCTTTTGTTGAGTTCAATAAAATTTCACACATATTTTTAGGCGTTTTCATGGAAATTTACTCCCTTATTTTGTACTTTCCAAAAAATCTTTGTAGTGTTTGAACAAATTTACATTTTGTCTTAAAATTTATAATTTGTTTTGGAGAGGGTATTGGTTGGCATAGTCAGCATATTAGTGTATTAACTAAATAAAACACGCCACATTGCCTATGTCAATTAATAATTCTTTTACCTATTGGCCATGTAAATTTTACTAAAGATTCATTCCATATAACACCATGAACAAAATCGAATTTTTTGACCTCCACCCCTTTAATTTTAGTATCATATAACTATGACATAATCCAAATTTAAGGTTGGTAGCTCTTACGGTTAAGGAAGTATCGCGTTTAAGATTTTTTATGAATACGGGCGTAATAATTTCGGTGCTTCAATGACAAAAATATCTTATTGTAGCTCAAATAATTGCATGAATGCTTATTATTATAATAAGTTGCATGATGAAAATAATATAAAATCATTAATTTATAATCTTGCTGACGTCGTATAATATTAATTTATGTAGTTGTAAATAAAAATCTTTTGGGTCAAATACAAGTCATCCCTATAAAAGAACTAAAACTCAAAATTTATTTTAATTTTTATAAATTACCTTTTGTTTAAACTCGTTGATATTTATAAATTTAATGGCACATATATTTGAGATTATTCGTGCCAAATTTTTGGAATTCTGTTTCTTAAAACAAAAAAGTAACAGATTTTGGATGCGAAAATGTGCAAAATTTGCCACTGTGCAATCCCTAGCTCAGATCCTCAGTAAATTCGCTGATCCGTTTGTTCATAAGAAAATTTGACGTATCAGGGAGTATATGTGGCATTTTTTTCCTGTACTAATAACGAGGAAATTCTCCTATGTGAGAACTTTGTGCTGATATTTGGATATATTATAGAGGAGACAACACTTACAGTTTCGTAAAATGGGTAATTGTTTTACCCCACTTTGTAACCCCTAAATATGAGATTAGCCAGCTAAAAAAAGGTGTCCCTGAGAATTGTCTCCTTTACATCATATATAAAGTTCATTCCGCATCGGGATCCTCCCTCGTAAGATAGGAAAACAGAATTGTAGCCAATGCAATAAAATGAAGCGCCAACAGGGATAAACGCTACTATCGTTTCAAATCGCGATTTTCAAAGTAGTCTATGGGCTAAATTGATAAAAAATTTAATTAAAAGTTTTTAATAGAAATATTCAGTGGCAAATTAAAAATGCCTTTAGTTTTCTTTTTTTTAAACTGTTTTAAGCTGTAGTTTTTTTTTAACAAAGATTAATAAATTCGGACGAAGAAAAAAAATTGTTAACAAATTTAATACGAATCCAAATAGACCAGTGCATTTTATGGCAAAAGAGTTGAAAATGGCAACAAATACTGTAACGTCTGTTTTGGAACTATATTTTGAAACCTTATTCCTTTGAGACCCACGCTCACGATTGTGAGCTTTGAAATTTTCTCATAAAACTGAGAATATTTCCAATAGTAATAGAATGAGATGAAAAAAGTTGTATTCTCCCGGCTTTATCTAAAATTGTTGAGCATCTGATAAGGGATCAAATGCTTTCGTTTACTAGAACGAAAATCTTTGAATCCCAGTACGCGTTTCGTAGGGGATATAATACTACTTCTTTATTGCTTAATTTAACTGATACCATTTGGACTTATGAAAATGATGGAAAATTGTCTGTCCTGATTTCTCTAGATTTAACTAAAGCGTTTAATTCTATATGCTACTCTACCTTGATTACAAAGCTAAGGTATAGGTTTAACTTTTCGAAGTCGGCTTGTAAGCTTGTTATGTCCTTCTTAAGTGGTAGGTCACAGTTTGTTGATTTTCATGGAACGTATTCAAACAGTCTATTTCTCACTCTGGGATTCCTCAGGGATCTGTCCTTGGCCCCCTTCTGTTTATCTTATATATTAATGACCTCCCCGAGATTCTAGACATGAGTATGTGCAGGACATTTTTGTTTGCAGATGATATTCTCCTACTATTTGGTTCGGATCGTGATTTTGCTGATGTGTTGGAGTCTTATATAAATTTTTACCTTGAACGTATTCTTCATTGGTCGTCTACTAATTCGTTGGCTATAAATCCATCTAAGACTAAGGCTTTGATGTTTGGTTCATCTGAACGATTTTTTTCAGATGCTAATTTATTTATTGGTAACACACGAATTGAATTTGTTGATCAGCATAGGTGTTTAGGGGTTATAATCGATAACCGACTTAGTTTTGACCAGCATGTTGAATCTGTTCATAGGAAGATTTCTTTTATTCTACGTAGAATATATTCCACAAATATATACTTGCCGTTTAGGGTAAAGTGTAGAGTAGCTTATGCTCTATTAATGCCACAGATCTTATATGGACTAGAAGTAGTATCGGGTACAATTGGTAGTAACCTTAAGAAACTGGAACGTGTTGTTAATTCTGTGGTTCGATATATATATAATACTCGTAGACGGGAACATATGTCTGGTTATGTAAAGAAGTTTTTGGGGTGCTTTTTTAAGAATTTTGTTAAGTACCGAAATGTTCTCTTTCTATAGGACTCTTAGAAATGGCTTGGTTGTCCCTTTATGTCATGAGTTTACTTTTTTTCATTCTAGGAGACTAAAGAATATAGTTATACCTAGAATTTCATGCTCTCTGTTTAAGAGGTCATTCATGGTGAGGATTGCTGGAATTATTTGCCTTATGATTTACGAGTTTTCTCTCACTCCAACAATGTTTTTAGACTCAAATTATTGGAATATTTCTCGAATACAATAGTATAAACCTGTTTCCATTTAAATTTGTGGAATGTTTTCATAAGATGGAGTTTTGGATAATGTCTGTAATGTGTGAGCTGTTGCTGATTGTTACCGGAATATGATTCTTAATTCTATACTATTAGTTCTTAGTTGCTTTCTTTTTATATATTTTATGGCTGGGGAGCCAAAACAGTTAGGTTTGATTCTAGGTGAAATGATTTATGCGTATAATATTTTGTTATTGTATATATGTATATTTTAGTTTTAAGTTCTTATTCAGGATTGCTATTGCTATGTAATACGTTTTTTGGCCTGGATGGCTTTTGTATTACAATATGGATTTTTAAATAAAATAAATAAATTAACCAAATTATATTTTATAAAATATGTGTAACTAAAAGGAAAGTGTAATACTTTATAAATTATTTTACGTTAAACTTGAAAAATCAAGAACATTTTTCCCCTTTGTACCATTATTTTACCACGATCCTTGGCAAATTATTGCCAGATCAATGGGTTAGGTCTAGTGTTTCCAATTCGGTTAAACGATTAACCGATTATTCGATTAATCGCCACTATTTCGGTTAATGTTGAAACAAATAAATTAAAACTCAAATAATTTTTCGACCCGAAATTAAAATTAAATATTAAATAAATATAAATTAAAATAGGTCGATTAACCGGTTAAATTTTTTTTGTGGATTTTTTCCCAAAATTTGTTAATTTTTATAACTTTAGCTAAAAAAAGACAGGAAAAGCGTAGAAAAAAGAAACGCTGTATAAAATGTCATTCATTTTTTTTTAATGGAGTGAATGCGAACCTTAAGCATCTTCTGGGCAATATATTTTATTAGATAGACAATTTTTTATTCTTATGGATTTTTTTTAAAAACTCAAATAAAAGTTAGCCAACATTTCAAGGTTGAATTTGTTTTAAATCGTTGTCGCATAACTGTCAACCAATTTACAAATTAATTCTATATGAATCCGACATCTTCTCCCAAGAACATTTTTTATGAACGGTTCCCAAACACAACAATTTTCAAACATGTTTCAGTGAAAATTTAAGATCTACCTAGCTAGAACCAGTTTCACAAGCTGTTTAGTGAGTACAAGTTCTACTTCGGGATATAAAGAACAATAATTTGTAATACAAGTCGTTCTTCGAAACTCGCATTTTTGAAAATGGTAACACTGGTAGATTCTTAGGGCTTTTTAAAAGAACAAGTGTGTAACTCTAAGAATTTATTTACACTGAACATATCAAGTTTAAAATGAAAAAAAAGTTAGCAATGATACGAAAATAAAGCAAAATTTTTACAAAAAGTCAAAATTGGCATGACAATTCCAGAAATTGCTTCAAACACCTGTTGATTTAAAATGTTTATATACGCCCATGTCCCTACTTTAGAACGTTTTGCAATTAGAACGAATTTGTGAAATCACACTCTCAAATCCTAAAAGCTTTCGAAAACTCGAAATTATTATCGAAGTGCCAAAAACATATGGTTTTATGGAAAATAAAAATCATATGGAAAGTAAAATGCTTTTAAGAAATGCTTCTAACATTGTTGTCAATTTGTTTGAGTGTTTTCTAGAATATCAAAACAAAAAAATGTTTTTTTAAAACAGTTTTTTTTTAGAGTATAAACAATACAGCCAAAAATACAATAAAATCAGAAATAAGTAAAAAAAGTTCTAAATTTTTAATATTAAGCACCATTTTTGACCCTAAATTGTAATTTATTAGAAAAAAGGGTATTCGTTTTACTTTCGACCAGGCTTTTTTACACGAAATAAAACGAATAAAAAATAGGGGAAAACGTTCTGATTTAATCGCAAGAACACCGAAAAATTCTAAAATTTTCACTTTCGCTGTGATTTAAAAGCCGTAACAGGGGTTAAAATATTTTAAATAAAAAAAAAATGATAACATTTACAGTTAAAGTGCTAAATTCACAAAAAAAAATTTTTGCAGTTACTACATGACAGTTGTTTATGTAGTAATCAATAGTAGTAGTAGTAACTGTAACTACAGTTGTTTTTCTATGAAAGAATGCAAAACAGTTATTTTACAAAACAACTGAAGAAAACTACTGTATTTATTAACAGTTGCTTTAATCAGTTGTTGTAAACAACTACCAAAACAATAATTTTGCAGTAATCAGTTAATTTTTGTTAGTTATTTAAAAATAGAAGCTTATATCGAGTTTTGAAAAACTCTCATTTAGTTTATTATATTTGTTTTTATTGATATGTTCAGAGTTGCAAATAATAATTAGACAATTTTATTATCGCCCATGTTCCTACTTTAGAACGTTTTGCAATTAGAACGAATTTGTGAAATCACACGAAATTGAAATTTGGTGTTCTCAAATCCTAAAAGCTTTCGAAACCTCAAATTTTTTTCAAAATTATTATCGAAGTGCCAAAAACATATGGTTTTATGGAAAATAAAATAGATATGGAAAGTAAAAATGCTTTTAAGAAATGCTTCTAACATTGTTGTCAATTTGTTTAAGTGTTTTCTAGAATATCAAAACAAAAATATTTTTTTTAGAACAGTTTTTTTAGAGTATAAACAATACAAACAAAAAATACAATAAAATAAGAAATAAGTAAAAAAAAGTTATAAATTTTTAATATTAAGCACCATTTTTGACCCTAAATTGTAATTTATTAGAAAAAATGGCATTCGTTTTACTTTCGACCAGGCTTTTTTACACGAATTAAAACGAATAAAAAATAGGGAAAAAACGTTCTGATTTAATTGCAAGAACACGGAAAAATTCTAAAATTTTCACTTTCGCTCTGATTTAAAAAACCGTAACAGGGGTGTATATCTCCAATGCATTAGAACGTCATAGCTGGACTACCGTTTGGAATTTTGACTTTGCATTTAAAGTAGGATGTTTACTGTAAATGAAAAAAAGTTGTAGATTCTACTGTAGTAGATTCTACTGTAAAACTTTTTTGAGTGTTGTTATCGTTGTAAACAAGTATGAACTTAAAAAAAATTAAAATTTTCGTTGCTTTAATTTAATTTCGTTGCTAATTGCAAACATCTAGTTTTTACATTTAACATTTTTAGTTTAATGACCCAAGATTTGGGTTTCAACTATATTTAACAGAATTTCTTAACTAAGGGTCTAAATATTTTTAAAAATTCCTTTTTTGTTAAGGATTTAAGTGGCATTTAATGGCAAATGTCCTGCTGATAACGTTTTGTTTTTTAAGGATCGTGTACATTCACACTGAACCCCAAAATACATATTTTAAATCGAAAACTTGAAAATAATCGAAAATTCGTATTTTGGGGTTAAATATGAATTAGATTCCTTCAATATAAAATCCCAAGATCCTAATGCATGTTTCATTAAAACATATCAGGATGCTTTCAATCATCCTCAACAAGCACTTTTTAAAACAACGCACTCAACTTTACTTGATATATAACAAAAAAAAGGATTTCTTTGTAATTTTATGGATAAAAAAAACCAAAGAAATGCAATTTAAACGATTAATCGTCAATTTTGTCGATTAACCGACCCGATTAAACCGTTAATCCATTTAAGCGAGTTTTTGAATAATGCCTTAACCGGTTAGCCGACTAGGTCGAATAATTGGAAACACTAGATTGGTCTTTTAAAGGAGCACACACATATTCAATATTTCAGCTATTTAGCCAAGGGGTTCTGATCAACTAATTTTTGGTACTACAAACATTGGCACTTACTCATTATACTCCGACCTCGTAGTGGTTAAGAGTATAACTAATGACATCATGGTTACCTCACCTCTTTCACCATAGATTTTTCACGATTTGATCACTGTTATTTAATTTAGATCAGGGGCATCTGTCAGATTTGAATATTTATCGTAATTTTTTTTTTTAATTTTAATTTATTTCAAAAAACCAACCGAGCCCCTCGGGCCATATATAGTTGATAGACCAACATTAAGAGTCAACTTCATTATATCACTTAAAACTATTAAACCTTAAATATCATGTTTTCTAACAATAGCGGTATTCACTCTTGATAGCATTTATGCAAGGGTTGCATTAATACTATGATTTTATGCTACAAAGCGTGAGCGTCTTTTTTTTGTGTGTATTGTATGTTTACAACCCAAGCATTTCAATGTTGACAAACAGCTAATTTCTAACGAAAATGTATTTTCTAGCGATTTTTAAGTAGACTTTAGCGATTTTTTCAAATAAAAAAGGTTGACATTATTCTTCGTTCTCAGTGGATTTTTAACTCTGTTGTTATTTTGTGTGAATATCGTATTTTTCTTTTATTTAAGTTTGTTTTTTTGATAAAAAATTGTGTTAAAATCAGTTGTTTTTTTTTACACGAAAATGAAATGTTTTTTTTTGTAAATATTTCTATTCTTTTTTTTGTTTTCCGGCAAAACTAAAAGATGTTAAGTATTGTAAATTTGAAAGGTTTGAAAGACCCAGAATATGCAATAGGTTTTCGTCTTGCATATAAATAAAAGTCTTGCATATTTTTATTTCATGTATTTTGTTGTTGTGGTCTTGCATACTCTTGTATTTATACAAGATCTGCAAGCTTTGAAAGTTCTGCAAGGGTAGTTTGCTACCAAGAGCGAATACCGCTAATATAAAACAGTTTTCATATAGCAAGTTTAACTTACAAAAATTAAAGTAAAAAGTTTAAAAGAATTATTAAAGTATATGGCATACACGCACATGACAAAATGTATTGAAGTTTAAAATGTTTTAATTCAAAGTTAAATTTTATTAAACGGAAAGCAAATTTAAAATTTAAATTTTTTGATAGTTTTTGGAAATTTTTTGTCAAACATTTGACAAATGACGATTTGATGGTTTTTGGTCCCAAAATGACGATTGTATTTTTATAAAACTTTTCACAACTTTTGTGGAATATGTTTTGGAAAACTAAATAAAAATTGTGCGTTCGGAACGTTAAAATATCTAATTACTCAACAAATTACTCATAAATAGTGTCTGCAAACATTAGTTGTTCCTATTAAAGTGCTCTGTCCAAAAGACATAAATAAAGTTGAATATTTTTTTATTCTTTTATGAGTCTAAATGCCCAACTATAATTACAGAAGTTGAATAAAGGGAATATTCGGTTTTATGAAAATACATTGAAGTACCCATATTTAGCTTAAGTCAACTTTTGTAAAGTTCCATCTCTATTAATTCAGTTAATTTTGAATCTAAACTCAACGCACGCAACTTAATGAAATTAAAAAAAATTTCAAACAATAAAAAGTAATTTAAAAAATAAAAAAATATATACAAATAAAAATATACGTAACACTGATTCCAACAAACTGAGCAGAAGGAAATCCAATTGTGGGCAAAGCTTAAAAAATTATCACTCACTTTTATCAAAAAAAAGAATAGTGTTTTCATTTTCACTTTCTGGAATAGTTTAAAAGTTGTATTTATTTTTTTAAACCATTTTTTTATCACTTTGATATAAATTTATTTAAATTTTAACGAAATATATTCTTTTTCAATACGCAGAGGGACGTATAAGCGACATTTTTGTTCAGACCAAAAATAAAAAATATTAAAATTGGTTAAACTGAACCACAGATTCGAAAGAATTAATTCGGTTTGAGGTTAATTCACAAAAAATTTAATTCAGATTTGAAAATGCTTATATTTCATTCCATTAATCTATTCTCTAATAATTAATTCACTAGCTTCATTCAAAAGCTTTGTTTGATATTGAATAAATTCCTAACTTGAATGAATTCAATTAAAAAAAAAAAATACAAAGTAGTTTGACATTAACACACAAGTAAAACCGTAACACACAAGCAATAACAAAGCATAAAAGGTGATTTTTTAAGAGCTTTCGGATTTGATTTAAAAAAAAAAGCGCATAAAATTTAGAGAAATGTATGAAATCTTTATTTGGGTCGATAGAACGATCTACATATATAATTCAATGATTAAAGATGATTTCATGTAAATTTTGACCGTGGCTACGCCTCAAATGGTTCATACGCTGGGTCCAATTTTGGCATACTCTCTCCAACATATTGGCCGGTATCTCACGAATAAATTCTTCAATATTGGCTTCCAGTGCGTCAACCGTTTCGGGCTTGTCCCTATAGACATGAGCCTTAACATAGCCCCACAAAAAATAGTCTAAAGGCGTTAAATCACACGATCTAGGCGGCCAATTGACCGTGCTGTGTGGCATGTGGAGCCGTCTTGTTGAAACCACATGTCACCCAAGTCCAGTTCTTCCATTTTGGGCAAAACAAAATTGTAATAATCGCACGGTAGCGCTCGCTATTCACAGTAACGTTCTTGCCTTCGTCGTCTTTGAATAAGTACGATCCAATGATTCCACCGGCCCATAATCCACACCAAACATTGCATTTTTCAGGATGCATTGTCAGTTCTTGCCATGCTTCTGACTGCTCTCCACACCAAATATGCCAATTTTGCTGGTTCAAGTATCCATTCAACCAGAAATGAGCTTCGTCGCTGAAAACAATTTGCACAATTTGTACTTTCTTAACGAGCATGAATTTTGATAATAAAATTCAATAATCTGCAAGCATTGTTCGTTTGTAAGACGATTCATATTTAAATGATATACCAAACTGAACATGTTTAACAGTAACATGTTACACGAAAACAGCTGAGCTGCCAGTGTTGCCAAAAAGAAAGTTTCTAAAAAATCACCCTTTATAAGTAATTTGCTTTTGTTTTATGTAAATATTTCAGTTAAATTATGCCAACTTTCGTTAATCATTTGACTAAATGAATGAAAGCAAATGTTTCTTCATTCACCCTTTTACTAAATGAATTAAGAAAATGTTAAAGCATTCAAGAAAGAATTCATTCAAAATATAATTCATTAATATTATTTAAAACGTTTAATAATTAAGCTAAGAATTCATTCCTTGCGAATGTTTTTTTTTTTAATGAAATTTGAGTAAAACTTTGTTCACTTTACAAAATTGAATTAAAGAATTAAGCCTTTTCAAACTTTGAACTAAACTTCCCATTTTTCCAAAATATATCGTAAAATATATAAAGTCATCTGGCAGCCCTGATCAGGGGAAAAGTTACAGTAATTACAGCAGCAGTTACATTTAAATTACTATAATGAGAACTATTTTCAAAATTGTTTACAAACCACAAGCTATTGATACATTTTAGATATTACATAATAAAGAATTACAACTAATAATACGTTATGTTTATAACGTAAACACTTAACAACACGTTTGTCACACATAACGTATCACGTATTGAATTTATGTCTTAAATGTGATCACTTCTCTTTGTAAATTCTCTTCATATTGCCCAAAGAGATAAATAAGTCACGTTTACTAAGTGAATCTCTAAAGCAAAACGAAATAAATTAAATCATAGTTTTACCGGTATCACGTTTTGAACTCATAGTTGAGAAGATACAACATAGTGGCGTTTTCAAATTTTATATAGTTGGGAACGAAATTTAAGTAGGGAGGCTAGAAATAGGTAACAAATGTATATCAATTTACAGTCGTCACTCTTCTTTTGTTGTTGCGTGTTCCTCTATTGTATTAGAATAATGGGTGTTTAATATAAAATTATCATTGATAATTTTTAACTTTTTAAGTATCTAACATAATTAATATTCAATAAACATAATAACTAACACTACCATTTATGGAATTTGCCTTTCCACCAGGTGTTTAACTATTGTTGTACAATTTTAAATTTTCAATAAAATTCCTATTTAAACCCCTGTTTATTTTACGTATACCTCTGGCAAAACAATTGTGATGATCACTTTTTTTATTTTGTTCGACAAAACTAAAATAAACTATTTAATTGAAACATTTGTCGTAGTAATAGTAGGTACATCATAGACTTATCCACCCTCCTTGATACCCTTCGTCTCTATCACATCTTTAATCTTTTCCTCAATTACCCACTAGGCTTGTGTTGCGCTTAAAATCTTGTGACACGTTATTCTATAGAAAGTAACTTTAGTTGCGGGTGTTTTATAAATTTGAAAAAAAAAAAAAATCATTAGATTTATTCATCAGTTCTTTTTCACTAATTTTCTAGTTTTTCACAAGAGCAGTTGTGATTTTTTGTGTTGTAGCTAATAATTATTTTTTTTATATAAATTCAACTTAAATGAACTTGAAATCGAAATATCCGTTAAATAGCATTTAATTTTGTAATAGAAAAAAAAAAATAGTTCACCAAAATGATTGAAATTGTGTATATTTGTATAGTATTAATAATCATCTTTAAATTATATCAATTAATTAAACAATATTATAAAGTAAGTGTATATTATATTATTTTCTTTAATTGAGTAAAAATCTGTAAAAAAAAAAATTGTTTTTGCATCCAAAAGTTTAAGAAAAATTAGAATTATTGTGTAACTAATGTTTTTTTTTTTAATTTTTCTAGATATTAGTCCAAATTTTTAAGTGGATGAGATATTTTTTATAAACTAAAAAAGCTTAACAGAAAATTTTTACATCATAGAGATAATTATCTGCATGATATTAATTAATTTTTGCATAAAATCAATTAAATTGCTCTGGAATTTGTTCATTGAAACTTCTCATTAAATTTTCAATAGCGTCGATTTGAATAAACATGTAGTGTCCGACCGAGTACTCGGATTCGGAGTTCGGCCAAAAAGTGAAGTTCGGCCAAGTTCGGTGTTCGGCCAAATTTTGGCCGAATTTGGCCGAACTACTGAACTTTTTATAACTATTTATAAAAAGCACAAATAAATAACAACTGTGGTTATATTTACTTTTCAGAATTTACAAAAAAACTACGTAAAAAATACAAAGTTGAATATGATAGAATATCCAAAAAAAACAACGATATTTAAATATCAATGTGTGTGAAAAAATTTCAAAAAGCCGAAAGAGTTAAATAAAAAAAATTCCAGAAATAAACCTACAAGACTTATAGGCAAATAATAAAATTTAATGCGATATAATTAAATAAAAAAAAAAAAATTCGAGTGGTTAGTAATCCAAAAAAGAGAATAATAGGTTCATCGATTTGAGATAGACATAGTAGCAGAACCAAACGAAAATTTTATTGAAAAAGAAATTAAAATGTTTCTTACGGAGCCTTTCAGTCCTAGAAATATAAATATATTTGAGTATTGAAATTCAAGTCCATTTACAAATATAAAAGCTGTAGCAATAAAATATTTATCAGCCCCACCAACTAGTGTAGCTAGCGAACAGCTTTTTAGCGCTGCCGGACAGCTGTATTCTGATAGACGAAGCAATTCACATGGTGTGAATGCGGAAAAAATGCTTTTCTGTCATTACAATATCAAACTTTTTAATTTTAAATATTAAATATTAACTATCAAAGTTTAAGTTTAAGTTTTTTTTTTTCTATATCGACTTAAAAATCGATCAACTATTTTTCTTTGACTGTAAAATATAGTACAAATATTTTATTCTTTTTTTGTACATAAAATAGTACAACTATTTTCCAAATATGATTTTTTAAAAAAATAAACCTATAAATTTGTATTTTGTTTATGTTTAATAACTTTTTGGTTTAAATTTATTAATCTAAAAAAACAATTTATATTTTTTTTTTTATTAAAACAAAAAGTTCGGCTTCGGCCTCGGCCGAACATTGATATTATGGCCGAAGTTCGGCTTCGGCTTCCGCCGAAAAAAATGAGTTCGGTCGGACACTATAAACATGTGTATTTATACCGCAAAATGCTAAATAAACAAAATCTGCGCACCATGATTTTTAAAATATTTTTAACCGAAAACCCAAAAATGTCAAAATTTTGGATTATTCCTTACACAAAAATTAAGGGGGGGGGGACATTACATTCGCGGCAGAGAACACAGACCTTTTTTAAAAATTCATAACTCAGTCAAAAACAAACATTTTTCCAAAATTTTCAAAAAAATATATTTTTCACTCCAACGTGGTTTTATAGAGCTCCAAACTGGCGGCAAAGAAAAAAACGGGGCCTCGTGGTTGCAGCGCTGGGAGTCGCAAAAATTGTCCGATCTGGAAAAAAATTACTTTTTTTAAATCTTAACAAAATTGGTTATCGTATGACACGAGCTTTTTTTTAAATTTTTTTTTCAATTTTTGGTGATGTTCCAAATTTAAAAGTGTGTTTTTTCGAAAAAAATATTGACTTTAAAAATTCATAAAAAATCGAAAAAAAAATTTAAAAAAAAGCTCGGGTCATACGATAGCGAATCAAGTTTAAAAAAAAAACAAAAAAAATTTCGTCAAAAAATGAACCCGCTAGTGCCGCAACCAGTACGAAAACCATCTTTTCGAGATAAACGCGTTCAAAGTTTGTGAACAGTTTTGTAGTTTGTACGTAGGTAGCGCGAACATTAAAAATGCGCTCTCACTAATCCGGCTGTAACTTTTGAACCCGTAGGAATTTTTCCATGAAATTTTTTTTCTTAGAATCTTAAGAATATTTACTAAAATACAAAATTATGAAAAAAAGTCGATTTCAAAAAACGGACAATGTCATGTCCCCCCTTAAGTGACACAGATACAACAAAATAATTTATTTTAAAGCTTTCATTTCCCTTATAATACTTACGTATTTTATTTAAACTTTGTGAAATTACGAGTGCGGCCCCAAAATTAGCCGATGGCGGCAGTAGTTTAAAAAAAATTACTTTGGTAAAAAAAAGTGGCAACCTTATAAAACATATATTTTAAGTTTCAAGGCGCCACATTGTTTAGTATTTTTTTTAGAGCCATCAAAAATAAACGATCTCAGTGAATTTGTAAGAATGGAAAAAATTTGTCACCGTTATATGTTATTCAATACTTTCATTTGATAGGCCTCAGCCCAACCAATATTAAAGCTGAACTAGATTCTACTCTAGGGGAGTCTGCTCCTTCGTTTACGACTATAAAATAAACAATGCCGTACTAGCTGCCAAAACGAAGTTAAGATGTTTCAATAGAGTGTTAGACGATGTTCCACCGTAATAAAGCCGAGCTTCTGTGTGAATTCGTAACCACAGATGAGACACGTTTCTCTATGACAAACACATAGAGAAACATTTTGCCATTTGCCAACTGAAATTCGGTTCCTACGACTCAGATTCGGTTACTACAACTGAAATCGATTGGTATATTGTTTTTCTCAACTTAACTTTTAGTGTTGTTTTTCACAAATTTTAGTTGCAACAATCAAAATAATTAGAAGTCAAGTTTGAATATTGGTTGACAACACTAGAGATTTGTGGCAGCACCGAGTCTGCCTGTTGCACGAAATGAGCAAACTGACAGCACTCGAGTAAAAGAGGGTAGAAGAAAACAAAGATTAATTCCTCGGGTTCTTTTTGCTGCTACAGCTTTAGCCTTTTAATATTGTTAAAAATAAATAAAATATAAAAATCGTTTTAAATAAAAGTTGAATTAATAAAAATAATAAAATAGTTGCTTAATATGAAATATAAATAGAATCATTACCCAGCGGCTATAGATTCATGTGAATTACGCGTGATCACTCGTGAGTGTGAGTGAAACCTAAATTAACTCACGTGATTGTGAGTGAGTGGGTGTAGAAAAAATTGTTTCTGAGTGAATGTGCGTGAGTCGAATTTTCGCGTGAGTGAGAGTGCGTGATTGAGGGTGCGTGAGTAGAATTTTTCAAAAAAAAACATTGTTTTTACCAATATATTTTTCATTTTTTTTGCCGATTTAATAGTTTTGGGTTTTTAAAATACAGAATAAATTTCGCGGCGAGTCATTGCATCGTTTAAGTGATGAATGGTGTATTTGGCGAAAAAGAAAGTGTTGTATCATCAAGACAATGCACTCAAAAGGCTTAAATTTAAAATTGCTTTATCACGCAAGATATTCGCCAGATTTAGGATTATTTCTATTTCCAAACTTAAAAAAATGGCTTCAATTGAAGGGCTTATTGCAAAAACTTGATATGCCACATTTTAATTTAGAATGGTTTTCGCTTTCTAAAGGTTTAAAAAATAAAAAAATCATGACATTTCCAGGACGTTCATAATCTAGGTACATATAATAATTGTTTAAGCAAGATTTATTTAAATAATTAATTAATGAACATCTAGAAAACAGCGAGAAACTATAAAATAGTAAATGTGGCTTATCTAGTTTTTAATAAGCCCTTCAATTAAAAGAATTAAAAAAAGTATTAAAAATTATTTAATGAAACAATTTTTTCAAAAAAAAAATTTTTAAATTAGGAGAATTTAATAAAAAATCCTGTCATTTTATTAATTTTTGGAAAGATTTTACCACACTTATACATTGAGAAAATTATCTTCATTTCAGTAATGAATTTCTTCATAGTTTTAATGAAAATTGTCATCGGAACACGTCCATTGAAACTTTTCATTAACAATCTTGACAGTGTTATCCTGTTACCCGATTGATAACAGTGGCGAACCGTTGATTTGAACGAACTTGTCACCGTTGGAAAGGTGCTTTTAAAATAGCTTAAATTAAATTAATTTTGAGAAATATGTATAATGAAACACATTTTAAAAGCTGCAATACAGTTCGGTCGTAGTCTTATACATCATATTGAAATGTGTGATATATAATGAAATATTAAAAAATGGTTCTGATTGTTTGTAATATTGGTAACAACAATATTGGCACAGAATTTTGCGGGTGGTACTGGCAAAACACAAGCTTTGCAAACAAATTAGTGTTTTCCCAGTACAAGTCGTTAGTTGTATCTTTGGTAATTTTTAACACGGTGGATTTTACAGAAATAGCAGTGGTTTGCCAGTTTTTTTTTTTTGTACGTCTTGAAATTTCTACCTGGGAGGTTTCATTAAAGTTAATTTTGATGAAATGTTTGTAGATTTAATAAAACTCTTCATAAAACTAATGAATCATTGCGACAATTAAACGTTTATAGAATTTATGAAACAGTTTCATGAAATTTTTTAATATTAAGAAGTTCCTTAAATTAATAAAACTCTCATGAATATCTTGAAAAATTCATTGGAACTAAACCAATGAATTGCTTTATATGGTTTTTTAAACAATTTCATATAAGTTCAAAATTAATACAAGGCTACATTGAAATAAAAAAGCACTTTATGAAATATGTTGAACACTTGAGTATTAAATCCTAAAACTAAAGTTTGAAATGTATGAAAATTAATGAAATTATGTAATTTTATGAAAAAAAAAAATAATTTTAAAAGTATTACACTTTTCCTATAGTTATACATATTTTATGAAATATAATTTATAGTGTCCGACCGAACAGTTCGGCCAGAAAATGCATTTGGTCTGTATTCGGTATTTTAAAGCATTATGGACAAATTTGGCGGATGGAAAAATGTTTATTGGACTGATTAGATGCTATTTTGAGTGTCAAATTTGAAGAAAAGTCTGTAGTTAAGCAATGAATTCACTGTTCGGCCTCAGAAAGTTCGGCCAAAATAGAATTACCAAAATTTGTCATCATTGCCTCTAGATATCAAAAAACCGTTTTTTGGCCGAACTATTCGGTCGGACACTAATAATTTAGTTAATAATATAATAGGACTTTTTTTATAGTAGTAAATCTTTTACTATTGGAAATATTCGCAGTTTTAGGAAAAACATCAAATTTTTAAACAAATTTTTTTTTGTTCCCTTATTACATTTCTAACAAAAATTTTGTCATCGAAGTGCAAAAACGTGTAATTTTGTGTGGTTTAAAATCAAACTACTATTTTTATCTGAAAAATCTAAATATTAAACCAAAAAAAATCGATTGCCCAGCAAAAAATAATGTACCTACATATTTTTTTTTTTATAGTGACTGGTTTAGTGGTGGTGTGCACCACTGTCATGTGACAAAATTGAAGAATTCTTCATAAGGGACCTCATTGAAAGTTGTTTTAACTACTAAAGCGATCGCAACGAGTGATAGCTCGTTGGAAAGGTATTGAATCAGGCTTTAATTGAAAAATAAAATTTTCCTAATTTTTCTTGTTAAATAATTAAAAATAATTCAATTATAAAAAAATATAAAAACAATGAGAACAAGGTGGTCTCTTAAATGCTCTTCTCCTGTCCAAACAAGGAGTCGGGGCCCATTTTTTTATTGCTGATTCTTAAAGCAAAAACTATGAGGAATCCAAAAAAAATAAAATTAGCCGGAAAATTTAGAAGCTTCTGTGGAAAATCGGAAAATTTAATTTTCATGGGAAAAAAGGTAAATTTCTGAGAAAAATTAGGAAAATTTTATTTTTCAATTAAAGCCTGATTCAATACCTTTCCAACGAGCTATCACTCGTTGCGATCGCTTTAGTATTTTGTTAGTATTTTGTCACATGACAGTGGTGCACACCACCACTAAACCAGTCACTATAAAAAAAAAAAAAATATGTAGGTACATTATTTTTTGCTGGGCAATCGATTGAGACTATTTATTTTAAAATCGGAGAGGGGTCGTCCAAAAGGTGATCGCTTTCATATGGAATTGCTCTATATATTTTTAAATTTTGCTATTCATTAATACATTTACTTTCATAAATAACTTCAAAAGTGGCTAAAAGCAATAATATCCGTACAAATTTTAATAATGGTAAATTTACTACTTTTCAGCCAATTGGGATAACCAAAATTAATATTATATGCATTAAGTTACGTTATCAGTTTTTTATTATTCATAATCAACTACTTCATTTTTTTATAATTTTTATCAGTTTACAGACTATCTAAGCTAGTAGCAAAAAACGCACCTGTCTACAAGTCATAAAATGTTATAATTTTGCAAAATCAGTAGGGGAGAGGGCACCAAGATGGACATTGTGTATAAAATGTTTGCATCATGCTTTCTGTCATTGTTGTGGTTTATATAGAATCAGTTTTCTGTGCATACTTGAATATAAAATATCTGCTACATTCAAATAAAAGTCCGTAAAGTTAGCAAAAAAGTTAGTTGAGTCATCAAAATTTTTTCTTTTTAAAAATTGTTAATATCTGCAAAAAATTAGTAAATTCAGCAAGTAGTTTTGCTGACACTTAGTTCAATACAAATGAAAATCGAATTGTTAAAATCAACAAAAAAAAATTGTTGGCGCTTAGTAGATTGAAAAAAAACTAAAAAAATTAGTATAAAATGTTTACTTTCGTTTATTTATTTTGCTCAAATTTAAATCTAAATTTTGTTGTTGATTGTTTTTAATATATATAAAAATGACAGGACTTCCACATTGCTAACAAATTGCAATTAAATAAAAAATCTGGAAATAAACAAAATATTTTATTAATTAAAAAACAAAACATAATAGCGGTATTCACTCTTGATAGCATTTATGCAAGGGTTGCATTAATACTATGATTTTATGCTACAAAGCGTGAGCGTCTTTTTTTTGTGTGTATTGTATGTTTACAACCCAAGCATTTCAATGTTGACAAAACAGCTAATTTCTAACGAAAATGTATTTTCTAGCGATTTTTAAGTAGACTTTAGCGATTTTTTCAAATAAAAAAGGTTGGCATTATTCTTCGTTTTCAGTGGATTTTTAACTCTGTTGTTATTTTGTGTGAATATCAACTTTAATTAAGAAGAGCCATTTTTATATTAATATCGTATTTTTCTTTTATTTTAGTTTGTTTTTTTGATAAAAATTTGTGTTAAAATTGTTGTTTTTATTTTATACAAAAATTAAATGTTTTTTGTAAATATTTCTGTTATTTTTCGTTTTCCGGAATAACTAAAAGATGTCAAGTATTGTAAGTTTGAAAGGTTTGCAAGACCCAGAATATGCAGTAGGTTTTCGTCTTGCATATAAATAAAAGTCTTTCATATTTTTATTTCATGTATTTTGTTGTTGTGGTCTTGCATACTCTTGTATTTATACAAGATCTGCAAGCTTTGAAAGGTCTGCAAGGGTAGTTTGCTACCAAGAGCGAATACCGCTAATAATTCCAATTACTAACTTACTTGAATGCATGCATGACGTAATTCTACATTTTTCAAATGAAGATAATTCTAAAAATGTTAAGTTTTCTTCGATCTTCTTTTATTTTATTCTTTAAAGTTTAAACGAGCTTAAGATCATTTATTTATTAATTATTTATTTCCAATGTGGAGCCATATTGGCCTCCGAACGAAATATTGAAAATAAATAATTAAAAAATAAAAATTCTTTAGCTCGCTTAATCTAAAAAAGGATAATTCTAAAATACAAAAAATAAATATAATTATCATAAAAACTACTTATACTTAAAAAGTAAAAGGGAATATGCAAATATTTAATATGCTTTTTTTTACTACCTATTGTACACCACGGAGTATTTTATATTTTCTTTCTGCCTGAATCTTTTGTATGCATAATTCTTCCATTCCATTATTGTTTATTGTAACGAAATCATTCATTTAGTGATTTTTTAAATTAGTCTATTTAATTTATTTTTTATGTTTTATTTATATTTTTTTATATTTACAATTTTTATGTTCAAACATTTTTTTGGCGTGGCTTTGTTTGATGTGTAGAAAAAAAATTATGAATGAAATCAACCGCAGTTGATTTTTTTTGTAAGTCTTAGGGCCATTATTACAACTTGCCAATAGCTAAAGTTCGGATGTTATCTGACAGACTATTAGTTTTTCGTTATTATAAGTATACTTTAAGCTAAAAGTGACCGATAAGCTAAAGGGAAGACATTGTTGCCTTTAAAACGTAACTTTTATGTGCTTAAAGTTACCACATTTTCTGCTCTATAAAGAAGAAGAAGAAAATACCGAATTTCACAACCGAATTTCACAAATTATTGTTTGTTTGTAAACAAATAAATAAAAGTACGTTGCCACTACGTATTTTCATAAACCAATTCATAAACCAATAATCGGTTTTTACTTTGGTGCTGCCACATTATCAAAAATATTAATTTTATTTTATTGGGAAGTTGTAATAACGAAAAACATTATAGCTCACTTTATTCCTCACTTTAGCTAAAGTTACTTTTTACTAATATTTACTTTAAAGGCAAGTTGTAATAATGGCCCTTATAATGGTTGTATTTATTTGTATCTTTTCTTTTTTCTCTACCTCGTCTACACAAGCTGCGACATCTACATCTCGTCTTTTTATTTGTTTTCCGTGCTCTGATTGTGTGTGTTTATCAGCAAAATTTGTTGTAGCAACTTAAATTAGTTAAACATTAGTTCAAAATTAGTAAAATTTTTGCTTAAAACGTTAGTTAAATATTTTCAATAGACGTTAAACAAAATGTTGAACAAACTTTTTTTGTGAGTGTAGTTTTTTACTGCAAAAACGAAATTATTTTTTTGTTCGAAAAGTTCTTGAACATAATTTTGTTGAGTCATTTAAGTTATCTAAGTTTTGCGATTTCGCACAGATATATAGCTGTATACAGTAGACGAAATAACTATAAGGTTAACCATGAAGTTGTGAATTTTTTTCAAAACATTTGCAACATTTGAAAGTTTTTGCTACCACTTAAAAAGAACAATAATAATAGTTGGTACCTGTAATAACTGCACGTTTTATTCTGATCGTTTACTTCATACGACTGACTTTTATTCATTCTTTCTTGTTACTGTCTACATTGTATACTAATACTATTACACAGGTATGCATAAACTGTTACATTTTGTGCGTGAATATGACAGTACCAAACCCATTTGGATCCATTTGCTACAGTTTTTGCTGAATTTTAATTTTTAAAAATTATTCGTTGCAAGTTTGATATAATTTTTATGAAAAATAAAAATTATGTTTTTTCTACCTTTAATTGTGCAATGAAAATGAAAATTATTCATTTATTATTCTTTATTAGGATATTGTCCTAACAAAAAATCTCTAGAATTTTTTTTTTCAAATTTATTAATTGATCACTTTCAGGAATTTGTTGATAAATCTATATCGGGAATTTTCTAGGTTCCCATCATCAGAACACGTTTTGAAAGAAGTGACAATCCCATGCAAAACATCAAACATTCATATAACCTAGTTTTCCCACAAAATGAGAACTAATATATGAGATCGAAGTTAAAGATTAACACCATTGATCAAAAATAAATTGAAAACTTGTTCGTTATGTGCAAGCTCTACCTTTGGTAGATTTACAATACGCGTTTTTTGTTTATATTCTCCAAGGATACGTATAATAGTATTGAGATGCATTTTTCACCATCCTGTATTAAAATCTTCTAAATTGTATGGGTTTTTCTTTTTTAATTACCAATTTACAAGCTCCCATAGATTTTTTATGCGGTGGAGATCTGGGGATTGTTGCGAGTTTGGCGACTTGTGGGCTGGAATATATTACCAGGGGCCATTTTTCATGGGAGGGTAACATGAGTTGTTTCAGTATTACACAGTATTTAATGACATTCACATTTACTTAAAGTTTAGTTATGGAACCAACACCATCACGGGTGATAACATCTATCAAAAAATATAAATGAGACTCGTTTATTCTAATATGTGTGTTAGTTATTTCTTATCCCACATCATTATTTACATAGTGTCCACACTAGATATTAACTTTAATATTTTTCTGTCAGCAAACTTCAAATTCAATCGCATAGAGAATTAAATTACGTGTGGACCACACATTACTGTTAATGTTAGTATTACATCTGAAATCTAAATAGAGTTCTTATCATAAATCTCTACACAACAATATTATGATATGAGCTGTCAAAATACACACACACATACATAAAAGATTGTAAAATAAATATATAAAAGTTAAATGCCTAAAACTAAAAAAATACAAGAAGAAAAAGTGTATTAAAAATTGTGTAACTGTTATAAATCAATTTAAAGTTATTTTTTAATCGCATAGTTGCAAATTTAATGAATAAAGGGACGTCTTTACTCAACGGCGGACAGAAAATTATGAGAAGACATGATATAAATATGAATGCGTGTTCTCCACCCTAAACATTAATATGAACATAGATAATTTAATTCGTTATTCTGGTGGCGTTCTCGCACATATTATATTAAGGTTAATATCTAATGTGGACACTATGTTGGACCCCGCCATGTTTGACTGTTGGCACTTGAATTTTAGGTGAATATCCTAAGAATAAAAACCAAGATACCGTTAGTTTTTTTCAAGCCGTACTCGAAGATCATATGACACAGCTTTGCATTTTTTATGCACGCAACTTTTATATAACACTTAAAGACAGGAGTGCCCAAGAGTTCCTTATGGAAGAGCAAACACCAATACATTTAAAGAAAAACTAATTTTTATTCAATATTTTTTGTTGTAAAAACCAATACATACAAAGAAAAAAGAAAAAAATATTACAATGTTTACCAGCAAAGCATACGAAAGTGTTGTTGCTTTGCGCTTGCGTGTATACAGTGAAGAACGACAAAAAAACTAATAAGACAAAGTTGTTTATGTATTTCATATTGATAGTGCTGAGCGCTCTATATGTGTATTAAAACACACAGCCTATAGCTAAGTGTTTTTACAAAAACAAATGAGTACCAAGCGCATAGGCCTTGGGCACCCCTGCTTTAAGATATCTGAACCCGTTTCGGCTCTATAGCATTTTTTCATAACCATGTCCATCTTGGGGCCCCTTCCCCTAATGATTTCACAAGAAGAACTTTTGTACTACATTTTATAATTTAAATTAACTTTTATTGATTTGTATTAAGTTGGAAAAAGTAGATATTTGTTTATTGTTTATTTATGAAAAAAGTTTTAATGCAGTCTTTTTATTTATTTTTTGCTTGCTTTATTTAATATTTTTAAAACTTGCGTTAATTTAATTTACATATTTTATTGTTATTTTGCAGAACGCCATGGCGCCTTTAAAAAATCGTCGTTATATTTGCTCCAAGGAAATAACTAAAAATATGACTTTATATACAAATGGTCAATTTAAAAGTGAAGTGGATAGTAATACGTTGGAGTAAGTATTTGAACTATAATTTAAAAATTCAATACTAAGCATTCAAAATGTTTGCATAATATACATAAATATTGTGTTACAGCAAATAAAAATGGAACTCAACCATACTAGGTCAATTTTTGCCATTTATTAAGCTCCATCTATACTTGGTCAAAATCCATTGAATTTTTTTTTATTGTCCCAGTACATTTAAAAAATGTTGTTCGCTTTTGCATGTATTATGAATTTATTCAAATATTTTATGAAGTCAAAATAATGGTTAAAACGAAATATCGGGTTTTGAAAGATATTAAAAAAAGTAGTATATTTAAAAAAAAACCTTACAATTTTCTCACCAAATGTCATTCTTAAAATGTCTGTTGTAAGTTTTTCCATCAATGTATATTACTCACCAATCAACTTCAAATCATCAATCAACATAAGTTTATCATCAACCAACATCGATTCTACAATCAACATTGAGTGTTCATTTCGGGAAAGAGTTTAGATTAAGTTTGTGCATTAATAGTACGTACTGAACTGGTGTTTATATAAAAAGCATTTAAATAATTCAACCGTAATGTTTAGCGTCAGTTTTTATACTGTGATATTTTTTTAACTATTTTTATATGAGAAAATTTAAAAAATTTCAACAAAATATATTTTTAAAGTTTTTTTTTTTGTATGACATGAATAATGTGTCGATAGTTTATGCATGCTAAATCCATCCGCGTTAATTACACAATGCAACAGTAAAACAAATGCACGGACTCGACAGTATACCCAGTAAAAAACGCTGCTTACCAGCAAGCAGGTTTGTAAGGGAGTAAGGCAAATAGAATCCCTTACAAACCTGCTTACATATGCCATGATTTTTATATGGCGAATTCCCACTTGGAAGCATTACTTTTGGGCAAAATAAGCGCGGGTTTTAGCGCTTACAAAAAGCTCTGATTTCATGGCTTTCAGTAAAATCATATTTCATGTCTACATTATTACGATTAAAAGTAATAAAAGTAATAATATGAATAATATATAATTTATTTTACATAAAATTCTACAGACATTAATTTTAGACATAATATAATAATTTTTTTTTCCGCACCACGTCGTAGCTCTTCAGGAATAGTGAAACGACTAATTATTTTTTTAACATGCTCGAAAACACCAAACACAATCGGAAATCACTCAGGAAAACTGGTTAAGATCGTTTATAATCTACGACATGAAACTTTCTGCATTACAACCTGCATCCTCGTAAGGGATTAACTTAAGCTGCTTACAACCTGCGTCATTGTAAGGGAAAACAGTAAGCTCAACAAAATGTTTTGTTTATTTTTATACGAACAACATAATAGTAAGCACTTACTTCAGCGCATTTGTTTTATCCTGCTTCTAAAAACACGAAAATTTTTTACTGGGTAGGTTCGATTGTACTACCAAAGGTTAGTAAAACACTGTACTCGGTTTGGCCAGTTTGACTACCAATTTTTTTTTATGGACCTCAAAAGATTTTGAAAATCAGTGCACCACTCAAAAAAAGGCGTACTCAGTGTTTGGCCAACAGCTAATTCAGACTTGATAATATTGCTTAACTATATTTGGCAATAATGTAGTAAAGAGTCTACTGAACAAATTTTATAAACATTTGATGTGCATAAAATCATTTTTTCTGCACTTTTTTGAAAAAATATAGGAGAAAATAATTTTTTTTTTGCCTTTTTCAGCATAACTTAACTTGACCTTCATAATTTTTCACTAACAATATATGACAAAATTGTAGCCATTGTAAATCTGAACAACTTTTGTGAACATATCAATACAATCTGAATGTGTCTAGGCATCCGAAATAGCTTACAAAGACCACTTTGTACCTTATAAATAGTCGTTTTTGACTAGACTACACTTTTATTGAATTTTTCTTTACTTTCTTCAATAACAAAAAAAGTAAACAAAAATGCAATAATAATAATAATAGTAGGCCAAAAACTGAGGACACCTTTTTTTGTGGTGGTGCATTGATTTTCAAAATCTTTTGAGGTCCATAAAAAAAATTGGTAGTCAAACTGGCCAAACCGAGTGCAGGGTTTTCTAACCTTTGGTAGTACAATCGAACCTATACTGTCGAGTCCGTGCATTTTTCCAAAAGTCTTTATTTGTTGCACTGTGTTATTTATCTTTAACGTCGTAAAAATTATGTCGGTTTTAAATTTAAATCCAATTAAAAATATTAAAATTACAGCTTTTGTTTGGATTTATGTAATTAAATCATTAATGGCACGTCATAGATCTGCTGGACGTTCTTCAATCAAACTTGGCAGATATGTAGAACCATGCTTCATTAAGAAATTTTTGGAATTTTTTTCCCTAAAGCACCCACTGGTGGATATAAGAGGGCGGATCAATAAGTCCTTGACTTTTTGAATGAAACACAGTTTTTTTTTTTGCAAAAAAAAAAAATATTTTTCAACATAATCTCCTTTTAGCTCAATACACTAAGTCCAACGTTTCTAGAATTTTTGTATCCCTTCCAAAAAATAGGATTTTTCGAGGTTCTTAAAATAGGCATTTCTTGGCCATATGGGGTCGTTTTTTTTTAAATCCTCGTTAAATCGGTCCAATAAGTTGGCATAATATTCGCCGTTTATTGTTTTCCCCTTTTGAAGGTAATCGATGTGGATTATCCCGCGTGCATCCCAAAAAATTGTTGCCATTACCTTATTGGCCACGATTACGTTTATGGTCAATTGAGAGCAAACGCGGCACCCATCTTGCCGACAGCTTTCTTAAACCCAACTGATAATTTAAAATCGAAACCACACTGCCATATGAAATGCCTATGGCATCAACAATCTCACTCACTTTTACTTTGCGATCGGCCAACACCATATCGTGGATTTTTTCGACATTTTCGGGTGTATTGACCTCAATTGGCCGTCCAGAACGTTCAGCGTCATTTGTACTTGTGCGACCACAACGAAAGTCAGTAAAGCACTTTTTTACCATTGAAATCGATGGTGCTGTCAAAATTTGACAGCAGTCTATTAACAGGTGGTACTATAACTACGAGGGAAGTTCGAAAAGTTACGGACTTATTGATCTGCTGAACATTTTTCAACCAAACTTGGCAGATATGCTTCATTAAGAAATTTTTGTAATTTTGTTTTCCTTAAAGCGCCCTCTGGTGGAAATATTAGCAACCAAAATTTGACATCATATTTTAAAAATTTAAGTTTTGTATAATTCTGTGAACAAGTCTTTATCCGAAAATATATGAAAAATTATTTTTTTTTTTTTAAGTTTCAAATTTGTTGAAAAAAGATCCTGGTTTTTGACCATTTTTTAAAATTGTCATATGACAACCTTGACGATATAATTCTTATAATTTTAGTAGTATTTTAATAGTATATTAATAAAAACCATCTATTATTTATGTTTTGAGTGAAAACGGAATAAATTTTGGAATATTTTTGACTTAAAAAATTCATCGGTCAGATTTTTAAAAATTATACACAATCGAGCAACTAATTTCTAGCTGAGAAATAAATTATCATATTTTTCCATCAACATAACAATCAAAAATATAAAAGATTGGCCTTTTTATATTTTTAATTAATTTTTGAAAAAAAAAAATCCATCAAGGTCAAAAATTGATTTTTCCAAATAATTATGTGGCAACTCTGGACAAAAGTTTTCCACATTTTTAATTAACGATTCTACTCTAGATGTTAAATTATTTTCGGATTATTTTTAACTTTTTCGACCCGTTAAAAGGTACTGGGTCGAAAAAGTAACACTGTGTCAAAAATTAGTTAAAGTAACATTAATTTAACATGGTTGGCAAACACTAACCTTAAAATACCGATAACGAGTCAATACCGTTTCAAGGAACTATTTTTAACCTTAAAACAACACTTACGATATAAATTAAAATACCGATAACCCTAAAATACCTCAAGGAAATAACTTAAAATACCGTTAACCTTAAAATACCCTATATTTTTTTGTGAGGGGCTTGGTAGAGAAGAATAGGCATATTTCTTAAAATCATAACTTTTCAATTGAATCAGACTGCAGTTGCATAAGCCATAACAAACAAGCAACAAAACAATAAAAGCAATGAACATAAAAGGATTATGTTAGAAAGTGTTTTGCAACCGTCAGATAATGACAATCGTAATTAATTTTTATATTAATTACTGTAGAATATTACTTTAGTTAGTCCTCTTTACAGGAAGGATTACATATGTTGTAAAACTACTGTTTAACAGTATTTCAGTATTTTAAAAATCTTTTTTAATAAAACAAATATTTTTTTCTTTTAATTACAATAAACATTTGTATTTCCTACATCCTTTTTAGAATGCAAAGTCAAAATTCCAAACGGTATTCCAGTTATAACGTTTTTAGGCATTAGAGTTACAATGATATTTTCTAATTATTATTTGCAAACTATGAACATATCAATAATACCAAATATAAACTAAAAAATGAGAATTTTTAAAAACTCGATATAATCTTCTATTTTTAAATAACTAACAAAAATTAACTGTTTACTGCAAAATAGCTACTCAAAACAACTGTTATTGAAGTACAGTAGTTTTGGTTAGTTTTTTTTTTGAAATTACTGTTTAAATTAGTCGTTTTTCATTTTCTCATAGTAAAATGACTACAAATAGCAGTTAAAACAACTACAATACTACTGTTTACTACCCGAATAACCTACATGTAGTTACTGTAAGAATATTCTGAGTGTATAAATATCCAAACTTTAAAATCAGCTCTCCAAATTTTTCGCAATTTTAGATTCAAACCTCCAACTGGAAATCCTTTAGTTTTAATGATGGCTTGGCTTATGGCCAATAAAAAAACCTTAGAGAAATATGCCGGAATCTATACAGAACTAGGATTTGATGTTATGGTTGTTCATATTACACCATGGCAATTGCTATGGCCCGCCAAGGGTACCCAAGTGGTGGCCGCTGAAGCTTTAAAATTTTTGGATAACAATAAATTATATGGACCCATTATAATACATGGCTTCTCAGTGGGTGCATATCAATTCGGTGAAATATTGGTACATATGACCAAAGATATCGAACGTTATCAACACATACTCAATCGTGTCGTGTGTCAAGTGTGGGATAGTGCTGCTGATATAACTGAAATACCAGTTGGTTTACCCAAAACAGTATTCCCTAAAAATCCACGTATGCAATCTGCACTACGTAATTATACCATGTAAGTATAAGGAGAATGATTTTGTATTTAATAAGAGGATCCAAGTAAAAAAAAAAAAAAAAATTGTATATTTTTCTTCCTAGTTACCACATGAAAACATTCCACGATCAAGAAACCTGCTCTATTCTTTGTATCGGAAAATGATCCTATTGGTCCACCATCCTCTAATCAAGCTGTACGCGAAAGTTGGGAAAAAGGAGACATTAAATGTACCTTTAAAAGTTGGAAACATTCTCAACATATTGCACATTTAGTTAAACACCGTGAGGAATATTTAGATACATTATTCAAACATTTGGAATATTGTGGTGTTTTAGAAGCTGTGGGTGTTAAACAAAGATCTAAATTGTAATGACAATTAGTAGTTTTAAGTATAACAAAGCTTTAAATGTCTATAATTTAAAGTTGTAAGGGTGGAATCGAAAGAAATTTATCATTTTTAAATGCGGATTATGCTAAAGTTATAATCGCTAGCGATGGAATTTAAATTTTCGTAGATACTCTGACGTGTAATATTGATTACAGTGAAAACCTTTTAGACCTTAAAATAGTATCCATTTTTTTGGCAGCAAAAAACACAAAAATGGATAAAGTTGGATTTGGACAATTTTTTTTTTGGTTGAAATAGTATATTTTTAACAGATTTATGAATAAAAAAAAGGTGTTCTAAATTATATTTGGGGTACATGGTAGTTTTATAAAAAAAATGAGAACTAAATGCAGAAGTAAATTGCTGTGACGTAAATTGGCCGGTTGTTAGGGAACTTTTTTATTCAATATTGTAGCGTTTAAAGCCAGTGTTAGCCAAAATCTTTAAGAAGAGTTTCCAGACATACAAAAAGGTATATGTTAAGATTAAGATCAATGTAAGGTTAAAAAACTAAGTGTCTTAAATCCATGTAGTCGGTCAAAGGTTCAGGAAGTGTGAATTAAAAATGTGCTATTATAATTAGTCATAATTTTGAAGTGTCCTTTAAATACACAATAACACCGACGCATAATTGTAAATTAAACTAATTCCTGAAGTTATTTTTTACATTTCTTCACTCAGAAAAGTTTTACAGTATAATCTACTAATAATGACAGTTGAAACAATTGTAATTTCAGTTAAATAGGTGACAAAGGCAATTATCGGTAAAATTACTAAAAATTTAGTTATTTTTAACTGTTTGAAAAACAACTAACAAATGTAGTTAACACAACTGACAATTTTCTACTACAAACATTTTTAAACAACTGTAAAATTCAGTAAAAACTATTGTTTTTCAACAGTTATTTTTTTTTTTTTTTTGCATTTCAGAAATATTTTTTAATAAAGAAAAACTTTATTTCTCTTTAAGTTACAATACAATTTTGTGTTTCCTACATCCTACTTAAAATGCAAAGTCAAAATTAAAAACGGTACTCCAGTTATGACGTTTTAATGCATTTAAGATATAATAAAATAATAATTAGAAAATTTTATTATATTGTTGAACATATCAATAGAAACAAATATAAACTAAATGAGAATTTTTCAAATATAATTTTCTATTTTTAAATAACCAACAAAAATTAACTGATTACTGCAAAATTACTGTTTTGGTAGTAGTTTACAAAAATACTAAAACAACTGATTCAAACAAAGGGTAAAAAATGCAGAAGTTTTCTTCAGGTGTTTTTAAAATAACTGTCAAAATAGTTGTTTTGTATTCTTTCATAGAAAAACAACTACTACTGTTTACTACACAAACAACTGCCATGTAGTAACTGTAAAACTTTTTTGAGTGCTACTTTGTAACTATTGTGTAGAAAATATTCTCACATGCAAACAATATTATTAATAACAGACGAAAATAACAAATATGCAGGTGCTTGTGCAAATTTAAATGTAACGGACACTAATAGAAAACATATGATTTTCTATTGTTGATTTACTTGAATAAACGTCACTACATTGCTAGGTCTGTCAAAAAAACAGAGTAGTATTTGGAAGATGACAAAGCCAATTGTGACAATTTTTTGTTGTTGTTTTTGTTTTTTCTTTGATATTTTAAATTTTGAATCTCGCTCCTAGACGAGGACAAGAAATTCTCATTGAGTTTGTGATTTAACATAACAAATATCTCTAGAAATTCTAATAACAAAGTCCCCTGAAGATTTCCTTGGGCAGGAATGAAATCCGGATAGGGACACGCCTACATCAGATTGCTTTTCACAATTTGTTAAATAAGTTTTGGGACTTTAGCACATTTAATTACTATAGACGAAATCTATGTTTAGCTGCGAAATTTTATATGTGGTATATTCCGTGCGTTAAATGAGACAAAAAAAAAGTTTTCGATGAAAAAATTTCATTAAAAAAAGTTTAGAAAATAGTTAATTATATTTTATTAAAAAGTGCTTGCATTAACTTATAATCTAGCAAAAATTCGTCTCTTTTCTGTTCGTAAATAGAATTGTAATATGAGGTCATGTACGATAGTGAAAAAAATCACCATGCTGACCTGAAACACCAATAATGCAAAATTTGTATAGCAAATTTCTAAATTTTATTCATAAAACGTCTGAATTTTTTAAAAATGGCCATTATTTTTAAAACTAACCTGATCCGAAAAAATTTAACTTATAAATGTCCAATTCGTAACATTGAGTTTTACAGCGAAACATTTTTTTTTTGCTAAAAAATTGTGATATCCGTCTTGTTTCTATTGTGTTAATATTAAGATTTCAAAATTTTAAATTTTTTTCGTTTCCACCCTTTATTTGTTTAAACTGTGCATTTTTTTTTTTTGGTTTAGTATATTGTGATTATTGCGTTTTTCTTATCTACACTCATAATATTTTTTCCATGAAGACTACTGTATATACACATTAAATTAATTGAAAATCAGCTAAAAAAAAGGACTACTTACTTTTCGTTTAAAGTATTTTTTTTTAGTTTATTTTCAACTGTTAAAAAAATTAATTGACAAAATCAGAAAACCAATAGATTTTTTATCGTTTATTTCAATATAACATAAAAAAAAATTCAAAAGAAAATTTTATCTGAATATTTTAACTAATACCGAAAGTCCGTTTTTTTGTTTGTTTTGTTTATTGAATAACAGACAGAAAAGTTAAAAAAATATATTTCTTTGGCAATTTAACTACATATTCAATTGCAACAACTTTACGGGTTAACTTTTTAAAGAACTGTTAAACTTTTATGGAAAAGTTCCTGCGAGTGTATATTTTTAAATTTTGTTTTCGGGGTATTTTTGGATTTTTGTTTGTTTTTATTAAAAAAAAAAAAAATAATTTAAAATATTTGAAAAAATTATGTTTTTATCAATCCGCTTTCCCATTGTTTGTATTATGAAAATCTTATAGAATAAATTAAATGTTATCTTTATAAAAAAATATTGTTTTATTACTTTTACTGATAGTTATCAATTCAATTTCAGCCGAATATCGTTATCCTTAAAATATCACTAATATAGTTACCTTTAAAATATACTAACGAAGTAATATGTTCTTATGCTAGAAACTCATATGCAAGATGCTCATCTATGTACGCTTGATTTACATCTAAGATACATTGCTCGAACCATTTTTGAATATGGAAGAAATAGATTACCCCATAAGCTGACGCTAAGTTTAATGCAGAGGAATCTGTCATGGGTTGCGCACTTAAAATCACTATGTGAACAATCAAATATGAATTGGGAATTCGAAAGCTGCTCAAAATATCAATGGACCGAAAAATGTAATCAGCTACTGACAAAATTAAGAATATCAAACAAGTTAATATACATTCAAAGAGCATTCGAAACTGATAGATTTTATAAACAACTGGACTTCGCAAAAGTTCAAAACTATATGGTAGAAAAATACAATCAAAACCAGATTATGTGGATCTTTAAATCACGATGTGATTTAATAGCATTAAATGGAACAAGATTTTCAACTAGATCAAAGCTATGCTCTTTATGCAACCTCAAAGAAATAGAGAACATACAACATTTTATCGGACGATGTCCAATATTAAAATCATTCAGATACCAATACATTGGATATATATGGTTATCAGATGATTTAATAATAGCAATCCTTAATAGGGAATATTCGGATTGGGATTGTTTGGTAAAATATATTATCAATGCTCTTAAATATCGAAAAAGTTTAATTGAAGAATTTAATTATTAAACAAATGCGAAAAACAAACTTTAATTACATAATTATAAATCAAATATATATACATTTTTTTAATGAAATATGAAAAAAGTATTAATGGAAAACTAAAAATCACTCATCCGAATGACGACTAATGTCAAAGTCGTAAGTTCTTTTTTTTTACTTAATAATAATGTACTAAGATTAAACATATTCTTTGTAAACTTTAACGAAGTAATTTAAAAATTTTAATATTGCCACTTGTGAAGGCAACATAATTGATTGTTTCTTTAAAAAAAATGATTGCCAATAAATTGGGTAAAATAGCTCCATAAATTCGCAATTTTTGTCCAACAACTTGGGGAAGGTTTAACAAGATTTCGTATATTGAGGAATAGTTTTTAGGATGCAGATCAAATATGTTTGTTAGTTTATTTTTTTTTAAACGTAGAATTTTATTTTTCCGATGTAGTTTATATTATTTTTAATTTAGGTTTAACCCAGCCTGGTTGTCCAGTTAAACTAAAGTATAAATTTGTTAACAAAAAACAAGTGTTGGATACTAATTTGTTTAGGTGATGCCACATTGTAACGTATTTATAAAGAAAATATAAAACGCCACCAAATTTTTAGGTCATTTCCAACCGGAAATTATTTTTTTTTGTCAAAATCAATGTGGGCATCATCGTGTAATGTGACTATAACTGAAAAACAGTTAAATTTTGTTTTGAGATTAACTTAACATGCCAATAACCTAAGTTTAATTGACATCCCAAAAACTAGACCCTAATGTCTATATAAACTTAAGCAACTTATCAAAGCACTGAAGGGATTCACAATGGACCGTATTGGTCTCCGAGTGGAGATGTGCCCTTGGGCCATAACCCTTCCTAACCTTACCTAACCTAGCATAATAATAGGAACAGTTGTGTAAATAGATAAAAATTATGTGTAATATTGAGTAAGTATGAAATGACTTGCTGTGTGAAATGTATTGGGTATACAAGTTAATAAGAAGAGGCCTGGTCAGCCGAAAATGTTTGAAGATGAGGAATTGGAAGCATTACTCCACGGAGATTGTTGTCAAACGCAAGAAGAACTTGCATTATCATTGGGAGTCATACAACAAGCCATTTCCCTACGTTTATAAGCATTGGGATTCATTCAAAAGCAAGGAAATTGGGTCCCATATTAATTGAAGCCGGGAGACGTTGAAATGTGATTTTGCATGTCGGAAATGCTGCTTGAACGCTACAAAAAGAAGTAATTTTTGCATCGTATTGTTACTGGTGATGAAAAATGGATACATTACGATAACCCCAAGGGCAAAAAGTCATATGTAAAGCCCGGCCAACCAGCCAAATCAACGCCGAATATCCATGGCGCCAAGGTAATGTACTGTATTTGGTGGGATCAGAAGGGTGTTTTGTATTATGATCTGTTGAAATCGGGACAGGCGATCACAGGAGACCTGTACCGAACACAATTGATATGTTTGAAGAGAGCAATCAACGAATAACGACTAGAATATTCGACCAGACACGTGGCCATAATCTTCCATCATGACAACGCTCGGCCACATGTTGCAAGACCGGTCAAAAACTATTTCGAAAACAGTGGATGTGAAGTTTTGGCTCACCCGCCTTATAGCCCAGAAATTGGCTTGATTTATTCTTTACCTCAAAACCAAGCAGTTCTTTTGTCGCGGAATCCACATGCTACCAGAAAGATGGGAAAAAGTAGTGGCTAACGATGGACAATACTTTGAATAATGTATCAATTAATTTTATTATTATAATAAATGCAGTTTTCAACAAAAAAAAATCGACATTATTAACTTGTATACCCAATAGTTTAAGAAAATTGTGCAAATGCAAATAAAAAATTAACACAATGGGATACATAATTTATACAAAACTTGATAAAATGCACAAAATTTTAATGAAAAATTTTTTTTACTGAATCGTGTGTGTATGAACATATCAAGAATAACAAATATAAACTAAATGTGAACTCGACAAATCTTCTATTTTTAAATAACTAACAAAAATTAACTGTTTACTGCAAAATTACTATTAATTTATTTATTCATTTCAATAACCTAGCCTGAAGGCCATAATCGGTTACAAATTTCTACTAAATTATACAAAGTAAACAATAATACTAAAAATAAACAAAAAAATATATAAATAAAAAGGAGGATAATAGTTTATTTATTTATTAAATACTAAAACAACTACTCAAAACAACTGTTACAGGAGTACAGTATTTTTGGTTAGTTTTTTTTTATTTGAAATGACTGTCTAAAATAGTCGTTTTCCGTTTTCTCATATAATAATTACTACAATAACAGTTAACACAACTACTACTGTTTACTACCCGAATGACCTACATGTAGTTACTGTATTAATATATTTTTTTTTTTTTTTAATTTAACTATAAATTATAAATTTTTTTTCGCAACAACAAATTTTCGAAATTATTAATTGCATTTGATTTAACAAATCCTCTTCTAATTGAAAAATTTAGGAACTCAGAACAGGGTTGAAACAGTTAAATTACCGGCATTTTTACTGACTTTATTTGAACCTGAACATTTTAAATTATATACTTAAAAAGTGTTAAAAGTTTAATATTATGAAAATGAAAATTATTCAAGTTCGAGGCCATATTCTATATTTCTTTATTAGAATATTTCCCTTACAAATAATCTATAGAGTTTTTGTTTTCAAATTTATTAATTGACCACTTTCAGGAATGTGTTGATTGATCTATTTCGGGAATTTTCTAGGTTGCCATCATCAGAACACGTTTTGAAAGAAGTAACAATCCCATGCAAAACATCAAGCATTCATATAAACTAGTTTTCTCAATAAATGAGAACTAATATATGAGCTTGAAGTTAAAGATTATCACCATTGATCAAAAACTAAATTGAAAACTTGTTTGTTGTGTGCAAGGTCTACCTTTGGTAGATATTCAATACAGGTATTTTGTTTTTTTTCAATTTTATTTGTACACTTGTTTTGTTTAAAAACAAAATGTACAGAGGGAGTAGTAAACAAGACCGTACTTTGTCTTTTATACAAGTTTGATATAATTTTTATTAAAAATAAAGAAATATTGAGTATGGCCTCGAACTTGAATAATTTCCATTTACATAGCACAATTAAAGGTCGAAAAAAACAACATTTTTATTTTTAATAGAAATTATATCAAACTTGTATAAAAGACAAAGTACGGTCTTGTTTAATAAAGAAATATAGAGTAAGACAAAGTACGGTCTTGTTTAATAAAGAAATATAGAGTAAGACAAAGTAGGTGCAGGTGAGGCTGGGCGAGCTCTCGGCATGGGCGAAAGATAGGGGACTGGGGGTAAACCCCAATAAGACTGAACTGGTGCTTTTTACCAGGAAATATAAAATAGAGGAGTTTAGGAGGCCAGTGTTAGATGGCGTCGAGTTGCCTCTATCGGACTGTGCGAAGTATTTGGGGTGCTTCCTAGACAGCAAATTGTCTTGGAAGAGAAATACTCAGGAAAGGATGAAGAGAGGCCTCAATGCCTACTACACATGCAGAAACTCCATCGGTAAGAATTGGGGACTAAGACCGGTTATGGTAAACTGGATTTACACGTCAGTAGTTAGACCTATTCTCACTTATGGATGTACTGTCTGGTGGGATGCATTGAGAGTGGATAGCTGTAGGAAGTTGCTCAACAAGGCCCAAAGGAGTGCCTCTCTTGGTATCACAGGTGCGAGGAGAAGTACTCCACAGGCAGCGTTGGATATCATACTGCATCTATCCCCAATTGAACATTATGTTAGGAGTGTGGCTGCTAGGAACTTATTTAGGCTCTACGAGTCTGCGCTGGTAAGACCTAGGAGAGATGACCACACGAAAATATTGTACGAAGTAGGACTGCTTGATCATGGTAGTAGTCTCGAGGGAATATCGGATCATATGATATTGACCTTAGACTTCGGTGGAACACCTCCGGTGGACTTCCCGATTAGGGAGGTCTGGCGTGGATCCAATGTGCTGTTTGAGGGGTGGGCAGTATTCACGGACGGATCCAAAATGGACACGGGCACGGGTGCCGGTGTTTATATTGCTGGCACTGACGTGAAAAGATCATACAGACTCCCAGATGAGTGCAGTGTCTTCCAAGCGGAGATCCTGGCGATCTGGAGGGCGACGGAAGTGATACTGGGACACATCGTTGGGGGATCTAGGGTGACAATCTATGTCGACAGTCAGGCGGCACTCAAAGCACTGACAAACTACACGGTGCGCTCGCGCCTGGTCGCACGGTGTAGGTGTGCTCTGAGGGAGCTCATGGAGGCATTCACGGTGAGGCTGTGTTGGGTACCCGGACACTGCAAGGTGGATGGCAATGAGTTGGCGGACGAACTTGCGAGGGAGGGTTCAAATCTGGACTTGGCGGTAAGAGACGGGGGGGTTAAGCCCCCTTTATGTTACTACTTTGAGGTTATACGGAAGGGATTCCGCGAAACCGTTAACCAATCATGGAGGAACAGAATGGACTGCAGGGTGTCTAGGGCGTTATGGCCCGCTTTGGACGCAGGGGCAACCAAGGTTCTTCTGGGACTGGACAGGGAAGGTCTCAGGACCCTTACGGGGTTCCTGACCGGTCATTGTGCTGTCAGGGCTTTCACAAGCAGATGGGACAGGGACATACCGGATTTTTGCAGGCTGTGCGAGGATGTTGAGGAACTGGAGACGGTTGAGCATATAATGTGCCACTGTCCTAGGTTACAGGGTCTCAGACAGAAATGGCTAGGAGATAGATTTCACGACGAACTCGGGTGTGTCGCTGGATACAATCCAGTTGATTTGCTGAGATTTGTCAGGGAGATAGAACGGCTGTTTCTAGTAAGGGGACGTTAGGATCCGGTTTCTGGGGAGTAAATATATACTTTCTACCTTTCTTTATTTTTATCTTTCAAGCTATGTTTTCTGTCTATTTCTACTCTTTCTCACCGTTTTTTCTCTGAAGGGATTCACAAGGGACCGTATTGGTCTCCGAGTGGAGTTGTGCCCTTGGGTACATAACCCTTCCTAACCTAAGACAAAGTACGGTCTTGTTTAATAAAGAAATATAGAGTAAGACAAAGTACGGTCTTGTTTAATAAAGAAATATAGAGTATGGCCTCGAACTTGAATAATTTTCATTTTCATTGCACAATTAAAGGTCGAAAAAAACAAAATTTTTATTTTTAATAGAAATTATATGAAACTAGTTTAATATTATTTTAAATTATCAACAAATATTTCAAACTTTATTATTCTTTCTTCAAATTTTCCCTTATTTTAGATTCAAAGAACCAACTGGAAATCCTTTAGTTTTAATGATGGCATGGCTTATGGCCAAACAAAAACATTTGAAGAAATATGCCGAAATCTATACAGAATTGGGATTTGATGTCATGGTCGTCCACATTACACCATGGCAATTG
Source organism: Delia radicum (assembly GCA_021234595.1). Lineage (NCBI taxonomy): Eukaryota > Metazoa > Arthropoda > Insecta > Diptera > Anthomyiidae > Delia > Delia radicum. Next base: position 40,464,952 of record CM037855.1, on the reverse strand, counting down.
CTGTGGCCTACCAAGGGTACCCAAGTGGTGGCCGCTGAAACTTTAAAATTTTTGGATAACAATAAATCATATGAACCCATTTTATTGCATGGCTTCTCAGTGGGTGCCTATCAATTTGGTGAGATAATGTTGCAAATGTCCCGAGATATGGAACGTTATCAACACATACTCAATCGTGTCGTGTGTCAAGTGTGGGATAGTGCTGCTGATATAACTGAAATACCAATTGGTTTACCCAAATCTATATTCCCTAGAAATCTTCGTATGCAATCTGCACTACGTAATTATACCCTGTAAGCATAAGCAAAATGATCTGATCTTAAAGAATAGGCTGCTAATAATTAACTTTTTTTTTTTTTGTATTTTGTTTCTTCCAGATACCACATGAAAACATTCCACAATCAGGCTACCGTACATTATATGCGTTCTAGCCAAATGTTTCATTCTACCCTATGTAAAAAACCTGCTCTATTCTTTGTATCTGACAATGACCCCATTGGTCCACCCTCCTCTAATCAAGCTGTGCGCGAAAATTGGGAGAGAGCCGATATTAAATGTACCTTTAAACATTGGAAGCATTCTCAACATGCTGCTCATTTGATTAAACATCGTGAAGAATATTTAGATACATTATTCAAGCATATGGAAGATTGTGGTGTTTTAGAAGCTTTGGGTGTTAAACAAAGAGCTAAATTGTAAAAAACAATGTGTAGTTTGGAATCAAACCCGAAAATTTTAATGTCCATAGTTGAAAAGTTGCATATTTTAATTGTTTAAACTCTGAAATTGGTTTAGAATAGTATATTGTGATTATTGTCTTTTTATTTTCGTTTAATATTTTCAAATTTTTCCCATATTATTTTGTGGTATTTTTTCAGATTTTCTTTTTTAAATTTGTTAGTTTTTTTTTTTTTATTAAGAGAAAAAGAAAATTTAGTTAAATGTTTAAAAAAAAATAGGTTTTAACGATGCACTTTCTCATTGTATGTATTAAGAAAATGTTTATCAATAAATTCAACTTTATCTTTATAAAATATATTACAAAAAAAAAAAATCTTGTTTCCCTACTTATACTCTGCTATAGGATTCCCCTGCCACAGCTTTCTAATATATAGATACACTCAGAAAATTTTGTAGATAGAATCAACTGGAAATGACAGTTAAATTAACAGCATTTGCAATTTCTAACTTAATTATATTTCATAAAATATGTATAAATATAGAGGAAGTGCAATACTTTAACGTTAAACTTGAAAAATCAAGAACTTTTTGCATTCAGCTTGTGTCTCGAAAGGATTAAGTATGCACTCAGAAAATTAACAAGGTGGAAATGACTAAAAATGGTAGTTAAAATGATTACAAATGTAGTCAAAAAGGCAATGACTGTCAATGACTGTCATAAGAATTACTAACCATGTACACACAAAAAAATCGTTGCCAAAATAAGCTAAAAATAAGCAAATTAAAAAAAAAAAAACTATAGATTATTTGTTAGGACAATATCCTAATGAAGAAATATAGAGTATGGCCTCGAACTTGAATAATTTTCATTTTCATTGCACAATTAAAGGTCGAAAAAAACATAATTTTTATTTTTAATAAAAATTATAACAAACTTGTAAAAAAGGCAGAGTACCGCCAAGTTTACTTCCCCTGTTTTGCTTACAAACTAAACAAAATATAAAAAGGAGAGAGAAACAAAAAAACGTGTATTGAATATCCACCAGAGGTGGATCTTGCACATCCAACAAGTTTTCAATTTATTTTTGATCAATGGTTATAATCTTTAACTTCAAACTCATATGTATATTAGTTCTCATGTAGTGAGTAAACTAGTTCATATGTATGTTTGATGTTTGGCATGGGATTGTTACCGCTTTCAAAACGTGTTCTGATGATGGGAACCTAGAAAATTCCCGAAATAGATCTATCAACACATTCCTGAAAGGGTAAAATAATAAATTTGAAAACAAAAAACTCTATAGATTATTTGTTAGGACAATATCCTAATGAAGAAATATAGAGTATGGCCTCGAACTTGAATAATTTTCATTTTCAAAAAAAAAAAGCTCTACACTTACAAATATTTTGTCGTTAAAAACAAAGGAATATCGTCGATTGATTATTGGAGAGCCGCACCGACCAAAAACTTTTTTGCGAGAAAAACGATTAAGAAAATTTACAACAAAATTATTAAATTTCTACAAGATAGGTTTTATTTTTTGTTTGCTATATCTATAGCTGCATTTATTAAAAACAATATGGTTAATTTTTACGCCTTTTTGCTCTGAGTATCCAGAGTTATTAACAATTTAAAAAAAAAAGATTTTTTTTATTATATGGCCTATAAGCCGTTTTTATCACAATTTTATTGTTTTTCTTTCAAGTAGGTCAAAAGTTTTTTTTTTTCCTTTTAACCATTATAAAACTAGGATGTCATAGTGCAAACCAATGCTTAAACTTTTTATTGTTTTTTGTTTTATATGCGTTGCTTATTTCAAATGTGTCAAACGAAGATTAACGAATAATGTTTTTATTTTTCTATAGAAAGTTTGACTCATTGGCCAAAAAGTGGTCAATACACCATACCAATGTTAAGAAATTTGTAAAAATAGGGATACGCAGCACACATGGGGCTGGATATCTCCTAATTGATACGAGGTATATAAAAACGGATTAAAGATTTAGAAAGAGGACACATTAATCATATATAATCAATTCGTAACTCAATTTTGCCAGAAATGGTCTATAGGTCTCACCAATATTCATACGAAAAACTACTAAACACATAGTTAAAAACCAGTCGATTCACTTTTCTTTTAAATCGAATTTATTTTCATTTTTCACTATTAAAAAAATTAACTAAAAATCCGTAAAAATAAAAGATTTATATATTGTTAGTTGTTTTTTTTTTTAATTGTTTTGACAGTTGTTTTTACTACTATTGCAGCTATTTTTTTTTTTCTTGATAGTTAATAGTAACTACAATTTTGAGTAATTTTTATGACAATTGCAGTCATCGCCATTTTAATTACATGTGTAGTTGTTTTAAATGTAATTTTTAATCGTTTCTATCTACATAATTCCCAGAGTTTGTAGCCTACCCTTTAGGGGAGGCCGGATTTTTTTATGGAAACCTCCTCTTTAGGCGGACTATTGGTAACTGGTGTTTAAGGGTTAAATTTTAATTAGAAAAATAGCATTTTTAGCCGATTTTTGCATAATTAACCCACCTCGGGATGGCCATATCTCAAACAGTTGGAGAAGCTTATCCAAGATTAGGGTACCAATCTCTCTCTTGGAACATTCTCTAGGTGTTAAATGCATCAAAAAGATATTTGTAGCTAGCGTTTAAGGAGTTAATTATTAAGTTGATATATAGCATTTTCAAAAAAGGACCCTTCCGCGGGATGGACATATCTTGGAAAGTAGGAGGAGCCTATCCAAGATTGTGGTACCAATGGCTTTTTTGGAAGATTCTATAGCAGATTCATGCATCAAACATTTTTGAGCTGGCGTTTAAGGGGTTAATTTTTAATTCTAAAAATAGCATTTTTAGCCGATTTTTGTATAATTAACCCACCTTGAGATGGCCATACCTCAAACAGTAGGAGGAGCTTATCCATCTAAAGTCAGTTTCAACCGATGTCGTACATTTTTGAATTTAGTTATATACAGGATTGTCACAGAAAAGAATTTCGATTTTTTGTTCTGGTTTTCAACAACAACCACGCAGAAATCGATACAAAACCGAAAATGTTTTGTACGATTTATTTTCTGTGGCACTCCAGATAATTTTTGTTTTATAAAATTTTATTTGTGAACATGCCTTAAGTGCCATCTAAAGTCAGTTTAAACTGGTGTCCAACATTTTGAAATTACTCATATTACAGAAAAGAATTTCGAGTTTTTTGTTCTGTTTTTCAACAACATCCACACAGAAATCGATACAAAATCGAAAATGTTTTGTACGATTTATTTTCTATGGCACTCCAGATAATTTTTATTTAATAAAATGTTAAACTCAAATAAAAAATCAAAGCTTAAGTAAAAATTATCATTTAATTGCTTTTAAATTTTTGTTTTAAAACATAAAAACACTTGAACGTCTGTTTCAATATAAATAAACAAATGAATTTTTTTTTATTAATATTTTGTACCTAATTATTTAAAAAAATCAAATACAAAATATGTATAAGAAAATATATAAAAAAAATTAAAACAAATATAAATAAATAAAAAAAATTAGTCGCTGCGGACAGGATTCGAACCTGTGCGGGTAGAACCCAATGGATTTCAAGTCCATCTCCTTAACCACTCGGACACCGCAGCTATATCAATATGGCTGACAAATTAGTATATAAGCTACCGAGCTAACAAGTCCTACCATATTATTTAAAAAATTATAAGTTCGAACGATATGGCATATCTATGGTATTTTGTTTTACACCTCACACATTTTACTCACCTCAAATGCTAAAAACAGGGCTGGCATATACGACACCACTTTATAATTAACTATGGCATTTGAAAACGGAAATTTTAACGACATGAATTTCCCATTTTCGCGGCTTATTGACAATTATCTCAATTGACATTAGTGTTCTTTTATATTACACCCGAAATTTAGTACAATATGGTACCTGCCTAAGCCTATATGACACCGAAATCTAATTTTTAATAATTTAACAATTCGTGTCATAAGTATTGGGAAATAAAGGTACCCATACACTTTGCAATATTAATGTCATTTTGCCGCACACAGTGCAGTTAGATGTACAAAACTTTTGCCCAAAATATGGCACCACTCTTTTGTTCTGTTGCAAAGCTATATAAAAATTGCATAATGTGGCCAACGCACTTTAAAATATTGTCACTTTTTTTGGTGGCGCAATAAGAATCAAAACCTTTTTGTTTTTTTCCAATATATTGTACAACTTTTCAATATGACATACACACTATTGCGTATAATATATTTTATATGTATATATTCTATATTGTAGAATATTACGTAGTTTATGGGAACCTTAATAGATAATGGTGGATAGCATGTGAATTGCCCGCATTGTGGTAACTTTAACGGTTTCTATTTTACAACAATCTGGCATCTCTTTTATTGGTGTTGAGAAACTCATCCGTCATCTGTTTTCATTTTTTTCCATTTCTCTTTTGATCTCATTATTTGTTTTTGTGCCGCTTTTGTTTTACTTGGCAAATTCCATGTTTTTCATTTACTAAAAATTGTGTATAGTTTTATTTTTAATTAGTGATATTTTGTTTTAAAAAACTACAACTATTGAAAAATGGCCGTTTTACCACCAGATCCAGTTTTTACTTTAAGATGCCCTGAAATGGGAGCCGTAAACTCACTATGCTTTCATCAAAATGAACGGCTCTTGGCTGGCACCATAAAGGGGACCGTATTCCTATGGGATCTACAAACAAATCGATCATCATTGCATTTTCGATTGGCAAAGAGCCAATAACAACACTACATCACACCGACGATATGTTGATATCCCAAGAAAAAGGTGGCTCCGTGACTTTATGGTCGATGAATAATTCGGGCTACAAGAGGCACTTTGCGGTAAAAGCCAACTATGTGGGTTATTGTCGTACGGCTTTGCATACGAATGCAAATGCCACGGATGATCATTTATTATTTTATCCCTGTGAAGAGAATTCCATTGAGTATTACATATTAATGATGTAGAGAATCCATCACAAATTCTAGTACCTGAAGATGCTCAATTACCCAAATTGGGTACATTGACTTGTTTCAAACCATTCGAATATGCATCCCAACTATTTGTATTGGCCGGTTATGAAAGTGGTCACTTCCTAACATGGGATCTTAGTTCTGGCATGGTTGTTGATATGCTACAACTGGAACCAGATCCAATGGCCTTGGATTATGATACTCTCAGTAATAGAGGCATTATAGGAGGACCATGTAAGCTTAAATTTGTTAGCAAATAAATTTCCAATATTACGTGTTCATTTTCCTCCTTTAGCTGATAAACTGGCTGCCATTTCGTATCAAAGACACTCAATGCAACTACAACGTTCCACTGACATATCATTGAAAAATCCTGGTATTAATTGCATACGCATTAGATCTGATCAAAAAGTATTCACCTCTGGTGGTTGGGATGGTAGAGTTCGTGTTTTTTCTTGGAAAAGTTTAAGGCCATTAGCTGTTCTAACCGAACATAAAACGGGTGCCATTATGGATATTGCATATTCTAGCGGACCGGTAGCCATGTGGAAAGCTCCAATTATGGCTGTAGCTGGCATGGATAGCCAGATTTCGCTATGGAATTTGTATAATTAATCCGCAAATGTAATAGTTGTAATTTTTTTTTCTTTCTATTTCTTTGTTCATTTTTTTTTTCTCTTAATTTTTTAATTCTAAAATGACTGACACAGCTTAATTAAAACATGTTGTTGACATTTTTTTGAAAAAGAAAATGCGTAGTAAAATAAAAATGTGTTTAATTTGTAGATATTGTAAGAGGGGGATTCATGCAAAGAGTGTATATATAGTAGAGTGTCGCAAAAAAGTGTAAGATGCACCTTGTGAATATAAAGATTACGATTCCTTAAAGATTTCGACTCTAGCGATAACATAACTTGAGCTAACCCGTTTTTAAGAAACCTCCAACAAAACTATTTTTTATTAATTAATAATTAGTGTTACTTTAGTCAAAAACTTTGTGAAACTTAATAAAAGATTAAAATATTCTATTCTGAATTAAAAATATTGTAAAAATCAGCCTTTCGTCTCGAGATAATCGGTCTTATTATGGTTGCCAAATTCGAGGGAAGTCGAATTTGCTGAAAATACATTAAAAACTAACTCTTGAAAAATTTTACAAATGAATTTGCTGAAAATACATTAAAAACTAACTCTTGAACAATTTTACAAATGAATTCATCATAAACGGAGCAACGACATTCATGAACTTAAAAATTAAAAAAATATGAGCTTAATTAATAAAAATCCAAATTATGAATATCGATTTATTTCTGGAAAGCGTTTGTTTAAAAATTAAATCGAATATAAATGTCTTACAAATGGCAACTACATCATTTCAACTTGTTATTAAAAAAATCACAAATTTAATTTCAAATTCAAAAAATTTTATTTGACATTCAAAAAAAAAGCAGTTGAAATCCAAAAAAAAAAAAAAAAAATAACATGTCATTTAAATAAACAAATTGTTTTAATTTAAAATTAAAAAATACAATTTGTAATTAAAAAAAAAATTGCAAATGTAATTCAAAAAATACCATTTAAAATTAAAAATATACAAAATTTAATTTTAAAAAATAACAAATGCAATTCAATAACAAAACAAAAAAATCCGTAACAAAAAACACAATTTAAATTCAAAAAATACCAAATGAAATTCGAAAAATATAAAATGCAATTCAAAAAATAATAATGTAATTCAAAAATAACAAATGTTCTTTAAAAAATACCAAATGTAATTCAAAAATATTAGTTAAAATTCTATTGATATTTTCTGAATTATATTTGGTATTTTTTAAATAACATTTGTTATTTTTTTTTAATTACATTTATTATTATTTTTAACAACATTTGGTATTTTGTGAATTACATTTGTTATTTTTTTAAATCAAATTTGGTATATTTCAATTTCAAATCGCATTTATTAAATTACATTTGGAATGGTTTTAAATTTCAAATAAGATTTTTTGGTTTGCATTTGCTATTTTTTGAAAAACAAATGCGATTTTTTTAATAATATGGTTTTTATAATGTGATTTTTTGAATATAATATAATATAGTATAGTATAATATAATATAATAATAACATATAGTACTTTTTAAACAACAAATGTAATTTTATAATTACAATTGGTGTTTTTGAATTACATTTGGTATTTTTGAAAATCAATTGCAAATTTTGAAATTACAAGTGGCATTTTTTGAAATTGATGTGTGTGTGTGTGTGTTTTTTTTTTTGAATAACCAGTGGAAATGGTGTAGATGATATTTGGGGTGTGGCAAATGTTTAATTAAATCTTAATTTTTACAACATATACCGTTAAATTAAAAATATGCAAATAAAAAAAATTACAAAATATGCATTTATAGCAAAATATGCAAACATATGCATTTATAACGAAATATTCAAAATCAAATCGATGTCATTTTGTTGCAAATTTTCCGATTCGAAAGAGGATTTGAACAAAATCGATTTTGGGGTAACTGACTACAAACATGCATTGGCATGAAAGTCGTTGACCAGTGAATAAAACTATTATTTCGAGAGAATTTTGTTGAGAATTTTTAATTCGAAATTTTTAAATGTAAAAATAAATCAAATATAGGAATAGTGAAAATACACAAAAATAAGTTTGCAAAAAGTGTTCAAATATTTGATTTAGAAAAAAAGCATATTTTTCTAATGAAAATTAAAAGCATTTAGGTATGTTATGAAAATTTAAACATACATTTTTTAAATTGATGATAAAAACTAGCTACTCTTTAAAAGACAGGCTAAATAATAAATTAAAATCTAAATACCTATGATTTGGAATATTCCCTTTAATAACAATTAATTTTGTTGGTACATGAAAATTATATTTTTTATACAAGCAAAACAACAAAGGAGAAAAATCAAAATCTTTCGATTTTCTACCTGCTTTTTGTTGCTTATTAATATTCATATTTAATATGTACTACAAATTTATGTTAACAAATGGATTAACAATTATTAATCCTTATGCTTGTACTCTTTATACCTGATTTTATTGTAAAATCGTATGTTCATTATAAGTAAATTGCTAAAGTTCAAACATTATCGTTTTGTGCATCGTAAGCAAAAGTGTGATTCAACAAAATGGTTTACGTGTTATAACGTTTAAAAAAAGTACAGTCCACTAAGTGTTTCAATATATAAAATCAAATTAATTTAAAATTAATAATTGTTAGTCCTTTTGTTAATTTATTTTTTCTCTTGGATTATAAAAAAATTTATAAGTCCAATTATTACAAAACAACCTAAACATTTCGCAATATTTTAATGGGTTTTTAAAGATTATGTTATAATAATTTTGTCCAAGAATAAGTAATAAATGTTATGGCTGGTATGCTGATAACATAAAACAAAAATTGGAATCGGAATATATTTATTAATGGTAAAATATTTGGTTTTATAATTTTGCTTAATTTTAAATAAAGAGTGTAGTTGTTAATTAAACAATGCGTTTGTTGTAATTCCTTGACAACCATATATATTTTCAACTGTATCATCGGTTATTAGCTACTAATTTTAAATTTTGTTTAAATTAAATTTTCGAAATAAAATTAGTTAACTTTAACTAAATCGATCAACTGAAAGTAACTGAGAACATCGGTGTACATTTTTCTTGAAATACAAATTTGCACAAATTTAGTATAAGCCGGAAACCCTGCAATCGCACTAAATATTGCAACTCTGCAACGAAAGTGTTACCAAGTTTATGTAATTTTTGTGTGTGTATTTATTCACTATTGCCAATTCGGTGCTTTTCTAACTATATATGGTGTTTTTTTCTTTTTTATTTATCACTTACCTACACACAAAAAATAGTTGCCAAGTAATAAGGAGCATTTTAACTAATAAAATTAATTTGCATATATTATGCGAAAACTACTAACATTTTACCAAGTTCCTACTTGTTTCTACTTATTTTTTGAATAATTTATGCAAAAAAAATGTATTAGCTGAAATGCTCCTGATTACTTGACAACGATATTTTGTGGCCACCGAAACTTTGTAAAAATTACTTGAAACTTATGTAGTTGTATAATTACTAAGCGCTACGATAATATTCCACCAGTTTTATTCTGCATGTAGTTTAATTCTATTTTATATTCAGCGCTTTTTAACTGTTCTGCTTTCACTTTTTGCTTCTTAAATATTGTTGTCATCACTGATTTTTTTCTTATCTTGTTTTTACTTTTCTGCAAACGAAAAAGAAGCGTTTTCATGTAAATTACGCGATTTTTATTATTAAATTATTGGCCGTAAATTGTTTAATTTATAAGTTAATTTATGAAAAACATGTAATTTAATGTTTATTGTTTACTTAGCAATATAAATAAAGTGTTAGTTTAATGAATTTATAATAGAAAAAGGCAAGTGAAAATTCTCGTCTAAAAGGCCTGAAGAAAAAAGAAGAACTTTGAAAGAAAAAAGCTTGAAAAAAGAAGAAAAAACGAAATAAAGAAGAAATTAAATGCGTGGATAAAAAAGTAAGAATAAAAAAACAGACATTTAGTAATGCTTTGTAATGTTTATGGAGGCTAATAAATATACATAAAAAAGACATTGGCATTGCAAAAAAATATATATATATATATAAAAGATAAAGAAAAACTATACATACAACAAATATAATTAAAATAAAGGAAGGTAAACAAATTGAAATTTTCTATATCAACTAATTGAATATTTGTTGTTTTCAGATTTTATTTTTAGTATATTTTGGAGTTTTCCAATTCATTAGATTAGGGGTGGAAACAATTTTTATGGAATCTTTGTAAATGCAGGTGCAGAGATTTGTTGTTCCCTTTTTATGTTTTCTCTGCACAAACAGGAAGTTTTTTTAAGTGTGTGTGAATGTGTGTGTGTGGCTGCAAATGACTGTTTCGCTGCACAATGGTCGATTTTTATTACTTTATTCTGCATGGATGTACTCCGGAAATACTAAACAATTTTATTTTTTAAACAATTCTATAAATAATGATTTTAGGAAAGTAAGTTGGAATCTGTTTTCGTTTGTTTTACAAATTGTATTTGAAATGTTTCCTATTATGAAAATTTTAAATGTTAATCTTTCGAAATATAGTTTCCGAGAAATGATAACTCATTTAATTCACGGAAAAAACAATTTTCATAAATTAGTATATCTTCCATAAAAAAAAACATTTTAGCTGACCAAAATATTGGTAAATATATGTATATGTAAACTATATATTAGAGATGGGCCCGTGAGTGAATGTTGACTTGCACTCCCGCTCAAAAGAGAAAAATTCCAATCACTCTCATAGACACGAATATAACAATATTTTTTTTGTATCGCTCAAACAATTTTAAAATACCCAGCAAAACCACACATTACCAAATAATGGCGAAAGTAATGTGCCGCCATAGGGCATCACTCATTTCAATACACCTTTTTAAAAGGCGATGAACCTAAAAGTAATGTGTGGACTCATTACCTAATAGGGGTTTAAGTAACTGGTTACTTATATGGTTACCGGGTCTATAAATAGATTAACATAAAAAAAAAACATTATTACAAGAAGTTATTACCAACATTTTTCTAATTAAATAAATAACGGGGCCTCCCTGGGATTCGAACTTGGGTTCTTTTGGTTGTTAGGCGAGAAATCTACTCACTGAGCTATCGTCACATATAATAATGAGTTGTTTTAAATGTAAATGAATTGTTGTACTTCGAGTTTCCGTTTGTGAGGTTAAAATTATATATTATACCCTCATGCTTACAAAAAATCACAAAGTAATGTGTCTAAATATAGATTTAAAAAAAAAATATTTTAAATATTACTTTACGTTTATATTTCATGCATTATGTAATTGATGATCGGTAAGTCATTATTTTATGTTTCGATATAATGTATGTTTTGAAATAAAACGGTAATCCATGAGTACACAATTATTGGTAACTCATTACATTATGTTTCGAAATAATGCTGAATGTAAAGAGTGTCCATTCCAAAGTAATGCATTATGTAACCCATTATCGGTAACTCATTACTTTTTGTTGGAAAATAATGATACAGGTGAGAAGTATACATTACAAGGTAATGCATTACTTTATCGCACCCATTACCAAAGTTTTGCTGGGTATGGAGAAAATTTTGATGAAAATCGAAATTTTGGCAATGGTATGCTGTAAACCTCTTAACTGCACAAACCGTAGGTCTTTCAACTACACCATTTCAAGATTAATTACGGCAGAAAGAACATAATTTTATTAATTGAATGCCTCGCTCGAATAAGGGTATAAAATCCTAAAACCAAAGTGTTCAGAAGAGGTAATAACGTAGGAAACGTTCAAAAAATTTAGGTTTGACACATTTTTTTGCTAAAATCTAGTTTACGGGCATAACTCGGATTGTTTTCAAATTTTCGCGATCAGTAGAACATTTAATGCTGTTTATTTTTGTGTTTGTATCTTTGTCATGTGTTAGCGGATCATAACAAAATCCATATCATTTGAAAATGAATTGAAGCACCTTTCATTTGACATATGATATCTTTAGATCCATTATCCCATTAGGCTTCAAATTATAAAAGTTTTTTTTTTTAGCCGAAATTTTTGGAAAAAATACAATGGATTTCAGATATTGTATGAAAGAACAACAGAATGAATTTAGAGAATATAATTTAACATTTGTTATTATTTATGTCATCAAAATTATGTATCAGGAGACTTTCCTCTCTGAACCCATAGTTTCCGCTGTTCCTGAAGAAAGTTCCAAAATATACCTTATAAGGGAATTAGCTCATACCACAGTGAGCAAATATTTTAATTTTAATTTTGTAAATAACAAGTGGGTATTGTCAAGGGGGACCCTTTTCCATTTTTCGCCCCTACCGTATACATTTTTACAAATCAAATCTAATCGAAAGAACACTCGTATTAAATTTAAAGTTACTTACTTCAAGGATTTGGGCAGGCCGTTAAGGAGGAGAACCCCCATTTTGATACCCCAGTTTTACCGTTCCTGGCAAAAATTCCAAAAAGTACTTTATCTGTCAATTAGCCCATAGCCCAGAAAAAACGTATTTAAAATTACATATTTCTATTAAAAAAAAAAACGGCATAGGCAGGCTGTCAAAGGGAAGACTTATTCCATTTTGCACCTTTACGAACAAATTTCCAAAAATTCTGTCTAAGCGGATGCCTACGCGGCAGAATATAAAATATATATATTCTATATATTTATATAAAATATAGAATATAAACACCAAATTCCAAGTTCCTCTTTTCGGCTCTCCATGAAATAATTTTCAAAAATTCAATCTTAGCGAACGTCGACGCTGGAGGAGGAACCTCAAGCGATGTAGTTCGTAACGTTATTTTTTGTATAAATATAAAGAAATACTGAATAGCATAAAATACTATAAAATTTGTACGAACTACATTTGATAATTTCTGATTTACAATTTACATCTTCTTAAATTCTTTATTTTTACCGATGATATACAAAAAATATGTTCTTATTGAATGTTATATATTCTGATTTTCATGTTACTACAAATATTTTTAGAATTTATATCACCTGATTTGCATGTTGCTTTATATATATTTAAATGTTATTACGACTACTTGGTTGTTATATGGGCGGATTTGCATGCTACTGTACATGTTCAAAAGTTATTACGACTATTTGACCGTTATATGGGCGGATTTGCATGTTACTGTATATATTCAAATGCTATTACTATAATTTGATCGTTATATAGGCTGATTTGCATGTTACTATATATATTCGAATGTTATTACAATTGAAGTTTTCTTAATGTAGGTGATACCTTCTGATATACCAAAATTTTTTCTCATATACATTTAGTGTAAAAATTTAAATTTGATATTAGCCGAACAACATACAGTGGGGAAAACTGCCAATCTAGCACACAAAAATTAATTACGCCTAAACTACTGGTTTGATCTTAATAACATTTGTGGGAGATTACTCAGAAGGATCACGGCTTCCACAAAAATTTCGTCAAGGTCATGGTAGAGATTTACAGGAAGCACCACATAGCTACAAATTACCCCCCTTTTTGCAAAAAAAAAATTTTTGAAAGACCGTCACTTTATTAAAATCGAACCAGTAGTTCTGACGTAATTGATTTTTGTGTGCTAGACTGGCATTTTTACCACTGTGCAACAGTTTTTTCCGTCTAGTATTAATGTGATATTTGCCGAAATTAATCTTGAGACGGTGTAGACCTTGCCCTAGCTCATAAGTCAAAAACTACTCAAACGTAATAAAGAAAAATTACCAAACTTTATTTTGAAGAAAGATTGGGTGTCTGGTAGTTTAGACTTGAATCTATTAAAATATAAGTTCCCATTCAGGAACTGCCAGTGGTACAAAAAATCAAGCACGGGTATACCACTGGCTACCGAGGAATTGTAAATAAATTTCTGACAGAGCACTTGTTTGCCAACGTTTTCAAAAAGCGTTTTGCCTGTATTTGTTTTACAATAACTTCAGGGTCTACAGAAAAAATCATTGGCAAAGAATTGAATGAGACTACGTTGGAAAAACTGTGTTTTTCCAGTGCTATCCAGTCAGAAATTACCAACGGCTTAATCGTCTAACCACTAGTAAAGCAGTTATTTTATAAAAATTATGATGCTTTGAAAATTAAAATTATTCAAGTTCGAGGCCATACTCTATATTTCTTTATTAGGATATTGTCCTAACAAATAATCAAAGGTAGAGCTTGCACATAATGAACAAGTTTCCAATTTATTTTTGATCAATAGTGATAATCTTTAACTTCGAGCTCATATATTAGTTTTTATTTAGTGGGAAAACTAGGTTATATGAATGTTTGATGTTTTACATGGGATTGTCACTTCTTTCAAAACGTGTTCTGATGTTGGGAACGTAGAAAACTCCCGAAATAGATCTATCAACAAGTGGCTCAAATAATAAATTTGAAAACAAAAACTCTATAGATTATTTTTACCATAATTTTTTTTTTGACATGCATGTACTTGTTATTTTTTGATTTTTAATTTTTTTTGTCAATACGATGGTTAGTAAAAATTATTTTAAAATTAGTAATTTTTCCAAAAGTTTTTATTAAAAAAATATTTTTTTAAATTATTCGTTTTATGCGATTAATCGTCACAAATTTATTCAAATTATTCTTTATTCGAAAATCATGATTTTTAAATTGCTTTCCGAGTTTCAATTTTGTTCGTTCGATTAATCAAATAATTTTTATTTGAGTGACAACCTAGTATGCCAGTGGTTGATTTTTTGTAACACTGGTAGTTTCTGACTAGGAATTTATAGTATGTGTTAAAATTTTACAAATCTAATTCAAAGATTTTTTAAAATTCACTAAAGATGTATAAATTTAATATGATATTGTCATACGAGGGCGGGTCAATAAGTCCGTGACTTTTCGAACTTCCCTCGTAGTTATATGAAATGCAACACTGCTCCCATCAAGTACCACCTGTTCATAGACTACTGTCAAATTTTAAGCAAGTTCCGTCATTTACTTTGCGTTTAACAGCTGTTCAACACATGCAACCTCGTGGTTTTTTTAAAAATGGAAAAAAGTGAATTTCGAGTGCTCATTAAACATAATATTTTGCGAAAAAAAAACCGTCAATCAAACCAATGGAAAAGCTGATAAATACTATGGGGACTCTGCATCATCGATTTCAATGGTAAAAAAGTTTTTTACTGACTCGTTCTGGTCGGACAAGTACAAATGACGCTGAACGTTCTGGACGGACAATTGAGGTCAATACACCCGAAAATGTCGAAAAAATCCTTGATATGGTGTTGGCCGATCAAAGAGTAAAAGTGCGTGAGATTGTTGATGCCATAGGCATTTCATATGGCAGTGTGGTTTCGATTTTAAATGACCTGTTAATTTTTTTAAGAAAGCTGTCTGCAAGATGGGTGCCGCGTTTGCTCTAAATTGACCATAAACTTAATCGTGTCCAATAAGGTGATGGCAACATTTTTTTTTTTTGAATGCACGCAGGATAATCCACATCGATTGCCTTCAAAAGGGAAAAACAGTTAACGGCGAATATTATGCCAACTTATTGGACCGATTTAAAAAAGAAAACGACCCCATATGGCCAAGAAATGCCTACTTTATGGACCTCGAAAAATCCTATTTTTGGAAGGGATACAAAAATTGGAGAAACGTTGGACTACGTGTATTGAGCTAAAAGGAAATAATGTTGAAAAATAAATGTTTTGATTGCAAAAAAAAAACTGTGTTTCATTCAAAAAGTCACGGACTTATTAATCCGCCCTCGTATTAGATTTTATTTGTTGCTTTTCAAAAATTTTGATAATTTTTATGATAGACAATACAATTGTTTCATTGGCATCACCCAAATCTTCAGTAATCTACAATAAAAAAAGATAATCTCTATGAGAATCTTTTTGTCTGCCTTAGTGTATTAACTGCCTGATCTGGTAACCCTAATTATAAAATCAAAACTCTTTGAAAAAACAACAATTTTACATGTCGAAATACTTTGAACTGAAAAGATCTGTTATTGAGATCTGAGAATATTCACAAATAAATTTCACGATGGTTCCATAAATGTGTAAATAATTTGTGACTGGTATATATTTATTATATTTTTTTACAATCTTCTGCTACATTATTAAAAATAAATAATTAAAAGTTATTTTAACATAATAACTTTTAATTATTTATTTTTACTAAATTTTTCTATTTTTTTACAGATTCCTTTTCTACAAACTATCCAGAAATAGTTAAAAACGGTTTAAAAAGTTTACAAACGAAACGCATTAAAATACGACGCAGAAAAGTAAAAAACAAAAAAATATCAGCAATATTTTAGATTTTTACTAACATAGATAATAGTAAAATTTGTAGCAAATATTTGCCTAAATAAAGGTGCGTCATACTATAATCTTAATTTTTTTTAAAACTTTAAAACGAATATTGCTTTTTTCTCTTAAATTTTTAGTTAAAATTATCAAAAATGTGGAATTCAGATGCACGACAGCAGCAGCTAAATGGTGTTATAACCTCAAACGCAGCCAGTAATTCACAAAATAATGGCAACAACAATAATGGCTCTTCAAAGAATAACTCCGCACTACAGCCGGCTAAACAACTTGGTATGACATCAGCCATTAGTTTGGCTGGTCCACGTACAGAAGACATACAAAAAACTGAAGAATTGCGTAAAGCATTAGAACCCTATAAAGTGTTCGAAACAGAGGAGGAATTAAATCATCGCATGGAAATTCTGGCAAAACTAAATACTCTTGTCAAGCAATGGGTTAAAGAGATATCAGTAGCAAAGAATATGCCCGAAGCTGCCGCCCAAAAATTAGGTGGCAAAATCTATACATTCGGTTCTTATCGTTTGGGTGTACATCATAAGGGAGCTGATATTGACGCATTGTGTGTTGCACCACGCAATATAGAACGTGCCGATTATTTTTCATCATTTTTTGATTTATTGAAAAAACAACCGGAAGTAACAGAATGTCGGGCCGTTGAAGAGGCTTTCGTACCGGTTATTAAAATGAATTTCGATGGTATCGAAATTGATTTATTATTTGCTCGTTTATCTCTTAAAGAGATACCAGACGATTTTGATTTACGCGATGATAATTTATTGAAAAATTTAGATCCGCGCTCGGTTCGCAGTTTAAACGGTTGTCGTGTAACAGATGAAATACTATCATTAGTACCGAATATAGAAAATTTTCGTTTAGCATTGCGTTCCATAAAATTATGGGCTAAAAGTGAGTAATAAGAGGATCTATAAATAATTATATAGTTTTAATTATATTATATTCTGAACATTTTTTTCTTTTAGAAAAATTCTCAAATTCTAAGGGAATTTTTCTATATTTCCATATATGTTCATATCTGAGACGCTTTGGGAAATATGAAATCGCATATAACTCCATATATGAGTACTGTTTGCATATATTAAATCTCATACACTTTCATATATGCCCATATATAAAATATATATGTCCATATTTACTCATATATGCAACCATATTTGAACGTATATGTACTTTTTTAACCGGGTGTACAAAATTATTTTATAGAAAAGAGAATTTTTCAACAGATAAATTCTCAGATTCAGTGGAGTTTTTTTCTATAGAAAAATGTCTACGGACTTTTGAAAAAAATTCCTTCTGAAGTCTTTTCTATACAAAAATTTTTAGATTGGGAAAATTTTTCTATAGAAAATATCTCAGATTTTGAGTATTTTTTCTATAAAATCCCTTCGAGTCTGATGACTTTTTCCTATAGAAGAGTTTTAAGATTCTGGAGACATTTTCCTATAGAAAAATTCTCAGATTGTGGGGAAATTTTCCCATAAAAAATTCTTAGATTCTGAAGACTGTTTCTATTGAAAATTCTAAGATTCTGGGGAGTTTTTCATATGAAAAAATTCTCAGATTCAGAAAACATTTTTTCAAAGAAAACTTATCAGATTCTGAATACTTTTTTGTACACAAAAATTCTTAAATTCCGATATTCTTAGGACTTTTTTATAGTAGAATTCCAAATTTTAAAGAATTTTTCCTATAAAAGAGTTCTCAAATTCTGATGACTTTTTCTTATAGAAAAATTCTGGCTTTCGTCGACATTTTTCCCTAAAAAAATTGTCAAATTCTAAGGGCGTATTTCTATAAAATATGCTCAGCTTGTGAGAACTCCTTTCTATAGAAAAATTCTCGGGTTCTAAGAACTTTTCCTATTAATTTCTTTATAAAAATTGAGATTTTTTTTGTCAACTTTTTTTCTATAAAAATCTACGATTCTAAGAACTCTTGTATAGAAAATTCTCAAGTTCTACACACAAAAAAAAAAAAACTGGGGGAATATTATCTAAGTGTTTAGTAATTATACAACTCCATAAGTTTCAAGTTAGTTTTACAAAGTTCTAGTAAAATACTTACAAATTTTTGTTAAACGTATACAAGCCTAGTAAAAAATTTCTAAAAACATTCATATATTTTACAAGAAGTAAAACGAACTTGAAACATATCTAGTTGTATAATTACTAAGCACTCCGATAATATTCCCCCTGTTTTTTACTGCGTGTGAAGGCGTTTTTATATAAAAATCTACGATACTGAGAACTCTTCTCTAGAAAAATTCTCAGGTTCTAAGAACTTTTCCTAACTTAGAAGTTTTTCCCATAGAAAAATTATCAGATTCTGAGAACTTTTTCCTATAGAAAAGTTCTAGGTTCTGAGATTTTCTTGCTACAGAAAAGTTCTCGGTTCTGAGAACTTTTTCCTAAAGAACAGTTTTCGTTTCTGAGAACTTTTTCCTATAGAAAAGTTCTCGGTTCTGAGAACTTTTTCCTATAGAAAAGATCTCGGTTCTGAGAACTTTTTCCTATAGAACAGTTCTCGTTTCTGAGAACTTTTTCCTATAGAAAAGTTCTCGGTTCTGAGAACTTTTTCCAATAGAAAAGATCTCGGTTCTAAGAACTTTGTCCTATAGAAAAGTTCTCGGTTCTGAGAAATATTTGTCATAGAAAAATTTCCAGAATTTGTGGGTTTTTCTAATAGAAAAATTCTTAATTTTTTTGGACGTTTTAGGGACTTTGAATAATTTTTTCTATAGAGAAACTCTTAGTTTTCGAGAACTTTTTAAAGCAAAATTTTCAGATTCTGATGACTTTTCGATAGGAAATTTAGAATCTGATAATTTTTTAAAAGGATATCACTTAGGTTCTGAGAATAAATCTTCCAAATTTGAGTTATATTTAAACATATTTCTTTTATAGAACATGGCATCTATTCCAATTCATTGGGTTATTTTGGAGGTGTTACATGGGCCATGTTAGTGGCTCGTACCTGTCAGTTGTATCCAAATGCTACAGCCTCGACTTTGGTACATAAATTCTTTTTGGTATTCTCACGTTGGAAGTGGCCTCACCCGGTATTGTTAAAACATCCAGATAATGTTAATTTAAGATTTCCGGTAAGTTAAACCCAATATTTGAAAACAAATTCTAGAACTTGAACTATAAAATATATTTTTATAAAGGTATGGGATCCACGTGTTAATGCTTCAGATCGTTATCATTTAATGCCGATTATAACACCAGCATATCCACAACAAAACTCCACTTTCAATGTTTCGGAATCGACTAAAAAAGTCATATTAATGGAATTTAATCGTGGTATGACAACAACAGACGAAATAATGTTAGGCAGAGCTGCTTGGGATCGACTTTTTGAGGCTCCCAGTTTCTTTTACAGGTAAAACATAATTAAACTCCAACTTTATTTACAAAAATAATAAAAATGTATTTGTTCCAGATATCGTCATTTTATTGTTTTATTGGTTAATTCACAAACTGCCGACGATCATTTGGAATGGTGTGGTTTAGTTGAATCTAAAATACGTTTACTTATTGGCAATTTAGAACGTAATCAACACATTTCCTTGGCTCATGTTAATCCCAAATGTTTTGATCACAAAAAGGGCGGCAATAACAATATTTCATGTTCACAAAATAGTAGTGGCAATGAAGATGAAAAATCTCAAAATGCTGCTGGTTCTGTCGCTGGCCAACCAACACTTTCCAGTTCACCTTTTTGTTCGATGTGGTTTATTGGTTTAGAATTTGAACGTACCGAAAATCTCAATGTAGATCTTACAGAAAGTATACAGAATTTTACAGAACATGTTATACAACATGGTGTAAGTATGAGACATTTTATTTACTTTTAATCTTTTTGTTAAATTTTATTTATACAGAATTTTAAAATACCTAAATAATTTTATTTACTTATCTATTTTAAAGTAAGTGATTTAGTGTAACGAAATTGTAATGTAAGCGATTTAAAATCTAACCAAAGTTATATAACACAGTTAAACACTAAAAATACTTCGGACATGCGACTTATCAATTCTGATAGATTTTAGGACGTATATCACGAATGTGAACTACAAATTGAAATACTAGCTCCGGTTTTTGAAACATTCGCGAATTTAACTTTTACCAAAACTCAAGTTTTTTCTTTAGAATTAATTAATAAGCTTTGATACAACTTCCCCGTGCCATACACGATCGAATACCTTAGAAATATCTAGAGCAACCACTTTGCTCTTACCAAAACGGTGAAGGACCGACTCCAACTCTTCGAAAGTAGCGCTAACAGGTCTCATGTAGTACAGCTTCTACGGAAAGCATACTGTCGATTGCTAAGAAGTAAGTTAGGCTTCAGATAATTCACAAGATGATAATTAACCATGCTCTCCATCACCTTCGAGAACGCAGAGCATATTGCGATTGGGCGGTAATTTTTTAGGGCTTGACTGGACATTGGCAACCTTCCAGCTTGAAGGGAAAACTCCCACACGGTATGAAGGGCTTAAGAGTTTAGCCAATGGACGAGCAAGCGTCGAAGAAGAACTGTTTCAGCACCGGTGATGGTATACCATCCGAGCCCGGTGACTTATTTTCGTTGAGGTCTGCAAGAACCCTTTTATCTGCTCGAGCTCGGAGGAATATCATAGGCATTTTACACGATACTCTTTCGAGTTCGTGCAGTGGTTGATCGCCTTCCGGCAAGAATGAATTTCTTGCAAACATTTCAGCTAAGAGGTTGGTTTTATCAACCGGATCAGTTAATATTTGATCGGTTGGGATAGTTGAACTAGCATTATCCTTAATTCTTTTAACAAATGACCAAAAGCTCTTACTAACCCGAGGAGCAGAAAGAACTTTAGTACAAAGACGTTGTTCGTAAAGACGCATTTCACGAATACTTTGGAACACTTATCTCGCCTGTTTGCGAAGCCGATCAGTATTGTCATTTTTTGTATTTTTGAACGTTTCCTCTCTGGATCTGAATGCATTTCTACAAGTCTGCTTTAGCCGAAATGCTTCGTAATGGTGTAATGGTTAGCGCGTTCGACTGTTAAACAGATGATCCCGGGTTTGATCCCCGGGCACGACAACATCAGTTTAGAAATAATATGTATGAGTTTTCTATCCCTCATACGTATAGCAGCGCCCACCTTCGGTAATCACTTAACCCCACTATGAACCAAAAATTTTCAATAAGTTCGCCAACTCTCCATCAGGTGGCGAGCAACATCTGTTCTAAGGCTTATCATCTCGCGCAATTACAGTGTTGCCATGTTTGAAGCCTTTCATATTTTCCCACATTTCATCTTTCCTTTATTCCCTTTCCAAGAATAAATAGGAAGAATATCTTGAGTGTTGTTTTTCTTAAAAAAATTTATATATATTTTATTTTGTAAAAAAATGATTTTGATATTTTTTGTGTAATTTATTTCTTAATGTCCCTACTCGGACACCATTTGTTACGACTTTTTATTGAAGATCTATTTCTAAGCCCGCTTTTTAGGTTTTTATAAAAATATCTTAATTTTTTAGGTCAATATAAAAATGTTAAAAGAAGGCATGTCCATAGAGGCCAGACACGTTAAACGTAAACAATTGTCACAGTATTTGGATGGTGATTTTTTGAAACGTGAACGTAAATCTATGGATAATCATAATATCTTCAATAATGCAATTATAGCAAATCGCAAAAGGCTCTCGGGTGAGATGCAACAAAAAGATGCCGGCTCAAATGGTAGTTTGGGCAAACGATCACGAGTTAGTGAATCGGTAAGTCGAGATTTGAGAATACTTTTTGGGTTATGAAGCACAATGATATGATTGTTTAATTTTAAAATTTGTTTAGATGGAAGACAATTCAAATGCATCAAGTGATGCTGGCGGAGGTACCACAACACCAACAACACCCACCTCACAACAACAAACGCCACCAACATTTAATACAGCTGCTAATAAGCCACAAGTGGATGATGCTTCAGATAATAGCAATGGTGGCGTAGGTGCTGGTACGGCTGGTAACAGTAACAGCAGCAATAGTAGTAATACGGCTTCAACGCAACCAACAGCTGAAGTAGCATGTTCGTGACCGCCGCCACCACCTATACCATTGGCCACATTACCCCATACACATTTATACCCTCCTACACATACGTTGCTAAACCATGCCGCCACACTACCGCATCATAATACACAAAAATTTCGTAAAAATAATAATGCCGCTGCAGCTGCCAATTCCAATAGCATTTTTTGTCAACGTTTAACATCATCCACGGCTTCTTCTTCAGCATCTTCCTCCTCCTCTTCATCGTCGTCGTCATCTTGTAATGCCACAGCGTCTTTATATAATCGTAATCCAAGACGTATGTCAGCTTCATCATATGCCACCAATCACCACAACAATAGCAGCCACAACAATAATCATATTTATCATCATCATCACCATCATACACAACAACAACAACAACACAGCAGCAAAATGTATTCATGACGACACACAACAAAACCAACAACAATAATTACAATTCCAGTAAACAAAATAATAGCAGCCACAACAACAACATATTCTAGTTGACCATGATAATGATGTTGACGAATTGTTAACCACTGGAACTACAGCTACAACAACCACAACCATAACTTGTAAGTTTTTACTTAAACCAGATTTTAATACAACATCATCCCGACCTCTTCACCTTGTTCTTCTCTACTTTTACTTTATCTTAACTAATTTTCCCTCCACTTCCTTATTCTCATTCGCTAATAAGCTTTAAAATACATTTTCAATATTTTTTATATTTTGAATTTACTCGCACTCTTTTTCAACATTTATATTATTTAGTTTTCTTTCCTTTAATATCTACTACTATTTACAACAAATTTTTTTTAGACACTTTACTTACTATACATGATAGATTTTTTATATTTATTACTTATAAAAACTTGTTATTTTCTAAAAAAAAAAATAAATAAAAAAAAAGAAACAAAAAACAAAAAAATTAAAAAAACAAAAAAAAAAAAAACAAAAAAAAAAAAAAAATAATAAAAAGTACAAAATTTTATTTTAAAAATTTATATTTTTATAAAAAAATTTAATAAAAAAGAAAAAAAAAAAAATTGAAACAAAAAATTAAAAAAAAAAAAAAAATCAAAATTTTTTATATTTATTTTTTTTTATTATTATTATTATTATTTTTAGTCTGATTCTATTAAAAATTTGATTGGTTTAGGGTTTTCCTCTATTTTTTCTTACGATTTGTATAAGTTATGGTGTTGGCCCGGCTAAAATATTCTCGAGTCTGAATTTTGTTTAGGGAGAGATAAATAATAATGTATTTATCGTTTGAAACGTGAACGTAAATAATAGCCTTCGTCAGTGAATAGTGAATTAGGCCACATCGCCTGGAATTATTAAAACTTAATTTTTTGTTTTGTGAGACACAAGCAATCCCAATTTAGAAACGGTAATAAACACGTCATTACTTTTCTCACTACCAGTAATGACACCAGCTTACTCTAAATTACTTACTTTAACTTATTTTTCCATTATTTCAATACAATACAAATAATGCGTTACCATAATACTTATCATTATTTTAAATGTAAAGTAATGATTTAAAATTTTTTTGAAAATCTATTTTAGACTCATTATTTTTTGACCCTCTAGTAAATACTAATATTATTACTTATTTTTGATTTTTTTGTAAGCTGAAAGGTAATGACATTTTGTGCAGCAAAGCATTTATGTTTTTATCTATCAAGTAAAACATGTCGTGATAGATCAGATGGTTGACTGACAACCTGGAGGTTGACTGAAAACCAGGTTCGAATCCCGTTGGGCACATTTGTTAAAAAAAAAAATATTTTTTTTTAAGTTTATTTGAAATTTTTAAATATTTTTTAGCTATCTACTGGTTTAAAATACATTAACCAATATGCAACATTTTGTATAAAAAAACTAAGTAGAAGTTGTAAAAATTTAAATTCAAAATTGTCAAAATATGGAAAAAGGGTATATATACCAATTTATTTTTGAAAGCATGTTGGACAAATTATGATTTCTTCTAAATCGGATAGTAAATACCGTTCGGTATTACCAGAACAACATTATTTATAAGTTAGGAAAGTTTCAAGGTCATCAAGGGCATTTTTTGAGCAGTGGAGGGAATAGTTAACGAGTAGCCTCGACCCCATCGGGTAGCTCGCGTAGTGAAAGTGCATTTTTTGTTCGTTTGAACTCATGTAAAAAGGTATATAATAAAGATAAGTGTAGCATATACTTTTTTGAAAGGAAAATTTCTAAAGAATATTCCTAGCAAATCTCAGCTTAAAAAACATCATGTGATGGAGAAATTCTGAGTCAGATTTGGGTTCAGCGGACCTGTAGCCTTCTGACAAGTATGCTTTAGTCCTAGGGTCCCTGACCTTTCTAAGATTTTGAATTCGGGACATTTTAAAAATAATGACAAACAAAAACGACATTTTCAACTTTAGTAAACCTTCTCCTGGAGTTCACTTATTTTTTCTTTTTCAAAAATTCGTTATAGTTCGTGTTTTAAAATCGTTGCTCAAAGTTGCGAGTTTTTTTTTAACAAATGTGTAAGAATATACAATGTTTGAACTATCTTAACTTTTGAACCGGTCAACAGAAAAATAAAATTTGGTGTCATTATAAAGACCAAATCCTCTTCTATAAACACTGTATACAAAAATAAATTTTTTCGCGAAAGTTAGTAATCGTAGGTAGGGGTTTAAAAATAAACGGAATTTTTCCGAAATTATCTTTGATAGTTAATAGTGTCCGACCGAACAGTTCGGCCAGAAAATACATTTTGTCTGTATTCGGTATTTCAAAGCATTATGGACAAATTTGGCGAAAGGAAAAATGTGTATTGGGCTGCCTATATCCTTTAAGCTAGAAACCTTGAATTCAAAATATGTCTTCACTGTAGTATGGGTATATTTGTATCACCATAAGGTATATTTGGAAACTTTCGCCCAGGAATATCGTAAAATTGGAGTTTTCAAATGGGGAAATGTCTTTCCCTAAACTGGGTTTGTAGATTCCTCCTAAAGCGTATACATCCGCTTATATGGTATTTCTGGAAATTTTTACTGGGAGGGGAAAACGTCTGAAATACATTTTGGGCTAGAAACATAAAATTTCCGACATGGGTTCATTTTGGTTATGGTACATTTGGAAATTTTCATCAGGGATGAGTTAAACAAAGTGGTTAAAACTAGAAATGGGCACGTGAGTGAATTTTGACTCAGTCACGCTCTCGGCAGAAAAATTCACTCACGTACAATTACTCACGAAAATTTTTCTTCTACTCACACTCACGTAAGTATGTTCAGATTTACTCACACTCACTCGTGATTCATGTGAATAACGCAGAGTTACGAAATAAATTCTTTCTTAATATTATATAAAAACAATTTTGGCCAATTATTTTTTATTTTAAAAACCCAAAAATAGTATATCGGGGAAAAATAAAGAAATGTTTATTAAAAGCAAACAAAAAATGTGTAAAATTCTACTCAAGCACACTCACTCACGAAGATTTTTTTCTTACACTCAATCCCGTGAGTAAAATTAGGTTTAACTCGCGCGTAGTTCAATTGAATCACTCAAAATTGTGGTCAAGTGTCCATCTCAGGAATGATAAATGGGATTTTCAAAATACATAATACCAACTGTAATTGAAAATAGTACTTTTTCGACCCCAATAGTAAAACAAAAAGTTTTTAATCAACCAAAAAAAAAAAAAACAAACGTGTATAAAAATTGCTTTGTAGGTTTATAAAACAAAATTTAGGTCTTGTTTTTGGGATCTCAATTAAACTTAGTTTAAGTTAATCTCAAAACAAAATTAAACTGAATTTAACTGGTGCTACTGTTTTTCAGTTCTAGTTTAAGATGTCATGTCAAATTACAACGATGATGCCACAATAATTTTGACAACATTTTTAATTACGGTTGAATTGCCCTTAAAAGCCAAAATTTTCTTTGTAAATACGTTACAATGTGGCATCATCTAACAGCTGTCTTTTGTTGACAAATTTAAACTTAAGTGTTAACTGAACCTTAATTAAAACAGTAGCTGTTCCAGGGGGAGGGAAAATGGACAATTTCATTTTTTTTCAATACAAAAATATAAAAAATAATTAAAAAGTTTATAAAAATAATCTAACGTCCTTCCCCAATACCTTTCCCTGCATCCGCGCCTGATTAAACCCCATATAAACCACATCGTAAAAACAAAATTCTAGGTTAACTAACGCTTAACTAACAAACATATTTAATTCTGCATCCTAAAAACTAGTCATTTGGTAATGTAAACCTTAAAAATGTGTAGATTTTTTCTTAAATAATCTATTTTTAATATATTTATAACGTGCTTTATTGAATTACGTTTCTCACAATTTTTGTGAATTCAATCATTATGATTGGTTACAAGCAAATTTATTTAAAGGCACATTCCATTTAAGAAAAACGCAAAAAATATAAAATTTTTTAGCTTTATTTTTTTTTTTTTTTGCAATTTTACTTTTTTTTTAATGATTTTTATTATTTACGATTGAGTATTAATTTTGTTCGGTTTAGTATCATATTATCGAATTCCAAATAGAAATTGATAATTCATTTTTACAACATATAGAGAAAAAAACCTAGAGCCAATGGTAAACTTTTTCGTAGATAAAAATCTACGCATCAGATGTCTACGGCTCACACTGCGGTTAACTGCTGACTAATTCTTCTATTAAGCAAACGTTTGACAGACGGCGTTATGCGACTCGTAATCGCACCAATTTCATGTCAGCGTTTTGAAATAAAGCTCTTTTTATTTCACTAAATTATTGTTGTTGCTTCAACTTAATTTTATTAAGTAGTTAAGTAAGCATTTTTGTCGTTATATTTAGCAATATGCCAAAATCGACTTTTTGCGAAAAAGAACTTTTTTATTGTTGAAAATGGGTCTTTAGGGTATCAGAAGCAACTTTTGTTCGCGACTTTTTTATAATTCCGTTATTTACAAATTACCGTTATTTTCAGGTTCTTCAAGAAAATCAAAATTTTGACCGTTAAATTTCCAGAATTCGACCAAATGTTGTTTGGCAACTTTGTACAAAATCATATGGCGAGTACTTTTGCAGAACATATGAACTCAAAATATTTGCAAATACAGGGTGTTTTGATGCATTTTTTAAAAGAAATGAATTTTACGCCATCTAGCGGCAATAATTTGTACTAACAAAATCAACAATTAGAAAGGTAATTGAATACCTTTCCAACAAAAAAACAAAAACTTGAAAATCGGATGAAAAATAACCGAATGAGAAAGAAAAGATCTATAAGATAATGAGATAGTACCAAATTTATGTAAAATATGTATGTAAATTTTATTAAATTGATCATTAAGTTTACATTTTTAGTTTTGCGAAAAAATTTTAGTTGTTTTACTAGAATTGTATTGTTGGGTTTTTCTGTAATTTACAAGGACAGCCCACAAAGTGAACCTACCCGTTTTCTTTGTAAATTTGACTTATTGTTAGTTAAAATTTTTTAAAATTTTATTTCTTTATATAAGATCAAGTCTGGTTTATTACGAAAAAATAAGAGTGTTTTTAATAAAATCTGTCAAAAATTTTAAAAGTAGCATGGATTTAAACAAACACTTTTTAACATGGTCAAATTTACAAATTAGGTAAGTTCACTTTGCGGACTTCGCTTGTAAATTACATGAAAACCCAACGATATAATTCAATCTTATGGCGGCATCGCATTCAGGAGGTCATAATACATAAGGATTGGTGGGTCTGGTTTCTGGGTCAGAACCTTTTATATTTTTGTGAGGCTGTGTAATTCATAAGCACGCAAAGGTGACGGCTAAAATATCTACTGCCGCTTTATCGCAATAGTAAATGAAATATAAGTATATTTACTTATCACACGGAAAGGAATTTTGTTTCCCAAAGTGAAAACAGTGTCTATGTTCTTAATACCTAATGTCTAACTAATTTCAGTAGCATAAATTTACGTTTTTTAAAAATTCACCCTGTGTTTTTAATCAATTAATAAAATTTGTCGAAAATAGGCTGTACTGTTTGTAATACGGCACAAATTCGGCTGAATATTATGCCTTGGGAGACAACATAGTTGTTGATGACTAAAATATCTAAAATTCTGCCGTGGTGCTTGAAGATAACATTCCTACTTCAAAAGTTATAAGTGAATGAAGGTCAAAAAACCCCATTTTTTTATTTTTTTTCGCCTTTTTTTTTTACATTTTCCTAATTTTCTTGTAAACGAAAAATGCGATCGCCAAGCACCACGGCAGAATTTTAGATTTTAATGTCATTAACAACTGTGTTGCATGGCAAGCCATAATATTCAGCCCAATTTGTGCCGCGCTAAATGTTAGAAGTAGTATTTTCTTACTTCCAAGTTTTGTTGTTGCCACTTTGTTTTTTTTCAGTGTTATTCCACAAAAACCAAAATGGAAGATTACTACCCAAACTAACTATTCAACACATAAAAACATCGATTTTGTAGCTATTAACATAAATAATGCGTTAAATTCATAAAAGTAGTCAAAAATCCAAGTTTTAAGGGCCACCCTAATATCCGTTTTAGGACAAGTGAGGGGCATTCTAATAAGCAAGTAGGGTACCTGACTCTACTCCCGAAACATATAAAATCATTCGGGATTAATAGCTTGAAATGAAAAGTTGTTTTTTTTTGGCATATTGCTAGTTATATTACAAGTATAGATTCTCTATTAATTATGGGTTTTTGTCATGGGAATCCCGCTCTTTTCTTCAATTCCCCAAATTTTGTGCGGGATTTCTCGGTTTCGATGTCTTTTACTTAAAATACACTCAAAAAATCGCTTGAGTCAATGCAAACTTAAAATTGAAATAACCTTTCTATTTGACCTAACCTATTAAAACGAGTATACACTGATAATAATCCATGCATAAAAATACCAATAAATGTCAAAATAACAAAAACTTTCGTAAAACAAACCAATATTTGTTCATTTTACGAAAGTTTTTGTTGTTGTTTTGACATTATTTTCGCATTTTTAGCATGGATTGTTATGAGTGTACCACTGGATTCTACGACCCAAAATTAAGTTTACGTATCCCGGGGTTCTGGTGTGTCATTTCAAAGCTAAATTTTTACTTACAGTGTTATGAAATTTTTTTAATGTTTAATGTTTAATTTGCAATTAAAAATCATTATTTGATGTTTTTAAATTATTGTAAATAAAAATATTTCAAATTAAAGAAAAACTGTTTAAAAAATGATTTGGAATTCTAAACCATTATATTTTCGTATTTTTAATTGGTATCTTTTAATTTTTTACTTCAATTAAATTAAAATTGAATTACTAATTAAAATAACAAATCCATTTAATAAAATTTTTTTGTGCTTGGTTTTATAAAAAGAAACGAACAAATCGCCTAAAAATGTGTGTGAAAACAATCTCTTTTGGAATTTTTTTTTTATAGAAAATTTCTAGCTGATTTTTTTATTTTACATCTGTATAGAACTCTGTATAGGACCTAGAAATTAGTGTCCGACCGAACTCATTTTTTTCTGCCGAAGCCGAACTTTGGCCATAATATCAATGTTCGGCCGAGGCCGAAGCCGAACTTTTTGTTTTAATAAAAAAAATATAAATTGTTTTTTTTAGATCAATAATTTAAACCAAAAGTTATTAAACATAAACAAAAATAAAAATTTATAGGTATATTTTTTTAAAAAATCATATTTGGAAAATAGTTGTACTATTTTAAGTAAAACAAAAAAAAAATAAAATATTTGTACTATATTTTATAGTCAAAGAAAAATAGTTGATCGATTTTTAAGTTGATATAGACAAAAAAACTTAACTTTAATATTTTTATATTTAAAATTAAAAAGTTTGATATTGTAATGACAGAAAAGCAATTTTTCCGCATTCACACCATGGGAATTGCTTCGTCTATCAGAATACAGCTGTCCGGCAGCGCTAAAAAGCTGTTCGCTAGCTACACTACTTGGTAGGGCTTATTAATATTTTATTGCTACAGCTTTTAATTTGTAAATGGACTTGAATTCCAATACTCAAATATATTTATATTTCGGGACTTAAAAGCTCCGTAATAAACATTTTAATTTCTTTTTCAATAAATTTTCATTTGGTTCTGTTACTTCTAAGTCTGGTACTGCATCATGTCTATCCCAAATTGATGAATCTGTTATTCTCTTTTAAGGATTACTTACCACTCGAAATTAATTGCAAAATATAAAGTATACGGTTATTTAAATTATATCGCATTAAATTTGATTATTTGCTTATAAGTCCTGTAGGTATATTTCTGGAATTTTTTTTTTTAATCTTCTTGGCTTTTGAAAATTTTTCACACACATTGATATTTAAATATCGTTGTTTTTTTTTTTTGGTATTCTATCATATTTAACGTTGTATTTTTTATGTAACACCACAGTTGTTGTTTTTTTTTATAAATAATCATAAAAGTTCGGTAGTTCGGCCAAATTCGGCCAAAATTTGGCCGAACACCGAACTTGGACGAACTTCACTTTTTGGCCGAACTCCGAAGCCGAATACTCGGTCGGACACTACTAGAAATATACGTTTTTAGATTTCAAAGTTTTAATATTTATTTCGAATTGAAAATGGAAATTTTTAATTTCATTAATCTTTTTTGTATGAATTAACAAATACAAGTTATAATTTTTTAACCTAAAAATTAAAGTTCAAAACTTGTATGAAAATATAAACGAAAAAAAATAAAGAAAGTCCTTATTTTTTTAAAAAAGTATGATTTAACCGGAAACCCTATACTGTGATTTTTCCACATTAACTGTTAAAAGAGGAGTCTTCTAGATGAAACAAGACAAACGGCCGTTTAAAGATTGTACGAAAATATGTTTATTAGTAGGGCAACCAAAAATAAGCTAGAGCTTGTTTTTTTTTATTCGACAGCTAGAACAATTTAGAATGAACACAGTTCTGATCTTTAAATTATGAACATTTGTTAGAGCATTTTTAAGCTATTTTTTTGATATTTGCTTATTTTGTAAATACGCTTATTTTTGACTTATTTCTTCAAAAACTAAGCTTTATTTAGCTTTTTTATATTAAAGAAGCTTTTTGCTTTTTTCCACCAATTCGTATTTAAAAGTTTTTTTTTTTTTAATTGTAAGCTTACATTTAATGTTAAAAGTGATATAGGGACAACAAATTGTTTTATAAAAATATTTTGTTAAACCAATGTGAATTTTAAGGTTAACCTTCCGTCCTCACACTGAGGTTTAATACACTTCAACAACAGTCATTAAAAGTAGGTGTGAGGAATGA
>CM037855.1:40410310-40432819 GCA_021234595.1 Delia radicum | reverse complement strand
TTTTTTGTAAGCATTTGGGTAAGGTGTATATATTTTTGATATCACGAACGAAAACACGAAGCAGAACAACTCATTTACATTTTAAGCAATAAAATATTATATGTATCGATAGCTGAGTTGGTAAATTTCTCGCCTAACTAATTGTTAAATACCAGAGACCCCAGGTTCGAATCCCAGCATGACCACGTAATTAAATAAAAACATCTGTAAACAAATTTGGTTATGCATTTTTTTTATGAAAATCTATTTAGACACATTACTTTTTCCCACCATGTAACCATATAAGTAACCAGTTACTTTACCCCCCAACAAGGTAATGAGTCCACCCCATTACTTTTAGGCTCATCTCCTGTAAAATTTATCAGTGAAGTAAGGTGTAATGTAATGCGTGAAGCCCTATGGCGATACATTACTTTACCCATGATTTGGTAATGTGTGGTTTTGCTGGGTATTTAAATTTTGTAATTGTATTTTAATTTGAACTATATGCACTGTAACTACTCCAGTAATTCAGTGCTTTCATACAAGATGAATTCTTTGCACTGAACATTAAGAGAATAAATAAATAATAATAAATAAATAAATAAAACATGAAATAAAACCGAAGATAGAAAAAAATATTCATTTTTAATTCCAGAGGGAGTCATATTTTTTCTTTTTTTTTAAGGAACGCTTTATAAAGTGGAGTTTTGACGAACAGTTTTTATTCTTCTTTTTAACCTCAACATTTCTAAATTAAAAAAATATAATTGGCAATATCTTATGCAAAAATTTCAATTTTGCAAAACTCTTCAAGTTGTTTAAGATTTTAAATTATTTTTTTTTTCAAAAAATCTCGACTTTTGAAAAATCATGGACCGCTTAGTTTTATTTTTACCCTTCACTAAAGTTTTGGTTATTTTGACATTTTTACGCATGGATTATTATTAGTAGTACTTTTTAAAAACTGTTGGTATTTTCTTGTCAAATTCCATACAAATTTGGAATTAAAAGCCAGAACTTGTTAAAAACAACTACTAGTATTTGGATTGCAGTGTGAATTGGAATTTCAAAATTATAAGGTCCAAATTCAATTAAATTTGTATTTATTTAAGCAAATTTTTTAATTGAAAACTCATTTTAATTTTATGGTTTGTTTTATTATTTTTACTCATGCCTTCATTACAAAATCTGTAATATAATTATTAAATTTTTAAAGTAAGTAAGTACTTATGTAAATATTTATTATTTATTTATTTGAGGATTTCGTTGTTATCCTTCGAAACCTTCAATAACATTAAATAGATTTATGAGCATTTCACTGATATACATCCGTTATATGCTATTTCGTTTTTATTAAAATTAATAAAATTCAACGTAAAATTATAACATAATTATATCATTACTATGCAAAGGCATTGTTATTTAATCTAAATTATAAAGTCCTTTACAAACACACACATACATACATACATCAGGCGCGGAACCAGGGGAAGGGAAAATTAAATATTTCCTCCCCCTTAATAAAACTTTTCAATACAAAAGTGTAAAAAATATTAAAAGCAAATTAAATAAAAAAGTTAGTAAAAAATACTTTAACTTCCCTCACCAAAACATTTTTCTAGATCCGCGCCTGCATACCATACATATCGTATGTAGTAGTACACAAGCAGCCTCTAATATAATTTGTAGGTATATAAGAGTAGGAAAAAATACGTTTCGTTATATAAAATGAAGATACTTATGATACCTTTTCAACCTTTAATCTCGCGGTTAATTTGTATACAACATAATTAAACTCAATTAGAAATTTAGAACTTTGGTATAAGTTTTCATTATACAGGCAGTTAGAAAAAAAAGTGACACGGGGTTTTATAACAAAAGAAAACACAGAAACTAAATTAACATAAAAAAGTGGAAAAAATGCGAGGTGTCTATGGAAAAAAAATTGGAAAAAGCCACAAAATAGCAAAACACCAAAAAAGGTAAAAAAAATAGACTTTTTAAAAGAAAAAGCTAAAAATTTTAAGAAAAAAGGCATTTCAAACGAAGACAACGAAAAAAGGCAATTTTAAAGTTTTGAACAAAAAGAAATTTCAAACGAACGTAAAAAAGGCAATTTTAAAGTTTTGAACACAACGACATTTCAAACGAAGAAAACTTAAAAAAGGCAATTTTAAAGTTCATAAATCTTAAGGCCAAAAATAAAAAATGGCAAATTAAGCAAATGTGAATAAAAATGGCAAATTTTACTTTTCTGGTAATAACGTATATTTAATTTAATTGAGGGAGGTGTTTGTAGCCGTGCGGCATCTTATCGTCTAATTGTTTACCGTCTTTCCTCCAAGTGCTTTTTTAACCTATATTTTAAATATTTCAAATAAGTAGCAATGCTGGATCCAAAACATGGGCAATATAAGTATCAATTTTGTATATATATGTATATATATATAATTCTGAGTTTCTTGAACTTGTTTCCACACAAAAGCCGAGTAATTTTAAAACCCACTTTTTAACTCTCACACGTAAGATTACGCGCCATAAAATACACGCATATCCTCCTGTTTTTGCGCTCTATCACATGTACTAGTGTACTTAGAATACTATGTAGTTAAAAAGCACTGCAAATGTAGTTAAAAACAAATGAAATTTCACTTGAAAAAAGGACGACTTACATTTCAGTACATTTAACTAACATTGTCATTTGTATTTTACTGTTAAAAAAATGCACCACAATTGTAGTAAAAATCAAAAATGAAATGAAAAAATAAGCAAACATTTATTTGCTTAATTTTTTTAAGTAAAAGAAAAACTACTGCATACAATTAATGTAAAGTCATAATACAGTAATTTGATGTATTTTGTTTTTTTTAATGAACTACAATTGTAGTCAAAACTGAATGACTATTTTTTCACTTTACAGTAATTTATAGCAGAAGTTTCTTGAGTGTGAAAATAAGACCTGATTCTCCTGGCTATGAGCCCCATCAATAGTTTGCTTTAAAAACCACATACTTTTATTTCGCACTCACTGTATACTAGTAGGTTGTCCCAAAAATTTCACTTTTTCGAATTGGTTGAAGGAATGCCCCTCAATGCATGCATATTAAAGATTTTTTTTTTTTTTATTAATTAATAATCATATAATTACAATTATATACTATTACCCTAACCGAGCACTAGCTACTATGGCCTTCGGCGCGTTGTAGCGAAAACAGACCAGTGCCCCTGGTGGGAATCGAACCCACGACCCCCGCACTGATAAGCCAGCACGCTACCAACTAGCCTACCGGGGCGCACAATTAAAGATCTAAATATGGGAAAAATAAGTAAAAAAAAAATCTTTGAAGTAAATCTTCAGCTCCCCACCAGCAATATAAGTTGCCGGTTTTAGTACATTTGTACCAAAAAGAGTTTAAGTTTTTTTTAAAATAG
Organism: Delia radicum; assembly: GCA_021234595.1. Classification (NCBI taxonomy): domain Eukaryota; kingdom Metazoa; phylum Arthropoda; class Insecta; order Diptera; family Anthomyiidae; genus Delia; species Delia radicum. Next base: position 40,429,405 of record CM037855.1, on the reverse strand, counting down.
GGCTCAAAAATTTCGTAATTTTTGGCTTATTACTGGAAAAATATATTTAAATTTTCTGTAGAGTAATTTTAGTCAATTGGAGGATTTTTTAATTTAGACCAAGTACAATATCTATACTTTAAGTTTTTTGTTAAATTTGTACAACAATTGTACTCAAAACTAAAAAATCCTCTGGTGGACCAAAATTACTCTAAAAATATATTTCCAGTAATAAGCCAAAAATTACGAAACTTTGACCCCTATTGCGAAAAAAAAATTCAAAATGCACTAACTTTAATCGCTGGTAGGGAACTAAAGATCAACTTCAACAATTTTTATTTATTTTCCCATATTTAGCTCTTTACTAACTACGTACGATTGAGTGGTATTCCTATTTTTTTTTTATTCGGGACACCCTACTGCATACAGTATTATATTCATTAGAGTTCGTGAGAAAAGTATAAAAGTATAAAATTTCTTTGTTTTTGGTTTATCATCATTTTTTAAAATGTTTTTGCATTAATACAAAAAATTTCGTTATAATTTTTTTGTTAAATCCAACTCCTTCCACAAGCGTGCGGATGCAAAACACGCTGATATATGGTCATTTTTCCTACAGACCAAAATAGCTGCATTTATATGAAATTTCAATAAACCTTTCGATCCTACACCAACAAAACTTAAAAACTTTTTACCAGTTTTTAAACAGGAAATAGAGCGGACGAAAAACTAAATTTTTTCAAAAACTTTAAAAAATAATTTTTTTAATCATACACAATAAAAATGTATTACCAACTGAGAATAATGGTATAAAAATTTTCGATAAATCGCCCACCGCTAAAAAGTTATTAAGCTATCAATTTTGTGATAAATAGTAAAAATATTTTTTTTAACCCACACACTATGAAAAAGATTTTTCTAAGCTAAAAAAACTGCTGCAGACGTTATATAAAATATTGCATTATAGCAAAGACAACATTTTGAAAAGCGAAAAATTTTGCATCATTTTTCTCAGCTAAAAATGCTTTTTGATTATGTGTCATAAAAAATACTTTATTATTTTTTTTTATTTAAAAATTTTATTTTTTCCGACCACTCTTTTTTCTAAATGGTACACTATAAAAACGGGGAAAACATTTTTTAAAAATAATTTTTGGTGTAGAATCGAAAGGTAAATTCAAATTTCATATAAATACAGCTTTTTATTGCTCTGTAGTAAAAGACACCCGAAATCAGCGTTTTGGGACGCCGCTCGCATATGAAAGGAGTTGAAATTTAAAAAAATAATTAAGCCATTTTTTTATTTATACAAAAATTGTTAAAAAAAATTAGATATCCCAAAATCAAATCTTCGTGACGAACTCTTATAAAGGGTCCGCTATCTAACGTTTTTTTTTCAACTAGTGCTTATTTCATGAATGGTAACACTTAGCTCATGTCTGATTTGACAGATAATTAGTTTTATCCTTCCGCTGAACGAATATGGTCCGTATGTTCGTTATCTTGTGAAAAAAGTGGAAGAAACTGGCATCCTCATCGATAAACCAAAGCGTGAAAAGCCAAAAACAGTGCGTACACCCGAGAATATTGCTGCTGTGGCAGAAAGTGTGCGTGAAGCGCCATCAACATCAATTCACCGTCGTTCTCAACAATTGAACATTTCGGAGACATCATTGAGACGAATTTTGCATAAAGACCTTGGTATGACGCCATACAAAGTCCAATTGGTTCAGGAGTTAAAAAAAAAAAAGTTATTTGGCGGACCCTTTATTAATGTTTATATACTGGCTAAATTAAACTGATATGAAAAAAAAGGATTTTTGTTTTGCCGTTGTTATCTAAACGTGTTAATGTGTAAATTTATATAATTAAAATATTAATTAATATGATAAATACTTGTGCTTTGAATAAAAGTTTACAGATTCCCTTAAATTCGTATTAAAACAACAATACGTATTTAAGTGAACTTAATACTATGTTTCCACTTACGTGTTTTGAGCAAAACATGTGTTTTGGTGAAAAAAAATATATGGGGAAAACATGTAAAAAAATGTTTTATTTCAAAACACGTTCAGTGGAAATGTAGTACAAATTTTAAATTTTCTATTGAATTCTTAAATTTTTTCTATAACTTTGTTCTAGAAATACAGTAGAAAGTTATTGATAAAATAGAAAATGCAAATTTTAAAATGAGAATAATGAATGCGGGAAATGAAGGGTCGATTGATCCAAAGTGACAATTCTGTGATATATGATTGGGGTCACTTTACGAAACTGGTGAAACCAAAATTGTGGTTTAAAAAACAGTGTTAATTTGAGTGAAATGACCAATCCCATGACTATAGTAATGGTGACAAAATATTGACTAGTTGGTACCAGATAATTGGAGAAAAAGTAGTTGTTACTGGTCATTGAACTGGTTCAAACGCGTTAGCAGTGGATAAAAAAAAAGCAATTAGTGCCATAGGATGCAGTCCCTTGACTGCTACAAAGCGAACATAATACTGAATGAATTTTATCTGTACCAACTTTGTGACAGTACACTCACAATATTATTACGTTAAAAACTACCTAAAATACCTACACTAGGATATTATGTATGTAAAGACGGCAGCAAATGTAGTCAAAAACAAATCAAATTTCACATGAAGAAAGTACGACGACACTAACATTTCATTAAATTCAACAAACATTTGTCAGTTGTTTTTACTGTTCAAAAAAAAATTACTAACAATTGTAGTCAAAATTAACCACATATGTTAGTAAAAACTAAACACTTATTTTTTAAAATAACAAAAAAAAAATCTGAAATCAGCAGTTTACAATTTTTTAACAAAATATTTCAGTTCATTTTAGCAGAATATGTATACTCCCAGCGAAAAAAGAGTGGAAAAGGATGTAGTAAAATCATCACATATACGAATTCAGATGTAGTGAAAATTGAGATCAAACACGCATGATTCTAACATGGGGTTGTCATAGGACGGAGGTAATGCAAATTCTTCAAACTTCACTTTATTAAAAGTACTATGTGTAAGATTATGAAAGATTGTATTTTTGGGTGTTCTTTTTCATAGAACTTAATTTGTTATTTTTAATTAGTGGTTAAGGTGTTAAAAAACTTTTAAAAAGCTTTCCAGCTTTAAAAACAAAGTGAAATAATTGTTTTTCGTTCAACTGAAAAGAAAGAAAACTATTGTTAAGTCTGATATTTTGTAATCATTGTTTTTCAAATTTAAAGGTCAGAAAACACTAATTCAAAGTGACATCTAGATTAAAGAATAGTTTTTAAACGACACAAACTCCCGGTTCCATTCGAGTATGTCAAATACCGAATTGTAACCGAACATTAGTGACATTTCTACGACTTAGCCTTGTATATGATGACATTATATGCTAAGTTTAGGAACTAATCTAAAAGGCCAGCTTTAGATCAGAAAAATCAGTAGTAGTATTTGGAACTACTTCGCATTATTTTTGCTGGGCTGTTATGTGCACTCAACTAAATTTAAGGTAAATATAGCAACAACATTTAAGATATTACAGTTTATATTTGCTGTTTTCTTCTGCTGATATTTTGCAAAATTTCTGCTGATTTTCACAGATTAATTTTTTTTATAAAATAATAGGGGAGTTTTGGTTAGTGTGGTAATAGGTGTGAAGTAGTAAATTATATTTTTTTTTCTCCAATGTTGCTCAATTTTTAGACATTTTTTCAATTATTTATGATTTCGAAGTCGTATGATTTTTATTGTATTTTGAGAGATTTTGGAAACCCTTATTGAAAGAAGTTTGTTTTGTTTTGTGTTTTCATATTTTGTTTTTTTTTATATTATCGTTAACATTTTAAATTTGGTTTATACCTTCATATATTTTGAATGACAAACGAATATCCCAAAACAAATTGCAAATGGTTTAAATTATATGAAATTTGTAAATATGTTTAATTTGTTGTTTTAAAAACATTTTGAGGCGATTAAGCGAAACAACGTTAGAGCGTTGTTGTGCTAGGAGAATATTTTGTAAATGTGAATTTTTTATTTAATTTAAGAGACTTGCAGCGAAAATACATAAAAAATCAACAAAGCCAGTCATAGACAAAAGCTTACTTGCGAATTTTTCATTAGCATTGAAATTTCATTAGCATTAGTTCACTAATACTAATGGCAAACAAATTTCATTACCATTTAATTGTTATGACATTTGTTGGCATTTGCAAATTGTCCTACTAATGCTTATAAAATAACACTAATCCATTAAAAACTAATTACAATTAAACAAACAAAGCATTTGTTTATACAAAAAAGGTTTACAAGGTTTAGCGTAAATTTCTTTACACATGACTGGAACAGAGATCGATAGGAATTGTAACACTGAATACGGGAATCGAAATGGAGTTTGTATTATCACGTAAATAATTAAAAAAATATATAAATCACCTTGTGGTTGTTTTATAAAAACAGATCACAAGGGCGAGATCCATTGTCCATTTTACCCCATCTAGTTTAGTTTTGGAGATATCGGCCATTTAATAAAAGGCGATTTTATAAAATGTCTTGTATCTAGAAAACTAAGCGAGATATCGTAAAACAAACATAATGTTTGCAAAATTTGACCTAACACGTTCCGATAATACATAAAAATTGTAAAAAATTAATATCTCTTTAGCAAACCTACCCTATTTGTATTATAAGGATTAATTAGTACTCCTGTGGAACAATAATTTTGTCCATTTTGCCATATCTCGATTAGTTTTAGAGATACTAGCTAGTATCTCGAAAACTAAGCGTAATATCGCAAAACGGACAAAGTGTTTGCAAGACTTGACCTACGTAACACATTCCGACAAATGTGTTAAGAGTTCCGATCGTTCTATGTTTCATTTCATATTGTTCCATTTTGTTTAATTCTATGATCGGAGTGATAAAATTTGTATTTTTACGTACGTATTTGGGTAAACAAATAACTAAGACACCCTGTATCTGTTTCATAAAATGTTAATCTCTCGGAATCTTTACCGGGCCTAGCCTGTTTATAAAATGGCCTGTAACTCAAAAAAAAAAAAATGAGCTACCAAATTCACTAAGATAGTACAAATGATGAAGGTTCGGGAGGAGTCCTATTAATACATTTTCATAAATTTGCCACAAGGTGGCTTATGTATATATGGTTTTTTTCACCAATTTATATGATAGTACAAATTAACACACTGTGGTATTTAAAATTTTGCTTTCCTTTTAATTCCACTTCTGTCCCAGCGTTACAATTACACTCGGACCCCGTTTCATTCCACATTGTTTTAGTTTGAACTAATGTTCCATTCTATAGTTGGAGTGTTTTAACCTGTATATTCACATTAATGATTAAACTCTCCATAGTTTTTTAAAATGAGAATGAGCCGTGATTCAATCGATATTCACCATTATTAAATTTTTCGAAAATCTTAGCTGTCAATTGTAATTTTTTTCCATAAATTGCTGCATTACTAATGGTAATAAAATTTAAAATCATTGCCATTAATCAAAAAAATCATTTAAATTAATTATCATTAATTAAAAACAATTCTAATGAATATAATTTTAATACAATTGATATAAGTGAAATGGTAATGAAATCATGAATTAAATAGCCCATTCAATTAATAAGTCCCATGTATGGACAAAAGTGATTTTTTTAGAAGCAATAAAGGATGTCATAATAAGAAACAGGACGGTATATTCCCTCGAGCGTAGTTATAATGTACCACTTTAAAATGTAACCCGACCTCTAAAAGGCAAGACTCTCATCATCCTCCCCAAATTCGTTAGATAGAGATATCTGCATAATTCGCTTAAAATAAATTTCAATAAAATTAAATTCTAAGAATTCCGTTAACTGCAATACATGCAAGAGGGCTATTCACTTGAGTTGTGCAAACATAACAGTCAGATTTTTCCCCTGTGTCCATTGTGACTCACAAGGCAGGTATACTGACTCGGACCAGCAGATCTCTTGAAATTTACGAAATACAAATTTTTGATAACTCCAGAAAAGAACAATTTCAATATCAATATTGTCTATGAAATGAATGCAGAGCTGTCACTTATATGAAATAATATAAGTGACAGCTTTGAAATTAATATGGCAATTTTTCAAAATCATTGTTTTTTTTTCAAGTATTCAAAAGTGTTCTATTTAAAGAAATCCTCAGAATCGGTAAAAATCTGCAAAGTTTTTATTAGAATAAGTCCCCTACATCTGCAATACTTTGAATTACAAAATTTTATTTAAGAGGATTTCCATGTTTAAAACCCACATAGAATCTGAGTATAGAAAACAATAATTTTTCTAATAAAAAAATCTGTTTGAGAAACCATAAGCCATTACAACATGCGATAGTTTTATTACCTTTAACATTTCTCAGCATTTTCCCTTGATCTCTTGTTTATAACTTGTTTGTGGTTACAGGATTTAGAAATCAAATACATTGTCCCTAAAAGGTTTCCTGAGTTAGTGGTAAAAACTAAATTTTTATATGATGTATTTCAAAAAAAATAAAAGTTGTTTTGGTTTTTCTTTGTTTTACATATTTACTCACGTATATCTTAATTAGGGTGTAACGAAAATCTGCCTTTTCATGTATGTAAAAATTTGGTAACATATACCAAGTTTTAACTTTATTAGCAAAGGACTTGGTAATTTTATGCAAGTTTTTGCATAATTTATAAAAACTAGATAAATTATTTTTCTTTTAAGCAAGCTTAAGAACATATACCAAGTTTTAACTTTATTAGAAAAGTACTTGGTGATTTTATGCAAGTTTTTGCATAATTTAAAAACTAGATAAATTATTTTTCTTTTAAACAAGTTTAAGATAATTTATTTATAAACAATTATTATTTATTGCCCATATTTCTTATCCACATTGGGATTCAGGGAACAATTATTATAGTTTGATTGATAACATTTTATTTTAACAATTAAAAACTTTTATATAAAAAATTTTTTATTTTTGTTTTTAGGGATATTTTAATTTTTTCATATTGATAGAACAAATTTTTGATTTCTCGCCTTTTTTACAAAATTAAAATAAGTTTTGAATTGTTAAAACAAAATTTTATCCATCAAATTATAACAATTGTTCCCTGAAGAAGTCACCCAATGTGGAGACGAAATATTGGAAATAAATAATTATAAATTATTAAAAAAGGACCTTAAGCTCGTTTAAAAGAAAAAGAATTAAATAAAAGAAGATCAAAGAAAACTTAATATTTTTAAAACTAGCTAAAGGTGGTTACAAGTTTTTTAAATTAATTTTCTTTTTCTCTAAAATGTTTACTTTTCAATATACCCTAATGTTTGTGTATATGTAAATAGTTTATGCTATGGTAACATTTCCGGTTTGTCATATCCTGGAGTAGAATACAAAAAAAGTACATACAAAGTAAGATTACTATAGTAACATGACTTTATCTGCTGATGCCATTGCCAATTTATAACAATGTATGTGTGTGCTTCAACAACGGCGCACAGTGAGTACACAGTGGTAAAATACGGTCATAACTCTATAACTTATTTGTTTGTTAATTTAAATAACTGAAATTTTGGTACATAAATTATGTACTTTCTTATCTGTCACCTTAATTTGGGTGCAAGATTATTTTATAGAGTTGCCACATATTTTTTGCGGCAACCCTAAACAAATGTAAGTTTAATTTTAAAGCTAGTGGCATGATTTTCACCTTAGAAAGGATTATTAATACGATCATTTTAGTACGTTAGTCTTCAAAAAATAAATGATTATCAGAAAATGTATTAAAACTAGAGATGTCACGAATAGTGTATTCGGCAATTAACCGAAATTATTCGGCTGAATAGCAAAATGTTTCAATTACAGAATAAAACCAAATTTGTATGATAATTTTAATAAAAATATTGGACTTCTTCTAAAAATAAACTATATCGTCTCTGATGCTTCATTTTCGTTATTAGGCAACCCTTATTATATAATTCTAACATTTTCCGAAAAAAAATCTTGTCCAAAATGTTTAAGTTTTTAAAAAGTTTCCTATTTTTTACTGAAAAATCGCCGATTTTAATATATTTGTATAAACCGAATAATTCGTCAGAATAATACTTCTATTCGGTGTTCGGCTAAAACCCGCTGAATATGCCGAATACCGAATAGTGACAGAATATTCGTGACATCTCTTATTAAACCAAACTGGCGGCAGCAGTTTGAAAAAAATTACTTTGGTGAAAAGTTGCAACCTTATAAAATATATGTTTTAAGGTTTAAGGCGCCACGTTGTTTAGTGTTTTTTGGAGCCATCAAAAATAAACGATCTTAGTGAATTTGTAAACATGGAAAAAATTGGTCACCGTTATGTAACTCATTAATTTCATTTGAAAGGTCCAAGTCCAAGCAATATTAAAGCCGATCTAGATTCTCCACGTCAAAAACTGTTAACAAAATCCACAAAATGGTATTGGCTGGTCGTCGGCTGAATGTGCGCTAGCTGACTGAAATGATAGCTACGTGAAGATGTTGTGAAAATGATGGCTAAAATCAATGAATTAAAGTTCGAATTGCTTCACATCTCGAACCTTATTCGCCAGATTTAGCTCCCTCGGATGATTTCCTATTTCCAAACCTAAAAAATTGGCTCTGTGGTAAAAGATTTGCCAACAATGAAGAGGTGGAATCTGCGGTTGATGGCTATTTTAAGGGGCTAGACAGTTTGTACTATAAAAAGAGTATCGATGCTATTGAATATCACTTGGAGTGTATCACTTAAGTGTATCGAGCTAAATGGAGATTATGTTGCGAAAAAAATAATTTTTTTCCAAATTTGTAGTGTTTTCTTTGTTAGGTCGGCTAATTTTGAGATCACCTTCGTATATATTCTTAGTTAATGAACCGATTTTGATGAAATTTTATTTTAAATGTCTTCTAACGCGAAGAAATATTTTGTTTAAAATTCGGAATGTATATAGTACATTCCATGTGTATTTTTTGGTACTTTTAAATTTGGTAGTTTTAATTCAACTATATTTCTTTAACAAAAGTCCAGTTTTAATAACACATTTTTTGTTATAACAAAAATACTTGGAAGTTATCGGATAAGTTTGATATAATTTTCATTAAAAATAAAAATTATGTTTTTTCGACCTTTAATTGTGCATTATACTAGTTCTCATTTAGTGAGAATGTTTGATGTTTTGCATGGGATTGTCACTCCTATCAAAACGTGTTCTGATGATGGGAACCAATGTATAAGTGGTAGAAGATTTACCCAAACTTTTAAGGAAAAAGATCAACGCTTTACCCGTATTGTTTTATTTACCCGATGAGAAGATTATAAAAATTTTGTAAAGCAGTTTTTATAATCACACATGTCCACGTGCATGAATGTATGTGGACATGTATGAAGCATATGTGTTCATGTATGGATCCATATATATTAATTTTTAAAAGGGTATGAAATTTTATAATAAAAAGTTTATGAAAAATTCCCTAATATAATAAAATTTCCTGAAAATATTAATATTCTTCATTAAATCTTCGAAATTTTTTTTTGAAATTCTTTCAATAACATCATGAAGGTTAATTCTCTCAGTGTAAAAATATGTGTTTCCGTAACTTAGTAACTTAAAAGTACTTAAAAGTAAACCGCATTATGGACAATTTATATTAAATTAAACTTTTATTTCTTCATGTTTTTATTTGCATATTTGCATACACGTCAAAAACATTCAACTTTGATTGGCTATAACTTTTTTTTATAAATTAACTTTTTTTTTAAAATATTCTTTTTGAATATTGTTAGTTGAAAACTTCAAAATCAAAATATACTTTAAGTATTATAAAATTAATTTTATTCACTTTTAACCGCCCACACCACACTGTGCGTCGTGACTACAAATAACGTAAATAACAATTGTTGCAAAAAGAAGTTGTACAAATGTATGACTGCCATATATTCATTCAACACATGCAGTCCCAACATCAGGCAATGCCAAAAAAAAAAAATTAAAGCAAAAACATTGTTGGGGTATAAACTTAATTATTCACTTCAATACGTATTTCCGGTTTTATATAAACATTTTGTATAAACGTTTTGATGGTATTATTAATTGGTCAATTTGTTTGTAAATATCAGCCATAAAACATTTAACCCCCTAATGCATTTACTTCTGTTTGCAATAAAATGTAAACCCTATTTTTGGGACAAAAAAAAAAACAAACAACAATGTTTAATTTTAATTTATTGCCTAATTTCGGCGATAATGGTAAAAAAAAAATAAAAAAAATAATCTTGATAACTGATATTAATGCACTCAATTAAATAACCCAGCAAAACCACTCATGGGTAGAGTAATGTATCGTCATAGGGCCCCACTCATTACAATACACCTTACTTCACTGATGGTTTTTACAGGCGATGAGCCAAAAAGCAATGAATGGACTCATTACCTAGTGGGGTAAAATAACTGGTTACTTATATAGTTGGGAAAAGTAATGTTATATACACATTTACAGATTTAAATAAAAAAAATTTGAAGAAAAATTATTACAAATGTTTTTTTTAAATAAATAAATAGCGTGGTCTCGGTGAGACTCGAACCTGTTGTCTCTGTTTGCTAGGCGAGCACTTTACCAACTGAGCTATCGTCACATATAATAACGGGTTTCTTAAAATGTAAATGAATTATTGTGCTTCGAGTTTTAGTTTGTGATGTTAAAAATATATACCTTACCCTCATGCTTACAAAAAATTAAAAAGTAATGTGTCTAAATATAGTTTTTCGAAAAAATATTTTAAATATTACTTTACATTTATAATTTATGCATTATGTAATTGATGATCGGTAATTAATTACTTTATGTTTCAAAAATAATGTAAAAGGTAATGATGTATCATTACAAGGTAGCCCATGAGTGCCCAATTATTTGTAACTCATTACTTTATGTTTTGAATTAATGATGAAGGTATGTAGTATTAATTGCAATGTAAATCATTATGTAACCCCTTATTGGTAACTCATTACTTTTTATTGGAAAATAATGATGCAGGTAACATTACAACATAATGCATTACTTTATCGCACCAATTACCAAAGTTTTCCTGTGAACCAAGTAAACTAGCAGAAAACCCTATAAAAAAGGAGTTAAAAATGGACAAAAACTTTTGCTTAATATTTGTAAAAACAGCAAACAAGAACTGTAATGTCAACAACATTTTTGCTATATTTACCTTAAATTTAATAGAATGCAAATAACAGTATATTTTGCTAAAATCAACAAAAATATTTGCTAAAAAATTGTAGATTGCTGATTCCAGAAGGTAGAATTTTTATTTGTGTTAAAATTAATCTAAAAAAAAACTAAAAAGTTCATATTTTTTATGATTTTTTTGTTAACAAAAAATAACATTTAGCAAATCTTTTGCTGATTTTAGCAGAGTAATTTGTTACGTTTAATAAACTAAATTTTAGCTCAAATATAACTAAATATTTGTATATTTAACAGATTTATTTTTTTTTGCTATTCTTATCTTACTAATATTTAGCAAAAAAAAATTGCAAATTTTATCAGTTTTTTCTGCAACGTAATTTTAAACTAATTTTTAGTAGTTTTAGCAAAAATTTTGACCAGGTATTTACATGGACCGATTCTGACCAATATCAAAATACTAACATAGGCCAGTGTGACGATGTTCACTAAAATGTCTTAATATTTGTGGCCTGCAACATGAGAAAACTAAAAAAGCCAATTTTTAGGGGAGGACCGTTAACCCTTTTAACCAGACCCCGAAAAAATCCTGACAAAAAAACAAATACGAATTTTTACATGAAGCAATTTTGCTGATGAGCAATTTGTGTCTAGTATTAGGGTTTAAACAGAGAAAAGGTGTGTAATATAGAGCATTTGTTGATGGCCACCTGATAGAAAGTCGACGAAGTTATTTAAGCTTTTTTTTTGGTTCATATCCCTGATTTATTATTTCAATTCGGTGGCTGCGATACATATGAGGGAATGAAAACTCATACATATTATTATTCTAATTTGATGTTGTCGTCTCCCGAATTTGAACCCGGGACCATCTTATAGCACAACGCCCACAAAAATATCCGTAAACATGGGTTAACGTTGCGCCAAATATTTAATGTTTTGCAACTGAGTAACTTTGACAAAAAAAAACCATTTACTATGTAAATTTTGTCATTATCATCAAAAATTAATTTTTGTAATTTTTTTTATCTAAAAAACTGAGTTTCTTTAACATCTTCCAAATTTAAATCGGTCGACATCCTAACTGTATTAAGGGATACTTATTTTAATTCATATGAAGAAAAAAAGCACCTAAATTAAGTTTTTTTTTATACATAATTGGAGCTTTGGCAATAATGCAAAATTTTAGAATTTTTTTTTTTTTGCATAGTGTGTTTAAGGGCTAACAACCTTATAAAAACTAATTGTTTAAAATAACCAAATTTTATGAAAATATGTCCATTTTGAAAATCGGGAAAGTTTTCAAAGCCTGCTAGCGACCCCTAAGTTTTTTTTTCAAAAAGCTAGAAAAAATTAAAGCATTTTTGTTCATGAATCTAACCCAGGATTGTCCGGTTAGAAAATTTGGTAAAACTATATTTAATGCATTTTTATTTCTTTATTTCTCTGTGTGTATAAATTGGTTTAAACTTAATTAAATACAAGCAAAAACTTTTATTTTAATATTTTTAATTTGCTTTAAATTTAAAATCGCCATAATTTTTGATCCGTTAAAGATAAATGTTTAACGCGGATGAATTTAGCATCCTTGAATATCGTACTAAAATAAGAAATGTTTGAAACTATTTTACCTTAAAGTATCGAAAATATTTGAAATTCCTCATATGTATTTGTTTGTTTTCATGTTTGAGGATAAAATATAAAGTTATCTCTCAATAAAAAATTAAAAAAAAAAGATTCACAATTGTATCTTTTAATTTGGGATAAAACAAAACAGCTCTTACTATCTTTATATAGCAGATCCTTAAAAAAAATTACTTTATTGTGGTTGTATAAACAAAACAAACACATCCGTTTCCGTTAACTTCAGTAACAATGGCTTACCCACTCAAACACTCGTACACACACATGATTAAGTGACCACTATCAGCCGGAAACTGAAAAGTATTCAGAACGATAAAAAAAGCCATACAACAACGACAACCACGACACAAAAAAATTTCCTCAATACTACAAACATTTTTTTTAATCAACCCAGTTTTTCTTCAAAAATATTTCGAAAAAAAAAGTAAATGAAAAACACAAACATACCTATTCTTTGAATTTATTATGCACAATCGCATCAAAAACTCATTTGTTGACGGTTTGGCTGACTAACATCATGGAAAGAATTTCAACCTGTATAACAACATATATATATCCATATATCTATACATATATCAAAACACTAACACTTACACATAAATACTTATGTATGTATGCATGTACCCATCGCACTACCACAATAACCATTAATTTACCAAAACATATGCATGCTGTGGCTCTGGCTTTATTGCTGCATACTTTTCAGCTGCATATGGCAGACAATCAGGCAGAAAGGCAGGCAAAACGGCAGGCCCGGCATAGACATCGTTTGCTATTTTACATTTCATTAAATTGTAACCTCTCACTCAATGATAATGACACACAAAAATTCCACAGGCCACATTATTAGACCTCAGGCATCTAACAACAACAACAAAAATGCATTTATATGTAACGACATTAAAGAGGGAATTATTCGCTTTTGAGCATAAAAGTTTATTTTAGATAAAACTATAATTCTACAAACACAAAATGCTGGAAACAGTGGTCAAAATATAAAAAAGTTAATCAAAATTTGCAATTTTATTGGAAGTCTTTTATATTCCAAATTCAAACTAAAAAAACTTAATAACTCTGATCTGTTTTGGCACAAAAGGATATTTTTTACAAAGTTTTTGAAAATAATTTGACCATTTATTACTTACAAGGACATCTTTACTGCGCTTACAGCCGATTTGAATGAAACTCAAATATGTTGTAATTAAATGGCAAGTGTATAATGATCAGGGCAACCAAAAATATGCTCTATAAAACCGATTTTATGCCCATAAAAAATGCACTAAGAAACGGAAAATATGATCTTAAAATAAAAAAAAAAATATTTTTAATTTATAACGAACTTCCGTATATTTACAAAAACAAACAAAATCAAACATATTAGCTAGGTTTATACCATAGCTGTTAAGTAATGATTACTAATCATAATAATTAGTAATTAGATTATTTTTTTTTGAAAGGTGAAGTAATGATTATATTACGATTATTTTCAGATTCGCACGATTACTAATTGATTACGGTTACAGATAATCCAAAAATAATCAAAATTAATAAAAAGTACTAGAAAATAATCACAAATAATAAAAAGTAATCAAAAAATAGTTCGACTACTTTCAAAGCTTACTTTTGATTGTTTTTAATTATTTTTTTCACATATTTGGCACAGCCGACTTTAATACGCCCTTTTGTTTTTTTACTTTAATTATGCTCTATTTGTATAAAGTATATATTTCTTTTTCGTATATTTTTTGGTGAGTATTAAACATTATTGTTGTAAACTCTTAAAAATAAATTTTTTTTTAAGTCAAAATGTCTGAATATGTTTCCTAACCCGATTTTTCAGCAGACGACAATATTGAAAGATCCGGACGTTAATCCTACTACAAGTAAACGAAAAAGTTCATTAAGTGAAGAATCAGGACCGGCCCTAAAAAAATTTTAAAAACTGAGCAGCCACTGCATATCCAGCATAAGATGGTAAGTCACAGAACAAAACGTATTCTTTTGCATTAAAAAAATAATCGTTAAAATTGCTAAGAAATCGTCCACATTTCAAAAACTCGTCTAAATTAATAAAAATCGTCCCAATTTTTAAAAAATCGTCAAAATTATTAAAAATCGTCAACATTTTAAAAAAAAAATTATCAAAACTTAAAAAATCGTCAAAATTAAAAAAAATCGTCAAAATTTAAAAAAATCGCCAAAATTTGAAAAAATCGGCGACCTTATTAAAAATTGTCAAAATTATTAAAAATCGTCAAAATTTAAAATAAATGTCAAGAATTGGATAATCGCTAAAATTGAAAATCGTCTAGTAGATTCCAACCCAAATAATACAAATGTAACGAAAATTTATTTTTTTTTTAATTCAAAAGAATACGTTTTGTACTTGTGAAAATGAGTTTAATGTTAATTTTTAAGGATTCGATAAATGCTACAACTTATGGAAGAAGTGCAAGTGGCCAAAGTCTTCGGAAATAGTTGAAGAACACCTGGGATCATCGTGGCTTTTGCCCGTTGTTACTCGTTAGAACTCATGGCATGACGCAGTTCAAAAGCTACTTTGCCACAAAGAAAAGTTAAAAAATCTGTGCGAAAAGTTGATTTTGCCACATTTTTCTGCAAGAAACACAGTTCCTGGAAATGTACAATTTGGTAATGAAACCAATTGCAAAAGCCCACTACTTTCTTCAAGGAGAAAGCAACATTAATTATGATATTTTTATATTTTGCTTCTTTAATATATAAATTTATATTAATATTATTACAGGATTTCAATGTATTATAAATGTATGTATTTGTTTTTCCTTATTATTTTTTTCACGTATTTTTCCATTTTTTTGTTAATGTAGGAAGCACTAATATTGTTAATGATTGTTTTATTATTCAAGTAAATAGACCTATATTTTGTATATAAAAACTATATAATTTTGTTTTATTTTTTCAGAATTTCTTTACGTTGTAAATTCGAATTTTTCAAAATAATATGTATGTATAAAATTATGTAATTTTTAAAAAATAATCTAAAATAATCAAAAATATTCCTTGAAAGTAGTCAATTATTTTTTTGATTACTTTTGATTATTTTCTCGTAATCCTAATTAATCTTGATTATTTTTGGATTATTTGTAATCATAATTAATTAACAATCAGGAATTGTTCAAAAGAGAATTATGTAATCAATACCATTCTTTTTAAAATGTAATCTAATTGATTACTAATCGTAATCCAAATTTAACAGCTCTGGTTTATACTAGAAAAGCTATAGCCTCCACAATAGGCAGAGCTTTAACAAAAAACCTATTAGTCCTCCATTTTCCATCATTCTTGTCTTCTTAGTAATCAAACACGTGGCTAAGGTCTTTTCCTAACAAGCATCATGACGTTACTAAACTTTGAAAATTAAAAATGTTCTATTTTTACACTGGCTGAAGTAATATTTTTTACAGTGTTACTAGTCTTTTATTTTTATACAAAAAGAGATAATTTTTATGTTATTTTAATGTATAACGATGGTTGAAAGAACCATTGTATATATACAAAAATAAAGCAAATCAAACATATTAGCTGGGCTGTTACTAGTATTTCGATCTGGCTAATGATCTCAGCAGAACCCGAAGTTTTAGAAAACTAGAGCCTCCAGAATATGCAGAGCTTTAACAAAATACCTATTAATCATCAATTTTTCCCCATTCTTAATATTATTAAAACACTATTTATTATTAAAAATCCGTAGTTTAAAACTTATTTTTCAGTACAGTTGGAGTAACTATTGGGAAATATATTTCAATTGCTAACAAAAGAATAATATAAAAGTTTAATTATACCTAAATAGGAAATTCGCATTTGGAAAAATGTCTTGAATTTTTGAAACCGTTGTTGCAAACAAAATATTAAAAGAAAATTTTTGGAAATTTTTTTTATTGAAAAAAAAAATTTTTTATACTGAAAAATTTAAATAAAAATGAAAAAACTTGCCCAGAAAAACATTTTTTTCAAAATTTTGGCTACAAATGATATTTTTATTGTTGTAAACTGTTAGAAAAAGCTAAAATCTAAAAATAGAATATTTGTGTTGTTAGTGTTGTCACTTCTGAGTATAATATACAATAACAGAAAAAGCTAATAGGAAAGAAAACTGCAATTTAGCTGCATTAGATTCGAGGCCAAACTTGGGTGTGATCGCTAAACGTCATGACTTGGTACTGTTACGTTTGTAATGTAAGATGAGCGCAGGTTTGATTCTTACAGCCGCAGGTTGTTGAAAAATTATCATATAGAGACAATCTGACAATTATAAGACACAAATAATAATACAATTTAAATGGAAAATCACTGATGAGCCTGTCCATAAAATGGCAGAAACTAGTCTAGTCTGATTTAAAAATTAATAGTGTTTGTAATTTTTAGAGAAAAATGTTTATTCTTCTTCTTAACCTCAACATTTCTAAAGCAAAATATTTCTTCAATGAATTAAAAATTAAAAAACAGTTGCAACTCTGTGCGTTATCTTTGGAATTTTCGATGAAAACTCAAAAATTTCAATTTGACACCCGATTTTTAAAATTTTTGTCTAAAATATTTTCTGTTTTGGCACATTTATGTACTTTTGGGATGTTTTATAAAAAAAATGTACTTTTGTTTTTAAAATTTGTTCATTGGCCAACGTTTTGGCTGGTTTGGAGTTTGCCTCTCTAATAAAAACCATATATTTTATTTCAAAAACTTCATTATATTGTGTTAATAATGTAATGAACTAGGTTCAAATTAGCCAAGAATATTTGTAAGAAGAACTATTTACTATTTAGAGGTCCAATACAGTAGTCTGTGACAATTTTTTTAACGATGTGGCAATTTTTTATATTTATATCACCTTTTTCACTATACGAATTTAGAATAAATTCCTATTTAACCTGATCCACTTATAAAATTTATTTAGTTTTGCAGTTTTAAACATAATTCACATTAATTTATCAATAAATATTAATTTGATAATAGTAAAATACGTTTTCTTGCAAAAAAAAAAAATACCTATATGTAGAAAAAAACCTACACACAGAGAAAACCAGAAATAAGTTTCATCAATTTTCGTCCAATGAAACATATTCATCAATAATAATGAAACAAATTATACACAAAGGGAAGTATAATGTCCATATCATGGTCTTTATGATTTTTTTTCTACACAAAAACAATTAAATCCTTACTAATACAAAATATCTTACATATATATAGCGTAACATTTTATAAATATGATAAAAGTGATTATGCTTTTTATGAAATGTTTCAATAATACTATGAAACGTTACATTGGACGATAATCTATGAAACATGTCATAAATATGATGAAGCTTATCCTTTGAGTGTAGCCCGCCCATAGTTACCATATTGTAACCGGACATTGTGAATGTCCTGGAGGCAGGAGAAAAAAACGGATTGCAGTTTTTTATACTCAGGTCATTACTAAAGCATATGTGAAATATCTGTTCAAAATTCACAAAAAAATTCTAGGGTGTCTTGGGTTTAAAGAGCAAAATATGCATAAATATGCTCTAAAAAATCGATGCCGGAGTTCGTCAATTGTTCTGAAAAGGATAAATATCCTATCCATTTTTCAAAACGGCGCACAGAAAAAACATGATACTAAATATTTCTGGTTGCCCTGATAATGATAATCTTCATTGAATCTATAAAATTATTTAATAAATATCATGAGGCATTATTCTTTCAGTGAGAGTAATTGAGTTTTTTTTTTTTATTCAATATTTAGGACAAAACAAGTCGGCACCAATGCTCTTATTGATTGTAAGGACATTCTAATCGTTTCCTTGGGATTTTTGGTTTATATTTTGTGGATGGTTTTTCAGTGGTGTTTACTCAAAAGAAAAGGTTTATCATATTTACGGAAACCTTCATAAGTATGATGAAAACTTTACAGTTTTTCGTCTTTAAAATGTTTCATAAATATTTATGAAACTGTTTCATAAAAATATGGTTAAGATAATTCGTTTTGAATTTTCTACCGGACCTGGCTCTACACTCAGGGAAATATGTAGTTGTTTGGGTTGTAATACAGTTTCTTTATTTTTAATGTAAATGTCCGTCATTTGTAGAACAAATTAAATTTTTTACTAACCTTGTAGTTCATTTAAAAAAACAAACCACATCAAATGACTGTTTTATGATTTTACATTAATTTTTTACAGTAGTTTTTGTTATTTAAAAAAATAAATGTCTGTTTATTTTTTACGAACATGTGG
>CM037855.1:40333797-40410210 GCA_021234595.1 Delia radicum | reverse complement strand
AAAAAAAAAGTCTCTAAAGTCAGCTAAATTTTTGCAGGGAGGATCCTTGCAGAAAAATTGCTAATATCAGTAAAAAAAATCAACATATATGCAGCCTTTATAAACATGCATGAACTCATTCATGCTCATATATAAGTTCTTCAAGGTCATACATGTCCATATAACACCATATAGGATTGCATATATGTTCATAAGAGTTTATGTGGTGATCATATATATAAATATTACCTCAATTTTCGTTGATGTACACTTACGACCATGTATGGAAATGTATAGCCATATATTAGTATATATGTAAATATTACCCTCAATTTCGTTAATGGACACAGATGAACATTATGATTCCTTATATGAACATATAAGAATGATTTATGAAACACATAGGCATCATGTATTTATGAATGGGGACATGTACAAAGCTTGTGTGTTCATGTATGGATCCATATACGTCGTTTTTTAACGGGTAGTAAATTTACCAGAAATTTTGCTGAATTTAGCAAATTTGTTGCTGATATTAACAATTTTTCTGCAAGGATCCTCCCAACTAAAATATTGCTGATATTACAGATTATTTTTTTTTAGTGTACTATTTGTTTCTTGGTTTGAATGTTTGGTTGCATCTTATGGATACTTTTCTTTTTTTGTTCTTGTTGTATATCTTTTATGAATTCTTAATGTGACAAGTGAAATGTTACTCAAATAGCATTTGGCCAAATAACAAAATTACATATAGTTATATCTACACGTTGTAGGATATTGTATATACAGTGAGTTTTAAAATTAGACAACTAATTTTTAATAAAAACTCTTTGAATAGAAATCGGGGCATATCGATATTATGGTAATAAATTCGATGACATTAAAGCCCATAATTTATAGGCTTTTCAAAAATTTTAACTTGATTAAACATCCTCTTCAAAATCGCATAACGGGGTACTTTGATAGGCTTTGCAATCGTTTTTCAACTTTTTCAAAAATTTACTATTATCGGGTTATGGGTTAGACTCATTGATAACATTTAACAGAAAATGTTCAAGGATATCATGATTATTGGTGACAGATTAAATGGGTTTGTTTATTTACTATTTATAATGAGCTTCAACAATCCGCATATTTACAAAAATAAAGCAAATCAAACATATTAGCTAGGTTGATACTAGTATTTAAATCTGGCTAAAGATCTCATCAGAACTCGAAGTTCTAGAAAAGCTACAGCCTCCATAATAGGCAGAACTTTAACAAAAAATACCTATTAATCATCAATTTTGCTCCAGTAATCAAACGCGTGGCTAGGATCTTTTCCTAACAAAGCATCATGACGTTACTAAACTCTGAAGACCAAAAATGTTATATTCTTTGTTATATTTGTTTAATTAAAACTGATAGGTCGAATAAATACAACTTTAATTAAAAAAATTAAAATTTTATTTGTTGAAAAGTTTCTTAGGAATCAAGGACTTTTAGGACAATGTAACAGAAACTTTGAACGACGTGCACGATTATTGGGTCAGATTATTTAATATTTACTCCTTGGAGACTTTTTAGTAAAACCAGGATTTTTTGGCACTGCTTAAAAAAAACTTCTTAAGATATTCACGATTATTGGGGGACAAAAACTAATCCAAATTAGACTATTTTTTGGGGACAATTGACAGAACTTTTTATAAAATTTCCGAGTATTATTGGGACTTTTTGTTGACTTTTTGAAAACTTTAAAAGAAGTTAAGCATTTTCAAGACAGTTTAACAGAAATTCATTATTATTTGACTTCTTGAAAAATATCTTAGAATAGTCCAGACTTTGGGATAATGTGATAGAAGCTTCTCAAGAAACTCCGATTACTTAGAAAGATTTTTCCGATTTGAATTCTTGAGAATATCTTAGGCAATCCAAAACTTTTAGGACAATGTGATATAAAGAAATCCCCCCATTTAATTAGACAGATTAATCCGATTTTACTTTTTTAAGAAACATCATTGGAAATCTTGTTTTTGAAAAAAAAAAAAACATTTTGCGGTTATCTTTTCCGGGATTTTAACTCGGAATTGGCTGCTGCTCTACCCGTTGCACCACAAACACTTAAAAATGTTGAGTGCTAAATTTGAATTTAAATATTTTGTTAGGAAAACAAATTCGTTTACCAATACCAATCATTAGTTGCGTCTATAATCAATGCAATACACAATTCGGTTGGTTCTACCAAAACAATAAACTTAATTGTATATTTGATTAGGGAACCCATATTTGCAGTTACCACTTTTGATTATCGACAATTTTTTAATAAATTAGATAGCTGTTACCAATTTTTTAGCATTTTCACTTAATAAATCAACTAGATTCTACCGTACACAATTACTAACTGAATTTTATTTTAAAAGTTAATTGTACAATTGAATTGTTGTTTAGTTCCTGTTTCCTCTTTTTAATTGTCACTACAGTATTTTTGCTTTATTAATCGATTATAGATAATTCCTAATGAAATAGCGTCTTTTCAAATAAATTTGAATGGCTTTGACCGAATTCCAATCCATCTTTTTTCTGGTTGTAGTTTTTAACTTCTTAAGAAACATCTTAGGAAGGCCAGACATTTTAAGGAAATTTCGTAAGAACTTACCCTGTGGGAAATGGACCAGTCACTGATATAGTCATGTGACTAGAACTTTGTGTGTATGAACCTGTCCTAGTTTCGGTTCTGTTATAAATATGAAAGTGACCGGTACTTTTAACATGGGCTTGTCATAGGAGGTGACAATTTGCTACCAGTGGAGCACTGTGTGACGTATCGGATAACTTGACCAAGGTAACCTATCACCATACAGACTGAAATGAATATACTACGGGACAAGTTAGAAGTAGGTAGAGTCAAAGTATGACCATTTTTGGATTTATGTGATATGCAACACAAACCAGTGGAAAAAAAATTATCCCGTGGCTGGTGTAGGTGTACGTATCTTAGAACTGGAGAACAATTTTTGAATACATGTCGCGAAAAAGTAATTAGCAAGTAACCTGTCACTTGTTAGTCAGCGTATTTCATATTATGCACGAGTTGATAAATAGCCCGTCGAGAACCAATCACTGCATTTTTCCAAAACAGTGTGTCTTACCCCTGTTCAAAAAAATCTTAAAAAAGGCACAACAAAAATCAATTTTATAATTAGCTTATTTTGTCGATACCCAATAAAAAACTAAGTTTAAGATCGCGACGTTTTGGCGAGAAATCGCCATATCTGGCAACCCTGGTCACAGTTCCGTGTTCAGTTCTTTTAAACCAGTGGAGTGTTACGTCTTCAATTCTACTGTCACATAGTCGGTACAAATAAAATTCCTTCAGTGTTATGTCTGATGTGTAGCAGTCAAGTGACTGACTGCCATGTTTTCATCCACTGCTAACTGTTTTGACCCACTTCAATGACCAGTAATAACTTCAACTGCAACAGTCCTAGTTGCTTCAGTACACTTTGATGATATGTTACTTTTTCTCCAGTTACATGATATATCTGGTAGCAACCAGTGAATGTTTTTGTCACCATAACTATAGTCACGTGATTGGTCATTAACCAAAATTAACACTTTTTGGTGCACCACAATTTTAGTTTCACCAGTTTCGTGACGTGCCCCCCAAATCATATATCACAGATTTGTCACTTTGGATCAGTCGACCCTTCGTTTCCCGCAGGGTAGGATTAATGGGAAATAAAGATTCCTTTGACTTTTTTTTTTTATTTCTTTATTTTACTTAACCGATCCCTTAGGGCCATATACAGTTAATTAAGGCTGCTACAGTAACAACAACTTTTTCATAAGAATTCTACGATAACAGATCAGATCAGATTGAGTGTTTTTTTTTCTTCTTTCAAAAATATCATTAAAAATCCAAAATATAAATTCCCTGAACTTTGCTAGAAATTTAATACGAAATTCTTGATTTATGGGATGTATGGATTGTCTTCGGTTTCTTGAGAAACCTGCTGAGAAATTCAAGATTCGTGGGAAAATTAGTTGTCAATCTAATTTGTTGGTTTTGGCAACATGAAATTAGTTTATACAACAGTAATTTAACTGTGACAAGAGAGTTTAACATAAATTTTTCAGTAAGAACAACAGCAAAAATCCGGTTACCACTAAAGAACTATTCTGTTGACAATAAATCCGTTTGTAATCGGGAATCTGTTTTTGGCTGTACATGTGATGTTATAATTTTAGCATGCAGTGTTTGTTGCAGGGACTAAATAAATATATACAATTTTGAATTTTATTCCTTATATTTTCGAGCACATATATGTATTTACCTCGTTTCTTCAATTCTTTACCCAAAAAAAATTTAAGAAATCTAAACATTCATGATGCAAATCTCTAAAGTATAAAATAAACATGGAATTTCCTTAGAAATGATAAATTAAATTTTATTTATTGCTACACTTAAAGAAAAAAGTTAGTAGAAAACCTAGTAAAGTTGTTAGTAATCCATCTTTGCAAGTTCTAAAGTAATTCTTAGTTCAAATTGAGATTTTAGTTAAAAATTTTGCTATTTTAACTAAATGAAATAATTAACTAATTTTTCTTTTTGCTGAATTTACTGAAGTCTAAAAATATTATTTGATAATCAAAACCAGCAGAGAAAGTTTGTAATGCGATGTTTCCGTTTCTGTATTGGTGTATTTTTTATATTGTGTCAGTAGAAAACAGACAAGTGAAGAACACGTCGTATTAGAAAAATATTTAAAAACATTTATGCAAATGATTTTTTAATAAACTAATAAAAAATAAAACTATAAAAAAATATCCAAGAGTTTTTTTAAGATTTTTAAAGATTTTTTTTTCTGAATTATATACTCGTATAAGTAGTTTTTGTGTTTATAAAATATTTCATAATGTTAAACAAAAATAAATAAAATAATTTAAAAAATATTTTCTATTAATATTGATATTGAATGCTTCTTTAGATATTGAAAGCTTTGAAAAAACAGTGCTTATTTAATTAATTTTTTACTTATTTTTCTATTATTTAAATTTTTTTAGATTACGCTTCTGTATTTGATATATAGCATTCCGATGTAAATAGAAAAGGAACAGAGAATATAATACAGGCAGATACAACTCTGTGTTTTATTTATCTTATAAATACAGAGCTTTATTTAAGTTGTCTCATTATTTATAATAAAAATTTTCACGAATAGATTTCGCTTAGTATTCATATTATTATTATTAAATGCTTTTACGCCAAATTATCGGCGCATAGTGCCATTACAAAGTTTCTCCATTCTTGTCTGTTCTGTGCCATTGTCCTTAGTTGTGGCCATGAGAGCTGTTGGTCATATTGTCTTAGTTCTTCTAACAAGCTGCGTCGCCAACTTCCCCTTGGTCTTCCTCGCCTTCTTTGGCCTTGGGGGTTCCACTCGAGTACTTCTTGCCCTATGTCGGCAGTAGGTTTGCGCAATGTGTGGCCTAGCCATTTGAATTCATATAAACAACTAAAAACTTAACTAAAATTTAGTAGATTTTACAGTTTTTTTGGCTGTTTTTATTTCACTAATCTTTAGAAAAAGTTTATGCAAATTTTGCTGCTTTTTCCTGCAGAAAATTTTGCTGTATTTTTTGCAGCGCTGTATTTTAGTTGTCTTGTTAATTATTATAAAAAATTTCACGTACAGATGGCGCTTAGTTTTTATTAAAAGAAACAACTTAACATTTAACTAATATTCCGTACATTTTACAGTTTTGTTTGCAGTTTTTATTTTACTAATATATAGCAAAAAGATTCTGCAAATTTTGCTGCTTTTCCCAGCAACGTAATTTTTAACTAATTTTCGGTAACCTTTTCTGCTATTTTTATAGATTTATTTGTATGAGTGTAAAAAAAAAATTATAAAAAAACAACAAAAAAGAATGACTGCAAGAAGTTCTATGGTAAATGATGTTTTAACTTAAATGTCTTAATTCAATTTTCTTAAAAAAGTCAATATGTTCTCTTCTTTTCTGGAAGAGAATTCCTCATATACCAACTTCTTTCCAACTTGGTTTAAAGAACAAATGTCCAATAAAACAAGTAAAAACTTTAATATTTTATGTACTGACTTTAAAATAGTTGTAACAAAAGCTTGACATTGTTACATGTCATAGATTACCTAAAAATCTTACTCTTTGACATTTGCCGTCAGCGAACGTAGCTCATGAGAATATGTTGAACACACCACACCATCCCTGTTGGCCATGTCTTCAAGACAACATCGACGACGCGTACAAGACACATGGTAAATTGCTAACTACACTTTGGCGACCGTCCATGTAAATCGCTGACGACTTTTTCATACAAATGTCCGCTAAATCGTTCACGACCATCTGGGTGACATTTTCATGCACATTGTCGTTGACGATTATATGAGCGACATGGTAGCTCACATTGTCGTTGACGATCATATGCGCGACATGGTAGCCTACATTGTCGTTGACGATAAGATGGGCGATAATGTGCTTTGTTTTGTCGTCGATGAATATTTCAGTGACATTTTAGTTAAATAATCGTTGACGATCGTATTGACGACATTGTTATTCACATTGTCATCAACGATATTTGCCCTTAAGATATCGTCAACCTATACAAAATTTTTAAAAGAATATATTTAAATTTTTTTTTTTTTTATTAAAAGTTATTTAAAGTGTTTTATACATTTTATTTATTATTAAATTAAAGGTAACGTTTTAAAAATTCATTTAATTAAAGTTTGAGGTAAGAAATAAAAAGTTGTTAAAAGTCTATTAGTAATTACAACAAAAAACATTACTTTAGTTCATTTTCATTCATGTTTTCATTTTCCTTATTGTCATTTTCCTTATTTTGAAGGCATTTTTGGTTTTCTGGAATTTGCTCTATTTAAAGTGTTTTTAAGGCGGTGCAGTGTTCCTCGAAATTCTTTAATAAACCCTTCATAGCTTACACACTCCTTTTTTGTGGATTCTAAATAAATGTAAGAATGAAAGAAGATTAAAAAAAAAAAACTCTCGTAAAAAAGTTAAAAAAAATACTGGAAATTTTAATTATAATTGACAAAATCTCCTGATATTTTTATATTTTTATATTTTCTATGTTACTTACCAATTTAATTTGTTGATATTATCGGTTTAAATAAATTACAAATCAAAAAACTTTAATGAACACTAAAACATCCTTCACTCACAATTTTTAGATTCAACTGAATATTTTTACTTTGTTTATTATGTTTGTTATTTTATTATTCCGTTATTATTGTCCCGGTATTTGTATTTTTTTTTGTGTAAAACAAAAGGCACAAGAACTTAAAAAAACATTGATGCACATCAACTTTAGTTAGTCGTGTATATGGCTTTAAACAGGACACAATGCATGCAATGGTCGCTCATTTTGTCCTCAATAATGTTTTATTATGCCCAAAGCACGACAAGTTATACCACCTTGTCGCAAAACTTGTCCTCAGTAGGAAAATGTAGACGACAAATTCTAAAATGTCTTAAAGACATCCTCGACGACGATTTCGTGTTAGACTATCTGGCCAACTGGGATACGTCCTAAACCTATACAAAATAAAAAATACTTAAATGTTAGTGAAAAAATGTGTTTGTTGTTAATAAAAGAAACAGAATAACATATCTATGTAGTCTATGCTACATGAGTTCTTTTATTCAGGCACCGAAAATAACAGTTATTTTTGAAATTTTGAAACATAAAAGTATATAAAGGGTCCGCCATCTAACGTTTTTTTTTCAACTAGTGCTTATTTCGTGAATGGTAGGTAACACTTAGCTCATGTCTGATTTGACAGATAATTAGTTGTATCCTTCCGCTGAACGAATTTGGTCCGTATGTTCGTTATCTTGTGAAAAAAGTGCAAGAAACTGGCATCCTCATCGATAAACCAAAGCGTGAAAAGCCAAAAACAGTGCGTACACCCGAGAATATTGCTGCTGTGACAGAAAGTGTGCGTGAAGCGCCATCAACATCAATTCACCGTCGTTCTCAACAATTGAACATTTCGGAGACATCATTGAGACGAATTTTGCATAAAGACCTTGGTATGACGCCATACAAAGTCCAATTGGTTCAGGAGTTCAAAAAAAAAAAGTTATTTGGCGGACCCTTTAGAAGTAAATGTCTGAGAACTGACTCAAGTATATCATATTGATCCCAGTGGAGAAAGTTATTTTTCTACAAAAAAAAGTATTACAAATTTTTTTTTTTTAATTTTGAATACCTCATATCAAGCTCATTAAAATGAGAGGAATCGCGAAAACAATTAATTTTATGGGAATTTTTAATTGCCATAAATTTAAAAAGAAGAAAGAAAAAAGTTGCTATAAAACTAAAAGTCAAAAAAAAACTTTTATTTTTGCTCGAAAAAACAGAAGTCAAAAAATTACTTTTTACATCTGACTTTTACAATAAAGGGAATAATAATTACTAGGGTATTCAATCGGTTAACAGTTACTTGATTAATAAATGAATTTTTATCATACAATTGTTCGAGTAAACTAAAATTTCAAATTTCAAGTAACGAATAACTCGAACAATTTTGGTCGATTAATCGAGTAAATCAAAATATGTTCTATTTTAGTTTATATTTTATAAAAACAAACTTAAATTGTTTCGTACATTCCAAAAAATTAAGACCAAAAGATCAAGGTTTCCAGAAATTCAAAGTAATTTTTAAGTATCGAAATATTTAACAAAAAATGAAAAATCGCAACAATCGCAAAACTATTAAATTCGAATTGTACTTAATTCATCATCAGTTTTTGGTGTTACAGATCGGATTGGGCTGTTCACACTTTTCTTTTTCTTAGAATCTATATCCAACATGATCACATAAATTAAAATTTATGTAATAATATGTGATTTTTACTTCATATTTTCCCAAGGCATAGACTGCTATGCCATATTATTTTTGATATTTGCAAAATTGGCTTTAAAGTTATATCCCGAAAGAAATGTATATTTTTTGAGGTGTTTTTAATTTTAGAAGATATTTTAAATTTTAAATTAACTACCTTACTTTTAAATGTGGATAAAATACATGTCGGAACTCTTTATTTATTGTTTTATTATTAAGTTTTTAGGAAAAATTATAGAAATAAAACTATTGAAAACTATTCGAGTTACTCGAGAAATTTTAAAATCGTACTCGATTAATCGAGTAAATCAAAAACCTCAAAATCAAGTTACTCGTTTACTCGAACAAAACCAAGTCCGAGTAATTTGAATGCCCTAATAATTACGGAACCCACGCGTTCCATTGCAATATTAGCGATAGTGATAGTTATTTGTGTGCAAAGAAATCGTCTGTATAACATCATACTCGACATATGTCGCACTTTTTTAAGAAATTTTTGCATAACGCGATAAATCACAAATGTCCAATTTTCGAGTTACGCGCAAAATACCTCGGTTTAGATCGAAATTGAACAAAATTCTATGAAGCTTAATTTAATTAAGTCTAAAGTATAAAGAGCCAATCCAACAAAGTTTCTCAAGATTTACCTTAGTCGTATGTCTTCCAAACTTCAAATGCCTTTACTTACACTCATAAAAAAAGTTATTTCAAAAGTCTGTTAAACGTGTTGCAACTCAGTTGAACTAATGTTTGTTGTTGCTGTTTAAATCAGTTATTTAGCTTAAGTTAGTAGTTCTCTCATTTTACCACAAAACAAATTTCAGCTGTACTTGAACTAGTTTTCCAACCTAATGTTTAGTAATTCGTGATTCTCAAATTTACAAATTTTCCAGTTAAATGAATTCACAATTTTTTCCAAAAAAAAATTTTGTTTGTGTCCACGCTTTCAGTCTCACTTTCTTTTTTCATAATTTTTATTTTATATTCATAAAATATGCTAAATCTCGGAAACGAAAATAGAGTAAAAATTAACCAAAAAATCGTTAGACTTTATTAACCACCTACACTCCTGGTAACAAATATGGACCTTCCTATGGATAGATCCGGAAAGAACTTTTCAGCAGAAAGTTTCTGCTGATTCAAAATAAACATTTGTTGATTAAGCTAAATTTTTAGTTAACTGACAACTCAAATTTAATTCTTCTAAAATTTAGGATACTGTGATTCTCAACTTCATTGAAAATTCTGCTGGCGGCATTTTTTCCAAACTCGATTTTTATCAATTATTGTTGCGTTTAGTGTAGAACTAGTTCTAAAAGTAAAGTTGAGAAAATGCAGAGATGGCGCCTCGCGAACAAAGTTGCTTTAATAATAATACATCTTCTGACACCTCATTTTGAATTAATTTTATCATGCTTAGCATGAATATTTAAAAATTGTTAAAATCTTTAAAAATTGTTAAATTTTCCTTCATTCTACAATTTTTTTAAAAATTATCCTTAATTTTTTATTTTTGCAATAGCAAAGTAGAAAAAACTACACCCAGGCAAAAGGCTTCATCATATTTTTTAAAAAAGTTTATAAATATCACGAAAACTTCATTGATTTTCGTAAAATGTAACACTTCATAAATATGATGAAACTGTTTCATAAGAGGGGAAATTGATGACATTCTTCTTCATATATATCAAATGTTTCATTGATATGATGAAGAAGTTTTTATGAAATGATTCATAAATGTTATTAAATATTTCATAAATAGGATGAAGCAGTTTAATACATTTTTAAGAACGTTTTTTAAATTTTTATGAAATGCTTCATAAATATTATGAACGTTTAATATTATATTCATAAACGTTTAATATTATATTGAAAAACATTTATTTAAACTTAAAAACACATCAAATAACATTTAATTTGTGTTTGAGAATTTTAAATATTTTTTGGTAGTTTTTAAGTTTCAAAAAGTCTAAAGGCTGAAACTTAATTGGATTAGAGGACTTACGCTAGATGTTAGTATGAAATGAAAATTTAAATTTTATAATTGCATTTCAAAATTTTCGTTTTATACCAAGACTTGACTTAAGTCGCTTAAGGCAATTATGTTTCAGCCTTTAATTGCAAATCATATATTTTAAATTCGAAATAAAAATTTCATATTTTCTCAAAATTTATGAAACTTTTATCATATTTATGAAAACTTCTTAAATATGATGAGTAATTGCTGACAAGCGATTTATGAAACAATATCATCAATATGATAAAACATTTTTCTCCGAGTATACTTTTCATTTGATTGGCACAATTTGCGGTTTTCCCATTAAACGCATTTTCTTTTTTTTCTTTTCTACACGAAATAATTCTTCAGATTTGTCCTCTTGATTATGCACAAAAATGCTATTGAAATTGTGCAAATTTTATATAAATTGTGCAAAAATGGTAAAATATAGTAAAAGCTGAGAAAAACGCGGCTTTGCTTGTTAATGCTGCACATTTTTTAACCAAATTTGATACCCGTATATTAACCCGGGCTGTGCTAGCGTGACCATATGGTCACACACATATGACGTTTACTAAATCGTTTTCCAGTTTCCAGTTACCAATTTCGATAATTTGCTTACGAGTTTCGCTTTGCTTGCCTATCTCAAATCGAGGGGTTATAATGCAACCGGAACAATACGAGAGAATTGCATTCCATCCAGTTGCCCGATAAAGCACAAGAAAGCTATGAAAAACGCTGTTCGCGTCGATAACTCTGTTGTTTGCGTTGCTTTCACATGTTATGGTGCTTTGCCAACTTCTTCAGCAGCAAGGTACTCAAAAGAAGCCGAAAAAAAATATGTGTTACTCGACCATTCTTCATAACAGAGTATAACAAGTATATGTGTGGAGTGGATCGTCTTGATCAAAACGTCAACCACCATCGCATTGGATTCGTGGGAAGAAGTGGTGGAGTGCAATTTTCACTTGGCTAATTGACGTTGCAGTGAATAATGCTTGGCAATGGCAAACAGGTTCAAAAAGATTCACTCAGTAAGAATTTAAATGCGAAATTGGTATTTACTATTGCAAACACTATGACCAACAGCCGATTCATATAGGGCCAAAGCGACCGCGACGTAAGATGACCTCGCACAAAATACGATCGAACAGATCATTTTGTTGCTTCTTGAGAGAAAAGAAAACGTTGTGCTGGTGATTTATGCAAAAGTGTAGGCAGAACTTTTTGCAAGAAATGCAATGTTGGTCTTTGTGTTAATTGTTTTGCAGCTATCACACTCCTTGAAATTAAAATTTCATTGTGCTCACATAAAAAACTCTTTTTCTTGTTTCTTAATAAAGTTTTATTTCAATAAATTAAATAAACATGTTTAATTTCTCCTAGAAATTCGAATTTTGCACCTAAAAAATGCCTGTACCCTAGCAGTACTAGCGTGACCATATGGGCACAGCGCAAAAATTGGTCCTGTCGATTATCCTGACAAGGAAAAAGGATAAAACATAAATTTTCACATTCAACGACCCAAAATCTACTTAACATGAAAGTTTCATCTCAAAATTCGAAAAAAAATAATTACAGCACAGCCCGGAATAATGAAGGTCTTTCTTTTATGTATTTTAAAAATTTATATATGAAAAACTGGCCCTTGAGTTAACAAACTGAGTAAGCCATTAAAACCAGCATGGCCAAAATATTTGTATCAATGTTTGTCTTGTTTTCAATTTTAAGGGTCAATTTTGTAGCGCAGTGTTATTTTATCATGTTAAAATCTTTTAACTTTAGTTTAAATTTTATAATTAAATATGACATTTAAAGTTTTTTTTTCTTTCATTCTCCATATTTTAATTTGAATACTAATTTATGCTGCTTAAGCATTTTATTTAACATTATTCAACATCAACTGTTAAATTTTCAGTTTTCTTATTCTGTTTTTTCTACCTTCAGGTTTTTCTTTTTCTTTTTTTTTTCTTAACTGTACGAACTTCTTGTCACAAACAAATCCTAGTGAAAAGTTGATGTAAAATTAACACCATACTCTATCATATCATGGGAATAAAACAACTTGAATAAAGTTATAAAAAAAGTAGACAAATGAGATTTAAATGGAATATTAAGCTAAATAATAATTATATTTCTTTAAATAAAATGAGATTTTTAAAATAGCATTAAGTTAAAAGTAGTGTTTTAATTAAAACTTAATACAATCTGGTAAAAAAGTTATATGGTGGCATATCTAATTAGGTCTAAATTTTAACAAAATGTTCCCACACTAGAGTTTAAAAAAAGTAATGAGTATTAAAAATAGATTTTCAAAAATTCTTTAGATTAGTATTATATGTTTAAAATAATGATAAAAATAAGTATTTATGGGTAACGCATTATTTTTTGTATTGAAATAATGAAAAAATGAACTAGTTATTAGTATATCATTATTTTGTGTATTGAAGTAATGCAGAAAGTAAGCTGGTATCATTACTGCTAGTCCAAAATATAATAATATGTCATTACCACCCAGCAAAATAAGAGCTGAGGAAGAAGTAGTAAAACACTACATCTACTGAGTCGGATGTGGTGCAAATTTAGGTGAATCATTAATGATTTTAACATTGTCGTGTCATTGGGCGGATGGAGTGAATATATAACTTCTTTAATAGCATTTTAAACAGTGCATGGATGCTATTTTTCAATAGTTCATGGAAGGTCTTTTTCAAATATATATTAACATTTTTATTTAATAAAAATGTGCAGCATACTTTAGGGATGTTTCTTTAAATATTAAAAAAAAAAAAAATCTTTTGGTGCCAGCGAGTATTGAACACACGAATATGAGTTACGATCTGCTGTATTAAAGTAGACCGCGCTACCATTTGCACCAAAGTTACTTATGCAATACAACAAACTTAACACGAACTTAAGTTGAAAATATTGATATATTTTTATGAAAACAAGAAAAATATGCTACACAAATATATAATAAAAAAGATAAAATAATGAAAAAAAAACATTTTTATTATGTGATTTCGTATCACTGAGATATAAATTATTTTTAAAATATTTTCAAGTTTTGATGTGGTTAAAAAAATATTAAGAAATAATAAAAATGCTTATTTAACAATTTTAAATTCATTGCATATTTTAAAATATTTTTTTAATAATTAATTTGACGAGAAGTGTCTTTAATAAGATTAAATATACCAAATATTGGAGAAGTAGTTTAACTACAGGTAGGGAAAAGTGGCCTGCAATGAAACGAGTGTGCCTTGGAACTTAAGATCTTTTAATGTTCCCGTATTTTTTTAAATTAAAGTGATATATTTAAATTAAGTAAAAGTTATTAAATTATTAATTTATTAATTTACTAATTAATTATTATTATTAATAAACTAGCTTTCAAAATTGGCTTCGATATTTTTCGGTTTTGCTAATTTTTTGCGATCCGAAACAATAAATTTAAAAACTCAAGTAGATTTTTGAAGCCAAAATCAAAATTTTGTACCTAATTTTTTTGAATATTGCACACGTTTCAAGGCACACCTGAAAAGTATATCTTGAAACAAATATGAGAAATTCGATAAACTCATTTTTAGCAGTGAAATACATCTTTGCATTTTCGTATCAATATAACAATAAAAAATATAAAACCTTACGTTTTTTTTATTTTTTAATAAGTTTTACAAAAAGTTCCATCGCAAAGACAAAAAATAGATTTTTATCAAATAATTATTTGTTCACTCTGGATAACAATTTTCTAAAAAAAAAAATTCTTTATGATTAAAGTCAAGATGTTAATTATTTGGTCGTTTTTAAATTTCTTAATCCTCTTAAAATACTCAGAAAAAAAAACTAAATTATATAAAAAATATTAAAAAATTAATTAGAATTAAAAAAAAATAAAAAAAAAATTATCTCCCCGGCCCGGAATTGATCTCGCAACCTTCTGATTGCAAATCCAACCACTTACCACCTCAACCTCCATATAAAAAAAATATATATGAACTTATGAAAAAGTACTTCTTACGATGTTATTAATTTAGATACCAATTAATTTATATGGTGATGCAAATGCTGTTTAAAATAACTTTAATTTAACATTTTTGGCCGTTGTCAACAATTACTTCTATTAAAGTGAAAAATGTGAGTATGCTAATGCTTTGGAAGTCAAGTTAAAGAGGTTCTTAAAGCACTACTTCCACTTTATTTTGCTGGGCAGAGAAGACAAATATGCTTTTTAATGCAATTTTTTTGCCATTTATTTTTTTTTTTTGTTTTTTGGGCTTAAAAACATTTATTTATTAAGATTTTGGAGCTTTAAAATTGTCCTTTTCAGTTATTCTTCATTCTAAATGCTTTTTTTTCTAAACATTTTTACACACAGAAAATTTTGCTTGCTTAACGGCGACTCAATCTCTAACCTACACTTGGTATCAAACTATTGTATGTGAAATAAAGCGCATCAAAAAACGTGATAATTACTTGTGAAAAAGAGATAGGATTAAGAAAAAGAAGCATTCTAGTTGAGAAATGAATTGTGCATTGGTATTAGTTAATTCTGTCTCTTCTGATCGAAACTATACTTGTGTGTACGTAGTGTGACAAAACTCCACTTTAGCCACAGTCATCGCTGTGTCGACCGTGGCTCAACTCGTTAAGAGGTGAGATTGCGATGCATAGCTTGATGCTAAGGCAGTGAGTTCGAATACCAGTACGACACCAAAAAATAAAAAGTTTTTCATATAGAGCAAATTAACAATATAAAATACTTTGTTCAATTGACACATAAATTAACCACTGACGAGTCCCAGGAGGGGGACGAAACTGCGGCAGTCTGGTGTATCCCTTGTGTCCGTAAAATGTTTCAATAAAAATGTTTACTTCTTCTTATTCATCTTGTAAAGAGACTAACTAAAAAAATTTTGATATTTGCCAACTGATATTCGGTTACTAACACTCAAATTCGGTTATTAAGAATTTCAGTCGTTTGGTACAACTCAACATTAGTTTTCACAACAAAGTTCGGTTAATTCAACTGAATTTTAGTTGTTACACCCAAAACATTTCGAAATCCAATGTAAATATCGTTGTCCTAACAGAATTTATAAGTTGTTACCGTTAAAATACACAACCGAATGCCACTTTTTTCTCTGTGTTTACGGTTTCTTTTAAAAAGTGTAATTTTTTTACATTTTTTGTAATTTTGTAAAAATTTAGCTAAATCAACAGAATTTTTAAGCTGAATTAATAGTAAAATTCTGCTATAAATGTCTATGCGGATCTGATCAGAGACAGATCCATATATAATATATTATCGGGAGTATAGGTAATTAATAAAGACTACTTAATAAGTACAGAATAACGATTTTTGTCCATTTTGCTCTATCTCGTGTAGTTGTTGTGATATAACCTCCCTCCAGACAGAAAAATACAATCGGTACAGTGTTTGCGTCAGCGACGGTCGGTTATGCGTTGGCAGAACGTGGGATTAACAATATTGACAGTATTGTACTGTTACCCGATTGATAACAGTGGCCAACCGTTGGTTTGAACGAACTTGCCACAGTTGGCAGAACGTTGGTAATTCAAAAAATGTTGTGCTTTTAAAATAACTGAAATTAAATTCATTTTGAAAAAACTGTATAATAAAACATATTTAAAAAGCAGCAATACAGTTCGGTGGTAATATTATATTTAAATTTGTGAAATATAAAAAATAGTTAAATATTGATAAAACATGATTTGAAAAGAACTTTGATGGTGGTACTGGCAAAACACATGCTTTGCAAACAAAATTGTGATGTCCTAGTACAATATTTGTTGTACCTTTGGTAATTTTTAACACGGTCGGTTTAACAAAAATAGCAGGTGTTTGCCAGTACTATTTTTTTTTTTTTTTTTGGTACGGTTGGTAATTTCTTACTGGGCCATTTTATGATTATAAAATAAAAAAAATATGAGCAAATAACGCCATCTGCAAGTGATACTGATGGAGGAGACACAAAACAATTGTAGTTTAAATTAACTGTAAAAATTTGTAAATTTGAGAATCACGAATTACTAAGTTTTAGGTCGAAAAATTAGTTCCATGCGTTAACTAATAACTTTAGCTAAATAACTGATTTAAACGATAACAACAGAAAAAATTTGCTCAACCGAAATGAAATTTTAAAGTTCCTGAAAACAAGTTTGATATAATTTTTATTAAAAATAAAAATTATGTGTTTTTCGAGCTTTAATTGTGCAATGAAAATGAAAATTATTCAAGTTCGAGGCCATACTCTATATTTCTTTATTAGGATATTGTCCTAACATCCTAAAAACATCCGTGAACATTAATAAAAATAACAAAAAAAAAAAACAATCTCGATGTATATACAAACAAAAAACATAGAAAACTATAAAAAATTAAGAAACATTGGTATAGTGAAATTATTAGCGTATGTCAAAATGAGAGATTTTTTGAAATTTTTATAAAAATTGCATTAAAAAACATCAAAAAAATTACATAAATATCTTATAACCCCGAGTCACGAAGATGTTTTAAATAACACTGAGCAACTCGAAAAATAAAACAAGATTTCCGACCATTGATCCTAAATATTTCGTCCACCATGATTTTAATGGCGTACCCAGTTTTTTCACTTATGTGCCAGATATTTCGCAAATTTGCATTCAAGTTTTTGTACATACAATTTTAAAAATCAAATATTTCGTCTTCGTTTTTTAAGGTCATTAGGGTATCAATTTGGTTAATAAATGTGCAGCATTAACAAGTACATCCTCGCTTTTTCTTAGTTTTTAAAATATTTACTATTTTTGACCAATGCATAATTCGATTTCGTAATCGATCAAAGCATTTTTGTGCATAAGCAAAAAGACAAATCTGATCAATTATTTCGTTTAAAAAATAAAAATTACGAAAGTACCTTTAAAGTACCTTTAAAGTATCTGCAAGCATAGCGAAAAAGGGACGACCTCTCAGTTCATCTTTTAGCATAATATGTAAATAGCATAAAAAATTATGTGTACCAAAATTTTTCTATAAAAGTTTATATTTACGAAAGTTATTGTAACAAACACTTTCATTACATTGAATATCTAAGTTTTTATATAAGTTTTTTCAAAAAGTTCACAAAATTGTATGAATTTTAAAACAAAATTTTAAAAAAATGTTGTGGACATTCACTGAAATGAAAATGTTTGTTAAAACAACTTCGCAAATATAAATTTTTTTGACTGAATTTTGGTACACATCAATTAAAATTTAAAAATACCTGCGCAAAATTTATCAACATAAAAAATTTATTCGAAACCGAATACTGATTTTTCAACAAACCGAAAACCGATTTTTTGGGCACTCTACTCGTCACCCCTTCCTATAGGTACTCAATGTTTTTAATTCCCAAAAGTGGGTGCCATTTAAGTTGTTGAAAATTTCGACTGATTTTCGTATGTCTTAGTTCCGGAAGCATAGGAGCCAGTGGTCCAAATGATGCTACTTTTAATAGTTCTAAATAAAGCAACATTTCTAAGTGTGATATAGGATAAATTTTATTGTTACCTTTATGCTTATCAACCATAATAAATAGAAAAATATGCAAACTTAGGCAAAAGCAAGACGTTTTAGGTATAATAACTAACTGGTATAACAAAGACCAAACATAAAAAAGACAATTGCAGATAATAGTCACTAGAAGCCACTACTTCCCACATATTTATATGAATATATAACATCCATTGCTTTTAAACAGAATATAAATTGCACTTCATCATGAATTTATTGTATGTTACAGTTGTGTGGTTGGTTGGTTGGTTGCACGACCACTATTCATACCGTGTATGCCAACACACAACATCCGTTGGTCTTTTTTTTACTATAAATTTCATTTTTATTAGGTTTTTTTTTCAATTATTATTTTCGTTTTTTTTTTTTTTTTTGTTAATTTGTTGTTGTGACTAACGCACTTACCTTTTGCGTGAGCCATTTTTATTTTAAATGTATGTGCATGTGTATGTTCATTCAGTGTTCGGTTAGCATTTGTGTGCTTCCGTTTCCGTTGAATGCTGTTTAAATGTATGCCTGCATGTGTGAGTGTGTGTGGATTTTATTTACCGTATATTATGAACAATACATCTCCTATGGTACGTGCATCTTGTTGGCAATCATGTTCCTGACCGTGTTCACACAATTGTGCAAATTAAGCAAAATTTAATAATACACCAAAAGTGGAAATATAAAAAGATATATTTATATATATATACCTTCATACACATAAAAAAAAACCATGAATGTGTGTTACCTTTTGAATCCTTTCTCTTCTTTAGATAGTTAATTTTTTTATTTAAGGTTTCAGGTTGAAGGCGTTGGTGTTTTTATGCGAGTGCATACAGTTTTTGTTTACACATTCGTTAGTTTATTGTTGTTTATAGAAAAAAATAAACAACTTTTGTTCTCCTAAATTAGATTAATTTCTTTTATAAACAAACAAAAGATTTTTTCTAGAAAAGAGAAAACTGTTAATCTTTAAAATAATTTAAAAGCTTTTTTTCGTATAAAATAGAAATTTTCAGATCTCTTAATAAAAATTAAATTATAAAGCTATTCTCACATGAAATAAATATAAAAAAAATACATATTTTTACTTTTAATTGCATGACATTTACAAATGTAACAGATATTTTATGTAGAACATACTCGTACGTATACGCAATAATATTATACATTAATTATCACTCATACGCATGGATGTCCTAAAGAAGAAAAATTATACATTAGCCCGAAACAACATAGAATTTTTTCGTTGTTGAATTTTGAAAAAGTATTTTACATGTGATTTAGTTAGGCTCGGGTGATGAGGGTGATATATGCTCCAGAGCGGGATGAGGGTGATATATCCTCCCCAAACCGATTAATAAATAAAAAATATAAAAAACGACACAAAATAACTTAAAAATAAAAGGGTTCGCATGTAATTTTAAGTTTTCGTACACGGAGAAAAAACTGGGGGAATATTATCGATGTGCTTAGTAATTACACAACTACATAAGTTTCAAATTAGTTTCACAAAGTTCAAGTAAAATATTTACAAGTTTTTGTAAAATATGCATATAAAGGGTCCGCCAAATAACTTTTTTTTTTGAAAATGCTATAAAAAAAAACTACTGAATATTTTCTCAAATTTCTTTTTTTATTTGAAAGCACAATCCTTCCGGTTAATAACACTTATCTTTGACGGCACCCCACAAATAATAGTCCAACGGTGTCAAATCGCAGCTCCGAGGTGGCCAAACGACATCAGCTCTGCGGCTGATAATGCGATCTTCAAAAACAGGGCGCAAAACATCGAGTGTAGCTTCGGCTGTGTGGCACGTAGCGCCGTCCTGTTGAAACCAAATGTTGCCAATATCCTCCTCTTCAATTTTTGTGAACAAAAATTCGTTCAACATGGCCCGATAACGATCGCAATTGACTGTAACGGCCACTACTTGCTCATTTTCGAAGAAAAATGGCATGATTTTCAAAGTAATGTCGCAATATTTCCCAGCGTTGTTCAAGCGTATACACAACCATATTCGTTCAGCGAAAGGATAAAACTAATTATCTGTCAAATCAGACATGAGCTATAAACACTAGTTGAAAAAAATAAACGTTAGATGGCGGACCCTTTATTTTACAAGAAATTCGTAAAACTTACTTGAAACTTATGTAGTTGTATAATTAATAAGCACTTTGATAATATTCCCCCAGTTTTTTTTCTGCGTGTATTATACACACTCAAACAAAAAAGTTTGTAAAGTCAGCAAAAAATTTTGCTGAGTCAAAAAATTGCTAATGTCAGCAAAATCTTTTGCTGAAAAATCAGCGAGCTGATTTTTAGCAACAAAACTAGTAGATTCAGTGGATTAGAAATACAAAAGCCTTGCTAAAATTAATAAATTTTTTGCTGAATTTTAGTGGACTGAAAAAAAACGCAAAAAATTTGTAGAAAAAATTGTAATTTAGTTAATTTATTTGCTGAAAATCATAAAACATATTTTTGTGATTCTTTTAAAAATAACTTACAATAATTACGAAATATAAAAATTTTCATTTTCCCACATTGACGACATGTATTAATTCAATATCTGAAAATATATATAACATAACAAAAAATTTCTTTCAACTACTTACATCAGTGGTTGTCTAAATGATGCTATCTTTGAAAGGACGCAACTTAGAAACGAAGCGAAAAAATAAACAAAATAAACGAAACGAAAAAACAACCCTTTTTTGCAATGAGAAAAAGGAACCATAAAATCTACCTAAGATGTGTGTCTTTGTCTTTCGCTTTACTCTGTCTACATGTTTGTTTGCAATTTGACCACACTAGATTATTAAAATATAAACATTTAGTTTAGAAATACATATTAAATTTAAATATTTTATTTTGTCTTTTATTTAAGTAATAGACAATTATTTTCACAAGCCGGTGACAACGTAAAATTTAAGTTGTTTTATTCCTCAATTTTGTTTTATGTATGAAAAACAGATACAAAAATCGTCCATGGTTGATTTTTTTATATGTCTTATTGGAGTTGTACTTTTTAGTATAATTTTCCTCTTCATTACTACATCTTGACATGCCGCGACATCTGCTTCATTCTGCGCATATCTTTCAATCTGGTTGTCCACACTATTGATGTGCTGATCAGCACAATTGTTTTTAACCAAAATTAATTAGTAAAACATTAGTATAATATTGTAAAGCATTAGTATAAAACAGTTAAGTGCTGAATAAGTATAACAAAAATTTTAGCTGAAAACACGATTTTAGCAAAAAATTGCTAAAAAAAATAGTATACCTGATTTACAAGACGTTTTATTAACTTTTCTACTAACTTATTTTTTTGAGTGTATAATTATATCTGAAAAGTGAGAACATCTATTTCTATCATATTATAAACTGATACAATTAGACATTATTTAGATATAATTTTGTTAAATTAGATATAGTTTGATACAATTGTATCCGAATTTTGTCGTCAACCAAATTATATATAATGTGATACAAATTATATATAATGTGATACAAATTATATATAATGTGATACATTTACATCCAATTAGAAACAATTGTATACAAATATATGCAATTACATCTATCATATGTAATCATATATAGATCGATATATTATTATATATTTTTACATATGTATTTCACTATATAAAGTCTAATATAAAGAAAGATATAATTACATACTTGAGATAAAATTTTATATGATTTTATATGAATATATATTTTGCAATATAAAGTAATATATAACTATATGCAAACTTTTTTACTTGGGTTTAACATATTTAATTCATGGTTCAATCAAAAAGGAGTTGCGCATTCAAATTTTGTTTTGTTGCTTTAAAAGAGAACTATGAAAACTATGACATGCTTGCCAGTAGTGGTGCGCGAGCGGATTTTCATTGTCACGTGACATATTCTTGAATATTTTCGAATATTGTAATTTTATTAGACAAATTCCGTAAAAAAAAAAAAATTATCATATGTTTAACTATTTATTTTCGCTATTAAAATATGTTCTTAAATCAGAAAATAGTAAAATTTTTACTTAAACGTATTAAATCTACTTTCAAAATGATAAAGACAAAGTTTGAATAGTCTTAAAATTTTTTTAAAAAAAAAGTCATATTTTCTTGTAAAATGCATTATTTGAACAGTAACTTTTACAAAAATAAACAATAAAAAGCACTAAAAAAACTTCCACCCCCATTTTGTACTATACCGGATGTCTTTTTGGTCAATCAAAATTTTCTATTTTTGGTACTCTTAAAAACCTTGGTGTTACTTTCAATAAACATCTGCTCTGGAGTGGCCATGTCAGTATTACAACTGGAAAAATGTTATTTAATGTTAATGAACTTGTGGTGTACACAATGGTTTATACCTCTAGTGGTTAGAATGCTCCTGGCCAAAACATATCTAATACCTACATTATTATATGGCTGTGAATTGTATTCTGGTTGTGATGCTTCTAGTTTAAGTAAACTGAAAATAGCTTTTAATAATATTACAAGATACGTCTTTGGTATTAGCCATTTTAGTAGAATATCGCATTACTCTAAAGAGCTCTTTGGAGTAACATTCGAGAACCTGCTGAAATGTAGATCGCTAATTTACCTCCATATATACACTTCAACCACAATATTTGTAAAACAAATTATCCCCTTTAGATCAGAAAGGGGCTATCATATAATTGAAATACCACACAGGACTCATTTTTCGGATCAAAATTTTTTTATTTATACCATTAGTATTTGGAATCATCTTCCCCATCATTTACACAAATTTTAAAAATTATTACAAATAATTTTCTTGTAACTTTGTTTGTCAAAAATATTAAAAAAAAACATTTTTATTAAACTTTTATAAAACATTTTATTACTTTTATATTTTATTTATTATATAATTAAAAAATTAGCTTTTTATTATTTAATTTTTATTAACGTTGTTGTTAGAACAATTTATGTTTTCTAGAATTATTTTAATTTTGTATTCGTATACCAGCAAAACTTTGGTATTGGGTGTGATAAAGTAATGCATTACCTTGTAATGTGTACTCCTTACCTGTAACATTATTTTCCGACAAGAAGTAATGAGTTACCGATAATTGAACACTCATGGATTACCTTGTAATGATACCTCATTACATTTTACATTACTTCAACACATAAAATGATGACTTACCGATCATCGATTACATAATGCATGAATTATAAACGTTAAGTAATTATTAAAATATAAAGGGTCCGCCATCTAACGTTTTTTTTTTCAACTAGTGCTTATTTCGTGAATGGTAACACTTAGCTCATGTCTGATTTGACACATAATTAGTTTTATCCTTCCGCTGAACGAATATGGTCCGTATGTTCCTTATCTTGTGAAAAAAGTGAAAGAAACTGGCATCCTCATCGATAAACCAAAGCGTGAAAAGCCAAAAACAGTGCGTACACCCGAGAATATTGCTACTGTGGCAGAAAGTGTGCGTGAAGCGCCATCAACATCAATTCATCGTCGTTCTCAACAATTGAACATTTCGGAGACATCATTGAGACGAATTTTGCATAAAGACCTTGGCGCCATACAAAGTCCAATTGGTTCAGGAGTTCAAAAAATAAAAAGTTATTTGGGGGACCCTTTATTTTTGAGAATCTATTTATAGACACATTACTTTGTGATTTTTTGTAAGCATTTGGGTAAGGTGTATATTTTTGATATCACGAACGAAAACACGAAGCACAACAACTCATTTACATTTTAAGCAATAAAATATTATATGTATCGATAGCTCAGTTGGTAAATTTCTCGCCTAACTAATTGTTAAATACCAGAGAACCCAGGTTCGAATCTCAGCTTGACCACGTAATTTATTTAATAAAAAAAAAATTATTTATTTAATTAAATAAAAACATCTGTAAACAAAATTTTTTATGCATTTTTTTTTTTATGAAAATCTATTTATAGACATATTACTTTTTCCCACCATGTAACCATATAAGTAACCAGTTACTTTACCCCCTACAAGGTAATGAGTCCACCCATTACTTTTAGGCTCATCTCCTGTAAAATTTATCAGTGAAGTAAGGTGTAATGTAATGCGTGAAGCCCTATGGCGATACATTACTTTACCCATGATTTGGTAATGTGTGGTTTTGCTGGGTATTTAAATTTTGTAATTGTATTTAATTTGAACTATATGCATTGTAACTACTCCAGTAATTCAGTGCTTTCATACAAGATGAATTCTTTGCACTGAACATTAAGAGATAAATAAATAATAATAAATAAATAAATAAACATGAAAAAAAACCGAAGATAGAAAAAAATATTCATTTTTAATTCCAGAGGGAGTCATATTTTTTCTTTTTTTTTAAGGAACGCTTTATAAAGTGGAGTTTTGACGAACAGTTTTTATTCTTCTTTTTAACCTCAACATTTCTAAATTAAAAAAATATAATTGGCAATATCTTATGCAAAAATTTCAATTTTGCAAAACTCTTCAAGTTGTTTAAGATTTTAAATTATTTTTTTTTCAAAAAAATCTCGACTTTTGAAAAATCATGGACCCCTTAGTTTTATTTTTACCCTTCACTAAAGTTTTGGTTATTTTGACATTTTTACGCATGGATTATTATTAGAGTACTTTTTAAAAACTGTTGGTATTTTCTTGTCAAATTCCATACAAATTTGGAATTAAAAGCCAGAACTTGTTAAAAACAACTACTAGTATTTGAATGCAGTGTGAATTGGAATTTCAAAATTATAAG
Source organism: Delia radicum (assembly GCA_021234595.1). NCBI lineage: Eukaryota > Metazoa > Arthropoda > Insecta > Diptera > Anthomyiidae > Delia > Delia radicum. Next base: position 40,385,033 of record CM037855.1, on the reverse strand, counting down.
GTCCAAATTCAATTAAATTTGTATTTATTTAAGCAAATTTTTTAATTGAAAACTCATTTTAATTTTATGGTTTGTTTTATTATTTTTACTCATGCCTTCATTACAAAATCTGTATATAATTATTAAATTTTTAAAGTAAGTAAGTACTTATGTAAATATTTATTATTTATTTATTTGAGGATTTCGTTGTTATCCTTCGAAACCTTCAATAACATTAAATAGATTTATGAGCATTTCACTGATATACATCCGTTATATGCTATTTCGTTTTTATTAAAATTAATAAAATTCAACGTAAAATTATAACATAATTATATCATTACTATGCAAAGGCATTGTTATTTAATCTAAATTATAAAGTCCTTTACAAACACACACATACATACATACATCAGGCGCGGAACCAGGGGAAGGGAAAATTAAATATTTCCTCCCCCTTAATAAAACTTTTAAATACAAAAGTGTAAAAAATATTAAAAGCAAATTAAATAAAAAAGTTAGTAAAAATACTTTAACTTCCCTCACCAAAACATTTTTCTAGATCCGCTCCTGCATACCATACATATCGTATGTAGTAGTACACAAACAGCCTCTAATATAATTTGTAGGTATATAAGAGTAGGAAAAAAAATACGTTTCGTTATATAAAATGAAGATACTTATGATACCTTTTCAACCTTTAATCTCGCGGTTAATTTGTATACAACATAATTAAACTCAATTAGAAATTTAGAACTTTGATATAAGTTTTCATTATACAGTCAGTTAGAAAAAAAAAGTGACATGGGTTTTATAACAAAAGAAAACACAGAAACTAAATTAACATAAAAAAGTGGAAAAATGCGAGGTGTCTATGGAAAAAAAAATTGGAAAAAAGCCACAAAATAGCAAAACACCAAAAAAGGTAAAAAAAAAATAGACTTTTTAAAAGAAAAAGCTAAAAATTTTAAGAAAAAAGGCATTTCAAACGAAGACAACGAAAAAAGGCAATTTTAAAGTTTTGAACAAAAAGAAATTTCAAACGAACGTAAAAAAGGCAATTTTAAAGTTTTGAACAAAACGACATTTCAAACGAAGAAAACTTAAAAAAGGCAATTTTAAAGTTCATAAATCTTAAGGCCAAAAATAAAAAATGGCAAATTAAGCAAATGTGAATAAAAATGGCAAATTTTACTTTTCTGGTAATAACGTATATTTAATTTAATTGAGGGAGGTGTTTGTAGCCGTGCGGCATCTTATCGTCTAATTGTTTACCGTCTTTCCTCCAAGTGCTTTTTTAACCTATATTTTAAATATTTCAAATAAGTAGCAATGCTGGATCCAAAACATGGGCAATATACACACAGAGAAATAAAGTGCCAACCGAATTGAAAAGTGCATTTTAATGGTAACAACTTATAAATTCAGTTAGTACAATGATATTTACATTAGATTTCTCAATATTTTTGCTGTTGCAACTACAATTTAGTGGAATTAACCGAACTTTGTTGTAAAAGCTAATGTTAAGTTGTGCCAACCGACTGAAATTTGTAATAACCGAATTTGAGTAGTAGTAACCAAATTTCAGTTGGCAAATAGCTAAATTTTTCTCTGTGTGTAGGTATCAATTTTGTATATACACATAATTCTGAGTTTATTGAACTTGTTTCCACACAAAAGCCGAGTAATTTTAAAACCCACTTTTTAACTCTCACACTTAAGATTACGCGCCATAAAACACACGCATATCCTCCTGTTTTTGCCCTCTATCACATGTACTAGTGTACTCAGAATACTATGTAGTTAAAAAGCACTGCAAATGTAGTTAAAAACAAATGAAATTTCACTTGAAAAAAGGACGACTTACATTTCAGTACATTTAACTAACATTGTCATTTGTATTTTACTGTTAAAAAAATGCACCACAATTGTAGTAAAAATCAAAAATGAAATGAAAAAATAAGCAAACATTTATTTGCTTAATTTTTTTAAGTAAAAGAAAAACTACTGCATACAATTAATGTAAAGTCATAATACAGTAATTTGATGTGTTTTGTTTTTTTTAATGAACTACAATTGTAGTCAAAACTGAATGACTATTTTTTCACTTTACAGTAATTTACAGCAGAAGTTTCTTGAGTGTGAAAATAAGACCTGATTCTCCTGGCTATGAGCCCCATCAATAGTTTGCTTTAAAAACCACATACTTTTATTTCGCACTCACTGTATACTAGTAGGTTGTCCCAAAAATTTCACTTTTTCGAATTGGTTGAAGGAATGCCCCTCAATGCATGCATATTAAAGATTTTTTTTTTTTTTATTAATTAATAATCATATAATTACAAATTATATACTATTACCCTAACCGAGCACTAGCTACTATGGCCTTCGGCGCGTTGTAGCGAAAACAGACCAGTGCCCCTGGTGGGAATCGAACCCACGACCCCCGCACTGATAAGCCAGCACGCTACCAACTAGCCTACCGGGGCGCACAATTAAAGATCTAAATATGGGAAAAATAAGTAAAAAAAATCTTTGAAGTAAATCTTCAGCTCCCCACCAGCAATATAAGTTGCCGGTTTTAGTACATTTGTACCAAAACGAGTTTAAGTTTTTTTTAAAATAGGGCTCAAAAATTTCGTAATTTTTGGCTTATTACTGGAAAAATATATTTAAATTTTCTGTAGAGTAATTTTAGTCAATTGGAGGATTTTTTAATTTAGACCAAGTACAACATCTATACTTTAAGTTTTTTGTTAAATTTGTACAACAATTGTACTCAAAACTAAAAAATCCTCTGGTGGACCAAAATTACTCTAAAAATATATTTCCAGTAATAAGCCAAAAATTACGAAACTTCTGACCCCTATTGCGAAAAAAAAATTCAAAATGCACTACAACCGGTAACTTTAATCGCTGGTAGGGAACTAAAGATCAACTTCAACAATTTTTATTTATTTTCCCATATTTAGCTCTTTACTAACTACGTACGATTGAGTGGTATTCCTATTTTTTTTTTTTTATTCGGGACACCCTACTGCATACAGTATTATATTCATTAGAGTTCGTGAGAAAAGTATAAAAGTATAAAATTTCTTTGTTTTTGGTTTATCATCATTTTTTAAAATGTTTTTGCATTAATACAAAAAATTTCGTTATAATTTTTTTGTTAAATCCAACTCCTTCCACAAGCGCGCGGATGCAAAACACGCTGATATATGGTCATTTTTCCTACAGACCAAAATAGCTGCATTTATATGAAATTTCAATAAACCTTTCGATTCTACACCAACAAAACTTAAAAACTTTTTCCCAGTTTTTAAACAGGAAATAGAGCGGACGAAAAACTAAATTTTTTCAAAAACTTTAAAAAATATTTTTTTTAATCATACACAATAAAAATGTATTACCAACTGAGAATAATGGTATAAAAATTTTCGATAAATCGCCCACCGCTAAAAAGTTATTAAGCTATCAATTTTGTGATAAATAGTAAAAATATTTTTTTTAACCCACACACTATGAAAAAGATTTTTCTAAGCTAAAAAACTGCAACAGACGTTATATACAATATTGCATTATAGCAAAGACAACATTTTGAAAAGCGAAAAATTTTGCATCATTTCTCTCAGCTAAAAATGCTTTTTGATTATGTGTCATAAAAAATACTTTATTACTTTTTTTTTATTTAAAAATTTTATTTTTTCCGACCACTCTTTTTTTCTAAATGGTACACTATAAAAACGGGGAAAAAATTTTTTAAAAATAATTTTTGGTGTAGAATCGAAAGGTAAATTCAAATTTCATATAAATACTGCTATTTATTGCTCTGTAGTAAAAGACACCCGAAATCAGCGTTTTGGGACGCCGCACAGTGGTCAATTACGCGAGATAGCGGTCAAAACTCTATAACTTTTGACCGGATTGGTATTTTTTTACGCAATTTGTTTTGTTCAATAGGAGGGACTTTAAGCTTCAATTTGCGTGTTCAAACGTAAAAATCGACTGATAGGAACGTAAGTAATGTGGAGTTAAAAATGCATTTTAATTTTTTGTTGAGTTTCCATGTAAAAGTTGAATATTTTGACATTTTAAATAGGTATTTTTTTTATAATTTCTTATTTTCTTCAATCGTATTTTACAAGCAATACTTATTTATTATTCCTAAACTTAAGCTTTTACTATTGATTTAAAGTGCACATATATTTTATTTAAATGTATTAATAAAAATTTATACTAAAATTAGAAACAAATTATAATCTTTAAACTAGTATTAATTAAACAATATTAGTAAAAATTTCTTCCAAATAGCTTTGATTTTCATTTTGCAGTAGTTGTTTAGCTTCTTCATCTAACTCTAATGAGGTTGATTTCCATTTTTGTCGAATACTGGACATATATGGGTCTGATGTGCACAACAAAATATTAATAAGATCTTCATTAGTATAATATCTGGAAATTTTTCTTGTATTGTGCTCGCGAAAGAATCTGTGGTCTTTGTTCCTTTTTTCTTGCGCTTCTTCTGAGAGATCTCCAATTGGAAGCATATTGTGCTGAATTATTTGTTCCCCATGGAACAAAATTTTGTGAACTGTGGTTGGCATATGTCTCCAAGAATATTTTTGGTTATAAAGGGTTGCTGTCTCATTAGCATACTGACCAAATTTTTTTGCATCTATCTTTTTGCTACATGCTATAACTTCTAATATGATTTGGAATCGTCGTATTAAATCATAATCTACTCCAGTTATAGAAGCTGCAGTTTCTGGATCGGAAAAAAATCTCCTTGCTGTGTTTCCATCATTAGAATTTCCTTCTCCTTGCTTTGGCTGGTCAATTATAAGGCCTATCTCACGGTATTTTTCTTGAATATCTTTTTTTTGCTTTCTTTTTTCCAAATTTTCTTTGTTGTTTCTCACTGTTTCGCCTAACGGGCCAAATTCCAAATCGTATCCCAATTTAAGAATATGCTCCATAAAACGAATTCTAGCATGAAGAGGTGACATTCCAAATTCATATGCTTCATTAAAACTATCGTCTTGTGTTGGTGGTTGGCTCAATTGACTTGATGTTTTTTGGCATATGGTGCAGCTTTACGAAGACTTTGTTTCGGTTAAAGCTTGTGCAACTTTTCCATCGATCATTGTAAGTGACATTTTAAAGTTAACTTCGATGCATTGGTCATTAAATTCAAATATCACTGGTTGAAGTTCTTTAATTTCATCTCTTATTTTGCCAACTTCTTCAGTTATGACATCTTTAGTTTCTTTTTTGTAAGCAAACTTTATTGGTCTACAAAATTTTGTTGACGAGGGAATTTCATTCTTCCATACATCTATCTCTGCAGCTCTACTAGTTGACGGCTCTGAACCAATATAAGTTTTTGTTAAACGTAATGGAACGAAATAAATCATGAATAAATTGGCATCTGATGAATTTTCCGCATTACATTGTTTGTATTGTTTCTGGCCAGAGGACCCATCACATCCCCATTTAGAAATTAAAGTCATGCTGCAATTTTTAAACTTCTTTAAATAGTCAGCATCAAATGTCTTTAATAATCGTTCTGCAGTGTGTTCAAGAAGATCCTGCAATTTTATTTCTGCTGAACTTGAATCTTTTTGGCAGAAACTATATCTCGATATGATGGAAAAATTCCACAATTTTTTTCATTGGTTCGCTTCCGCAATTCTGTATATTGGTTTTTAGTCATTTTCAAATCCAAAAATAGTGCAAATGCTTCTTCTGGAGTAAATTTATTTTCTTCAGTTGGTGTCGGCATACTTTCTAAAATCCTTTTTGTGCGTCTGGGGCTTGCTTCCGCTATTTTTTCAATGATAGCAATTTTACTCTTTTTAGTTTTCAATGGTTGAATTTGATGCAGAAATGAATCCTTTATGATGCTACAAGAAACTTCTTCATTGATATGTTTAAGCTTGCGTCTTCGTGATCTTTCACTACAATTATCAATTGGCTTTGCTGGTCGACCACCTTTTCCAGTTTCCGTGGTAGTTACTGAAAAATAAGTTTATTTCTTAGCCATTCTTGGTTGCGTGAGTAAAACAATTTCTTGTTTCTGGAACATTGATTGTACCGTTTTCTTAAAGTATTTAAAAAGTTTTTTATTTTTAAGTTATGAATTTTAATTTATTGTTTGTCGCATATTTTGAAGAATGGATTATTCATTATATGTAAAATAATGTCGTTTTCATCTTTCCGTTCAAAATATATATCAGATAGAACACTATAACTGAATTTAGCCATTGTTTAAACAATAATGAAGAAAAAAAATGAATGCATGTATTAATATACTATTGCTCGAAGTTTCAACATGATCTTTTTTACCTCTTTGAAACATAATATAACAGGTACTTGGGTTTACCAGTTATTTCCATTGGTTTTAAATTTATTTGCAATTTTCAGGTATTTAAGTTAATATTAGATGGCAATAAAATCTTTTTTACCTTTTCCAAATGAATTGCTAGATACCACATAATTTGAGAGTTAACAGGTACTGGCAATAATATAACAGGTACTTGGTTTTACCAGTTATTTCCATTGGTTTTAAATTTATTTGCAATTTTCAGGTATTTAAGTTATGTAATATTAGATGGCAATAAAATCATTTTTTACCTTTTCCAAATGAATTGCCAGATACCACATAATTTGAGAGTTCTATTGTCATTTTTGTCAAAACTTTGATACACCCTTCTATGTGGACTAGGTCCAAATATGGGCCAACTTCTCCTAATTTCAACAGAATTATTTTTTGGGTCAATAAGAACTCTTGTACAAAATTTCATCAAAATATATGCATAATAGCCACTTTCACATACAAATAACTTCTCAAAAAATATGACGTGCATTTGTACCGAATATCTTACCTTGGGTCAGAAAAATTGCTGTAGCTCAAAAAGTGCAGTACCGATGCATGGACATGTATATATAGGAATGTAGGGGAGAGTTAGGACTACAAAATAGTAAATTTGTGTTTTGACTCAGCATGACTCACAGGAGTTGTGCTCTATGAAGTAGGAAATTTCCGAGAAATTTGACCTTTTTAAAAAAAATATTTAAATTGTTCTGAAAACAGTAGAGCTTCAATTTTTCTTACCAGTAATAGGAAATAAGTCAAGTTACAACACACAATTTATTTCGTCCAAAAATCTTGAAAAACGAAAAAGTTATGATCATTTAAACTTTAGAAATTAACTAAAAATATCATAAATTTACTAAATTCTGAAAAAGCCCATTTTGGACCACCCTGTTCTCAGTGAAATAGTTGAAGTAGAGTTCTAATTTTTGGCTCCCGAGGTTTACTACTGTCTACTTTCATATGAGTCTAATAACTTTAAAATCGGAGAACAAAAACCAAAAAGAGTTTTGGCCGCTATCTCAAAATATTGACCACAGTGCGCCGCTCGCATATGAAAGGAGTTGAAATTTAAAAAAAATAATTAAGCTATTTTTTTATTTATACAAAAATTGTTAAAAAAAGTTAGATATCCCAAAATCAAATCTTCGTGACGAACTCTTATAAAGGGTCCGCCATCTAACGTTTTTTTTTTTCAACTAGTGCTTATTTCGTGAATGGTAACACTTAGCTCATGTCTGATTTGACAAATAATTAGTTTTATCCTTCCGCTGAACGAATATGGTCCGTATGTTCGTTATCTTGTGAAAAAAGTAGAGGAAACTGGCATCCTCATCGATAAACCAAAGCGTGAAAAGCCAAAAACAGTGCGTACACCCGAGAATATTGCTGCTGTGGCAGAAAGTGTGCGTGAAGCGCCATCAACATCAATTCACCGTCGTTCTCAACAATTGAACATTTCGGAGACATCATTGAGACGAATTTTGCATAAAGACCTTGGTATGACGCCATACAAAGTCCAATTGGTTCAGGAGTTCAAAAAAAAAAGTTATTTGGCGGACCCTTTATTAATGTTTATATACTGGCTAAATTAAACTGATATGAAAAAAAAAGGATTTTTGTTTTGCCGTTATTATCTAAACGTGTTAATGTGTAAATTTACATAATTAAAATATTAATTAAAATGATAAATACTTGTGCTTTGAATAAAAGTTTACAGATTACCTTAAATTTGTATTAAAACAATAATACATATTAAAGTGAACTTAATACTATGTTTCCACTTACGTGTTTTGAGCAAAACATGTGTTTTTGGTGAAAAAAAAATATATGGTTAAAACATGTACAAAATATGTTTTATTTCAAAACACGCTCAAAACACGTTCAGTGGAAATGTAGTATAAATTTTAAATTTTCTATGGAATTCTTAAATGTTTTCTAAAACTTTGTTCTAGAAATACAGTAGAAAGTTATTGATAAAATAGAAAATGCAAATTTTAAAATGAGAATAATGAATGCGGGAAATGAAGGGTCGATTGATCCAAAGTGACAATTCTGTGATATATGATTGGGGTCACTTCACGAATCTGGTGAAACCAAAATTGTGGTGTAAAAAACAGTGCTAATTTGAGTTAAATGACCAATCGCGTGACTATAGTAATGGTGACAAAATATTGACTAGTTGGTACCAGATAATTGGAGAAAAAGTAGTTGTTACTGGTCATTGAACTGGTTCAAACGCGTTAGCAGTGGATAAAAAAAAATCAATTAGTGCCATAGGATGCAGTCCCTTGACTGCTACATTGAACTGGTTCAAACGCGTTAGCAGTGGATAAAAAAAAAGCAATTAGTGCCATAGGATGCAGTCCCTTGACTGCTACAAAGCGGACATAACACTTAATGAATTGAAATGAAACTTTGTGATAATACACTCACAATATTATTACGTTAAAAACTACCTAAAATACCTACACTAAGGATATTATGTATGTAAAGACGCCAGCAAATGTAGTCAAAAACAAATGAAATTTCACACGAAGAAAGTACGACGACACTATTTTCGCAGGGCGGGGGACAGGTGGCATAATTTGGATACCTGTAGGACCGCGAGACTTACGTGGCCCAACCACGATCTAGGGCGTACAAACTCTCCTGAGCAGGAGGGATGTCTCGAGGCTGACGGCTGTTCTGACCGGTCACTGGCTGATTGGTAGGCATGGCATTAGACTTGGGATTGTACGCGGTTCGCATTGTCGCAGCTGCGGCATACCGGGCGAGGAGGAGACTGTGGAGCATCTTCACTGCGATTGTCCGGCGCTGCAGAATATTCGACTCCGGATCTTGGGTGACCATATACTGGACGACCTCTCGGTAATATCACGTGTGGGATTCGGTGATCTCATACGTTATCTTAACCGAACGGGGTGGGTCTTGTACTCCGGATACTAGTTCCTTACGGGTAGTGTGGTCTCTTCAAAACGGAGTCGCTTTTTGACTCTACTTGATGCTCACGAGTAGCGTGAGCTGCCACTTAAACCAACCAACCAACCAACGACGACACTAACATTTCATTAAATTCAACAAACATTTGTCAGTTGTTTTTACTGTTCAAAAAAATTACTAACAATTGTAGTAAAAATTAACCACATATGTTTGTAAAAACAAAGCACTTATTTTTTTAAATAACAATTTTTTAACAAAATATTTCAGTTGATTTTAGCAGAATATGTATACTGTTATGTGCACTCAACTAAATTTAAGGTAAATATAGCAACAACATTTATTAAATGTCATTTAAGATATTACAGTTTATATTTGCTGTTTTCTTCTGCTAATATTTAGCAAAATTTCTGCTGATTTTCACAGATTAATTTTTTTTTTTATAAAATAATAGGGGAGTTTTGATTAGTGTAGGGGTGAAGTAGTAAATTATATTTTTTTTCAAGTTTGATATAATTTTTATTAAAAATAAAAATTATGTTTTTTCGACCTTTAATTGTGCAATGAAAATGAAAATTATTCAAGTTCGAGGCCATACTTTATATTTCTTTATTAGGATATTGTCCTAACAAATAATCTATAGAGTTTTTTGTTTTCAAATTTTTTATTTGACCCTTTCAGGAATGTGTTGATAGATCTATTTCGGGAATTTTCTAGGTTCCCATCATCAGAACACGTTTTGAAAGCGGTAACAATCCCATGCCAAACATCAAACATTCATATAAACTAGTTTACTCACTACATGAGAACTAATATATGAGCTTGAAGTTAAAGATTGTACTCCCCCTGTGTTGTTTATAAACTAAACAAAATATAAAAAGGAGAGAAAAAACAAAAAACGTGTATTAAATATCCACCAGAGGTAGACCTTGCACATAACAAACAAGTTTTCAATTTATTGTTTGATCAATGGTTACAATCTTTAACTTCAAGCTCATATATTAGTTCTCATGTAGTGTGTAAACTAGTTTATATGAATGTTTGATGTTTGGCATTGGATTGTTACCGCTTTCAATACGTGTTCTGATGATGGGAACCTAGAAAATTCCCGAAATATATCAATCAACACATTCCTGAAAGGGTTAAATAATAAATTTGAAAACAAAAAACTCTATAGATTACACAGGTCAACAGCAAAAAAAGGCTTGACTAACCACTATATAGATTTGATGCATCATGGCTGCCTAAGTACAAAAATGGTAAAATTTTTCAATTCTATGGATAATTTTTTTTTTTTAAATTTTTTAAGTAAAATTGACAATATTTTGAGACATTTCTCCACTTATGTTGTCATAACTGTCAAATTAAATTTACAAAAATTAAGGTTTACAATATCTTTAAAGAACGTGTACAAATTTTTTTAATGCGATCAATGGTTTCAAAGTTATGAAACAAATTGTTAGCAAAAAAAAAAAAAATGCTAAAAAAAAAAAAAATTTGAAAAACAAAAATCTGGAAAAAATCAAAAACTGCAAAAAATATTACTTTTTATTTTTTTGTAGTAAAGCTACATATCATGCGAATTAAACTAGATATGGATCATAAAAATCGATGCATGCTTTACATTTTTATTTACAATTAATTGAAGGTATCGCATATTTACAAGCACTGTAGAAAATTGTACCTACTATATAATGAAAATGCAGAACATAAAAACTCAGGTGCATTTTACGACACGCATTTTGGCAAAACCCCTTTGGGAAAAACCTCTATGACATTTTTATGATTCTAATAATTAAAAAAAAATAAGTAATAAACAAAAGATTGTTTAATTTTTACGATTGCGGTAGGATAGTAATAAAACGCTCATAAATGTGCGTGTACGCTGAAGTGCTCTTATTTTCCGTTAGCTACCTGTAACGGATGATTTTTTTTTTTTCATAAAAGTCCTTAATGTTTTTTAGGATTCTTGGGAATAATAAAAAATTTGCAGCACACACAAACTGTATCCACACAAAGGGTTATCCCAAATTATAGTATCAGTATTTATAAGATCTCCTTGACCCTTTTTATTTCATTCAAGAAGTGTTTGCGATAACGCAAACATCATTTAATACCTACACAAAAATTAGAGTCATACAGCTTAGAAGTTAAAAACAATTTTCAAATATTAATAAAAATGAGCCAGAAAGCCAGAACATTTTTATGTAAAAACGATCCAGATTTATTTTGTTATGTGTGCGGCCAATATATCACCGAGATAAAACGGAAGTGCTTCTTAACTTCATTGCAAAAGTCATATCAAGATTGCTATAATATCTATCCGCACAATTTGAACCAGCATTGGACACCGAGTATTATATGCATTCCATGTCGATTGAATTTATCTATGAAGTCTTCTAACGTAAAGTAAGTATAAATTAATAGATTTGGAATATTTTATAATTACAATATTTCTTAATTAAAATTTGAATTCTTCATATTCCTGATTTCAATTTTTTTTTTCATTTTACAGACGACACTTGGAAATTTTGAAGCCTATGCTATGGAGAGAAACAGCGAACCACGCATCCGAGTGTTTATTTTGTTTAAGTACAAAAAGCGGTTTTGGAAAACATATGCGATGGTCTTACCCCACGAGGTCTGCTGATGGGTTTACACTTGCAGTTCTACATTCACAAGAAATAGAATATGCTCAAGATCGGGGTGCAAGCTGTAGTCATGTGCTTTCATCTTCACCAGGACACTCAACCTCAAGTATGTCTTACCAATCAGATATGTCAGATCCAGCACTACCATCTACAGCTGAAAATGACGAGTTCATCCCACACAAACATTTCTCGCCGAGACCATGGAATCAAGATCAGCTTAATGATGTAATTAGAGACCTTGGATTGTCAAAAAGATCTTCTGAATTACTTGCGTCCCGGATGAAAGAAACAGGTCTCATAACTAAAGAAACTAAAGTTTCGTATTACCGTACTCGAGAAAAAGACTTACTTCATTATTTTGCTGAAGAGGATGACTTTGTGTACTGCACAGATATTTCTGGTTTGATGACTGCCATGGGCTTACAGAGATATGATTCAAACAAATGGCGTTTATTTATCGACTCATCAAAACGCAGCTTGAAGTGTGTCCTTTTGCATAATGGAAATAAATTTCACTCCTTGCCGATCGCACATTCAACCAAAGTAAAAGAAGAATACTCTGTAATTGCATTGGTCATGAAGAAGATAAAGTATGATGAACATAAGTGGGTAATTTGTGTTGATCTTAAGATGGTAAATTTCCTCTTAGGCCAACAAAGCGGCTTTACAAAATATCCTTGTTTTATATGCAGAGCAGAGCTAAAACAGAACATTGGAAGAGAAAACAATGGCCTTCTAGGGAAACACTAGTTCCAGGTACGCCAAATGTTATAAATGTGGCTCTAGTGCCCCGAGATCGCATCATATTACCCCCTCTTCACATTAAACTTGGTCTGATGAAACAATATGTTAAAGCACTTAACAAAGATAGTGAATGTTTCCAGTATATTTCAAGGAAGTTTCCCAATCTAAGTATGGAAAAGCTGAAAGCAGGCATATTTGATGGCCCACAAATTCGCAAATTGGTGAACGATACTGAATTTGGCAGTTCAATGTCAGAAATTGAGAAGAATGCATGGGATTCGTTTGTATGGGTTATTCAAAATTTCTTAGGCAATAACAAGGGTGATGATTACGTTGCGCACGTTGAAGAGATGTTAACTCACTTCCAGAATCTTGGATGCAACATGAGCATCAAAGTACACTACCTGCACAGTCACTTAGATCGTTTTCCTGAAAATCTAGGAGACTTGAGTGAAGAACAGGGCGAACGATTCCACCAAGATATCCGGACAATGGAGGAACGATACCAGGGTCGCTGGGATGCACACATGATGGCTGATTTTTGCTGGAGTATTCAGAGTAACACTTCGTTATTCAACAATAGTAGAAAATCGACTAAAAGAAAATTTCAGAGTTTGTAGTTTATAATACATATTTATTTATTTATTTTCTTGTTTTATTTATTATAATAAATGTGAATAATAAAATATAAATTTTCTACTATTTAATTTATTTATTTATTTACATTTAAGCTCATCCAACACAAATGTCTTTCCGAAGAATAGAATCAGTATATTCTAGGTAGGGTTTTGCCAAAAAATACACGAATGTTACTATGTAATGCATTTTTGATGTGAAAATTTGTACATAGCATGGGGAAAATGTTTTCAAAATTCAATCAATCGAAAGAAGAACATTAACTACTCAATTTTATGTATATCAGACAAAAAACTAAAATTTGGTGAAAATGAGCGAATTCACTTAATTGTGAATAAATTCGAAAAAAATCAATCGATTTTTATGATCGATATCTCATTTTGTTCCTATTACATGTGGCTTTGCGATAAAGCAATAAATCTGAACGATTTTTGCCGTTTTCGATTTTTTATGATTTTTTTAAAACAAAAAAATTTGCTATTTTCACGTAAAAAAAAATATTTTTTCCCTCAATTTTTTATTATAACTCCGAAACTGAGCCGATTGAAACGCAATATATTAACGGATTAAAGGCTATGTAAATTTCAGTTTTTCTAAATTTATTTGAATAATATCGGACTAATTTTTTTTTAGTTATCATTAATTATGTGGAGAAACGTCTAAAAAAATTTATAATTTTACTTAAAAATTTTTTAAAAAACAAACCTCTCCATAGAATTTCAAAATTGAACCATATTTGTACTACTGGGACCACAATACATCAAAATTGTATAGTGGTTATCAAAGCCCCTAAAATTTTTTCAAAATTGTTGCCTTGTGTTATTTGTTAGGACAATATCCTAATAAAGAAATATAGAGTATGGCCTCGAACTTGAATAATTTTCATTTTCATATTTTTTTTTCTGCAATTTTTAGACATTTCTTCAATTATTTATGATTTCGAAGTCATATGATTTTATTGTATTTTGAGAGATTTTGGAAAACCTTATTGAAAGAAGTTTGTTTTGTTTTGTGTTTTCATATTTTGTTTTTTTTTTTTTAATATTATCGTTAACATTTTAAATTTGGTTTATACGTACCTATACAAAACTGTATTTTACCTTCATATCTTTTGAATGACAAACGAATATCCCAAAACAAACTGCAAATGGTTTAAATTATATGAAATTTGTAAATATGTTTAATTTGGTGTAAAGTTTTAATAACATTTTGAGGCGATTAAGCGAATAGGTATTTAAACAACGTTAGAGCGTTGTTGTGCTAGGAGAATATTTTGTAAATGTGAATTTTTTATTTAATTTAAGAGACTTGCAGCGAAAATACATAAAAAATCAACAAAGCCAGTCATAGACAAAAGCTTACTTGCGAATTTTTTCATTAGCATTGAAATTTCATTAGCATTAGTTCACTAATACTAATGGCAAACAAATTTCATTACCATTTAATTGTTATGACATTTGTTGGCATTTGCAAATTGTCCTACTAATGCTTATGAAATAACACTAATCCATTAAAAACTAATTACAATTAAACAAACAAAGCATTTGTTTATACAAAAAAGGTGGATTTAAATTTTTTTACACAGGCCTGTAGCAGAGATCGATAGGAATTGTAACACTGAATACGGGAATCGAAATGGAATTTGTATTATCACGTAAATAAGTAAAAAAAAATATAAATAACCTTGTGGCTGTTTTATAAAAACTGATCACCCGGGAGAGATCCATTGTCCATTTTGCCCTATCTCGTTTAGCTTTGGAGATATCGGCCATTTAATAAAAGGCAATTTTATAAAATGTCTAGTATCTAGAAAACTAAGCGAGATATCGCAAAGTGGACAAAGTGTTTGCAAAATTTGACCTACATAACACGTTCTGTAACAAACGTAACAAACCTACTCTATTTGTATTATGAGGATTAATAAGTACTCCTGTCGAACAATAATTTTGTTCATTTTGCCATATCTCGATTAGTTTTAGAGATACTGGCTAGTATCTCGAAAACTAAGCGTGATATCGCAAGCGGACAAAGTGTTTGCAAGACTTGACCAACGTAATACATTCCGAAAAATGTGTTGAGTGTTCCGACTCCACTTGTTCTATGTGTAATTCCATGTTGTTCCATTTTGTTCAATTCTATGATCGGAGTGATAAAATTTTTATTTGCACGTACGTATTTCGGTAAACAAATTATAAAGACGCCCTGTGGCTGTTTAATAAAAAATTAATCTTGCGGAATCTTTCCCGGGCCTAGCCTGTTTATAAAATGGCCAGTACCTCGAAAAAACTTGAGTTAACAAACGCACTCCGATAGTACAAATGATGTAGGTTCGGGAGTAATCCTAAGAATTCATTTTGATAAATTTGCCACCGGGTGGCTTATGTATACATGTTGTTTTTTCACCAATTTAAATGATAATACAAATGAACACCCTGTGATATTTAAAATTTTTCTTTCCGTTCAATTCCATTTCGGTTCCAGTATTCCATTTCCACTCGGACCATATTCCATTCCATATTGTTTTAGTTTGAACTAATGTTCCATTCTATAATTGGAGCGTTTTAATCTTTATATTAGTGTATTCCATTTCCACTCGGACCCCATTCCATTCCATATTGTTTCCGTTTTTTAATCTTTATATTGGTGTTAATGGTTAAACTCTCCATCGTTTTTTAAAATGAGAATGAGCCGTGATCGATATTCACCATTATTAAGTTTTTCGAAAATCTTAGCTGTCAATTGTAATTTTTTTCCTTAAATTGATGCATTACTAATGTTAATGAAATTAAAAATCATTGCCATTAATCAAAAAAATCATTTAAATTAATTATCACTTGAGTTGTGCAAACATAACAGACAGTTTTTTCACCTGTGTCCATTGTGACTCACAGGGGAGGTATCCTGACCCGGACCATCAGATCTCTTGAAATTTACGAAATACAAATTTTTGATAACTCCAAAAAAGAAAATTTTCAATATCCATATTGTCTATGAAATGAATGCAGAGCTGTCACTTATATGAAATATTACAAATGTACCAATAATGCTTTAAAATTAATATAGAACTTTTTCAAAATCATTATTTTTTCCACATTTCCAATTTCAGCGAAACAAGTTTCCTTGTTTCTATCAAAAAGTGTTCTATTTAAAGAAATCCTCAGAATCGGTAAAAATCTGCAAAGTTTTTATTAGAATAAGTCCCCTACATCTGCAATACTTTGAATTACAAAATTTTATTTAAGTGGATTTCCATGTTTAAAACCCACATAGAATCTGGGTATAGAAAACAATAATTTTTCTAATAAAAAAATCTGTTTGAGAAACCATAAGCCATTACAACATGCGATAGTTTTATTACCTTCAACATTTCTCAGCATTTTCCCTTGATCTCTTGTTTATTACTTGTATGTGGTTACAGGATTTAGAAATCAAATACATTGTCCCTAAAAGGTTTCCTGAGTTAGTGGTAAAAACTAAATTTTTATATGATGTATTTCAAAAAAAAAATAAAAGTTGTTTTGGTTTTTCTTTGTTTTACATATTTACTCACGTATATCTTAATTAGGGTGTAACGAAAATCTGCCTTTTCATGTATGTAAAAATTTGGTAACCTATACCAAGTTTTAACTTTATTAGCAAAGGACTTGGTAATTTTATACAAGTTTTCGCATAATTTATAAAAACTAGATAAATTATTTTTCTTTTAAGCAAGCTTAAGAACATATACCAAGTTTTAACTTTATTAGAAAAGTACTTGGTAATTTTATGCAAGTTTTTGCATAATTTAAAAAAACTAGATAAATTATTTTCTTTTAAACAAGTTTAAGATAATTTATTTATAAACAATTATTATTTATTACCCATATTTCTTATCCACATTGGGATTCAGGGAACAATTATTATAGTTTGATTGATAAAATTTTATTTTAACAATTAAAAACTTTTATATAAAAAATTTTTTATTTTTGTTTTTAGGGATATTTTAATTTTTTCATATTGATAGAAAAAATTTTTGATTTCTCGCCTTTTTTACAAAATTAAAATAAGTTTTGAATTGTTAAAACAAAATTTTATCCATCAAATTATAACAATTGTTCCCTGAAGAAGTCACCCAATGTGGAGACGAAATATTGGAAATAAATAATTATAAATTATAAAAAAAGGATCTTAAGCTCGTTTAAAAGAAAAAGAATTAAATAAAAGAAGATTAAAGAAAACTTAATATTTTTAAAACTAGCTAAAGGTGGTTACAAATTTTTGAATTTATTTTATTTTTCTCTAAAATGTTTACTTTTCAATATACCCTAATGTTTGTGTATATGTAAATAGTTTATGCTATGGTAACATTTCCGGTTTGTCATATCCTGGAGTAGAATACAAAAAAAGTACATACAAAGTAAGATTACTATAGTAACATGACTTTATCTGCTGATGCCATTGCCAATTTATATCAATGTATGTGTGTGCTTCAACAACGGCGCACAGTGAGTACACAGTGGTAAAATACGGTCATAACTCTATAACTTATTTGTTTGTTAATTTAAATAACTGAAATTTTGGTACATAAATTATGTACTTTCTTATCTGTCACCTTAATTTGGGTGCAAGATTATTTTATAGAGTTGCCACATATTTTTTGCGGCAACCCTAAACAAATGTAAGTTTAATTTTAAAGCTAGTGGCATGATTTTCACCTTAGAAAGGATTATTAATACGATCATTTTAGTACGTTAGTCTTCAAAAAATAAATGATTTTCAGAAAATGTATTAAAACTAGAGATGTCACGAATAGTGTATTCGGCAATTAACCGAAATTATTCGGCTGAATAGCAAAATGTTTCAATTACAGAATAAAACCAAATTTGTATGATAATTTTAATAAAAATATTGGACTTCTTCTAAAAATAACCTATATCGTCTCTGATGCTTCATTTTCGTTATTAGGCAACCCTTATTATATAATTCTAACATTTTCCGAAAAAAAATCTTGTCCAAAATATTTAAGTTTTTAAAAAGTTTCCTATTTTTTACTGAAAAATCGCCGATTTTAATATATTTGTATAAACCGAATAATTCGTCAGAATAATACTTCTATTCGGTGTTCGGCTAAAACACGCTGAATATGCCGAATACCGAATAGTGACAGAATATTCGTGACATCTCTTATTAAAACCAAATAAATTTTACCATTTGCACATACTAGGGCTGCCCAAAATTAGCCGACCTGACCTGGCGGCAGCAGTTTGAAAAAAATGACTTTGGTGAAAAGTTGCAACCTTATAAAATATATGTTTTAAGGTTTAAGGCGCCACGTTGTTTAGTGTTTTTGGAGCCATCAAAAATAAACGATCTTAGTGAATTTGTAAACATGGAAAAAATTGGTCACCGTTATGTAACTCATTAATTTCATTTGAAAGGTCCAAGTCCAAGCAATATTAAAGCCGATCTAGATTCTCCACGTCAAAAACTGACTGAAATGATAGGTTTTACAAAAAGTGCTATACATCGCATATTGACCGAAATTTTGGAGACGAGAAAACTGTGCGCAAAATATGTGCCGCGATTGCTCACACTAGAATAAAAACAGCTACGTGAAGATGTTGTGAAAATGATGGCTAAAATCAATGAATTAAAGTTCGAATTGCTTCACATCTCGAACCTTATTCGCCAGATTTAGCTCCCTCGGATGATTTCCTATTTCCAAACCTAAAAAATTGGCTCTGTGGTAAAAGATTTGCCAACAATGAAGAGGTGGAATCTGCGGTTGATGGCTATTTTAAGGGGCTAGACAGTTTGTACTATAAAAAGAGTATCGATGCTATTGAATATCACTTGGAGTGTATCACTTAAGTGTATCGAGCTAAATGGAGATTATGTTGCGAAAAAAATAATTTTTTTCCAAATTTGTAGTGTTTTCTTTGTTAGGTCGGCTAATTTTGAGATCACCTTCGTATATATTCTTAGTTAATGAACCGATTTTGATGAAATTTTATTTTAAATGTCTTCTAATGCGAAGAAATATTTGTTTAAAATTCGGAATGTATATAGTACATTCCATGTGTATTTTTTGGTACTTTTAAATTTGGTAGTTTTAATTCAACTATATTTCTTTAACAAAAGTCCAGTTTTAATAACACATTTTTTGTTATAACAAAAATACTTGGAAGTTATCGGATAAGTTTGATATAATTTTCATTAAAAATAAAAATTATGTTTTTTCGACCTTTAATTGTGCAATATACTAGTTCTCATTTAGTCACTTCTTTCAAAACGAGTTCCGATGATGGGAACCAATGTATAAGTGGTAGAAGATTTACCCAAACTTTTAAGGAAAAAGATCAACGCTTTACCCGTATTGTTTTATTTACCCGATGAGAAGATTATAAAAATTTTGTAAAGCCTTTTTTTAATCATACATGTCCACATGAAGCATATGTGTTCATGTATGGATCCATATATGTTGACTTTTAAAAGGGTATGAAATTTTATAATAAAAAGTTTATGAAAAATTCCTTAATTTAATAAAATTTGTTGGAAATTATAAAATTCTTCATTAAATCTCCGAAAAAAATTTTATGAAATTCTTTCATTAATATCATGAAGGTTAATTCTCTCAGTGTAAAAATATGTGTTTCCGTAACTTAGTAACTTAAAAGTACTTAAAAGTAAACCGCTTTATGGACAATTTATATAAGCTTTTATTTCTCATGTTTTTATTTGCATATTTGCATACACGTCAAAAAACATTCAACTTTGATTGGCTATAACTTTTTTTTATAAATTAACTTTTTTTTTTAAATATTCTTTTTGAATATTGTTAGTTGAAAACTTCAAAATCAAAATATACTTTAAGTATTATAAAATTAATTTTATTCACTTTTAACCGCTCACACCACACTGTGCGTCGTGACTACAAAAAACGTAAATAACAATTGTTGCAAAAAGAAGTTGTACAAATGTACAAATGTATGACTGCCATATATTTATTCAACACATGCAGTCCCAACATCAGGCAATGCCAAAAAAAAAAAAAAATTAAAGCAAAAACATTGTTGGGGTATAAACTTAATTATTCACTTCAATACGTATTTCCGGTTTTATATAAACATTTTGTATAAACGTTTTGATGGTATTATTAATTGGTCAATTTGTTTGTAAATATCAGCCATAAAACATTTAACCCCCTAATGCATTTACTTCTGTTTGCAATAAAATGTGAACGCTATTTTTGGGACGAAAAAAAAACAAACAACAATGTTTAATTTTGATTTATTGCCTAATTTCGGCGATAATGGTAAAAAAAAAATAAAAAAAAATAATCTTGATAACTGATATTAATGCACTCATTTAAATAACCCAGCAAAACCACTCATTACCAAATAATGGGTAGAGTAATGTATCGTCATAGGGCCCCATGCATTACAATACACCTTACTTCACTGATGGTTTTTACAGGCGATGAGCCAAAAAGTAATGAGTGGACTCATTACCTAGTGGGGTAAAATAACTGGTTACTTATATAGTTACCGGGTTGGGAAAAGTAATGTTATATACACATTTACAGATTTAAATAAAAAAAACTTGAAGAAAAATTATTACAAATGTTTTTTTTAAATAAATAAATAAATAGCGTGGTCTCGGTGAGACTCGAACCTGTTGTCTCTGTTTGCTAGGCTAGCACTTTACCAACTGAGCTATCGTCACATATAATAACGGGTTTCTTAAAATGTAAATGAATTATTGTGCTCCGAGATTTAGTTTGTGATGTTAAAAATATATACCTTACCCTCATGCTTACAAAAAATGAAAAAGTAATGTGTCTAAATATAGTTTTTCGAAAAATATTTTAAATATTACTTTACATTTATAATTTATGCATTATGTAATTGATGATCGGTAATTAATTACTTTATGTTTCAAAAATAATGTAAAAGGTAGCCCATGAGTGCCCAATTATTTATATCTCATTACTTTATGTTTTGAATTAACGATAAAGGCAAGGAGTATTAATTGCAATGTAATTCATAATGTAACCAATTATTGGTAACTCATTACTTTTTATTGGAAAATAATGATGCAGGTAACATTACAACGTAATGCATTACTTTATCGCACCAATTACCAAAGTTTTCCTGTGAACCAAGTAAACTAGCAGAAAACCCTACAAAAAAGTAATTAAAAATGAACAAAAACTTTTACTTAATATTTGTAGACTAAAAACAGCAAACAAGAACTGTAATGTCAACAACATTTTTGCTATATTTACCTTAAATTTAATAGAATGCAAATAACAGTATATTTTGCTAAAATCAACAAAAATGTTTGCTAAAAAATCAGGGACCGTAATCATTATGAGTTTTATAATAAAAATTACACAATAATGATTATGTTATGAGTTTTAATGATTTTCTTCAATGGTAATGATTATTTTTGAGTAATAATAAAAAAAATCAGCAATAATCATTATTTTTGAGCAAAAAAAATAAAACTCAAAAATAATCATTATTTATGATTTTTATTTTTTTCGCTCAAAATAAAACTCACTTTCATGTAGGTGTAAATATATATACATATTAGGGTGGGGCGATTAGTATGGAAGGAAACAAATCTTAATGGGCGCTTCGCGTTTCTGATTCTTGGGATTGTACTGAGCAAAAAAGTCCACTAAAACATACGTCGTCGGTGAAAATCGAGCTTCCAAATTTTGACTTTACGGCAAAAAAGCCCTATTTTGAAATTACTAATCAACCCCACCCACAAATAAATATGATTGATGCATTAATGTGCTAGAGAATCTTCCAAAGAAGAGATTGATACCATAATCTTGGATAAGCTCCTCCTCCTTTCTGAGATATGTCCATCCCACACATTGTTACTTTCACAAAATACGGCAAAAAAAAGCCCTATTTTTATTTTAAAAATTGACCCCTCAAACTTCACCCACAAATATGATTGATGCATTAATCTGCTAGAGAATCTTCCAAAGAAGAGATTGATACCATAATCTTCGATAAGCTTCCTGAGATATGTCAATCCCACACATTGAAAGTAAGTTTTATTTTAAGCGAAAAAAATTAAAATCATAAATAATGATTATTCTTGAGTTTTATTTTTTTGCTCAAAAATAATGATTATGGCTGATTTTTTTTATTATTACTCAAAAATAATCATTACCATTGAAGAAAATTTTAAAAATCAAAAAATTAAAAATCATGACGGATATGCAAAGATTGTCAAAAAATAATAATAATGGTGCAATAAATTTTTTTTATGTCTCTTCTAAGTGATTGATTTTTTGATTCAAAAAAACGAGCAATAATTTTTTTTTTTTTTTTTTTTTTAAAAAAATTGTGGATTACTGATTTCAGAAGGTCGAATTTTATTTGTATTAAAATTAATCTAAAAAAAAAAAACTAAAAATTTCATTTTTTTATGATTTTTTTGTTAACAAAAAATAATATTTAGCAAATCTGTTTTATGATTTTTTTTTTAACAAAAAATAATATTTAGCAAATCTTTTGCTGATTTTAGCAGAGTAATTTGTTACTTTCAATAAACTAAAATTTAGCTCAAATATAACTAAATATTTGTATATTCAACAGATTTTTTTTTTGCTATTCTTATCTTACTAATATTTAGCAAAAAAAATTTGCAAATTTTTTCAGTTTTTTCTGCAACGTAATTTTAAACTAATTTTTAGTAGTTTTAGCAAAACATTTGACCAGGTATTTACCTGGACCGATTCTAACCAAAATCAAAATACTAATATAGGTCAGCGTGACGATGTTCACTAAAATATCTTAATATTTGTGGCCTGCAGCATAAGAAAACTAAAAAAGCCAATTTTTAGGGGAGGACCGTTAACCCTTTTAACCAGACCCCGAAAAAATCCTGACAAAAAATCAAATACGAATATTTTACATGAAGCAATTTTGCTGATGCGCAATTTGTGGCTAGTATTAGGGTTTAAACAGAGAAATGGTGTGTAATATAGAACATTTGTGGCTGGCCACCTGATAGAAAATTGACGAACTTATTTAAGCTTTTTTTTGGTTCATATCCCTGATTTATTATTTCAATTCGGTGGCTGCGATACATATGAGGGATAAAAAGCTCATACATATTATTATCCTAATTTGATGCTGTCGTCTCCCGAATATGAACCCGGGACCTTCTTACAGCACAACGCCCACAAAAATATCCGTTTTTTGCTTCCTTTATATGAATATTTGTTAAATTCATTTTGATTTGATAATATTCGGTTAGAATTATTAACTTTATTTTTTGACCTACGGTAAACATGGGTTAACGATGCGCCAAATATTTAATGTTTTGCAACTGAGTAACTTTGACCAAAAAAAAAAAACCATTTACAATGTAAATTTTGCGATTTTCATCAAAAATTAATTTTTTTAATTTTTTTTATCTAAAAAATTGAGTTTCTTTAACATCCTCCAAATTTAAATCGGTCCACATCCTAACTGTATTAAGGGATACTTACAGTATTATTATTATTTTAATTCATATGAAGAAAAAAAGCACCTAAATTAAGTTTTTTTATGCATAATTGGAGCTTTGGCAATAATGCAAAATTTTAGAATTTTTTTTTTTGCATAGTGTGTTTAAGGGCTAACAACCTTATAAAAACTAATTATTTAAAATAACCAAATTTTATGAAAATATGTCCATTTTGAAAATCGGGAAAGTTTTCAAAGCCTGCTAGCGACCCCTAAGTTTTTTTTCGAAAAGTTAGAAAAAATTAAAGCATTTTTGTTCATGAATCTAACCCAGGATTGTCCGGTTAAAAAATTTGGTAAAACCATATTTAATGCATTTTTAGTATATTTTTAAATTTTTAGGTGGTGTAATATATATTTTTAAATGTGATAAATACAGTAAGATCTACACACAGAAAAAAATTTAGCTATTTCCCAACTGAAGTTCGGTTACTACGACTCAAATTCGGTTACTACGTATTGCAGACGGTTGGCACAACTTAACATTAGTTTTCACAACAAAGTTCGGTTAATTCAACTGAATTTTAGTTGCAACACCAAAAATATTCAGAAATGTAATGTTAATTTCGTTGTACTAACTGAATTTATAAGTTGTTACCATTAATACACACTTTTCACTTCGTTTGGTGCTTTATTTCTCTGTGTGTAAAAATTGGTTTAAACTTAATTAAATACAAGGAAAAACTTTTATTTTAATATTTTTAATTTGCTTTAAATTTAAAATCGCCATACTTGTTGATCCGTTAAAGATAAATGTACTCCTTGACCACTCTAAGGCTTTCGACACAGTCAACCATGAAACTCTTTGTATGAAACTCAGACGGCACTTTAAATTCGCATCAAGCTCAACTAAACTTATGTTAACTTACCTTGTAAACCGTACACAATCCGTATGTGTGAATAATTTATCATCTGAACCATTGGCTCTTACTCGAGGCGTACCTCAGGGTTCTATCTTCGGACCGCTACTTTTCTCACTATATGCAAACGATCTCCCTCAAACAACTATCGTACAGCAAAGTACATATGTATGCAGACGACGTACAGCTATACCAAAGTAGCCCCGAAGAATCAATTAAGGAGAACATCGATAAACTGAATTATGATCTGGATAAAATTCATCATTGGTCCATCGCAAATGGTCTTTGTTTAAACCCTAATAAGTCTAAATGTCTCGTTATACATAAGAGGTCCATGCAACCAGAAATTTATGAAGAAATCCTTATTAACAACCAGAAAATTTTAATTGTCTCAGCGGCTAAAAACTTAGGCATCGTATTCAATAGCACAATATCATGGACTAACCATATTAACTCGTTAGTTGGTCAAACATATGCCAAGCTTAGAACACTATGGTCTACACAATCATTTACTCCATTAAATGTAAGATTGCTTCTAGATAAGACCTACGTTATTCCTGGTCTTTTATACGGCTGCGAACTCTTCGCAAATTGTGACGCCACAAGCAAACGTCGACTTAATATTGTATTTAATAATATTGTTCGCAATGTCTACAATCTAAGGAGATTTAGCAGTGTATCATCAATTTCCAGGAACATATACGGTGTTGCTTTGGATAATTTTCTAAAAATAAGTGTTCTATTGTTTCTTCATAAAATTATATACACACAAAAGCCAAAATATATTTTTGATCAAATTCGATTTGCAAGATCCAATAGGGGAAAAAAGTTAATACTTCCTAGACATCACTCTCTTGTTTCTGAAGATCAATTTCAAATAAACTTTGCTCGTCTTTGGAATTTATTACCACAAAACATACAACAAGCCAGCAACGTACCGCACTTCAAAAAACTACTTTATAATTTTTTTGAATAACTTTAATTTTTCAATGTTTTTCTTTAATAATTTTTACTAATTTTGTTTTCAATACTTTTGTCTTTTTCTCAATTTTGTTTTAATTTATTATATTTTTTATATTTTCATATTTTTTTTTTTTAAATTTTATATATCTTTTTTTTTATTTTTTATATTATGTATATTAATCATTGTGAATCAATTGGGATATTTTATTCATGTACTATAATTATAAGATTCAATCTTGTTGTACTGAAAAAACCAAATAAATAAATAAACCCCTTCCAATTTTTAAAGATAAATGTTTAAAGCGGATGAATTAGCTCCCTCAAATATCGACTAAAACAAAAAATGTTTGAAACTATTTTACCTTAAAGTATCGAAAATATTTGAAATTCCTCATATGTATTTGTTTGTTTTCATGTTTGAGGATAAAATATAAAGTTATCTCTCAATAAAAAATTTAAAAAAAACATAATTGTATCTTTTAATTTGGGATAAAACAAAACAGCTCTTACTATCTTTATATAGCAGATCCTTAAAAAAAATTACTTTATTGTGGTTGTATAAACAAAACAAACACATCCGTTTCCGTTAACTTCAGTAACAATGGCTTACCCACTCAAACACTCGTACACACACATGATTAAGTGACCACTATCAGCCGGAAACTGAAAAGTATTCAGAACGATAAAAAAAAACCATACAACAACGACAACCACGACACAAAAAAATTTCCTCAATACTACAAACATTTTTTTTTAATCAACCCAGTTTTTCTTCAAAAATATTTCGAAAAAAAAATAAATGAAAAACACAGACATACCTATTCTTTGAATTTATTATGCACAATCGCATCAAAAACTCATTTGTTGACGGTTTGGCTGACTAACATCATGGAAAGAATTTCAACCTGTATAACAACATATATATATATCCATATATCTATACATATATCAAAACACTCACACTTACACATAAATACTTATGTATATATGTATGCATATGGCAGACAATCAGGCAGAAAGGCAGGCAAAACGGCAGGCCCGGCATAGACATCGTTTGCTATTTTACATTTCATTAAATTGTAACCTCTCACTCAATGATAATGACACACAAAAATTCCACAGGCCACATTATTAGACCTCAGGCATCTAACAATAACAACAACAACAACAAAAATGCATTTATATGTAACGACATTAAAGAGGGAATTATTCGTTTTGAGCATAAAAGTTTATTTTAGATAAAACTATAATTCTACAAACACAAAATGCTGGAAACAGTGGTCAAAATATAAAAATTCTGTACTAAAAAAAAGGTTAATCAAAATTTGCAATTTTATTGGAAGTCTTTTATATTCCAAATTCAAACTAAAAAAACTTAATAACTCTGATCTGTTTTGGCACTAAAGGATATTTTTTACAAAGTTTTGAAAATAATTCGACCATTTATTACTAACAAGGACATCTTTACAGCACTTACAAGCCGATTTGAATGAAACTCAAATATGTTGTAATTAAATTGCAAGTGTATAATGATCAGGGCAACCAAAAATATGCTCTATAAAATCGATTTTATGCCCATAAAAAATGCACTAAGAAACTGAAAATATGATCTTAAAATTAAATAAAAATATTTTTAATTTATAACGAGCTTTCAGCCTCCGTATATTTACAAAAACAAACAAAATCAAACATATTAGCTAGGTTGATACTAGAAAAGTTATAGCCTCCAGAATAGGCAGAGCTTCAACAAAAAACCTATTAATCATCAATTTTCCACCACTCTTGTCTTCTTAGTAATCAAACATTAAAAATGTTCTCTTTAAAAAAAAATTAGTTTTTAAACTGGCTGAAGTAACATTTTTTACAGTGTTATTAGTCTTTTATTTTAATACACATAGAGATCATTTTTATGTTATTTTTAATGTATAACGAGCTTTCAACCTCGTATATTTATAAAAATAAAGCAAATCAAACATACTAGCTAGGTTGATACTAGTGTTTCCATCTGGCTAAAGATCTCAGCAGAACCCGAAGTTTTAGAAAACTAGAGCCTCCAGAATAGGCAGAGCTTTAACAAAAAACCTATTAATCATCAATTTTTCCTCATTCTTATTATTATTAAAATACTATTTATTATTAAAAATCCGTAGTTTAAAACTTATTTTTCAGTACAGTTGGAGTAACTATTGTGAAATATATTTCAATTGCTAACAAAAGAAGAATATAAAAGATTAATTATACCTAAATAGGAAATTCGCATTTGGAAAAATGTCTTGAATTTTTGAAACCGTTGTTGCAAACAAAATATTAAAAGAAAATTTTTGGAAATTTTTTTTTATTGAAAAAAAAAAAATTTATACTGAAAAATTTAAATAAAAATGGAAAAATTTGACCATAAAAACATTTTTCTCAAAATGTTGGCTACAAATGATATTTTTTATTGTTGTAAACTGTTAGTAAAAGCTAAAATCTAAAAATAGAATATTTGTGTTGTTAGTGTTGTCACTTCTGAGTATAATATACAATAACAGAAAAAGCTAGTAGGAAAGAAAATTGCAATTTAGCTGCATTAGATTCGTGGCCAAACTTGGGTGTGATCGATAAACGTCATGACTTGGTATTGTTACGTTTGTAATGTAAGATGAGCGCAGGTTTGATTCTTACAGCCGCAGGTTGTTGAAAAATTTATCATATAGAGACAATCTGACAATTATAAGACACAAATAATAATACAATTTAAATGGAAAATCACTGATGAGCCTGTCCATAAAATGGCAGAAACTAGTCTAGTCTGATTTAAAAATTAATAGTGTTTGTAATTTTTAGAGAAAAATGTTTATTCTTCTTAACCTTAACATTTCTAAAGCAAAATATTTCTTCAATGAATTAAAAATTAAAAAACAGTTGCAATTCTGTGCGTTATCTATAGAATTTTCGATGAAAATTCAAAAATTTCAATTTGACACCCGATTTTTTAAATTTTTGTCTAAAATGTTTTCTGTTTTGGCACATTTATGTACTTGGGGGATGTTTTATAAAAAAAATGTACTTTTCTTTTCAAAATTTGTTCATTGGCCAACGTTTTGGCTGGTTTGGCGTTTGCCTCTCTAATAAAAACCATATATTTTATTTCAAAAACTTCATTATATTGTGTTAATAATGTAATGAACTAGGTCCAAATTAGCCAAGAATATTTGTAAGAAGAACTATTTAGAGGTCCAATATAGTAGTCTGTGACAATTCTTTTAACGATGTGGTAATTTTTTATATTTAAATCACCTTTTTCACTATACGAATTTAGAATAAATTCCTATTTAACCTGATCCACTTATGAAATTCATTTAGTTTTGCAGTTTTAAACATAATTCACATTAATTTATCAATAAATATTAATTTGATAATAGTAAAATACGTTTTCTTGCAAAAAAAAATACATTTTCCTATATGTAGAAAAACCTACACAGAGAAAACCAGAAATAAGTTTCATCAATTTTCGTCCAATGAAACAATTTCATCGATAATAATGAAACATATTATACACAAAAGGAATTATAATGACCATATCATGGTCTTTTTGATTTTTTTCTACACAAAAACAATGAAATTCTTACTAATACAAAATATCTTATATATATATAGTGTAACATTTCATAAATATGATAAAGTTGATTATGCTTTTTATAAAATTATTACCATATTGTAACCGGACATTCTGAATGTCCTGGAGGCAGGAGAAAAAAAACGATTGCAGTTTTTTATACTAAGGTGAAATATCTGTTCAAAATTCACAAAAAATTTCTAGGGTGTCTCGGGTTTAAAGAGCAAAATATGCATAAATATGCTCTAAAAAATCGATGCCGGAGTTCGTCATTTGTTCTGAAAAGTATAAATATCTCATCCATTTTTAAAAACGGCGCACAGGAAAAACGTGATACTAAATATTTCTGGTTGCCCTGATAATGATAATCGTCATTGAATCTATGAAATTATTTAATTAATATCATGAGCATAGTTCTTTCAGTGAGAGTTACTGATTTTTTTTTTCATTCAATATTTAGGACAAAACAAGTCTGCACCAAAGCTGTTATTGTTTGTAAGGACATTCTAATCGTTTCCTTGGGATTTTTGGTTTATATTTTGTTGATGGTTTATCAGTGGTGTTCACTCAAAAGAAAAGGTTTATCATATTTACGGAGACCTTCATAAGTGTGATGAAAATTTTACAGTTTTTCATGAATGTTTCATAAATATTTATGAAACTGTTTCATAAAAATATAATTAAGATAATTCGTTTTGAAATTTCTACACTCAGGGAAATATGTAGTTGTTTGGGTTGTAATACAGTTTCTTTATTTTTAATGTAAATGTTCGTCATTTGTAGAACAAATTAAATTTTTTACTAACCTTGTAGTTCATTTAAAAAAACAAACCACATCAAATGACTGTTTTATGATTTTACATTAATTTTTTACAGTAGTTTTGTTATTTAGAAAAATAAATGTCTGTTTATTTTCTACTAACATGTGGTTTATTTTTACTACAATTGTTAGTCATTTTTTGAACATTAAAAAACAAATGACAATGTTAGTTGAATTTACTGAAATGTAAGTCGTCCTTTCTTTAAGTGAAATTTCATTTGTTTTTAACTACATTTGCAGTGGTCTTAACAAGTAATGGGTCATTTTCCAAAAAAGTTTTGCTTACATTCTTTTATGAAGTGATGAAGTTATAAAGCGTGTTTAATACATATTTATGAAAACTTTTATCACATTAATGAAAAATTCATGAATATAGCAATGCTTCATAGATTTTCGTGCAATGAAATTGTAAACATAAATATGATGAAACTTTTTTTCCTGAGAGTGGTAACATACGTCCATGTACGGTTTTTGTCCTTCCTATGTGCTGTAGATTTAAGTCTGACGGTCGACGCGGTAGCGAGTTTCTATCCTTATATTTAAAAAGTACAATTTTTCCCTAAAGTTGAGTACTTCTATGTTAAACTTTCTTCTCTTATAAACGACCTTGCGCGAGGCCTGTTATTTTATTATGGCGTTTTCCTAAAAGCAGTTGACCTATCAAAAATTGTATCCTTTCTGAACCACTGTAGCTTGCGTATGTATGTTTGTTTAACAAAATTCAATATGGGTTTTTAACGCATTCGTTTAAAACATACCAACAAATAATGTTTTTGGTGTTGCTAATGATATGTACGTTCAATATTTATACACAATTTTGAATTTAACGTTGAAAATGTGTTACCAACAAACAATCAACGAAATATCGATTATCATGTATTTATACTTCTTAAATGCTACTTTTTAAAATGTTCACTACAAGCGACTTTTCCAGCAAAAGTCATTAAGCACCTAGAAAATTATACAAAATCGATTGTCAATCCTATCCTATCCCAGAACCGATTTTACTATGACTGAATACATAGGACTATGGAACTAAAATGTAAGGTATAACTGACCAAAAACTACATTCAAATAAAACAATTAGTATAAAACTTTGTAGAACATTTAATACCCAATTACCCAGTTTTTGCACTAATTTTTAGCACAAAATGTACTAATTTTTAGCACAAAATGTACAAAAATTTATTTACTAATTTCGTTGCTGATTTTGTAAAAATATAAAATTTTTAAACCCGAGTTTTTTTTACTAATTGTCTTTGTTTTTCATATTAAGAGGAATTTTTTTTTTCAATTTAAACTTTCTTATAATCTGAAATGTAAGAAAATACCAAAAATAAATTTTTACTACAATTTTTTTTTCTAAATATTTGTAAAAAAATTAACAGGTTTTAGCAAATCGATTTCCTTTAAAGGTAAACTAAAATTGTACTAAATTTTAGTAACGTTTTTGTACTAAATTTTAGTAACGTTTTATACTATACTACTAATAAGTCTGTGGCTTTTCGAACTTCCCTAGTAGTTACCTGAAATGCAATACTGCTCCCGTCTAGTACCACCTGTTAATATACTACTGTCAAATTTTGAGCAAGTTCAAAGCATAAATTCTAAAAAATAAAAGTTAGTATAAAAATTAGTATAAAAATTAGTAAAACAATTTTTAATCTCACTTTACTATTATTATATTAATTTTTAGTATAATGTTATTTTTTAGTAAATTTTTTGATATTCTTATTCTACAAATTACTAATTTGGGTTGCTACTTTAAGATGGGTGCCGCTCTCAATTGCCCATAAACTCCATCGTGTGGCAACTTCAAAGAATTCCTTGAAGTTTTTAACTGCAATTCGAATGAGTTTTGCCGGCGTTTAATAACTGTGGAAGAAACATGGATCCATTACAACACACCGGAAAAATCATGGATTTCTTAATGGGAACAGCCTGCGAAGAAGTCCAAGGTGGGTTTGTCGGACAACAAGGTCATAGCGATGCGATTTGTGAAAAGGGAAAAAGCAATAAACGGCGACCAGTATGCCCAATTATTGGACAGATGCAACGACGATTTTAAAAAACGACCCCACTTGGCCAAGAAAAAAGTTATTTTTCATCAAGACAATGCACGTGTGTAGTCTCAATTGCAAAATTCCTTGAATTGAGCAACGAATTGGTACCTTTTCGCCATATTCGCCGGATTTAACCCGGAAAGAGATTTATCTCCAAAGATGAAATCATAAGATGCCTATTTTGAGGACCTCGAAAAACACTAATTTTCGGAGGGAATACAAAAAAAATTATAGAAATTTGACTTAGTGTATTGAGCTAAAAGTAGACTATGTTAAAAAATATAAACTATTTATACTAAAAAACTATGGTTCATTCAAAAAGTCATGTACTTGTTGATCCGCTCTCGTACTTTCACTTTACCAATAATTACAGACACGTCTTGCTTAAACTAGCTAAATAGTCTGCTGGCCCAAAACAGTTAATTTTTTCTTGAGTGTAAGCTAAAATTTGTTCTAATACTGGTTCTTAATTTGGAGAAAAGATGCCGGTTGGTTTTTTTGAACAATTTCTTACATAAATCATCGGTATTACAACTGACAGTGGAATAGGTTTTTAAAGCAAAGTTAGTTGCTGTACTGCCGAGTTTTCGAAAGAGAAACTTTTGCTAGCCATCCTTATAGTAAACTGTAAAAACTTTTCAATTAAGAGTTATCATCTTATGACCATCAATATGTAAATGTATACGTTTCAATGACAATGCAAAATATTGCACAAGCGCTATTTATTTAATGCATAAAAGGATGTTGGATATAAACAAACGATTCATTTAAATTTTGTTCTGCAATTTTGGTCATTGCACATTTTTACATATATAATGACAAATAATTTTCTTTGTTAACTTTAAATTTTAACGTTTTTAACGATATTAGTTGAGTTGCGGCTGTGGTACCATTATGATCATGATAGAAACCACAATAACGTACAGGTTTGTAAAGTTCATACGTACGGCGCAGACGCAAGCGTTGTATCTCCGTAGTTGAGCAATGTTTAAGGTGCCGTTCTATTTTATGCATACATGGGCGACATAAATCCAAATTGTTGCTAAAATCATGCCAATAATCACCGTTAGGAGTTTGATCACATTTTTGACATTTCGCTATATTGAAAGGTGAACAGATAATGGTGACAACTGGTGTGGTTTTACGTTGGCTACCAAAAGCTGTAGTGATGTGGGGTTGGCGTCGCGCAACATGAACTGGATATGTGGAGGGTCTAAAAATATAGAATTTTAAAAAAATTAAAGAAACTGGTCTTAGGATCGGTCAAGGAACTTGGGACGTTAAATGCTGTTTTTATTATTGTGCAACCAAGAAATGTGAAAAATATTTAATAGTGTGTTGGCCATATTGTGCAATTTTTATATATATCCCTCCACAACAGAACAAAAGTGTTGAAAAATATTGTACATCTTATTGCACTGTGTAGGACAAATTGACAATAATACTGACAATAATATTTGTAAATCATATTGTAAAGTGTATGGGTACCTTAGGAGTTGTTTTTGGTAAATTAGATATTTAAAAATAAATAAATAAATCTCTGAATTAATATTGATCATTAAATTTAAATATATTTTGCTTTTTGCTAATAAAATAAACTTTCACTGTCAACACCTTAATAAAAATTAATCTTCAAAATACCGGGAATTACCGGGAATGGTTGTAAAAAATGTTCACGATTCTCGGGTGTTGAAAAAGGTAGGGAATTTGAAACCCCCTGCTTAATGTGTTTATGTGGTTTGTAGCCTGTCGTCACAATTATAACTTTTTTCTATTAAAAATTACTTCAACTTACCCTGGTGTTAAATACTTAGATTTATCTACCCTTTTGGCCCCTACATTAAAGGGTTTGCTTGATTTCTTTAGAGATTTTCTTATATCCACATCATAAGTGCCCACACAGGGATAATTAGTAGTTTGTACTGGAGATAGACGTAGCAATTTACTAGCGATGCCGAATAACCCAAACGGGAGGCATACTATAATTGAGTTGAATTAGTAGAAAAATAATACCAAAATTCACTGACTGACCTTAATATTTAAATGATCTCTTTCATCAACTCTGACTGCCGGACCGGGACTGAGAAAAACATCGCCTTGATGTTGACGCATGAAAGATGTCAGACATGGTCCTTTTAAAGGCAATGTTACCCGTTCTAAATTTGAGCCAAAGGCTACACGAGGTATTTCAGGGGGATTTACCACATACAAAAATCCTGGAAAATAAATAAAATGAAAAACTTCATAATTAAGACTGAGATCAAAATAATTATTTTATTTTTATTTTATTATTTTGACTAAAAACGGATATTTCATTTTTGTGCCCAGGAAATCTGCGGATTGTTATAACTTATGGCACTATCCAAGATCATGTAATTAATTATGAACACCTCGTAATGTATTCTGGAGTTCTGTCAGTTCCCTCCTCCAACTCTATTCGTCTTAAATTTTGATATTAATTGTATACATTATCAGATATAAACTGATTTTTCTTACATGTCAAAAATAGTCCTGCCAATAGAATCAGAAATGTATTTTTTTGATTTTAATTTATAACGAGCTTTCAACCTCCATACAAAACAAAGAAAATCAAACATATTAGCTAGTTTGATAATAGTATTTCGATCTGGCTAAAGACCTCATCAGAACCCGAAGTTTTAGAAAAGCTAGAGCCTCCAGAGGAGACAGAGCTTTTACAAAAAAACTATTAGTTATCAATTTTGTTCTATTTTAGTCTTCTTTGTAATCAAACCTGCCACCTAGGGTATTTTCCTAACAAGCATCATAATGTTACTAAACTTTGAAGACCAAAAATGTTCCATTTATATAAAAAAAAATTTGGTTTTACTCTTCCTAAAGTAATATTTTTTGCAGTTTTATTAGTTTTTTGTTTTTATATAACTCTTTCTTATTTTAAACGAGCTTAAGATCATATATTGCTTAGTTTTAATTATTTAGTTCCAATATTTCGTCTCCACATTGGGTGACTTCTTCAGGGAACAATTATTACAATTTGATTAAAAAACGTGTTTTAATAACTAAAAACTTAAATTTTTAAAGAATTTTGTATATGTATATAAGTTTTTAATTATTAAAACAAGTTTTTCAGTCAAATTGTAATAATTGTTCCCTGAAGAAGTCACCCAATGTGGAGACCAATTATTGGAAATATATAATTATAATTAAAAAGTAAATGATCTTAAGCTCGTTTAAAATAAGAGGAATTAAATAAAAGAAGATCGAAGAAAACTTAACAGTTTTTTTAATTTATAACGAGCTTTCAACCTCCATATATTTACATAAATAAAGCAAATCAAATATATTAGCTAGGTTGATACTAGTATTTAAATCTGGCTAAAGATCTCATCAGAACCCGAAGTTTTAAAAATCTAGAATGCTAAATTTTCATTGATATTTCCTATAAACATGTAGATGGCAAACATTTTTACCTTACGCCTGTGAGGAGTCTTCAGGAGAGTACCTTTATCCAATATTATAAAGCACTAGAATTTTTTGTAATGAATTTATCAAAAAGCAGTTTGATCTTGTGCGCCCCTGTAGGCTAGTTGGTAGCGTGCTGGCTTATCTGTGCGGGGGGTCGTGGGTTCGATTCCCACCAGAGGCACTGGTCTGTTTTCGCTAGAACGCGCCGAAGGCCATAGTAGCTAGTGCTTGATCTTAGTTTGTACTTCCTTAGACCATTTTTAATACCTGTTTTGGGCATCTAACAAATTTTTAAATGTCATATTTAAAAGTCATATTTTGTAATTTGTTTCTTATTTTTTCCAAAAACCACAAAGAAATTAATTTTTGACGCTTTTTTTACCCAAGTAAACGAAATATGTTGTCATAATAGTTACATATTCCACGCCTTATTTGAATGAGAAATAAAAGTATCTCACCTCGTTTTTTGCCACATATCTATAAAATAATTGGGTAACCCCCAATACCATATTTTTAGACAGTTATGGCAAGTACTAAAACTTATTTTTTTTGAAAGTCCGATTAAAATTTTCTTAGATATTTTTACAAATGATTTAATGCTTTTCTTTGTTTAGGAGCCAATTAATGGTAATATAAACCTCCGATAATGCTAATTTTGGGCACACGGATTTTCACACGTTTTTCAAAGCTAACTTGATTATAAAAATTTTAAATTTTTACCTAGAAGAAAACTTACAAGCAAAAAGCCATGTTATACTTATTTCGATCTTAGTCTTTATTTAGGATACAATTTTTAATGAAACTTTTTTAGAGTGTTCATGAAATTTTTCATAAAATTGTTAAAAAAAAAAAACTGCATTAATTTAATAATAAAAGGTTCAATAGAAGAATTTTAGTAAAACTTCATTGAATCAATGCCAAAATTCATTAATATCATGCTGATTATTCTTTCAATGCAGATATAATATAAAAACACCACTTAACAGCTTATTGCTTCTCAACACGCAGAAAAAAGAGCATCATGTTATGATAGTTTAAGAGCATCATGTAATTATTGAAACACGTAACAATCATAATATTATTCCCATAATCATATTAGGATTCTAGATGAAGATAAAATCGTTCACAGTGATCATAACATGCTCAGCCAGAATCATGTTTATGATTGTTGGGATCATAATATGATAATTTTTTGTCGGCAATCATGTTCAATCATATTTTTTCTCTGCTTGAATAGAGCTATTTATAGAAAACGTTTACTCTATCTCTACACTCAAAGAATTATCTGCATGATATTAATGAAATTTGGCATTGATTTAATGATGTGTCGCTGAAATTTGTCCATTTAAACTTTTCATTAAATTAATATTCATAGAATTTTATGAAAATTTCATTTGCCTAATTAAAAATTTCATATACATTATGAAAAAGTTTCATTGAACCTTGGTTTATAAACACTATAAAGCTTTTTTCATAAAATTAAAGATTTTTTTATTCTTTTTGTAAAATTCGCCGAAGCAAATTCTCTCTGCGTGGCAGTTCTTTTCTTTCCAAAGAACGATTTTTTATTTAAAATTTATATATATAATTTTAATCTTACTTCTTTCTTTAGCCCTTTGTCTTATAAGTTGATTTTCTTTACGCTGTTGTCTTAATTTATGTCTTTCTTCGTTGGATAATTTCTTTAAAAACATTATCAAACTTTCCGCTTAAACTTATTGACTAAAACTAAATCAAACATTTTACTAAACAAAATATTCTGGTGGTAGTGGTTAAAAAAACCGTTAGCAAATCATAATTTGGTTTTTACTGGTATTCCATAGAATAGTTTCTAATTCTTCTATTACACAAGTAATTTCCTGTTTATCATTGAACTTTTTCTATGGATATCACGCACTTGTCAAAAATCGCAATATGACACGCATCATTCATATTTAATAGGTCTTTGCCAATATATTTTTTTTTTGTAAGTTGATGGTAAATCAATATATCAAAATTAAACACTAGCCCACGTATTCATAAAAATATTAAACAGCATTTCAAATACATTTTAGTTAAAACACAAATTTCAGCCTTAAAACTGTATTCATAAAATAATATTAACTTTTACACTAGGTTTAAAATAGGTATTTGAGGCTAATAAATATTCGTTTATGAATACAATTTTAAGGCTTAAAATGTGTTTTAACTAAAATGTATTTGACATCTGAATTACGATTTTTTTATGAATACGGGCGTAGTAGTATAACTGAAAATTTGGAAATGTCACATGACCACGTGTTGGAAAACATTAAATTAATAAAAATTGTTTGTTGGCATCAATTTGGAATAAAAACCCTTCTACAGTTATATTAGTTTTTTGTTTTATATACATCGAGATTATTTTTATGTTATTTTCAATTTATAACGGGCTTTCAACCTCTGTATATTTACAAAAATAAAGCAAATCAAATATATTAGCTAGGTTGATACTAGTATTTCGATCTGGCTAAAGATCTCATCAGAACCCGAAATTTTAGAAAAGCTAGAGCCTCCAGAACTTTAACAAAAAACCTGTTAATAATCAATTTTGCTCCATTCTTGTCTTCTTAGTAATCAAGCACGTGGTTAGGTCTTTTCCTAACAAGCATCATGACGTTACTATACTTTGAAGACCAAAAATGTTCTATTTATATAAAAAAATTTTAGTCTGTACTCTGGCTCAAGTAATATTTTTTACAGTTATATTAGTTTTTTGTTTTTATATACATCGAGATTATTTTTATGTTATTTTCAATTTATAACGAGCTTTCAACCTCTGTATGTTTACAAAAATAAAACAAACATATTAGCTAGGTTGATACTAGTATTTCGATCTGGCTAAAGATCTCATCAGAACCCGAAGTTTTAGAAAAGCTAGAGCCTTCATAATAGGCAGAACTTTAACAAAAAACTTATTAATAATCAATTCTTATTAATTGTTGACAAACTATCAAATTTGGCATACCTTAATAAAATGTTTCTCAAATATAAAGTACCAGTATTAAATATTCTTGAAAACTTTTAAAATCCTTGCAACAAACTTTGCCCAAGGCGTTTTTCCCAGCTGCGAAGCCTTGAAGGCTCTCATCATTTTAAACGTTATCCTACACTGATAGAATTTTCCTTCATAGTATTAATGAAACGATTTCATTAAATCGATTCATTGGTTTAATGAAAAATTTCATTAACTGAATGAAAATTCATTAATATTGGTATTTTGTCAATAACTTTTTTTATGATTTTTTTCATAACTTCATAAAAAAAATTCATTAAATCAATGAAAAAATTTTAAAATTTTTTTTCAATAAAAATTTTGACTTGTAATAAAAAAAAAATTTTTTTTCTTTGTACTTTTTTTTTTGAAATAAAAAAAACTGAAAAATTGTACTATCATTTTGAAATTAAAAAAAAAAAACTGAAAAATTTCTTCTAAGCAGAATTAACCAAAACTTTGATATAAATAATTTTTTTTTTATTAAATTTGAATAGAGCTAACAGTTTTTGACGAAATTCCAGGGAACAGATTCTCTAAGAAAAACGACATAGTTTTGTTCAAAACGAGACCTAAATTGTTATCGTGTTGAGATTGTTTATGCTAAACGATTATAAATTTTTGTTTTTAACAACATTGTTAACAATATTTAAC
This sequence comes from Delia radicum, assembly GCA_021234595.1. Lineage (NCBI taxonomy): Eukaryota > Metazoa > Arthropoda > Insecta > Diptera > Anthomyiidae > Delia > Delia radicum. The sequence goes on along the minus strand of CM037855.1, from coordinate 40,345,778 downwards.
ATTTTTATCTAATATGGTCGTAATTTAACTACAACAAGTGGACTATAATCGTCGATCGTTCTACAGAATTCCAAGCCAGATCGATAAAAAATTACATATTTTGTACCGACATATAAGAAAATATGTCATCTTTTAACACAAATTAGAAAAAATGTAAAGAATGATTGAACAATTTGGAAAAATAAAACAATAAAAGCAGAAATAAATTAAAATTCGACCAGACCAGACCTTATAAATAATATCAACGAATGATAATTTCTCAATAACCACCAAATTAATGCTATGCTAAAATAATCATAAAAAATGCAAATTATTAAATATCAACGAAAATATTTCATACAAAACTATGAATTTTATTCATTAAACACATGAAAATTCATAACGATTAGGCTAGTATTAATGAAAAAAATTTTCATATACTTTATGAAATTTTCATTGGGTCAATTAAACCATTCATTAAAATTGATTTAATGAAACACCTTTCATTGACTCAATTAAACGTTTCTTTGGGGACTTTTTTATGAAAAAATTTATTGGATTAATGAAGAAATTCATTAATAATACGCACAAATTTCTATCAGTGTACAAACTTTGCCCAAAACGTTTTTCCCAGCCGCGAAACTTTGAAGACTTTCCTCTTTTTTAATCATTATAACTACGGCAGTTTTCTAATGGGTAGCCCTTCCTTAAAAGTGATACCCCTAATTTAGATAATAGTAAATTAGTTAGCCTCATTTTCACAATGTATCATTAGCTGGGACTTTAACTGACACATTTGTTGTTGTTTCCCATATAGAAATTTTTAGTGGTAATTTTTAACTGGACATTAAGTAATAGGACCTTATTCAACTTACCTTCCATTTTTTTTTCCAAACTATTATTAAGTATTTATTATATAAAAGCAAATCCTTGTAATCTTTAAGGACCTTTTAAAAAATATGTATGAATATGCTGCAAATTTATTACTAAAATGACAGTATTTATTTATTTGTCACATTTTTTAATTACTTTTTTCCCCGATTAAAAATAAGTACGTAAGCAAAAATAAACCGAAGAAACTTAATAAAATTTTGTAAATTCTTTAAACAACTTTTTGACTTTTATATATTTTATAATATCGCGTTATTTATGTTATTTTGTGCATTCTTTACTTGAAGAAACAGGTGCGTTTCCTGATGAATCTAGCCAAGTTATGATAATTTTAAAAATTAACGAAAGTATAAAAATATTAAAATCATAAAGTAATCTTAATACCAGAGAGTAACATTTCTAAATGGTTTTTAAAGCAGAAAAAATTACTCTTCACTCGTTCAAAAATAAGGAAACAAATGGCAATTTTAATTACTTCACAGCTTTGCAAACTATTCACTATCGGTAACCAGAAGAGAGTACAAAAACAGGATAACAAAAAAAAATTAAGAAAACATTTTATTATCGTGTGTGGACAAAAAAGTTAATGATCTGGATTAAGCTTGATTCACACGCTATCCACCCCTATCCACCCATATATTCTATCTACCAGTATTGATGATACGAAATGTCATTTCGAAAAGAGGAGAGAAATTGACCAATTCGTATAATATATGGATGGACAGTAGGGATATAACTTTTTTACAATTTTTGAAAATATCAAAATGGCCCTATCCATACCATGTAGAGCATTAAAAAAACAATAAGAACTGCATCTTTAGATTTTTGATATCGTTAAAAAAGGTTCCGCGTCAAATGCAATTAAGTTTGGGATCAGTAAGTTCTAAAAAATAAAAATATTTTCTTTATAATTTCATTAAATGATAAATAAATTATAAGTTTTTCCATTAAATATTGAATAATATTCTGTATAAATTCAATTATTCGTGATAAAATATTGCGACTTACCTACGCTTGTCTTATGCAAATTTGCGAAATATTATAATTTATTGCTAAAAGTATAAAAATATATAAAATTTTTTTTTTAACTAACTTTTATTTATTTTTGAGACCTATTGATTTCAAACTTTATTAAACATGGTGCGAAAACTTTTTTAACAATAGCAAAAATCTAATGAAGAAAAACACAACGCAGCAACATTTGTGCGGAACGCGCCATCATAGTCTTACAAGATATTTTCCCCAATGCAAATCAACACGAACTCTTAATCTTAAGTTAATTTCACTTAACAAAGATAGTTTTTAGATTGTGATTTTGATCATAATCATATAATTACATTAAGAAATGTAAATAGTTAAATAATTATAAAATAAAAAATTTTGAAAAAATAAAAAATTTTGAAAAAATAAAAAAAAATCTTAAAGGCGTTTCAGAAATCGGCTTCGACGAGGAACGTTTTTGTTCCGAAATGACCTGAGGAAACATTTTTCGGTTTAAGCACAACATCGGCTACAGCGTGGTGATAGGGCATTATTTTGGTTGTACCCCTAATGGACAGAGATGTATAGCGTGTCCCTTACCACAGGTTGTATCAAAAATACAAACTTTCATGGATCCGTTCTGATTTTGCTGAATATATTAGAGGTTTAGAATTCTTATTTTTATCAGGCCAATTTCATATTGCCGGAATAAAATTCATCTTAATAGTTTTAAATCCTCTACCCAAGCGAAAATTGGCAACGCTACTGTTTTTATAAAATTTGTCTAAGGAGTTTATATGTTGTAAATATTTAGGGTATTCACACCCACTGTCTAAAACTAAGATAAATATCTTAGAAATACTTCGGAAGAATAACGGTATAATATGACTTATAGCCGAACTTATGTTCAGGGTATGGGATCATGTATTTATATGTTTAACTCATATTTAGAAATAATTCAAGAAAGGAGGCTGTTTTACGATTACTTGAAAATAACCTTTTAAAGATCCAAAATTGTTATTTTTTTTTTTATTATTTATTAAATGTTATAAAATTCTTCTTAATTTAATTATATTTGTTTGTTTCTTGCTTTTTTTTTGTGGGATCCTTTTTTGTAAACGTCAAACGAAAATGACAACTGAGTTTGACGTAATATTGTAGCAATAACTGTTAACAATATTGCTAACTACTTATTGCGACTTATATTGCCGGCAATAAATATGCACGCAGTTGAGTGGTCCACACTAGAGATAACATAATTTTGACATTTGCTGCAATTTATTTCTACAGGTTTATCTCCAGTATAGATAGTGGGACAGTCAACATCAGTAACACTAAAATTATTAAAATTACTATCCCAGTGTAGAAACGGTAATGACATGTCATACTTTTTGGACTACCAGGAATCACAACCAGCTTACTTTCTGCATTACTTTACACAAATAATATAATAGTTCCTTTTACCATTATTTTAATACAAAAAATAAAGAATTACCCAGAAGTATTTATTTTTATTATTATTTTAAATATAAATAATGATAGAACATTTTTTTAAATGTATTTTTAAACTCATTATATTTTCAACTCCAGTAAGTACATATATTAAGTACTACTTATTTTTGTAAGCTGGAAACTAATGACATTTTTTTGCAATCAAGTTTATCTATCAAGTATAGCATGCCGAGTTAGCTCAGATGTTAGAGCGCTTGACTGACAACCTGGAGCTCCAGGTTCGAGTCCCGTGTAGGCACATTTTGTGAAAAAAAAAATTTAAATAAGAAAAAAATTTATTAGATTTATTTTTTTTTGCAATTTATTTTTAGACACATTATTTATGGACACACTGAGAGAATTATTTGAGAGAATTATCTTCACTTTAAATGAAAGTGGTTCTTCCAAAAGAGCCTTCTTTTCTAATTCAAAAATTACTTAAAAGACATTAAAAAAAATTCAATAATCTCTCAATCTTTTTTGGAGCCTTTTTTTTGAAATTTTTTTCAAAATAATTAAATTTAATTACATTTCTGAGTCACTTCTGATCCAGTTTCTGGATTTAATAATTTTCTTCAAATTTGTGTGTTTTTTATAATCCTTTTTGGAAGGCTGATATTTTAGTCCAAGAAATGAGTAATTTTTTATTTGATTCATTTTTGACTCATAGAATAAAACCTTCAAAAATGTGTCCAAATTTTGCTGGCTTAGAAGTGTGTTTTTTTCAGAAAACAAAACTAACCCCCTGTTTTTATAAAGCGAACAGGAAAATTCCGCTAGAGGAATGTATGTATTTTGTAATTACAACAAAAACAAAATACACACATTCCTCTTTAGGAAGTACTCCCTTCGTTTTATAAAATCAAGGGGTAAATCTAATTTGTGTTTTTTTTAAATTAAATTCATAACAACTGTCAATGTATTTAAGTCCTGTTTTTATAAAGCGAATGGAATAATTTCTCTAGAGGAATACATGAATTTTGTTATTGTAACAAAAACAAAATACACGCATTCCTCTGGAGAAATTATTCCGTTCGATTTATAAAAACAGGGCGTAAATACATTGACAGAAGTTACGAATTTAGTTTTAAAAAATTAGAATGTAGATTTAGTTTTGTTTTTTAAATAAAAGACTTCCCAGCCAGCAAAATTTAGATACTTTTTTGAAGGTACTATTCTATGAGTCAAAAATTAATCAAAAAAAAATTTTTTTAAAACTACAATGATGACAAACTTATTCGCTTTACGAGCATTAGACCTGGTCGAACCAAAAACACAATACAACAGTTGCGCAACTACCATCTCTAAAGTATTTACCAAATCGTGATGTTAAATTTAAAGTGAATTTTGATTAAGAATATAATAACTTACCCAACCGAATTAAAGCATACACAGGAAATACTGAACCAAAGTCCTTACATACTTGTCAACTTCCAATTCAACCAAGTAAATGGAGACAGATACAAGTTTTGAAGCCTGTTGTACTACCAGAATATCATTACTTTTATCACAATTTATTTCAGAGGAAGTCAAAGTAATAGTAAGATTTGAAGCAATGTCCACTTCGACTTATCTTATTCCTTGTTAATTGTTTTGTTGTTTAGTTATCAGCTACTAAAAGATTATAATCTAGTCGACTTAGTTCTTCAATAGCATTTCCTGCCTTTAAAAGTTAATAAATCATAGCCAAATAAAAAAAAAATGCTGAGAAACAAAATATTACTGCATTAATTAATTATTAAAAATGTTTCCGTTTTCCCAGAATTTTGGACTATTTCCAAGTAATATCCGAAGCAATTTTTTCCGGGAATTCCCGTATCCCAACCGTATCGACCACCTTAAAATCGCTCAGAACTCATAAGTTGCATGTGTGATGTTTAACTGTGTAATTAATATAATTTTACTTTATTTCTGTGCACTTTTGACAAAAGAATTATTTGCTAAAATTTTTTTTTACAAAATTTTTTGCTTTAAAGAACTAGTTTCGCAAGATTTTTTTATGAAATCGGACACAGGCAAAAATTTCTTGGACGAGTTTTGATGAATTTTTTCACTAAACTAATGTAGTTTTCTCCACAAAATCAATGAAAAATTTCTTTAAATTTAAAAAAAAGCATCATAATTTTTATTGAATTTAGTTTTAATAAAACTTTTTAATTAGGCATCGGAAATTTTTAAATAAATTAAATTTTTCATAAAATTTTATGAAAAACTGCAATAATTAATGAAAACTTTCAATGAAGGAAATTCATTGATATCATGAAGATAATTCTCTCAGTGTAGAAGTTTAAAATATCAGTTTTCTTATAAATTAAGTAGTGAGATCGGAAAAAACCCCGACACACATGTTCACTCACAACTGCGTTTGTGTTCAATCACGAAAACCATCGATTCAATAACTTTAATTGCTGAAATTCCGCCCAACAATGAAAATTGCTAATTCAATTAGATATTGATAGCTCTTTAATTGAATTATTATTTAAAAAAAAAATAATAGCACATTTGAATAAAAAGTGATCAATATCGTATACCTTCTCAAAAGCTAAAAGTACTGTTTTATACTAAATTTTTTTTATATCTTGTAATTCTCATTTTCGTTTTTTTTTCATTCTCTCTAAGCGCAGTTAAAATTGGATGTTTTATTTGCAATCAGAGTTTTGTTAAAATAATTTTTAATTTATTTTTTTAGCATTTTTTGTTCACAAAAATAGTTACATTTTATTAAACAAAGTTATTTTTATTTAGTTATTAGTTCTACAATTAAATAACTTTAACTTCAAAAATTAAATTAAAAATTAAATTTTTAAATTTTAACTTAAAAAATTACATTATTAAATTTATGATAATGTTCTAGAATAAATAAGTATTCAAATTTAAACTACTAAATTATTAAACTTAATAAAGTAATAAACCAAATAAGAATTTATCAGAATCTTATTTAAATTAATTCAAAATATTTATTACTAACACATAAACATTTTATAAAAGAAACAAAATATGCTGATGTTATCTTGCTTTTTTTAAATGCTTTGAAGCGATGGTATAAAAAAATGTGAAGCAAGTAGCGAATTTGAGCAATTATTTAATTGATTCAATTAATTTTTAATTGACTGCTTCTAAAATTTTCAACAAAAAAGTTGGGAAGTATTTTTTTCTGTGAAGTTATGGTTGTCTGATTTTGTGTGCAAAATATTAACGCGATCGCCTCATTATTTCGCTTACAAATGGAATCTAAACAAAAAGTGATTAATTGAGTGTTTTTTGCATGTTTAGTGCCCTAATTGATAGGAGCAGACCATTTCCGAAAAAAAATGTGACAGTATTGGGAACTTGTTTTGTAGCCTTCCTCGATTATTTAAAAAGAATATTAATAACATTTGATTGTTCAGAGTTCCGGACAATTAAGCTTATTTTTTGTTAGAAATTCAAGGTTTTTTTTATATGCTACTTTTTTTCGGCTTGACTTTTTGTTTAAAGTCTTTAAAGTAAACAAACTAATAATCCGATTTTGGAAAAATTTTGTACAAATAATCAGACAACTTTTTAAACCATAACTTGATCCGAAAAAAAAAGTTCACTTTTAAACATAAAAAATTTATAAGTGAAAATCTGTGTCGGGAATTATTCGATCTCACTCCTTATGTTCTTTTTTTCCAAAGTACAAAAATTTGTAAATAATGAGTTTAATGAATAAACTGTGATTGCCTTAATAGTTGTTATAAAGAAACCCCACATTAACACAAAGTTTTAGTTTGTGTAGATTTAACTGCAAAAAACATGCAACAATTTGTTATTTATAAGAATTTTGATTAAAAACAATGTTTACATTTAAAAAACATTTGCTATTTATATATTTACAAGATACAAGATATGAAAAAAACCCGGTGACACTATTTAGCACAAAAAAATATTGCAAATAAAACACACAAAAAAAATAGCACACAAATTTTATCACAAGCACTACGATTTTATTTAAATAAATATAATTTAAAAACTTTTTAAATTATAAGAAGTAACATGTTAAACCCCAAAAAGAACAGCCACTGTGATATAGAATATGTAATATAAAACAAAGTAAATACATCACTGCAACTGTACTCTCTTCAATTTGAACAAGATATGGAGATTTGTAAAATGTATAATTGTAAAAATTGGAATGATGTGTTGATGGTGATTCAATGATAAGGATGATTTTTATGGTAAAATTAAAAAGAACAGCCACTGTGATATATCACTAGCAAAGAAAACTACATCACCAGCAACTGTTCTCTTTAATTAAACAATATTTTTTGCAAGCCATTTCATATTTTGTAGGATAATGACTTGAATGATGATTTGTAACATGAAAAGTTAAAAAGAACAGCCACTGTGATATATAATGATGTACCGAGTAATACATCACAGGAACCGTCCCCTGAACTTCAAATGTATATAAAGAACACACTTTAATTTCCTAAAGTTTTGTTGGTTAATATCAATGCAATATAAAGGAAAATCACTGTGATATGTTTATTTAATAAACTCATATCACAACGATCGTTCCTTTGATTGAAGTGAAGCTTATTTTTCGAAAGAGCATTTTAACAATCACTAATTTTCGGTTAAAGATGGCAGAAAAAAAGCAACGAATTTCAATGGTTGTCTAGCTTTATGATTTTTTTTTGAAATTATGTCATTAAAGACTAAACTACCACTGCAATTAATTGTTTTATTAATTTATCACTGAACAATTAAACTTTATCCCTTAGTTTTTATCACTCAAACTATAAAGTTGGATTATTCTAAAATTATAGCACGAGTGTTCGGTCTAGGTCACTTAATATTTTAATAAGAACAAAGAAACTATACCAACAATCGCCATTTAATTTTAAAATTTTTATTAAATATTACACTATCACTATAAACAAAAAACTATCACTAACATTACACTATGATGACTTAATTCTTTAACTAAATTGAGACACACTCTGCCCAGTGTTGAATTATTTTCAATAAACAACAAACTGAACAAATTGCATCTCAATTTTAGTAAGATCGTTGAGCACTTTAATATAATATCACTGGTAGATTATCACTCTGTTGTTGCAAATGTGTATTAATTTTTAGTTATTATAAGACAAACTTCCCCCAGTGATGTAATAAAATTGGACATCAATTGTGACTGTGCAAGTTTGTCGTATAATTTAAAGTCTTTTTTTTTTCTTCAAATTTAAACAATCATCACGGAGGTGAGAGTTAAAAATTATGTTGACGTTTAACACTTAAAAATGTACTGATATATCTTAAATAAATTACACTAGTATTTATATTAAATTTAAGTCCCGCTTTGTGTGTCCTATTCAGATTAGCATATATACCTGGATTTTACATTTAGCTTAAGGTTCTAAGAATTTTGTGTACTAATCACCTTTTTTTCGCTAAAGGTTCCCACTAAAACTTAGTATGAGTAGTGATGATAGAAAAAGGATCAGCAAAGGAAGAGTGGAAAATTTGCATACCTGCTGTAGCCAAGCAGTTAAGAAATGTTTTTTAAATGGATTATTCTATATTTGTCCTTTTCCTTAAGTTAAGTCGTAGTAGGCTAACAAGAAATTTTAGTACTTTTCTTTATTTTTAGCACTTTTTAGTTAGATTCTACTTATTTTAGTACTCTAAATAATGAGATTGTTAAGTTAAAGGGGATAACAGTCAATAAATTTTGGGCAAAAAAAAAACTTGTTTTTAAATATCTTTTTAATTAGTATACACTAGAGTGTCCCTTAAGAACGACTTGTTTTTTGAAAATGCTTTCCCATAGAGAAATCAATTTTTATTTTGAAAGGTTAACCCGTGCCTAAATGGCCCATTGTAAAAAAAAGTGTAGTTTTTTTTATATTCCCGAATTGTTAAAAATTTTATATTTTTTTTCATTTATTCATTTAACTCATTAATGGCACGTCCTAGATTCGTTGGACATTTTTCAACCAAACTTTCCACATATATGGAACCAGATTAATTAAAATTTTTTGTAATTTTTTTTTGCCTTAAAGAGCCCTGGTGGAAACATATCCATTATTTATGTTTTGAGTGAAAGCGAATAAATTTTGCAATATTTTTCCATTTGAAAAGTTCTTCGTTCGATAGGTCAGATTTTCAAAAAGTAAAAGAGAAATATTAAGCTTTTTTATATTTGTAAATATTTTTGAAGAACTTCCATCAATGAAGGGGAAACATAGATTTTTTAAATAATCATTTAACAACAACTATGGATAAAAATTGTTATAATGTTTGTATTCACGATTGTAGCGAAGCTGATGAATAATTTAAAGGTTTTTAAATTACTTAAATTTGTTCCAGTAAAAAAATATACTCGTTAAAAAGTACTGGGTCGAAATAAGAATACTGTGTCAAAATGAGTTAATATACACAAAAATATTCATATATGGAATTCCGACTTCCTCGGATATTATTAAACCACTTTAGCCAGGAATCAGAAATGACCTACGAATTTGGTAAAAATGAAAACGTGTTTTTTAAAAATTTAAAAAAAAAATTATATGCCTAATTTGAGAATCGATTTTTATTTTATATTGTAATAGTTTTAATTAAAGAAAAAATAAATTGATAAAATGATAATTCGTGTTTGTGTGTGGAACGACTTATTTCCAGGACATTTTATGAAAATTGATTATTTTGCCAAATTTATTGTTTTCTTCAAGTTTGCATAATTTTCGAAAAATATCACATAAATTTGATTAGACTGCGCACAGGAAAAACGCCTTCATCATATTTAAAAACTTCATAAAGACGATGAAAAATTTCATTGATTTTCGTCCAATGTTCCACCTCAATAAATATGATGAATGTTCCACCTCATAAATATGATGAAGATGTTGCATAAAAGTGCAAATTGGTGACAGTCTTCTTCATATTTATGAAATGCTTAATAAATATAATGAAGAATGAAAAATTCAAGTTCGAATGAAAATTGTTCTACAAATAATCTTAGAGTTTTTAAATTTATTAATTGTCCCACTTTCAGGAATGTGTTGATATTTCTATTTCGGGAATTTTCCAGGTTCCCATCTTTAGAACAAAAAAAACATAATTTTTATTTTAATAAAAATTATATCAACTTATAATGAAAAAGTTTCATAACTTTTTATGAATGCTTCATAAATGCTATTAATATTTCATAAATAGGATGAAGTAGTTTCATGATTTTTTATGAAAGTTTATACATTTTCCTATGAAATTTTCATAATATTATGAAACATTTTATTACCGTTTGTTTTTATATTCAAATAATTCTATTACAAAATTTAAAACACATTAAATAATATTTAATTGATGTTTCAGTATTTCAATAATTCCTAGTAAGTTGTTTTTTAGTTTTAAAATGTCTAAAGGCTGAAACATAATTTGACTTTTTAAGAAAAGTGTTGGTCTGAAAGTTTATGAACCTTTTTTATGAAATGATGACGGTCTATGAAACATTTGTCACTAATTTTTATGAAACTCTTCATCATATCTATGAAAACTTCATAAATATGATGAATAATTAGTGAAAAACGATTTATGAAACATTTCATTAATATGATGAAACTTTTTTTCCCTGAGTGTAGCAAACACTTGACATAAGGCACTTGGGCCAATTGTGTTTCAGCCCTTAATTGCAAATGATATTTTCAAATTTCAAATAAAAATTTCAATTAAAAAAAAACTATGAAACTTTTTGTAAAATGATAAAGGTCTATGCAACATTTGACATAAGCTTTATGAAACTTTTCTTCGTTTTTATGAAAACTTCTTAAATCATCAGTTATAACTGATGACAAAGTATTTATGAAAACAGTATCATCATATGATGAACTTTTATCTCTGAGTGTATAAGATAAAAAGATCCTTGAAACTTAGTTTAAATTATGACCTCAAGATTGTAAAGCTATGAATCCCTTTCACATATGGGTAATTCCTTGTCAAATCAACCAAAGGGTGTACCCTATCTCCTCTGAATTTTATGATTTTTTGTAGGAATACTGTATATTATAGAACTAAGCTAAGATAAATACAAAGGTTAGGGGCACTAACACAATCTGAAATATGAGTCCTCAAAATCGGAAAAAAAACTATAAAAATGTACAAAGTTGTACATGGTATATAATATGTAAATTATTTAAAATTTAAATAGAATAAATGTCCCCAGATGAAATGTGTATGAAACATTGGTCGTTTACAGCTTCAAAAACATTGATATGCAAAAGACGTTATATCTCATTTTAAAAAAACCGATGGGAACTTATACTACTTTCAAATTTGATGGTTCTTATATGAAATTTGAAACCTGAAAACGATTAAAACTTAAACTGTGTTTGTATGGATAAAAACTACTTTTTTGTCAGTTATTGCAAAAAAATTGATAATCTATGTTTTCAAAAGGTATAAAATCCAAAATCGTTTAAAAACTAGCCAATAATAAAAAATCGCCCCACACCTCTAATATGCCAAATGCCACTAATATTTGTATTAATATTTTTTTTTTTATTTAAAAGACTCATTAATTGTGAGATGTGAATGTTTTTTTGAGGATGTTCTTAACTTGTCCTAAGGTGACGTCAAAAAAGGACAATATTTTTGGAATATTTTTCAAATCTCCAGGT
>CM037855.1:40284956-40333697 GCA_021234595.1 Delia radicum | reverse complement strand
GTCGCAATCGCATGCAGAGTTGCCAGGTTTGACGATTTGTCGTCATTTTGATGATATTTAATACCCAAAATAACTAAATGACTATTTGACGACTTTTGCTTCCCAAAATGACGATTTTTTGACAATAATTTAATATGTCAGCAAGATCTACTTATTTATCATTCTCATAAAATCGCCGGCTCGATCATTAAATTTATATTATTTCGTTAAAAATTGAAAGCAAAAACATTGTTTTTTGATCGATAGCTAGCTTTTATATGCTAATATGATGTCAAATACAATTTTGCAAAAATGCAAATCCTAGAATTGAATAAAACTTAATCCAAACCGCATTTATTTTTTTTATAAATTCATTACGGGTTTAGCTTAATTTAGTTTCTGTGTTTATATGTTTAGAACATTTCTTTAAATTTTATAAAATTTAATTGGAGTTAGATTTAAATAAAATAAAAAAATTTTCATGTTAAAACACAAGGCATGGACTTTTTTTGCGAAACAAACAGATCTCTAGCCCGAATATATTCATGTTGAAAGATGATATATATACAACTTTAAATGAAACAAAATACATCCAAAAATAAATCCGGTGCTTAAAAAACAGGCCTAATAATATAAATAAAGTGCCAAAATTTAATAATTAAAAATATAACATTAAGTTTGTTCGATAACACAAAAATTTTTACAAGTTTTTACTGGAAGGTGTTCGTTTAGACAAATACGCAGTAAAAACTGGTAAAAAAGAGAGAGTAAAGTGACAGTTTGATGCCAAAGAACTTACAAGTTTTTACTGGATACATTTTTGCCAGAAAGAATTTGTAAGATGAAAAAAACATATGACTAAAAATAAAAAAATATGCTTGTATTTTTAGTAAACAAAAATTAAATTAAATTTTAATTGTTTATGGATTGAAAGTGAAAATGATTAAACAATTAACTATGGAAGAAGTTAAAAAAACATTTTAATTATTTTTGGTCGATAATTTCAATTAACTTTTTCCTTTTCCATAATGACCAGTTGACTTTTTTTAATATTTAAAACAAGCTGCTTTATCTAATTTAATAATTCCTACAAATTTTCTGTTCGTTTACTTTTTTGTAAATTTGTCTTACTATTTGTAATTTTGTTACTGAGTAGTTTTTACTGAACTTTACAGGAAAAGTAATCGAACAGACTTATTGTTAAAGAATTTCCAAATTTTGTAAAAGAATTTAATATTTAAAAAGTTGTGCCACTGAAATGTTGTTCACAGAATTATGCAGATATAAGTGTTTAACAGTTCAAGTGGTAAAATTAGTTTGATTTAAAGTTGTATTTATTTGATCTTTCAACATTATATTTTTGTTATTTTATTAATTAATAATCATATAATTACAAGTTATATACTATTAACCTAACCGAGCACTAGCTACTATGGCCTTCGGCGCGTTGTAGCGAAAACAGATCAGTGCCTCTGGTGGGAATCGAACCCACGATCCCCGCACAAGCCAGCACGCTACCAACTAGCCTACTGGGGCACACTGTTTCAACATTTTATAAATATGAATATCGTTGTAAAATATAATGATTTTCGAAGTTTAAACCAAAGAGAAGTGTCAAAAATCGTGTTATATTACAACGATAACACGTTAACATTTGAAATGTGAATAACATTATTGTATTTTATTTTTTATTAAAACTTTATCCTTCTTCTAACAAATATATTTTATTTTGACGATTTTTCAAAATATGATGACGATTTTGACGATTTTTTCTAGAAAGTTTGTCGTTTTTATGCTTTGCAACCTGGCAACACTGGTTATAAGTGCAAATGCGAGAAGCCCTCGAAAAATTGTTAAGCTAATTTATAAAGTATGCTTTTGTTTTCCATATACCAGGCTTGCCATATACCTTTTTTTGTTAACCCCAACAAATCAAAAATCACCAATTAGAAAACAGGTAGAACAAAATAGTTTAGTTAAAATTCTTTATTTATTTGACTGCATTAACCGGAGTTGCCAGACACATTAATCGTTATCAGATCGAAAAAATATCCAGGAACAAAATCCCCGAATCCAACAATGTAAATTCATAACTTTTTTTCGTACACTATTTTTACTTATTTTCATTCTCAACCTTTAATAAATTTGCAAGGAAACTCTTACATTCTAATTACATTTATTAAAAACCCCATTCAATTTAAAGGACATTCACTTTCAGAACTTTTTTATTTAAGACATATAAGGTGCATACTTCATCTTAAAATCTTTTGATTATATGCATTTGTTTTCCTTAAAAGCCCTAATTTTTATTTGATACATACAAAAATAATCTACATTAAAGTATTGATGTGTAAAAACCAATCGAATTTTGGGAAAATTTCTTAGGGTTCTTATTCTAGGAGTCGTAAACGAGAATTGCACAAGCAACTGAGCTGAAAAACAATAATTTGAAATACCAGTTTCTTTAATTTTTTGTGTCTCGAAAACACTCTAAACACTCGAAAGATTTTCTTTTATAATTTTGACAAACGTAGTTTCATTACACTTTCCGTTTTACTTATGTGATGTATAGTATAAAAACATGTGTTGTAATGTAAACTGGCATTTCATAATTATTTCATTATGTATGTCTCCGCAAGTGTATTTTTGTTCCCTTAAATTTATCTAAAATTCTGATTATTCGAAACTGTTTTTATGCGTTTGTATTCATTGCATCTCTTCTAACGATCCAAAAATATATTTTAGTAACTTTCTTTCATTATTATATAAGCAAAGAGACAAACAACAGGCGAATTTTACAACAGTTTTTTTAACATCATAAGGAACTATACAAATATATATATTTTTCACTACACGTTCTTCTTTAGGTAATCAGAATAACCTTTGAATACCCACTGTTATAAGCATTCAGAATTTCAGATTCATTTTAGTAAACTTTAATTAAACATTTTTTCTTTTGTAACATCCCAAATACATTAATCAATCAGTCATATTTTGTTTTACTTATAAAAACAACATTATTTTTGTTATTTTTACAAAGAATATAGATATTAATATTGTTTGCACTTTCCCTGGTTTATGAAAACACCGAGATGGAGGGTATCCAAAAATTCGTCACAGCCGAATTTAATCTTTTTTAATACCAAATTCGGCACATCGGACTTTAATGCTTCCACTTGTTTTTTTACTAACATGTGGTTTATTTTTACTACAATTGTTAGTCATTTTTTGAACATTAAAAAACAAATGACAATGTTAGTTGAATTTACTGAAATGTAAGTCGTCCTTTCTTTAAGTAAAATTTCATTTGGTTTTAACTACATTTGCAGTAGTATTCTAAGTGTACTAGACTGAAAAATTTGCCCGTTTTGTCCTACGTCTATCAGTTTTCAAGTAATGGGTCATTTTCCAAAAAAATTTTGATTATATCCTTCTATGAAATGATGAAGTTATAAAGCATTTTTAATACATATTTATGAAACTTTCATCACATTAATGAAAACTTCATGAATATAGCAATGCTTCATAGATTTTCGTGCAATGAAATTGTAAACATAAATATGATGAAATTTTTTTTCCTGAGAGTGGCTACATACGTCCATGTACGGTTTTTGTCCTTCCTATGTGCTGTAGATTTAAGTCTGACGGTCGACGCGGTAGCGAGTTTCTATCCTTATATTTAAAAAGTACAATTTTTCCCTAAAGTTGAGTACTTCTATGTTAAACTTTTCCTAAAAGCAGTTGACCTATCAAAAATTGTATCCTTTCTGAACCACTGTAGCTTGCGTATGTACGTTTGTTTAACAAAATTCAATATGGGTTTTTAACGCATTCGTTTAAAACATACCAACAAATAATGTTTTTGGTGTTGCTAATGATATGTACGTTCAATATTTATACACAATTTTGAATTTAACGTTGAAAATGTGTTACCAACAAACAATCAACGAAAATATCGATTATCATGTGTTTATACTTCTTAATTGCTAATTTTAAAAATTTTCACGCCAAGCGACTTTTCTAGCAAAAGTCATTAAGCACCTAGAAAATTATAAAAACCGATTGTCAATCCTATCCTATCTCAGAACCGATATTACTATGACTGATTACATAGGACTATGGAACTAAAATGTAAGGTATAACTGACCAAAAACTACATTCAAATAAAACAATTAGTATAAAACTTTGTAAAACGTTTAATACCCAATTATCCAGTTTTTGTACTAATTTTTAGCACAAAATGTACTAAACGTTAGCACAATTTTTAACAAAAATTTATTTACTAATTTTCGTTGTTGATATTGTAAAAATATTTTATAAAATTTTTAAACCCGAGTTGCTAAATTATCAGCACTTTTTTTCTTTGTTTTTCATGTTAAGAGGAAATTTTTTTTTTCAATATAAACTTTCTTATAATCTGAAATGTAAGAAATACCAAAAATAAATATTTACTAAAATTTTTTTTTCTAAATTTTTGTAAAAAAAATTTACTGGTTTTAGCAAATCGATTTCCTTTAAAGGTAAACTAAAATTGTACTAAATTTTAGTAACGTTTTTGTACTAAATTTTAGTAACGTGTTATACTATACTACTAATAAGTCTGTGGCTTTTCGAACTTCCCTAGTAGTTACCTGAAATGCAATACTGCTCCCGTCTAGTACCACCTGTTAATAGACTACTGTCAAATTTTGAGCAAGTTCAAAGCATAAATTCTAAAAAATAAAAGCTAGTATAAAAATTAGTAAAACAATTTTCAATCTCACTTTACTATTATTATACTAATTTTTTGTATATTATTTTTTAGTAAAATTTTTGATATTCTTATTCTACAAATTACTTACTTTTTTTACTAATTTGGGTTGCTAATTTAACTAATTTAATTTTACTAAATTTTGAAAGCCGATTTTCTAAAATAAGCAAACAAACTACATACTTATAATATAATTTTTTTAAAGCTAAAAATTTTTGAGCTACATTCAAAGGAAAAGCTTCATCATATTTATAAAATGTTTCGTAGATTTTCATCCAATGTAACGTTTCATAGATTTAATGAAACATTTGATAAAAAAACAAAATCAATTATATATTTATGAAATGCTTAACTATATATATGAAGGATATTTTGTATAAGTACCTAAGGATTTCATTACACTAGTCGACAACTACAATTTTTTTTCTGGAGTTTCTGTTTTAAGACAGAAATTCTGATTCTACACATCGAAAAACACCAAAATATCCATTCCCACCTTCTAAAGTTTGTTTTTTACGGCTTTATGTGTATATGTAAATTTTGAAGATTTTATTATTGGCAGTATATATAATAGCATTTAGATCAAAAACAAACTTTGATACAAAAAATGTTGTTCCCTTTATTAGCAATATAAAAGAAACCAAACTTTGACATTTCGAAGTCAGAACCAAAAATCGTGTCGACCGGTTTTATTTTTGTGTAGAAAAAAGTTAATAGAGAACATGATATTTCCATTTTAGTTCTTGTTGTTCATGAAATATTTCATCAATATTGAAGAAATTGTTACATTAAACGAAAATTTATGGAACGTATTCTTGTTTTTCTCTGGATGTAGACACAAGATAAGGAAAAATCTTTAACTTTATTTATGCACTCAAATATTAACTATACTCAGGAAAAAAAGTTTCATCATATTGATGAAAATGTATCATAAATCGTTTCTCATAAATTTTTCATCATATTTATGAAATTTTCATTAATACTACGAAGAGTTTATAAAAATTGAAGACAAATGTTTCATAGATCTTCATCATTTCATAAAAAAAAGTTTCATAAACTTTGTGAAAATAATTTTATTCAAGGTAAATTAATTGTATTTATTTTTTTTTATTTAAATTCACTAATATTTAGTAAAAAAACGTTGTTGATTTTAGCAAATCGATTGCCATTAAGGTAAGCGTTTAAGAAAACAAATGAGACCGTAGGACTGAACTTATTAATGATATAGAAAAATTACACAAGTGAATGATTTTGAAATGTAATTGACCCCGCCCAAGTCTGGAAGAAACATGGATGCATTACAACACACCGGAAAAATCAATGGATTCCTTTATGTGAACCGACTGCGAAGAAGTCCAAGGTGGGTTTTTCGGACAACAATGTCATAGCGATGCGATTTGGGATGCACGCAGCATTATCCACATGAATTGTCTTTAAAAGGAAAAACAAAAATCGGCGACCATTATGCCCAATTATTGGACAGATGCAACGACGATTTTAAAAAAAACGACCCCACTTAGCCAAGAAAAAAGTTATTTTTCATCAAGACAATGCACGTATGTAGTCTCAATGGCAAAATTCCTTGAACTGGGCAACGAATTGATACCTTTTCGCTATATTATCCGGATTAAACCCGGATTTAGTGACTATTTTCTATTTCCAAACCTAAAGAAAGAGATTTAGCTCCAACGATGAAATCATAAGATGCCTATTATGAGGACCTCGAAAGACACTAATTTTTGGAGGGAATACAAAAAAATTATAGAAATTGGACTTAGTGTATTGAGCTAAAAGTAGATAATGTTAAAAAATATAACTATTTATACTAAAAACTATAGTTCATTCAAAAAGTCATGTACTTGTTGATCCGCCCTCGTACTTTCACTTTACCAATAATTACAGACACGTTTTGCTTAAACTAGCTAAATAGTCTGCTGGCCTAAAACAGTTAATTTTTCTTGAGTGTAAAGCTAAAATTTGTTCTAATACTGGTTCTTAAAGAACCGGTTCTAATTTGGAGAAAAGATACCAGTTGGTTTTGGGAACAATTTCTTACAGAAATCATCGGTATTACAACTGACAGTGGAATAGGTTCTAAAGCAAAGTTAGTTGCTGTACTGCCGAATTTTCGAAAGAGAAACTTTTGCTAGCCATCCGTATAGTAAACTGTAAAAACTTTTCAATTAAAAGTTCTCATCTTATGACCATCAATATGTAAATGTATACGTTTCAATGACAATGCAAAATATTGCACAAGCGCTATTTATTTAATGCATAAAAGGATGTTGGATATAAACAAACGATTCATTTAAATTTTGTTCTGCAATTTTGGTCATTGCACATTTTTACATATATAATGACAAATAATTTTCTTTGTTAACTTTAAATTTTAACGTTTTTAACGATATTAGTTGAGTTGCGGCTGTGGTACCATTATGATCATGATAGAAACCACAATAACGTACAGGTTTGTAAAGTTCATACGTACGGCGCAGACGCAAGCGTTGTATCTCCGTAGTTGAGCAATTTTTAAGGTGCCGTTCTATTTTATGCATACATGGGCGACATAAATCCAAATTGTTGCTAAAATCATGCCAATAATCACCGTTAGGAGTTTGATCACATTTTTGACATTTCGCTATATTGAAAGGTGAACAGATAATGGTGACAACTGGTGTTGTTTTACGTTGGCTACCAAAAGCTGTAGTGATGTGGGTTTGGCGTCGCGCAACATGAACTGGATATGTGGAGGGTCTAAAAATATAGAATTTTAAAAAAATTTAAGAAACTGGTCTTAGGATCGGTCAAGGAACTTGAGACGTTTAAAATGCTTTTTTTATTATTGTGCAACCAAGAAATGTGAAAAATATTTAATAGTGTGTTGGCCATATTGTGCAATTTTTATATATATCCCTCCACAACAGAACAAAAGTGTTGAACAATATTGTACATCTTATTGCACTGTGTAGGGCAAAATGACAATAATACTGGCAATAATATTTGTAAATCTTATTGTAAAGTGTATGGGTACCTTAGGAGTTGTTTTTGGTAAATTAGATATTTAAAAATAAATAAATAAATCTCTGAATTAATATTGATCATTAAATTTAAATATATTTTGTTTTTTTGCTAATAAAAATAAGCTTTCACTATCAACACCTTAATAAAAATTAATCTTAAAAATACCGGGAATTACCGGGAATGGTTGTAAAAAATGTTCACGATTCTCGGGTATTGAAAAAGGTAGGGAATTTGAAACCCCTACTTAATGTGTTTATGTGGTTTGTAGCCTGTCGTCACAATTATAACTTTTGTTCTATTAAAAATTACTTCATCTTACCCTGGTGTTAAAACTTTGATTTATCTACCCTTTTGGCCCCTACATTAAAGGGTTTGCTTGATTTCTTTAGAGATTTTCTTATATCCACATCATAAGTGCCCACACAGGGATAATTAGTAGTTTGTACTGGAGATAGACGTAACAATTTACTAGCGAATGCCGAATAACCCAATCGGGAGGCATACTATAATTGAGTTGAATTAGTAGAATATTAATTCCCAACTTCACGAACTGACCTTAATTTTTAAATGATCTCTTTCATCAACTCTGACTGCCGGACCGGGACTGAGAAAAACATCGCCTTGATGTTGACGCATGAAAGATGTCAGACATGGTCCTTTTAAAGGTAATGTTACCCGTTCTAAATTTGAGCCAAAGGCTACACGAGGTATTTCAGGGGGATTTACCACATACAAAAATCCTGGAAAATAAATAAATTTAAAGAGAGCATATATATGAAAAACTTCATAATTAAGACTGAGATCAAAATAACTATAACACGATAAAGTCGTAATAACTTTTTAACGCATTCATCAATTTCAACGAAAGTGGTAATTTATTGAGAAAACAATTATGCAAATTTATATTTAATTGATAAAATTTATGAAATTTTGGTTTAAGATAGAATTTATGGGCAAATATCTAAAACGGTAAATTTTAGGAATTTGACTACTGGTCGAATATACTATGAAACTATTCAGATTCAATTATTTTGAATAAAAACGGATATTTTAGTTTTGTGCCCAGGAAATCTGCGGATTGTTATAACTTATGGCACTATTCAAGATCATGTAATTAATTATGAACTGGAGTTCTGGCAGTTTCCTAATCCAACTCTATTCGTCTTAAATTTTGATATTAATTGTATACATTATCAGATATAAACTGATTTTCTTACATTTCAAAAATAGTCCTGCCAATAGAATCATGTTAAAGGAAATGTAGTTTTTTGATTTTAATTTATAACGAGCTTTCAACCTCCGTACAAAAACAAAGAAAATCAAACATATTAGCTAGGTTAATACTAGTATTTCGATCTGGGTAAAGATCTCATCAGAACCTGAAGTTTTAGAAAAGCTAGAGCTCCAGAAGAGACAGAGCTTTTACAAAAAAAAACTATTAGTTATCAATTTTGTTCTATTTTAGTCTTCTTTGTAATCAAACCTGCTGCTAGGGTATTTTCCTAACAAGCATCATAATATTACTAAACTTTGAAGACCAAAAATGTTCCATTTATATAAAAAAAATTTGGTTTTACTCTTCCTAAAGTAATATTTTTTTCAGTTTTTTTAGTTTTTTGTTTTTATATATATATATACAGTGTAAATTCGATAATCCGGACTCCACTAATCCGGAATATTCGGTAATCCGGACAGCATTTTTCAGCTCATTGCGTATTCTATAATCCGGATTAATTGCAGCTCTATAGTCCGGATTGAATAACACCCGTTTTTATTTATTTTCTTATTCAAATCACAGCATGCTTTGAAAAATACAATAATTGCGTATTCTATAATCCAGATTGATTGAAACTCTATAGTCCGGATTGAATAACAGCCGTTTTATTTATATTTTTATTTAAATCACAGCATGCTTTGAAAAATACAGTTAGAATTGTGTGATGAGTATAGGTCTGTCTGCGTACACATATTTTGCATCATTTTGTGCAAAATGTTGCAAAATCTTGCAAAATGTTGTCTGCGTACTCCAAATCTCTTGCAGCGAGAGAGCCAAAAAGAGATTTTTTGACAGTTGGAAGTTGAGAACTTGCAAAATGTTGCTGGAGAAATTTCTTCTTGCAAGATTTTGCAATTAGTTTGAACAGCTGTTTTTATTTACTGTTTGAATGAAATAATTTTTGTGAAATGAAAATGAAAATATGGTATCAATCTCTTCTTTGGAAGATTCTCTAGCAGATTAATGCATCAATCATAATTGTGGGTGGGATTTAAGGGTTTAATTTTTAATTTCAAAATAGGCCTATTTTTCGAAAGTAACAATGTGTGGGATGGACAGATCTAAGGAAGTAGGAGGAGCTTATCCAAGATTTTGGTATCAATCTCTTCTTTGGAAGATTCTCTACCAGATTAATACCACATATGCTAAAATTCTTTTGCTTTGTTATTTCAATTGTTTACACACCGATCAGCTGTTTTCTTGCAAGATTTCACTGGATACTGTCTGCGTACTTTTTGAGATATTTTCAGCCGACAGAGTAAAATTGGTCTTACTCTCCCAAAAAAATTTACTGAGTATTTGCTACTGGAAAAGTACCCAGACAGACCTTATGTTTGCACATGCGTTTTTAATTTAGTATTGATGCAAGATGACTTTGTCAAACGAAATTAATATTATTTATTGTTATGTGTGTAAATTGGTACTTTTTTTATTTTAACTGAACTGCACAAATTAATATTTATGTTTTTATGCTATGAATTATTATAATTTTTAATAAATACATACATTCGCTAATCCGGAATATTCGCTAATCCGGATTGGGGTCTGCAATCAATTATTCGGATGATCGAATTTTTACTGTATATATAATGTCCTATGGTTCCTTAAGAGGAACGAAGGGCCACAATATTTCAGTAATAATTGTTGTTTAGGACAAAGCGACTGATTGGGCCACCTTGTCCGATCCTAGTGTTGGGGCTGCCAACAACCTCTAGGCAGGCTAGCCGTAAAAAGCGGCATGAAAACAGTTGAGTTTCAGCGACAGTGGTCACCTTATTACCTGAGATGGTGTTAGCTTGCCCATCAGGTTACTCAGCTGCGCCTTCTCACTCTAGCTGCGGCCAGACGGGTGCCTGAACCGCATTACCAGGGGATACTTGGTGTAAGACCGGAAATAGTGAGCTGCTTGGGAAGTTCTACAAAGGAATCGCTTCTTGATATTCCCAAGTGGATAACAGACAGAAAGCTTTCCGCACCTTTTTGTATAATTCTTCTTATTTTAAAGGAGCTTAAGACCATTTATAACTAAATTTTAATTATTTAGTTCCAATATTTCGTCTCCACATTGGGTGACTGCTTCAGGGAACAATTATTACAATTTGATTAAAAAACGTGTTTTAAAAAACTTAAATTTTTTATATGTATATAAGTTCTTAATTATTAAAAGAAGTTTTTCAATCAAATTGTAATAATTGTTCCCTGAAGAAGTCACCCAATGTGGAGACCAAATATTGGAAATATATAATTATAATTAAAAACAAATGATCTTAAGCTCGTTTAAAATAAGAGGAATTAAATAAAAGAAGATCGAAGAAAAATTAACAGTTTTTATATAACTACATCGAAATTATTTTAATATTATTTTTAATTTATAACGAGCTTTCAACCTCCGTATATTTACTTAAATAAATCAAATCAAACATATTAGCTAGGTTGATGCTAGTATTTGAATCTGGCTAAAGATCTCATCAGAACCCGAAGTTTTAGAAAATCTAGAATGCTAAATTTTCATTGATATTTCCTATAACATGTAGATGGCAAACATTTTTACCTCACGCCTGTGAGGAGTCTTCAGGAGAGTACCTTTATCCAATATTATAAAGCACTAGAATTTTTTGTAATGAATTTAACAAAAAGCAGTTTGATCTTAGTTTGTACTTCCTTAGACCATTTTTAAAACCTGTTTTGGGCATCTAACAATTTTTAAATGTCATATTTTGCAATTCGTTTTTTATTTTTTCCAAAAATCACAAAGGAATTAATTTTTGGCGCTTTTTTTTACTCAAGTAAACCAAATATTTTGTCATAATAGTCACTAAGTCCACGCCTTATTTGAATGAGAAATAAAAGTATCTCACCTCGTTTTTTGCCACATATCTATAAAATAATGGGGTAACCCCCAATACCATATTTTTAGACAGTTATGGCAAGTACTAAAACTTATTTTCAAAGTCCGATTAAAATTTTCTTAGATATTTTTACAAATGATTTAATGCTTTTCTTTGTTTAGGAAAAAATTAATGGTAATATAAACCTCCGATAATGCTAATTTTGGGCACACAGGTTTTCACACGTTTTCCAAAGCTAGCTTGATTATAAACATTTTAAATTTTTACATAGAAGAAAAACTACAAGCTAAAACCCATGTTATACTTATTTTGATCTTAGTCTTTATTTAGGATACAATTTTTAATGAAACTTTTTTAGAGTGTTCATGAAATTTTTCATAAAATTGTTAAAAAAAACTGCATTAATTTAATAATAAAAGGTTTAATAGAAGAATTTTAGTAAAACTTCATTGAATCAATGCCAAAATTCATAAATATCATGCTGATTATTCTTTCAATGCAGATATAATGTAAAAACACCTCTTAACAGCCTATTGCTTCACAACACGCAGAAAAAGAGCATCATGTTATGATAGTTTAAGAGCATCATGTAATTATTGAAACACGTAACAATCATAATATGATTCTCATAATAATATTAGGATTCTAGATTATGATAAAATTGTTCACAGTGATCATAACATGCTCAGCCAGAATCATGTTTATGATTGTTGGGATCATAATATGATAATTTTTTGTTGGTAATC
This sequence comes from Delia radicum, assembly GCA_021234595.1. Lineage (NCBI taxonomy): Eukaryota > Metazoa > Arthropoda > Insecta > Diptera > Anthomyiidae > Delia > Delia radicum. The sequence continues at coordinate 40,321,076 of CM037855.1, read as the reverse complement.
ATGTTCAATCATATTTTTTCTCTGCTTGAATAGAGCTATTTATAGAAAACGTTTACTCTATCTCTACGCTCAAAGAATTATCTGCATGATATCAATGAAATTTGACATTGATTTAATGATGCATCGCTGAAATGTGTCCTTTTAAACTTTTCATTAAATTAATATTCATAGAATTTTATGAAAAATTTCATTTGCTTAATTAAAAATTTCATATACATTATGAAAAAGTTTCATTGAATCTTGGTTTATAATAAAGCTATAAAGCTTTTCCATAAAATTAAAGAATTTTTTATTCTTTTTGTAAAATTCGCCTAAGCAAATTCTCTCTGCGTGGCAGTTCTTTTCTTTCCAAAGAACGATTTTTTATTTAAAAATTTATATATATAATTTTAATCTTACTTCTTTCTTTAGCCCTTTGTCTTATAAGTTGATTTTCTTTACGCTGTAGTCGTAATTTATGTCTTTCTTCGTTGGATAATTTCTTTAAAAACATTATCAAACTTTCCGCTTAAACTTATTGACTAAAACTAAATAAAACATTTTACTAAACAAAATATTCTGGTGGTAGTGGTTAAAAAACCGTTAGCAAATCATAATTTGGTTTTTACTGGTATTCCATAGAAAAGTTTCTAATTCTTCTATTACACAAGTAATTTCCTGTTTATCATTGAACTTTTTCTATGGATATCACGCACTTGTCAAAAATCGCAATATGACACGCATCATTCATATTTAATAGGTCTTTGCCAATATATTTTTTTTTTTGTAAGTTGATGGTAAATCAATATATCAAAATTAAACACTAGCCCACGTATTCATAAAAATATTAAACAGCATTTCAAATACATTTTAGTTAAAACACAAATTTCAGCCTTAAAACTGTATTCATAAAATAATATTAACTTTTACACTAGGTTTTAAAATAGGTATTTGAGGCTAATAAATATTCGTTTATGAATACAATTTTAAGGCTTAAAATGTGTTTTAACTAAAATGTATTTGACATCTGAATTACGATTTTTTTTATGAATACGGCGTAGTAGTATAACTGAAAATTTGGAAATGTCACATGACCACGTGTTGGAAAACATTAAATTAATAAAAATTGTTTGTTGGCATCAATTTGGAATAAAAACCCTTCTACATTTATATTAGTTTTTTGTTTTTATATACATCGAGATTATTTTTATGTTATTTTCAATTTATAACGGGCTTTCAACCTCTGTATATTTACAAAAATAAAGCAAATCAAATATATTAGCTAGGTTGATACTAGTATTTCGATCTGGCTAAAGATCTCATCAGAACCCGAAATTTTAGAAAAGCTAGAGATTCCATAATAGGCAGAACTTTAACAAAAAACCTATTAATAATCAATTCTTATTAATTGTTGACAAACTATCAAATTTGGCACACCTTAATAAAATGTTTCTCAAATATAAAGTACCAGTATTAAATATCCTTGAAAACTTTTAAAATCCTTGCAACAAACTTTGCCCAAGGCGTTTTTCCCAGCTGCGAAACCTTGAAGACTCTCATCTTTTTAATCGTTATCCTACAAACTTTGCCCAAAACGTTTTTCCCAGCCGCGAAACTTTGAAGACACTCCACTTTTTAATAGTTATAACTACGGCAGTTTTCTAATTTTCAGCCCTTCCTTAAAAGTCATACCCCTAATATAGATAATAGTAAATTAGTTAGCCTCATTTTCACAATGCATCATTAGCTACTAACTGGGACTTTAACTGACACATTTGTTGTTGTTTCCCATATATAAATTTTCAGTTTAACTGTTTGGTAACTTTTAACTGGACATTAAGTAATCAGACCTTATTCAACTTACCTTCCATTTTTTTTCCAAACTATTATTAAGTATTTATTATATAAAGCAAAACGTTGTAATCTTTAAGGACCTTTTAAAAAATATGTATGAATATGCTGAAATTTATTACTAAAATGACAGTATTTATTTATTTGTCACATTTTTTAATTACTTTTTTCCCCGATGACAAATAAGTACGTAAGCAAAATAAACCGAAGAAACTTAATAAAATTTTGTAAATTCTTTAAACAACTTTTTGACTTTTATATATTTTATAATATCGCGTTATTTATGTTATTTTGTAAGAATATTTACTTGGAGAAACAGGTGCGTTTCCTGATGAATCTAGCCAAGTTATGATAATTTTAAAAATTAACGAAAGTATAAAAAATATTAAAATCATAAAGTAATCTTAATACCAGAGAGTACCATTTCTAAATGGTTTTTAAAGCAGAAAAAAATTACACTTCACTCATTAAAAAATAAGGACAACAAATGGCAATTTTAATTACTTCACAGCTTTGCAAACTATTCACTATCGGTAACCAGAAGAGAGTACAAAAATTAAGAAAACATTTTATTATCGTGTGTGGACAAAAAAGTTAATTGATCTGGATTAAGCTTGATTCACACGCTATCCACCCCTATCCACCCATATCTTCTATCTACCAGTATTGATGATACGAAATGTCATTTCGAAAAGAGGATTTAAAATAATTTGACAATTCGTATAATATATGGATGGACAGTAGGGATATAACTTTTTAACAATTTTTGAAAATATCAAAATGGCCCTATCCATACCATGTAGAGCATAAAAAAACAATAAGAACTGCATCTTTAGATTTTCGATATCGTTAAAAAAGGTTCCGCGTCAAATGCAATTAAGTTTGGGATCAGTAAGTTCTAAAAAAATAAAAATATTTTCTTTATAATTTCATTAAATGATAAATAAATTATAAGTTTTTCCATTAAATATTGAATAATATTCTTTACAAATTCAATTATTCGTGATAAAATATTGCGACTTACCTACGCTGTCTTATGCAAATTTGCGAAATATTATAATTTATTGCTAAAAGTATAGAGCAATTCCATATGAAAGCGATCACCTTTTGGACGACCCCTCTCCGATTTTAAAATAAATAGTCTCAATCGATTGCCCAGCAAAAAATAATGTACCTACATATTTTTTTTTTTTTATAGTGACTGGTTTAGTGGTGGTGTGCACCACTGTCATGTGACAAAATTGAAGAATTCTTCATAAGGGATCTCATTGAAAGTTGGAAAGGTATTGGAAAGGTATTGAATCAGGCTTTAATTGAAAAATAAAATTTTCCTAATTTTTCTTGTTAAATAATTAAAAATAATTCAATTATAAAAAATATAAAAACAATGAGAACAAGGTGGTCTCTTAAATGCTTTTCTCCTGTCCAAACAAGGAGTCGGGGCCCATTTTTTTATTGCTGATTCTTAAAGCAAAAATTATGAGGAATCCAAAAAAAAATAAAATTAGCCGGAAAATTTAGGAGCTTCTGTGGAAAATCGGAAAATTTAATTTTCATGGGAAAATTTAATTTTCATGGGAAAAAGGTAAATTTCTAAGAAAAATTAAAGCCTGATTCAATACCTTTCCAACGAGCTATCACTCGTTGCGATCGCTTTAGTAGTTTTTTTTTTAAAACAACTTTCAATGAGGTCCCTTATGAAGAATTCTTCAATTTTGTCACATGACAGTGGTGCACACCACCACTAAACCAGTCACTATAAAAAAAAAAAAATATGTAGGTACATTATTTTTGCTGGGCAATCGATTGAGACTATTTATTTTAAAATCGGAGAGGGGTCGTCCAAAAATTTGCCAATTTTGATCGTTTTCATATGGAATTGCTCTATAAAAATTTATAAAATTTTTTTTTAACTAACTTTTATTTATTTTTGAGACCTATTGATTTCAAACTTTATTAAACATTTTGCGAAAACTTTTTTAACAATAGCAAAAATCTAGTGAAGAAAAACACAACGCAGCAACATTTGTGCGGAACGCGCCATCATAGTCTTACAAGATATTTTCCCCAATGCAAATCAACACGAACTCTTAATCTTAAGTTAATTTCACTTAACAAAGATAGTTTTTAGATTGTGATTTTGATCATAATCATATAATTACATTAAGAAATGTAAATAGTTAAATAATTATAAAATAAAAAATTTTGAAAAAATTTTGAAAAAATAAAAAAAAAATCTTAAAGGCGTTTTATAAATCGGCTTCGACGCGGAACGTTTTTGTTCCGAAATGACCTGAGGAAACATTTTTCGGTTTAAGCACAACATCGGCTACAGCGTGGTGATAGGGCATTATTTTGGTTGTACCCCTAATGGACAGAGATGTATAGCGTGTCCCTTACCACAGGTTGTATCAAAAATACAAACTTTCATGGATCCGTTCTGATTTTGTTGAATATATTAGAGGTTTAGAATTCTTATTTTTATCAGGCCAATTTCATAATCCCTCTTAATAGTTTTAAATCCTCTACCCAAGCAAAAATTGGCAACGCTACTGTTTTTATAATATTTGTCTAAGGAGTTTATATGTTGTAAATATTTAGGGTATTCACACCCACTGTCTAAAACTAAGATAAATATCTTAGAAATACTTCGGAAGAATAACGGTATAATATGACTTATAGCCGAACTTATGTTCAGGGTATGGGATCATGTATTTATATGTTAACTCATATTTAGAAATAATTCAAGAAAGGAGGCTGTTTTACGATTACTTGAAAATAATCTTTTAAAGATCCAAAATTGTTATTTTTTTTTTTATTATTTATTAAATGTTATAAAATTCTTCTTAATTTAATTATATTTGTTTGTTTCTTGCTTTTTTTTGTGGTATCCTGAGTTTGTGGTATATCTGAGTTTGACGTAATATTGTAGCAATAACTGTTAACAAATATTGCTAACTACTTATTGCGACTTATATTGCCGGCAATAAATATGCACGCAGTTGAGTGGTCCACACTAGAGATAACATAATTTTGACATTTGCTGCAATTTATTTCTACAGGTTTATCTCCAGTATAGATAGTGGGACAGTCAACATCAGTAACACTAAAATTATTAAAATTACTATCCCAGTGTAGAAACGGTAATGACATGTCATTACTTTTTGGACTACCAGGAATCACACCAGCTTACTTTCTGCATTACGTTACACACATAATAATAACTTACTAATAATTAATTCCTTTTGCCATTATTTTAATACAAAAAATAAAGAATTACCCAGAAGTATTTATTATTTTTATTATTTTAAAATAATTATAGAAATTTTTTTTGAAAATCTATTCTTAAACTCATTATTTTTTTAACTTTAGTAAGTACATATATTAAGTACTACTTATTTTTTGTAAGCTGGAAAGTAATGACATTTTGTGCAAGCAAGTTTATCTATCAAGTATAGCATGCCGAGTTAGCTCAGATGTTAGAGCGCTTGACTGACAACCTGGAGCCCCAGGTTCGAGTCCCGTGTAGGCACATTTTGTGAAAAAAAAAATTTAAATAAAAAAAAAATTTATTAGATTTATTTTTTTTTGCAATTTATTTTTAGACACATTATTTATGGACACACTGAGAGAATTATTTGAGAGAATTATCTTCACTTTAAATGAAAGTGGTTCTTCCAAAAGAGCCTTCTTTTCTAATTCAAAAATTACTTAAAAAGACATTAAAAAAATTCAATAATCTCTCAATCTTTTTTTGGAGCCTTTTTTTGAAATTTTTTTCAAATAATTAAATTTAATTACATTTCTAAATCACTTCTGATCCAGTTTCTGGATTTAATAATTTTCTTCAAATTTGTGTGTTTTTTATGATCCTTTTTGGAAGGCTAATATTTTAGTCCAAGAAATGAGTAATTTTTTATTTGATTCATTTTTGACTCATAGAATAAAACCTTCAAAAATATATCCAAATTTTGCTGGCTTGGAAGTGTTTTGTTTTCAAAAAACAAAACTAACCCCCTGTTTTTATAAAGCGAACAGAAAAATTCCGCTAGAGGAATGTATGTATTTTGTTATTATAACAAAAACAAAATACACACATTCCTCTTTAGGAAGTATTACCTTCGTTTTATAAAATCAAGGGGTAAATCTAATTTGTGATTTTTTAAAATTAAATTCATAACAACTGTCAATGTATTTAAGTCCTGTTTTTGTAAAGCGAACGGAATAATTTCTCTAGAGGAATACATGAATTTTGTTATTGTAACAAAAACAAAATACACGCATTCCTCTGGAGAAATTATATCGTTCGATTTATAAAAACAGGGCGTCAATACATTGACAGAAGTTACGAATTTAGTTTTAAAAAATCAGAATGTAGATTTAGTTTTGTTTTTTAAATAAAAGACTTCCCAGCCAGCAAAATTTAGATACTTTTTTGAAGGTACTATTCTCTATGAGTCAAAAATGAATCAAAAAAATTCTTTTTTAAAACTACAATGATGACAAACTTATTCGCTTTACGAGCATTAGACCTGGTCGAACCAAAAATACAATACAACAGTTGCGCAACTACCATCTCTAAAGTATTTACCAAATCGTGAAGTTAAATTTAAAGTGAATTTTGATTAAGAATATAATAACTTACCCAACCGAATTAAAGCATACACAGGACATACTGAACCAAAGTCTTTACATACTTGTCAACTTCCAATTCAGCCAAGTAAATGGAGACATCTACAAGATTTGAAGCCTGTTGTACTACCAGAATAGCATTACTTTTATCACAATTTATTTCAGAGGAAGTCAAAGTAAGGAAGTCAAAGAGGAAGTCAAAGCAATGACCAATTCGAATTATCTTATTCCTTGTTATTTGTTTTGTTGTTTAGTTATCAGCTACTAAAAGATTATAATCCAGTCGACTTAGTTCTTTAATAGCATTTCCTGCCTTTAAAAATTAATAAATCATAGCCAGTTAAAAAAAAAAAATGGTGAGAAACAAAATATTACTGCATTGATTAATTATTAAAAATTTTCCCGTTTTCCCAGAATTTTGGAAAATTATCCAAGTAATATCCGAAGCAATTGTTCCAGGAATTCCCGTATCCCAAACCGTATCGACCACCATAAAATCGCTCAGAACTCATGTGTAATGTTTAACTGTGTAATTAACATAATTTTAGTTTATTATATAAAGAATTATTTGCTAAATTTTTTTTTGACAAACATTTTTTTGCTAAACGAACTAGTTTCGCAAGATTTTTTTATGAAATCAGACACAGGCAAAAATTTCTTGGCCGAATTTTAATGGATTTTTTTTCACTAAACTAATGTAGTTTTCTTCACAAAATGAATGAAAAATTTCTTTAAATTTAAAAAAAAGCATTACAATTTTTATGAATCTAGTTTTAATAAAACTTTTTAATTAGGCATCGGAAATTTTTAAATAAATTAAATTAAATTTTTCATAAAATTTTATGAAAAACTGCAATAATTTAATGAAAACTTTCAATGGACGAAATTCATTGATATCATGAAGATAATTCTCTCAGTGTAGAAGTTTAAAATATCAGTTTTCTTATAAATTAAGGATTGAGATCGGAAAAAAACCCGACACACATGTTCACTCACAACAGCTTTTGTATTATATCACGAAAAACATCGATTCAATAACTTTAATTGCTGAAATTCCGCCAACAATGAAAATTACTAATTTAATTAGATATTGATAGTTCTTTAATTGAATTATTATTAAAAAAAAAAATAATAGCACATTTGATTAAAAAGTGATCAATAAGCTAAAAGCAATTTGATAAAGTACTGTTTTTATACTAAATTTTTTTTATATCTTGTAATTCTCATTTTCGTTTTTTTTTCATTCTCTCTAAGCGCAGTTAAAATTGGATGTTTTATTTGCAATCAGAGTTTTTTAAAATAATTTTTAATTTATTTTTTAGCATTTTTTGTTCACAAAAATAGTTACATTTTATTAAACAAATTTATTTTTATTTATTTATTATTCTACAATTAAATAACTTTAACTTCAAAAATTAAATTAAATTTTTAAATTTTAACTTTAAAAATTACATTATTAATGATAATGTTCTAGAATAAATAAATATTCAGATTTAACTACTGAAATTAAGTTATTAAACTTAATAAAGTAATAAACCAAATAAGAATTTATCAGAATCATATTTAAATTATAATTTTATAATTAATTAATAATTAATTAATTAATAATTAATATTTAATTAATAATATTTAATATTTAATTTAATAATTAATAATTAATTAATTCAAAATATTTATTACTAATATATAAACATTTATAAAAACAAACAAAAATATGCTGATGTTATCTTGCTTTTTTTAAATGCTTTGAAGCGATGGTATAAAAAAATGTGAAGCAAGTAGCGCATTTGAGCAATTATTTAATTGATTCAATTAATTTTTAATTGATAGATTTTAAAATGTTCAACAAATCGATTTAACTGAAAAGAGTTGGGAAGTATTTTTCTGTGAAGTTATGGTTGTCTGATTTTGTGTGCAAAATATTAACGCGATCGCCTCATTATTTCGCTTACAAATGGAATCTAAACAAAAGTGATTAATTGAGTGTTTTTGCATGTTTAGTGCCCTAATTGATAGGAGCAGACCATTTCCGAAAAAAAATGTGACAGTATTGGGAACTTGTTTGTAGCCTTCCTCGATTATTTAAAAAGAATATTAAAAACATTTGATTGTTCAGAGTTCCGGACAATTAAGCTTATTTTTTGTAAGAACTTCAAGGTTTTTTTTATATTCCACTTTTTTTTGGCTTCACTTTTTGTTTAAAGTATATTTGTAAACAAACTAATAATCCGATTTTGCTAAAATTTTGTACAAATAATCAGACGACTTTTTAAACCATAACTTGATCCGAAAAAAGTTCACTTCTAAATATAAAAAATTTATAAGTGAAAATCTGTGTCGGGAATTATTCGATCTCACTCCTTATGTTCTTTTTTTCCAATGTACAAAAATTTGTAAATAATGAGTTTAATGATAAACTGTGATTGCCTTAATAGTTTTTATAAAGAAACCCCACATTAACACAAAGTTTTAGTTTGTGTAGATTTTAAACTGCAAAAAACATGCAACAATTTGTTATTTATAAGAATTTTGATTAAAAACAATGTTTACATTTAAAAAAACATTTGCTATTTATATATTTACAAGATACAAGATATGAAAAAAACCCGGTGACACTATTTAGCACAAAAAAAATATTGCAAATAAAACACACAAAAAAATAGCACACAAATTTTATCACAAGCACTACGATTTTATTTAAATAAATATAATTTAAAAACTTTTTAAATTATAAGAAGTAACATGTTAAACCCAAAAAAGAACAGCCACTGTGATATAGAATATGTAATATAAAACAAAGTAAATACATCACTGCAACTGTACTCTCTTCAATTTGAACAAGATATGGAGAAGGATATTTTAAATGTATAATTGTAAAAATTGGAATGATGTGTTGATGGTCATTCAATGATAAGGATGATTTTTATGGTAAAATTAAAAAGAACAGCCACTGTGATATATCACTAGCAAAGAAAACTACATCACCAGCAACTGTTCTCTTTAATTAAACAATATTTTTTGCAAGCCATTTCATATTTTGTAGGATAATGACTTGAATGATGATTTGTAACATGAAAAGTTAAAAAGAACAGCCACTGTGATATATAATGATGTACCGAGTAATACATCACAGGAACCGTCCCCTGAACTTCAAATGTATATAAAGAACACACTTTAATTTCCTAAAGTTTTGTTGGTTAATATCAATGCAATATAAAGGAAAATCACTGTGATATGTTTATTTAATAAACTCATATCACAACGATCGTTCCTTTGATTGAAGTGAAGCTTAATTTTCGAAAGAGCACAATCACTAATTTTAGGTTATAGATGGCAGAAAAAAGCAACGAATTTCAATGGTTGTCTAGCTTTATGAATTTTTTTTTGAAATTATCTCATTAAAGACTAAACTACCACTGCAATTAATTGTTTTATTAATTTATCACTGAACAATTAAAACTTTGTCACTTAATTTTTATCACTCAAACTATAAAGTTGATTATTCTAAAATTATAGCACGAGTGTTCGGTCTAGTCACTTAATATTTTAATAAGAACAAAGAAACTATACCAACAATCGCCATTTAATTTTAAAATTTTTATTTAATATTACTGTATCACTATAAAAAAAAAAACTATCACTAAATATTACACTATGATGACTTAATTCTTTAACTAAATTGAGACACACTCTGCCCAGTGTTGAATTATTTTCAATAAACAACAAACTGAACAAATTGCATCTCAATTTTAGTAAGATCGTTGAGCACTTTAATATAATATCACTGGTAGATTATCACTCTGTTGTTGCAAATGTGTGTTAATTTTTAGTTATTATAAGACAAACTTCCCCCAGTGATGTAATAAAATTGGACATCAATTCTGACTGTGCAAAGTTTGTCGTATAATTTTAAAGTATTTTTTTTTCTTCTTCAAAATTTAACAATCACCACGGAGTGAGAATTAAAATTATGCTGACGTCTTAACACTTAAAAATGTACTGATATATCTTAAATAAATTACACTAGTATTTATATTAAATTTAAGTCCCGTTTTGTGTGTGCTATTCAGATTTGGCATATATACCTGATTTTACATTTAGCTTAAGGTTCTAAGAATTTTGTGTACTAATCACCTTTTTTTCGCTAAAGGTTCCCACTAAAACCTTTAGTATGCGTAGTGATGATAGAAAAAGGATCAGCAAAGGAAGAGTGGGAAATTTGCATACCCGCTGTTAGCACAAGCAGTTAAGAAAATGTTTTAAATGGATTATTCTATATTTGTCCTTTTTCCTTAAGTTAAGTCGTAGTAGGCTTAACAAGAAATTTTAGTACTTTTCTTTATTTTTAGCACTTTTTAGTTAGATTCTACTTATTTTAGTACTCTAAAATAATGAGATTGTTAAGTTAAAGGGGATGAACAAGTCAAATAAATTTTGGGCAAAAAAAAACTTGTTTTAAATATCTTTTTAATTAGTATACACTAGAGTGTCCCTTAAGAACGACTTGTTTTTTGAAAATGCTTTCCCATAGAAGAAATCAATTTTTATTTTGAAAAGGTTAACCCGTGCCTAAATGGCCCATTTGTAAAAAAAAGTGTAGTTTTTTTTATATTCCCGAAATTGTTAAAAATTTTATATTTTTTCATTTATTCATTTAACTCATTAATGGCACGTCATAGATCCGTTGGACATTTTTCAACCAAACTTTCCACATACATATATGAAACTATGTATGATTAATTAAAAATTTGTTGTATTTTTTTTTTTGCCTTAAAGAGCCCTGGTGGAAACATATCCATTATTTATGTTTTGAGTGAAAGCTGAATAAATTTTGCAATATTTTTGCCATTTGAAAAGTTCTTCGTTCGATCGGTCAGATTTTCAAAAAGTAAAAGAGAAAGATTAAGCTTTTTTATATTTGTAAATAATTTTTGAAGAACTTCCATCGTTGAAGGGGAAACATAGATTTTTTAATAATCATTTGACAACTATGGATAAAACATTGTTATAATGTTTGTATTCACGATTGTAGCGAAGCTGATGAATAATTTGAAGGTTTTTAAATTACTTAAATAATTGTTCCAGTAAAAAAATATACTCGTTAAAAAGTACTGGGTCGAAATAAGAATACTGTGTCAAAACTGAGTTAATATACACAAAATTATTCATATATGGAATTCCGACTTCCTCGGATATTATTAAACCACTTTAGCCAGGAATCAGAAATGACCTACAAATTTGGTAAAAATGAAAAACGTGTTTTTTAAATGATTTTAAAAAAAAAATATATGCCTAATTTATAGGATCGATTGTTATTTTTATAATATTATAATTTTAATTAAAGAAAAAAATAAATTGATAAAATGACAATTCGTGTTTGTGTGTGGAACGACTTATTTCCAGGACATTTTATGAAAATTGAATATTTTGCCAAAATTTTATTGTTTTCTTCAAAGTTTGCATAATTTTCCAAAAAATATCACATAAATTTGATTAGATTGCGCACAGGAAAAAAGCTTCATCATATTTATGAAAAACTTCATAAAGACGATGAAAAATTTCATTGATTTTCGTCCAATGTTCCACCTAATAAATATGATGAATGTTCCACCTCATAAATATGATGAAGATGTTGCATAAAAGTGCAAATTGGTGACAGGCTTCTTCATATTTATGAAATGCTTTATAAATATAATGAAGAATGAAATTGTTCTAACAAATAATCCATAGAGTTTTCAAATTTATTAATTGACCATTTTCAGGAATGTGTTGATATTTATAATTCGGGAATTTTCCAGGTTCCCATCTTTAGAATAAAAAAACATAATTTTTATTTTAATAAAAATTATATCAAACTTATAATGAAAAAGTTTCATAACTTTTTATGAAATGCTTCATAAATGCTATTAAATATTTCATAAATAGGATGAAGCAGTTTCATGATTTTTTATGAAAGTTTTATACATTTTCTATGAAATGTTTCATAAATATTATGAAACATTTTATTACCGTTTGTTATTATATTCAAATAATTCTATTACAAAATTTAAAACACATTAAATAATATTTAATTGATGTTTCAGTATTTCAAATAATTCCCAGTAAGTTGTTTTTTAGTTCTAAAATGTCTAAAGGCTGACACATAATTTGACTTTTTAAGTAAAGTGTTGGTATATAATAATTTTTTTTTTTTTAAGTTTAAAAAAATTGTATTTCCAATTTTTCGTTTTATACACTCAGGGAAAAAGCTTCATCATATTAATGAAAAACTTCATAAATATGAAGAAAAATTTCATTGATTTTCGTCCAATGTAACACTTCATAAATATGATATTATGTTGTGTCATAAAAGAGCATAATGATGACAGATTTCTGCAAATTTGTTAAATTTTTCATAAATATGATGATATAGTTTCATAACTTTTTATGAGGAGCTTAATAAATATTATGAAACATTTCATAAATAGGATGATGCTGCTTCATAAGCGTTTATAAAACCATTCATAGATATTTTTATACATCAATTAAAGTTAAAAACATCAATTCAAGTTAAAAATTTCCATTTGAAATTAAAAAATATAATTTTTTTTGAAAACATCTATTAAAATTCCGAAAATTTATATTATATTATTTCTATTTAAAATTAAGAACAACTCAAATAATATTTAATTAATGTTGCAGAATTTTAAATAATTTCTCATATATTTTGAATTTATAAAAAATTCAACTGCAAATGATATTTTCTATATTTCAAATCAAAAGTAAACATTTTAGTTTATGGTTTCTAAATGTCACTATTTTTCCCTAAAAAGGAAAAGTTTATTTTCACAAAATTTATGAAACTTTTTTATTAAATGGGGAAGGTCTATGAAACATTTGCCACTAATTTTTATAAAAGTTTTCATAGTTAATGAAAAACGATTTCATCAATATGATGAAACTTTTTTTCCTCAGTGTACCAAACACTTGACTTAAGGCACTTGGGCCAACTGTGTTTCAGCCATTAATTGCAAATAATATTTTCCCAAATTTAAAATAAAAATTTCAATAAATAGCAAAAATCGGTTTTCACAAAGTTTATGAAACTTTTTTGTAAAATGATGAAAGTCTATGCAACATTTGACATAAGCTTTTATGAAACTTTTCATCGTATTTATGAAAACTTCTTAAATCATCAGTTATAATTGATGACAAACTATTTATGAAACAGTATCATCGATATGATGAAACTTTTATCTCTGAGTGTATAAGATAAAAAAGATCCATGGAACTTAATATAAATTATGCATGAAACTTAATATAAATTATGACTTCAAGATTGTAAAGCTATGAATCCCTTTCACATATGGGTAATTCATTGTCAAATCAACCAAAGGGTGTACCATATCTCCTTTGAATTTAATGATTTTTTGTAGGAATACAGTATATTACAGAACTAAGACAAATACAAAGTTGAAGGGCACTAACACATCTGGATCCCGAAATATGAGGTCTTGAAAATCGTAAAAAAAACTATAAAAATTTACAAAGTTGTACATGATAAATGTCCATTCAAAATTTAAAAAACTTTGGTTTTCGCAATAAATATGTAAATTTATTTAAAGTTTAAATAGAATAAATGTCCCCAGATGAAATGTGTATGAAACATTGGTCGTTTACAGCTTCAAAAAATATTGATATGCAAAAGACGTTATATCTCATTTTAAAACCGAGGGGACTTATACTACTTTCAAATTTGATGGTTCTTATATGAAATTTGGAACCCTGAAAACGATTAAAACTTAAAACTGTGTTTTGTATGGATAAAAAATTACTTTTTTGTCAGTTATTGCAAAAAAAAATGATAATCTATGTTTTCAAAAAGGTATAAAAATCCAAAATCGTTTAAAAACTAGCCCAATAATAAAAAATCGCCCCACACCTCTAATATGCCAAATGCCACTTAATAGTTTGTATTAATATTTTTTTTTATTTAAAAGACTCATTAATTGTGAGATGTGAAATGTTTTTTTGAGGATGTTCTTAACCTGTCCTAAGGTGACGTCAAAAAGGACAATATTTTTGGAATATTTTTCAAATCTCCAGATTCAAATTTTAAAAAAATTTCTTCATCAAAATCGTTAAAATTGAGATTTCAACTTCATAGAATTGTTAAATACATTTAAGAGTGCGAAAATAATTTTTTTTTAAAAAATCCCCGCAAAACTTGGGAAGGGCAGCGATCTGATTTTTTAGTATTTTTTTGATAATAATAGGGCTAATTTGTTGATATCAAATATTTTAAATCGGGCTACTTTTGTACCGTTTCTTATTTTATAATCATTACTCAAGGTTAAAAAAAAATATTATTGAACATCAATAACACATGACCCCTGACATATTTATTTCAATTTACAAAAACCTTCAAAGCTTTGCTTACTACTATTAAACATGGTTTTATGATGTCCAACCTTTTTCAACCTTGATTAAAATAAAATAATAAATGGTACAAAAATAGATCATATTCTATGTTAAATATTTATTTTTAATAAAAGTCCTTTATTGAGAGTGTGAAACTTATAATAAAAAAAAATTAATTTTTTTTGCAAATTTTAAGAAAATATGCATTCATTTGTTGAAAATTTCGATGGAAGAGTTCCAGTGCAATTTAATTGATTTTATGCAAAACAAAAATTATACTATCTTAAAGATAATTCTCTCAGTGTATCTACTATTCTGGAGTAAATGTGATATGAATTACCAAATTATTGTAAATTTGATTTTGAATTGTCATTTGCTTTATATTACCAAATTGGTACTCTAGACAGAGAAAATTTTCCTGGACGAGTTTTAATAAAGTTGTTTACTAAACTAAAGAAGTTTTCTTTAAAAATTTAATGAACATTTTCTTAAACTTTATGAAAAATCTTCATAATTTTTATGAAACTGTTTTTAATTAAACTTTTACACTTTGCATATGTAATATTTAACAAATACAATGAAATTTTTCATATAATTTTATGAAAAACAACATTAATTTAATAAAAAGTTTCAATGGACGAGTTCCACTGACACTTCATAGATCTAATGCAAAAATTCATTGATATCATGCGGATAATTCTCTCAGTGTGCCGGTTTAAAGTTTACAAAACAAATGACTACAATTTTTGTCCAAGAAAGTTTATGTAAAACTTAAATTTTGGTTGAATATATCAGTGATTCCAAATTAAAGAAATTCTTGTTCTATCTACCAACAATATAACTACTTTAGTGGATTTTTTTTTTTTTTTGTAGTGTTATAAAGTTTTATAAAGTGTCTCATTAATTCACTAAAGCCCTTTGTAAATGTTGAACTTTTATGAAATGTTTTCATAAATTATATGAAGCGCTCCATTCTATTAAATTTTTTAAACACGCATCGAGAGTATTGTTATAACTTTTGAATTTTTTTTGCAATTATCAAATTTTTCCTATCCTAGGCGTATATTCACAAAAAAATGTAAAGAAATGCAATTTTAGTTTTTAGCAGTTTTCAAAAAACTTCCCGGATAAACCTTTTTATAGTTCGACACAATTTCGACTTTCGACTACAAACTTTTTAAAACAAAGCATCATAATAATACTTTTTGCTTACGTTGGCATAGTGGTCTCAGCCAATTCTGCGCCAATCATTTTTTCTTTAGACCACTGAAATTACTGTAAAACAAATACTGGCAAAACGCTTTTTGGTAACGCTGGTAAGAGTCTTAAGCAAGTGTTCTGCCAGTAATTTATTAAAAATTCTACGGTGTTATACCAGTGCTTGATTTTTTGTACCACAGGCAGTTTCTGACTGAGATGCTGTGCAGTAATTTTTCATTTGTTGTGCAATAACTTTGCATTTTCAGAAAATGTACTTTATGTGGGATTGTTTTGTTTCAAAATTATCCGAAAAAGCGAATGTTAGTATTAATACAATATTTCCCATCACGTGGTGATAGGTAAAAATTTTGCAGAAAAAAGTTATAACCCTAATGAAAAGAGCTAATATTCGTTTATGAATACAGTTTTAAGGCTTAAAATATGCTTTAACTAAAATGTATTTGAAATCTGAATTAAGATTTTTTATGAATACGGGCGTAAGTGTTTCACTATTTAATCGAATTAAAATCTTTAAATCGATAATTAATTCATTATCGCTTTTCTGGAAAAAGGTGCCCTACAAAATCCTTATTCTTTGAAGACCAAAGGCCATTAAGCGATTTTTGCACAAAGTCAAATAGGGCTCAGCAAATTTTTTTTTAGATTGAAATGTCATACTTGGCAAAAG
Organism: Delia radicum; assembly: GCA_021234595.1. Classification (NCBI taxonomy): domain Eukaryota; kingdom Metazoa; phylum Arthropoda; class Insecta; order Diptera; family Anthomyiidae; genus Delia; species Delia radicum. The sequence continues at coordinate 40,304,326 of CM037855.1, read as the reverse complement.
TAGCCCCCACATACATAAACATAACAGATTGACATTTTTCAAATCAATGGCAAAATATTGAAATTTCGATTGAAAACATAGTTTAAGGGTTTTAAAATTTGTAATTTAAGGTTTTCAAAATATATCGTTTCCAGACATTTACGACGTCGATTAAATTTGACAATCATTCACTTGTGAAAATTTTTTATATTTATAATAAGGAGTGAGATCGAATAAATCCTAACACAATTATTAATTATAACTTTTTTTATGTTTAAAAGTGAACTTTTTTTTGAATCAAGTTATCTTTTAAAAAGTCGCCAGATGATGTGTATAAATTATTAGCGAAATCGTATCATTACTAGTGATATAGTTATAAGTGATAATCTGTGTTAGGATTTATTCGATCTCACTCCTTAATTGCGCACCTAAACTCGCACTCGTAGACTTAAAGGCTTCGTTGGAAAATTTTTAATTTTTTCAGTACCATACATGGGACATAATACCAATATTTGTGTATTTAATTACAGGCCAATTACTTTTTTACATCTAATTACATGTAATTGGGTGTAATTAAGTAATAAAATAAGCAGATGTTGTTACTAATCCCCATGTTTGGTATTTAAAATTTTACAAATTTTCAAAGGAAGCGTTTAAGACTACATTAGTGAGCATAGGTCTGAAACTATTAATGATATTGAAAATTTTCACAAGTGAATGATCGTGAAATTTAATTGACGTCGCCCATGTCTGGTCGTTTCACAATTAATCCTGCGAAAAGGATGTCTGCAATTTTTTATTAATTTATTCTGTAAGATGTATTTAAAAAAATCTAGTGTAAATATAACAAATTTTTAATGTTTTGTTTACTAAAATTTTTAAAAAATTTAAATTCCATCCGTCTTAACACCCAAACAAATTTAACCTGTAAAACGTTTGTATCGAATAATATGTTTGTTGTCTAATAATATCGAATTATATCTAATGCGATACAATTATATATAATACACAAAAATTTGTATGGGGACAAAAGTTGAATGAAATTGTATCTAATATACATTCATCAAATTGTACAAAATTGTATTTAATTGCATCGAATTATATCTAATTCGATACAATTGTATCGAATTCAATAGAGACAAATATATGTTCTGATTTTTCGTATCAAATTTGATCTCATCACATATCTAATTTATATATAATTTAATATAATTTGATGTTTTTACTTGGGTATGTCTAAAAACAATTAATATTAAAATACTTCGTGAACCCATAAAAAAAGGAGTTTAACTCTGCGGTCTTATACGGAACGGATACTTATTTTCCAATGGAGTCTCGAAATATTACTAGAAAACTGTTTAAGAAAATTCGTTCAATATTATTTTGATATAAAACCAAAGTCAAATGTATAGTTTTTAAATTTAAATCATTAACATTTATGTGAAGAAAAACGCATAGGAGTTTTTTAGTAAAATTTCTACTATAGGTCACACATAGGAGTTTTTGGTAATCAGTAGAGACAACGTGAACGCCAAATAGGCTTCTAAATACTCAAATAAAAAAAATTACACATAGGTGTTCATGTCGGCTCACCAACGATGTCATATTTTGACTGGTGTTATAAAATCGAATTTTGCTAACCCTGTACAATTTATACCTGTGAAATTTTGAATTTGTCGCCTGTTACATTATGATGTTTTTCTTTTCATAAAATTGATCCTTCTTTCCATGCAACCTCGCTTCAACACCGTTATTCTATCGTAAAATACATACACACACTCACGGGCTAAAGGACAAAGTACAAAGGATTTGCTTAATCCATGTCATAAAATAGTAATAAAATTTAAACTCTATTCGTTTCAAAACGGCTGGCCGTTAGTTTTTCGTTTCCTCAGAACTAAGGGATATTCCAAGGCTTTAAGTTGTATTGATTTAACTATATCCCAAAAACAACTTGCATGTTACTTACTCGTCTTAATATTGAATATTTTTCAGCGATGTTTTAGAAGATGCGTTTAGTTTATATCCGTTTAAATTCCCAGTAGGAAAAAAAATGGTTTAATGGTAAAATATGTTAAACGTTTATTTTGAAAAATGTATCAGTATTTGTAGAAATTTTTGCTTCAAAACATTTACTTACCTTAATATAAGTATACGCGTTCAATCAATTAGAAATCAGCCAATCAAAAATTTTATTTTCAAATTCTTTGATCTGATTTGACGATTTTTAACAAATTTATGAATAATATTTAAAGTGTGAACTCCAATGTGTGGGCATTGTGGTGTAATGGTTAGCGCGTTGGACTGTTACACAGATGGTCCCGGGTTCGATTCCCGGTGACGATAACATCAATTTTTAAAAATAATATGTATGAGTTTTCTATCACTGATATGTATCGCTACACCCACCTTCGGTGTTCCCATAGCACTTAACCCCACCGAAGTAAAATAACGAATCAGGGCTATGAAACAAAAAGCTTCAATAAATTCGCCAACTCTACATCAGGTGGCGAGCAACAACTGTTCTAAGACTTATCTACTCGCGCAATTACAGTGTTGCCATGTTTGAAGCCCTTCTTTTTCACCACCTTTCATCTCTCCACTATCCCCTTTCCAAAGAAAGCAACACATTAATTAATAGGAAGAATTTCCAGAGTGTTGCTTATCTTTAAAAAAAAAATACAACATATACAACACTTACATTCATAGAAATAAACCCGTAAAAATAGCAGAAAAAAGCTACTAAAAATTACTTAAACTGACCTTGCAGAAAAAACTGCTAAATTTAGTCGATTTTTTTTTTTTGCTAAATATTAATAAAATTAGAACAGCAAAAATATATCTGTTTACTTTAGACTATATTTACCTCCAATTTGGTCCAATGCAAATAACAGTTTATTTTGCTTAAAGCAACAGAAATTTTTGCTAAAAAATTGTATGTTACTGATTTCATAAGGGCAGACTTTTATTCGCATTAAAATCAAAGGTAGACCTTGCAAATAACAAACAAGTTTTCAATTTATTTTTGATCAATGGTGATAATCTTTAACTTTGAGCTCATACGAGTTTATTAGTTCTCATTTAGTGAGAAAACTAGTTTATATTAATGTTTGATGTTTTACATGGGATTGTCACTTCTTTCAAAACGTGTTCTGATGATGGGAACCTAGAAAATTCCTGCAATAGATCTATCAACACATTCCTGAAAGTTGTCAATTAATAAATTTGAAAACAAAAATTCTATAGATTATATGTTAGGACAATATCCTTATAAAGAAATATAGATTATGGCCTCGAACTTGAATAATTTTCATTTTCATTGCACATGTTTTTGTAGATTTTAGCAGATTATTTTGTTACTTTCAATTAACTAAAATTTAGGGGAAATGTTGGCAAAGCATCGGCGACAGTTGGTTATGCGTTGGCAGAACGTGGGATTAACAATCTTGACAGTACTGTTCTGTTACCCGATTGATAACACTGGCCAACCGTTGGTTTGAGCTAACTTGCCACAGTTGGCATAAGATTTGTAATTCAAAAAAGTTGGTTCTTTTAGAAAAGCTTAAATTTAATTTGAGAATTATGTATAATACAACACATTTAAAAGCAGCAATACAGTTCGCTGCAGATCTTATACATCATATTAGTTGTACCTTTGGTAATTTGAAACACGGTAAGTTTTACAAAAATAGCAGTAGTTTGCCAGTACTATTGTCATGGTACGGTTGGCAATTTTTACCTGGGCTAATATTTGTAAATTCAGCAGATTTAGTTTTGCTATTCTTATAATACTAATATTTAGTAAAAAATCTGCTAATTTTAATTGTTTTTTCTGTAAGGTATTTTTTAACTAATTTTTAGTAGCTTTTTTTTGTTGCTATTTTTACAGGTTTATTTCTATGAGTGTAGTACACCTTATGAAAACCGTTATTGTTTTAGTTCTTATTTCAATTTAATAATATATTCCTCATCGAAAAAAGGTTTAGCTACACTGAAAGTATTATCCTTCATGATATTAATGAAACAATTTCATGGAATTTTTTTCGTAGATTCAATGAAGAATTTCAATATATAAAGGGTCCGCCAAATAACTTTTTTTTTTTTGAACTCCTGAACCAATTGGACTTTGTATGGCGTCATACTAAGGCCTTTATGCAAAATTCGTCTCAATGATGTCTCCGAAATGTTCAATTGTTGAGAACGACGGTGAATTGATGTTGATGGCGCTTCACGCACACTTTCTACAACAGCAGCAATATTCTCGGGTGTACGCACTGTTTTTGGCTTTTTACGCTTTGGTTTATCGATGAGGATGCCAGTTTCTTTCACTTTTTTCACAAGATAACGAACATACGGACCATATTCGTTCAGCGGAAGGATAAAACTAATTATCTGTCGAATCAGACATGAGCTAAGTGTTACCTTCCATTCACGAAATAAGCACTAGTTGAAAAAAAAACGTTAGATGGCGGACCCTTTATAAGAAATTTTATTAATATTAAGGAAATTTTTCATAAAACTTAATAATTTCATAAAAAACAATTTCTTTCAATTTCATAAATTATATCTTCATAAATTTAATGAAAGTTTTCTTTAGAGCTAAGAAATTATTTCAAAGACTTATTATTTTTTCTTGAAATTTCATAATTTCATTAATTTTCATACATTTAAAATTTAAGATTGAAGATTTAATTCTCAGGTGTTCAACATATTTTATAAAGTATGTCAATGTAGATTTTTATTAATGTGGGTCTTCAGTGAAATTGTTTAAAAAATCATATGAATCGGTTCATTGTCTGACTAGTTCCTATACATTTTTAGAGAGAAGAGTTTTATAAATTAAAAGAAACTTCTTAATATTAAAAAATGTTATGAAACCGTTTCATAAATTCTATAAACGCATAATTGTCGGAATGATTCATTAGTTTAATGAAGATTTTCATTAATTCTGCAAAACATTTCATAAACATTGACTTTAATGAAGCCTGTATCATAGATTATATGAGAAGTTTCAATGGACGAGTTAAATTGACAATTTTCATTAAAGATATGAAGAAGTTCATTACTGAAGTGAAGATTAGTATGTCTTGACTTTCAAAAATTTCCAACGGGGTATATTTATATTTCGTTAGTAGCTACAGGACTTACAGCATACAACCTACAAGGCTTCATTCGTTTCTTTATTGTCTTTCGCTCAAAAACTGTATTGTAGGAATTTTTCAACACCCAAGGTTTATTCATTGTCTAGTTGTTTTTACAGGAAAATCACTATTCGTATGGTTTCATTGTTAAGTAAATATTTTTTTTTTCAAATTTCCAAGAATTTACTCATTAACACGCAGAGCCAAGCTTTAGTCTCAAGCAACTAAGAAAGATACTTAGTTTAAGGATATTTTTTTTTTCCTTTTTTCAAACAGCTCAACATGCCTCAAAAATGTATTTTTTTTAGTTTAATCCAGCTCTGCATGTACTAACTAAATCCTTTTTGGCTCAATGCATTGATGAATAGGAGTTTTGAGATATATGCTGTTATTAAAATTAGTAACGGTTTAAAAGTAAAATTTTTTAGTATGTTAATCAGCAGGGCTTTTTTGTAAAACAATCTGCTTACTTTACAAGATGCTTTTTTTGCTATATGGAGGGACTACTTACAATAAAAGAACTGTTTTACATAAAATGTATAGATATTTGCCTTGCAAAAAATATTTGACTATAAATCCCTTAAAACAATGGCCAAAAGGCACAAAAATTCATACACTCAGAAAAATTACTGTATAAAATTTGTTGCATTTCAATTTTTATTATATTAATGAAACTTGTCTTCACATAATGTATCATTTTCATTAAATCTATTAAACTTTTTAAAAATAAAAGTTATTTATTCATATTAATTTTTTTTTAATATTTAATCAAAATTTTCATTAGATAACCCAGCCAGAAATTGCCAATGGTCTGAAAATTCAACAAATTAAGTGCTGGCAAAGCACTTATTTACAACGCTCTGCCAACGTTAGTAAAAAGTACTTTTCCAGTACTTAATTAACAAAATTTACAACAGTAAAAATAATAAAAGCACTGGCATAGAACTCTCTGCCAACGTTTGTGAAATGTGCTTTGCTAGTACTTGATTTACAAAATTTACAATTGTAGAACGCTTTCCTAGCATTGGCAAAAAGTGCATTGCCAGGTCTTATTTACAAATTTACAACCGTTAGCATAAAAAAAACAGTAGCAAAGCCCTTGTTCACAACGCTTTATGATTTTAGAACTGGCGAAGCACTCATTGCCAGTGCTTTGCCAACGTTTTAGAAAAGGAACGGCCAAGCCCTGCCCGGTGTTATCATTTTGGGGTTGGCAAAGCACTTATTTTATCATTAAAAAGCACTTTATTGGTTGTTTTACCAATGCTTTGCCAACGTTTTAAAATTATGGTTTTGGTACTGGCAAAGCGCTCATTGCCAGTGCTTTCCCAACGTTTTAAAAAAAGGAACGGCCAAGCCCTTCCCGGTGTTATCATTTTGGGATTGGCAAAGCACTTAAATCTTCTGAAATCTAACGCTCTGACAATGCTTATACCACCGTTGAAAGCACTGGGCCAATGCTTTGCCGTTCGTATTTTTCTGGCTGGGAAGTTTTAATAAAACTTCATTAATTGCATGAATAAATTTTGTTTTTAATCATCAAGTCACTTTAGAAAGAACTCACAAATTTTAATTAAATTGTTATAAAGTCCGTTTCATATTTATAACCCATGTACGAAGTTATATTTTGCAGCTCTATAAAATGTAAACTAATCAAAATGTTTTAATTTTGGCAGCTGGTAATAATTGTTTATTTTGTTGGTTACATATCCTATTTACAAAATCTCAAAACTATTAAAACTATGTTGCGAAAAAGGATTTTTTTAAAAAACCCTATTATTTTCTCAGTTTTATATTTATAACTCACACACAGAGTCACATTTGCCCAATTTAGAACCACAAGTTTTATGATTAGTCCGTTTTTTAGTATTTAATAAATAACATTGTAACTAATGTGGAAACGAACATAAAAAATCGGGGAAGCTCCTACTTCCTAAAATGTGGGTTAATCGATTAGCCGATTCTTCGATTAATCGCATCTACTTCGGTCGAAACAAATATTTAAAAACTCAAATAATTATTCGACTTTATTTATTCCCAAATTTATATTATTTTTAACTTTATTTATTCTCAAAACTGGCTACTTTTCTTAACTTTGTCCAAAAATTGCGAGAAAAATGTTTAGAAAATAGAAACGCTGTGTGAAATATCATAAAATTCTTTTAAAATCTAAATTTGCTAAACATTTTGAGAAGAAATTTTTCGTGTGCCGTCCACTGTTTGGGAACGAGAAAGCTGCAAAATCAAAATTTCGTAAAATTTCAAAAACTAATTATTTTAAAAAAATATGGTTTTCAAAAATCTAAAAAAAACAATTTAAGCTGACTAAAAACTCTTTATAATAAATATAAGTAAGATTGAAGCTTTATCTTTAATAATAAGTCCTTACTTTAGTCCAAGGACTCATAGGATATTATCAGGATTCCTCTAAACGACATCGTCTTAACTTATAAACTAATAGACGGATTTTTTATGAAATTTTGCAGAAAGAAGTATTAATAGCAAAGCGATGAAGTTTGAAAATTTAAATTGAAGTTTAAATACGAAAACCAAAAAGCGATAATCGCGATAATCGCGATATCTTCTTAAATAGGTGCAGAAAAAAAATAGTTTTTTGAGCGTGGTTATATCTTGGTAAGAGAAATATTATTTGTCCAAACCTTCTCTTTATATGTTTAGTTTCCAAAATGCGCCCTAAAATATGTTGGCTCATATCGCCTAAATTAGGCAACGATAAACAATTTTGTTAAAAAACTTATTATTTATTTTTCGAGTGGAGCACATGGTATGGATTTCGCTGCAAAACATCGTTTGCCAGTTAGAGGGTTAAGAAAATTAGCCAGAAAATTGTCAATTCCTGTTTTAAATTTAAATTAAATTTATTTTTAAGCAAAGGTTGATTTTTGAAGAAACGCTAAGTGAAATATCATAAAATTCTTTTAAAATCGGTTAAAAGCCATCCATAAGCCTCTAGGTAACTTTTTAGGGCAACTTTAAAAGCTTAAGAAAATTAGATAGAAAATTGTTAATGCCTATTTTAAATTTAAATTAAATTTATTTTTAAAAAGAGGTTGATTTTGCCATCTAAAGGGTCCGCCAAATAACTTTTTTTTTTGAACTCCTGAACCAATTGGACTTTGTATGGCGTCATACCAAGGTCTTTATGCAAAATTCGTCTCAATGATGTCTCCGAAATGTTCAATTGTTGAGAACGACGGTGAATTGATGTTGATGGCGCTTCACGCACACTTTCTGCCACAGCAGCAATATTATCGGTGTACGCACTGTTTTTGGCTTTTCACGCTTTGGTTTATCGATGAGGATGCCAGTTTTCTTTCACTTTTTTCACAAGATAACGAACATACGGATCATATTCGTTCAGCGGAAGGATAAAAAAACTAATTATCTGTCAAATCAGACATGAGCTAAGTGTTACCATTCACGAAATAATCACTAGTTGAAAAAAAAAAGTTATATGGCGGACCCTTTATAAGAACATGTTTATAATCCGTTACCAACCTCTACAACTCTAAAACATGTTTCACAAGAAGCAGTTTCATGAAACCGTTGCACTGAAAATGTAAGATATAACTAACTGTAACTAGTTTTAGAAGTAGTTTTGGATTCATAAAAAAGCTCGTATAAATTACTAAAAATTGTGCTACGATAGCATAAAATAGTACCATATTTATGCCATCAAAATTTTTAAATGTTTTTAAAATTTCCACTTTTTTCGATATGTAAAAAGTAAAAATGGGGTTGAGTGATTATAAGAAACAATGCATTTTTTTAGAAAATTGAGTTCTTTAGTCAAAACTACTAATTATATAAAATAACTCGCTAAAATAGTTATCGCCGGTCCGGCAAGTAAAACAAAAAATTTATCTAAAAAATCATAATAATTATTTATAATTTTTAATGATTTGACAAGGGAAGTATCTCCACCCGAACTCGTAGATGTTAATGATCTTTGGATATGTTGTAAAGGAGGGAAACAAAGACACATATATTTTTTTAATGTGTTCAATCTCACGTTTAAGTGTTAAAAAGTGGGGTTACAAATTCATTTGTTTTTTTATGAAAACTTATCTTTAACTCACTAAAACTGGATTTAGTAGGGTAGAAGAGGGAGATTTCGCCACTGGGTACAAATGCCACTTCCGATGTTCACTATATTTAAAAAGAGTTCCTTTCCTTAAGTCAAAGGATATTACCTACCCTGCAGTTTCGGATTGCATATAAATGAATTGTATCCCCCTTAAAAATGGATTACCATCATTGTTAGACTTAAGTTTAGACAAAAAATATTAAATGAAGTAATTGCAAAAAAGATTATTAAACTATAGGTTAATAACTTATATAAGAAATATATTTAAAAAACGTCAAATTGTGTAATTTTTGACCCCAATTTTTAACTCCTAAACTTGAGATTGCGCACCTAAAAAAAAATACTTGTCATCTACAAGTTTCATGCAAATCTGCGTATTCACCACTGTGTAGTAGGCTGGGTCGATTTGTATGGAGGCAAAAAAATCGCTCAACGTTCAAGGAAAATCGTATTCTAGGGATCAAAATAAGAAACTTTGCCGAAGGAACCATACCTCTAAAACGAATTCTGATGTCCCAACTTTTGACCCGTATATTCAAATTTTGAAAAATCCCACTTTGATATTGCAGAAAGTAGGGGGAATCTCTCCAAGATTATGGCTTTGCAGGTTCAAGGCAGCTGTGTGTTTTTTTATTATATAAAAACACATTAATTTGCATTACACGAATAATCGCCAATTTTGTGGATTAACCGACCCGAATAATCGGTTAAATAATTTTAGCGTTATTTCGAATAATGCCCTAACCATTTAACCACCTTGGCCGAATAATTGGAAACACTATTACAGAGTAAGACCAAAGGTTCGTTTAAGGTAATTTTGGGTAAAGCCTGGTAAAATGAGACTAATCAAAAATTCGCTCAAAAAGAGATAAAAAAAAAACTTAAAAATACCTGGAACGCACAAAACCATATTTCGGGCCCAAAAATAAATGTCAAAATTTATAATTTCAAATTCATATAAAAAAAATGTTATTAAGAATCAAATATAGAAAAATAAATTAAAATTAAATAATATTAGGTGATATTTTATAAATCAATTAATATTTTTAGAATTTTTGTTAGTTTTTTAGTTTATTTTCACAAATTAAAAACATGTGTTTTATTAACAGCTGATGATTTGATAGTTTTACCATTTTAACCAAAGAAAAAGCTCTCATTTGCCTAATTTTAGAAAATAAAAACGCTTTTTGGTAAGATTGGGTTCTAATTTTGAAAACATTTTGCCTCAAAGTGTCGAAAACTTTTAAAATTCCTAATTTTTCTATGATTGTGAAATTTTAATGATTTAAAAAAATGGTGATAGTTTTTTCATTGTTTTTATAACAATTTAAGGCTCTATAATTATCGCAGATTTTTTCGATGTTGTAAAGAGAACAATACTGTGTTTTACTTACGTGTTTTGAAAAAATCATGTGTTTTGGTGAAAAAACATGAATAAGAAAACATGTACAAAACATGTTTTGTGAAAACGTAACCAAAGATATCGTAATTTTATAGAAAGTTTAAAAAATACTTACTTTTAATCTTCTTCTATATATTAATTCAGATAGAGTTACCACTGAGGTTATTACAAAAGTTTTGGAAAGAAATAGATTTATTTTAAACTTTATGCATTAAACAGTTTTTTTCTTAAAAAATTTACTTTTCGTGTCTTGTCAATATGTTTCTATACACTGATAGAAAAAAATTAGTAAACATTTTTAATAACACTACTAACAATTTGTTCAGCAGGTTTTTTTTTTTTTTTTGCTAAATATTAGTAAGATAAGAATAGCTAAACTCAATATGTGGAATCTACAAAAATTTAGTTATATATGAGCTAAATTTTAGTTAAATTAAAGTAAAAAATTAATCTGCTAAAATCAGCAAAAGAAAATTGCTAAATATTAGTAAACGTAAAAAATCTTTAAAGAATTTGAAAATTTTTTTATTTTATTTAATGCGAATGAAAATCTGCCCTCCTGAAATCAGAAATCTACAATTTTTTTAACAAAAATTTGTGTTGGATTTAAGCAAAATAGCAAAATATACTGTTATTTACATTCCACTAAAGTTTAAATAAATATAGTAACAATTTTGTTGGTATTGCAGTTTTGGTTTGCTGTTTTTAGTCTACAAATAGTTAGTAAAAGTTTTTTCTAATTTTTAGCAGAGTAAATTGCTATTTTCATTTAATTATAATTCAACTCGAATATAACTAAAATTTTGTAAAGTAAACAGTTTTATTATTACTGTTTTTATTTTATTAATATTTACCAAAAAAAAATCGGCTAATTTTAGCAGTTTTTTCTGCAAACGTAGTTTTTGACTAAATTTTAGTATCTTTTTCTGCTTTTTTATAGGTTTATTTCTATGAGTGTAGAATAAGAACCCTCAAAAGTAACAATTTAAAAAAGTCCATATTTCCAAAAATGCCATTGTGCGGCAGCCATATTTAATTAAAATTGAAAATTAATTGAATCTTAAATTGTATTAGAGGCAATTTAAACGAAGAAATTAATTGCAGGCAATTTTTGAATTCTCTTTTAAAGTTGCTTCTAAAAATCATGAACATTTACACGAGGAGTTTTTGCATGCAATTTTTTGACGTTTATTTTGTCAATCTTCTTTAATTGTTCATTCGTTGAAATTTAATTTATTCGTAATAATTTAAAATAATATAATTTAATAATATATATAATATAAAACAATATAATTTAAAATAATATATAAATAGTTCTTTATTCCACATTATTTATGTTTTATTTACGAAATATTTTCGATACACAACACTTTAGAAGCCGAATACGAATAAAGCAAATTAACAAGAATACGAAATATCAAAAAATATCTTGAAAAACGAAAACCGTGCAATTTTTGCTACCCCGATTGCTTCTCTACCCCGTTTGCCTACAAACAATAATTGCACGCAACATTGCATGCAAAAATTGCCTCGTTTAAATGGCCTCTTATTTTTTAAGATATTCATAAGGTATTAATTTTATGATAATATGTAATTAACTCCTAAACTTCACATTTAAACAAAATGCGCAATTGTTTATATAGCTTAATATAGCATTAAATTATTGTGCTACCTCTGTTTCTAAATATGCTATACATTTCATATGATTTTCTTGTACCAAAATAAATTAAGAATTATAATTACAATATTGGGAAAAATTTTCTTTATTTCTCAACATAATCTCCGTTTAGCTCGATACACTTTTCCCAGCGATATTCAATAGTTTCGATACCCTGTTTATAGTAAGAACTGCCTAGCTCCTTAAATAGCCATCAACCTCAGATTCCACCTCATCATTGTTGGCAAATCTGTTACCACCGAGCCATTTTTGCAAGTTTGAAAATAGAAAAAAATCCGAGGGAGCTAAATCTGGCGAATAAGATGCCTGATGAAGGAATTCGAACATTAATTAATTGATTTTGGCCATCATCGCAATAGTGGATGTGCGAACTGTTTGGTTTTGTTCAATTGTGTTCTACAATATGCTATGTAAAGCACTTTTTGAAATGCCTATCACTTCAGTCAGTTCACGCACCTTCAGCCGTCGATCATCCAATACCAATTTGTGGTTTTTCTTAATCGTTCTGGCATGGACACCTGAATTGGTCGACCACTACGGTGTTAGTCTTGGCAGCTGGTACGACCTCGTTTAAACTGTGCCACCTAATATTTTATAGTCGTAAATAGAGTTGCCAGATATGAAATCGACAAAAAAACTACATCGAGGAATAAAATTAAGAAAAACAAAAGTACAAATTTCATTTAAAAAAATCATAAAATTCAGTACATACACACCGCCATCGCCATGGATAACAATCTTGTCGCGATGCGGTGGCTTAAGTGTTCTGGGGTTTGTATGCTGATACAAAGCACTGGAACACTGCGCACTTGTGCTCCGGTCTTTGTCTTAGTGTACTAAAAGCTGCAAGGAACATGAACTAATGGTTATCCTCCCCCCTCTCTAATTCCTCTCTCCCACTATTACCTTACTAATCCTTCTTCAGTCCTTTGTATCCTCTTCCTTTATCCCCCACTTGTAAGGTCAAGGTGCCGATGTCCTGAATGGCTAGTTAGTGGTAAAAGATGACTAGTCGTTAACAGCTCCCCTCCAACGCCAGGGCACGGGTTGGTTGTAACACTTTTTGCCTAGTCCATGTACGCCGTCACTGCATGGTACGGTCCATCCCCTTACGTGCCTACTCGTGGGACCAAAATATGAATTTTATAAAAAACAACAACAAAAACAACGACAACAACAAAAACAATGTTAGCGGGTTGCCTTGCAACTCGTCTGAAGATGACCTACTGGCTTCCAGTCAGGAGACGGTGGTTAACTTCCCAGGCACTGAGGGTACACTCCATAGTACTCCAGCGTCTCACCAGACAACACGAGATATAATGAAATTTTTCACTAAACTGATAAAGTTTTCTTAACAATGTGAATGAAAATTTCTTTAACTTTATGAAAAAGCTTCATTATCTTTATGAAACAATTTGTAATGCAACTTTTTCATTAGGCGTATACAATTTTTAATAAATGGGATTTTTTATAAAATTTTATGAAAAACTGCATAAATTTAAAATAAAGTTTCGAATTCCAAAAACACTTCATAGATTTTATGCAGAAAGTCATTAATATCATGCAAATAATTCTCTCAGTGTAACAGTAACAATTTATGTAATTAAGAACTAAAAAATTCGGCTGAAGTTTACCCCCTCAAAACAAGAAACCCCTCTAGAATTAAAAATATTTTTTTCTATTATCGGTTAAGGGGGCTATGGTCCCTGGTGCCACCCATGCCTCTAAAACTATTACCTATAAGTGCGGGCTCTCACGATTTCTGTAATGCATTTTATTTTAAGATCTATAAAATGTGGCTAACTTCAGTTCTATTTATGACTCCAAGGAGGAAATTTTCTTTTGAATTTAGATTTTAGGGTTTCCGTTCTTATCCTAAAATATATTAAAAAAATGGGTAAATCAATTGGATATCATTTTATCGCCTTTGTTGATGGTTTAAATAAAAAGAAACTTGATGCAATTTTGTCAGTAAATTATAGAGAAAAATTAAAAAATTTGATAAACTGGAGACAAATCGTCCTAAGTTGACAGCGCTGAGCAGACATGAGACATTGTTACCGGGCGATTCAAATAACAGTTTTTTTATTATTTAATAAGAAAAAAATTTATAAATTAATGTTTTAACAAAAACGTTACAAAAAGAAGTACAGAGGCTAAAAATAAGTACTTTTGCGTACCTGTTTAGGTGTTGTGCAGAAAAAAGTACGATTGGGAAAAAAGTACGCGTACTGCTGAAAACATTACGTCTGGCAAGCGTAGTCGTTAACGAAGGTGTAGACTTCCCTGGAGTAGAATCTAGCTCGGCTTTAATATTGGTTGGACTGAGACCTTTCAAATGAAAGTATTGAATTACATACGGTGATCAATTTTTTCATGTTTACAAATTCGCTGAGATCGTTTATTTTTGATGGCTCCAAAAAGAATACTAAACAACGTGGCGCATTAAAACGTAAAGCATATGTTGCCACTTTTCACCAAGGTAACTTTTTCACTTTTTTTCTGCCCAAATCGATATGCCAGGTCGGCTAATTTTCAGACCGCTCTCGTAAAATATTTTTGTTATACTTCATTTTTTGTTACATCAAAAAATAATCAAATAAAAAGAACTCCAGTATTTTTTTGATAATTTTTTTACTTTATTTAATTTTTTTGTATTTTTTTTTTTTATTTTTTTTTTTTTATTTTTTTTTTTTTAGTGTTAAATTTAATGAAAAATTATTTTTTTTATATTTTTTTAATATGAATTACCTTTTTTCAGATTTCTTGCTTTTCTTGTTTCTAAAAAAAAATATTTGTTGAATCATCAGTAAAAAAGATTTGATTTCTAATGATTGATAGAAGAGGGAGGGAAGGAAAAAATTATATTATAAATGTTACTTAATTTTGTTAGGAAATTGTGTCACTCTCGTCGTTGTTGTTGTTGCTAAAAGTTGCCAATGAGAATGAGTAACCAGGTTTATTGCAGCACAGATCCTTTCAACGATATTTCATTTTTTTGATTGTTTTTGGTGTCGTTAAATAATAAAACGCTTTTAAAGCTGTCAAAATAAATGTTAATAACAATTATTTTACTATTTACTATATTTTGAGTGTATAAAGTTGAACACTTTGTTGTTTGTTGTAAAATTTCAAATACATGATCCAATCTCCTAATTCAATTTTAAAGGTGTGCAAATATATATTTATTTATATGGGTGTTTAAAATTCTGTAAATAAATGCAAAATGTTAAAATTTATATTCTTTTTTTTCTAATCTTTTAGAAGTCGCAACCATTGACAATATTTAATTCAATTAAAAACTTAAAACTTTTGAATAGTTGATTTTTAAAAATATTGTCAATAATATTCACAATCTGTGGTACACTTTAAAAGCAAAATTTCATTTTAAAAATTATAACAATTTTCAATCCTAATGACAAATTTCCCTTAATGAACCATTTAATACAAAATATTCAAAAATTTAATTAAAATTCAAAAATATTGTCAATAATATTGATCGTATATGAAAGATTAATTAACAATTTACCTTTTGTTTTATTTTTTCCAATTTTTTCTTCTTCTTTTTAATAATTAATGTGGCTTTAAACCAGTAGTCCTTACATCTAGTCCTAAATCTATTTTGGGGGGTATAGGATAGGCCTTATTACACTGTTGAATAACAAAAATCGAGAAAAGAAAAAAGAAAAAAGAGAAAAAGTACAAAACAAAAATAGAGATTTAATAAATGTGTAGAAAATTCAAAGCTATTTAAAACTAATGTTTCAACAAGAAGAGCAATTCAAGCTAAGCTTTCCTGTTTCGGTGAAATTCGCATATGTAAAGGTACCCATACACTAGAAATATTATTGCGCAAAATATATCAAGATAAACTTTCCAATGTCGATGAAATTTTGATATAATTTTTTTATGTTTATACACTATCAATATTATTGCACAACTTTTCGATTTAGTTTATTAATGTATTACCTCATATGGTTATAGAATAAAGAACTAAAACGAAAAGTTGTACAATAATATCGAAAGTGTATTCGGCATTTAACAAACTTAAGATCAATCTGCCTCGACTTTAGATCTACACTCGGAAAATTAAGAAGGTAGAAATGACTGAAAAAAAGCTTTTTTTCTTTTAATGACAATAAAAATTTGTATTTCTTGCATCCTATTTAAAATGCTAATTCAAATTTCCAAATGGTATTCCAGTTATGATGTTTTTATGCGTTGGCGATAGCATTTGCTAATTATTATTTGCAAACTATGAACATATCAATAATAACAAATACAATAAAGAAATTTTTTTTTTATTATTTTTTATTTTATTTTTATTTATTAATAATCATATAATTAAAAATTATATCCTTTGTAGCGAAAACAGACCAATGCTTCTGATCTGAATCGAACCCACGGCTTCCGCACTGATAAGCTAGCACCGGGGCGCATAACAAATATGTATAAACTAAACGAGATATTTTTAAAACATATAATGACATAAACAAAGGTGGACCTTGCACATAACAAACAAGTATTCAATTTATTTTTGATCAATGGTTATAATCTTTAACTTCAAGCTCATATGTATATTAGTTCTCATATAGTGAGTAAACTAGGTTATATGAATGTTTGATGTTTGACATGGGATTGTGACCGCTTTCAAAACGTGTTCTGATGATGGGAACCTAGAAAATTCCCGAAATAGATCTATCAACACATTCCTGAAAGGGTCAAATAATAAATTTGAAAACAAAAAACTCAATAGATTATTTGTTAAGACAATATCCTAATAAAGAAATATAGAGTATGGCCTCGAACTTGAATAATTTTCATTTTCATAAACATATATTTTTAAATAACTAACAACTATTAAAATACTAAATTAACTACTCAAAACATGGAGGTATCCCGATGCGGACCGGCAGATTTTAATGAGCTTCGGATATGTTGTAGAGAATACAAATGTAAGGGAGACGTGTTTTTTTTTAAGCAGCCCAATCTCATGTTTAGGCGTTGCTAAGTTTGGTCTACCCGAATGACCTACATGTAGTTACTGAAAGAATATTCTGAGTGTATAACTCTTTTAGTAAGATTTGCAAATTTTCGTATATTTTAATTTTTTGCCAACTTTAAGAATGTTTTACCTATACAAAAGCTTTCAAATAAGTCAATCCTTAATTCGAATTTCAATCCTATATGAACAGTTAATAAATCTGCAATTCATTTGGAACCAACCCTTGTGAATGAAGTCAAATGAATTTAATCAGTGTAATTGATCACAGATAATTCTGTATCAATAGATTTAATCAATTACTGAATTAAATGACTACGGATTTAATAACTTCGAGCTAATTTGATGCCTTATTTGGTCGATTTGCAAATAATAAGAGTAGGACCATAGATTACATAGATATCAAACTCTTATTCTTCTTTCATCAACAAACACATTTTTCATAAACTTTCAAATATGTTTTGTATATGGTATACCACCTATGACCAACACATTCTCATGAGTTACGTGCACTGACAACTAATGTCAAAGAGTTTCAGATCTATGTAATCTATGCGCTCAATTTCTCGATTTTTTATTTCATAAAATCGTAAAAGAATTTCAAAAAAGTCAATAATAAATAAATTACACCCAGAAAATTGAGAAGATGGAAACGACTAAAAATTCTAAAATTTGGATACGAAACTTAGAATAGTTTTTTGTTTATAATCAGCCCGATTATGAATATTCCCTCGGATTTTTTCCTCTGCGGATTTTATTTTCTCGAGAAAAAAATCCTCCTATTCTAAACAGGCGGGGAAAATAATAATAAGGGAGAGAGAATTGAATAATATTAATTGAATAATTGAATAATTCATACAAATGCTATCACAATTCTCCCTATTATTGACATTCATAATACCTCCTATTTTCCGGGGGAAGAGTTTCCCATTTTCGAAATTCGTTTAGAATAAGGGAAAAGTGAAAAAATCCCCGGTCAGATTTTATTAAGAATAGGGGAACAAGGAATAGGGAAAAAATTCTCACGGAATTGTTATTGAGAATTGGGCTGAATGTTTTTTGTCTCTCCTGTAAAAAAAAACTAAAAAGTGTATTTACGGCCTTTTGGATTTTAGGTGACGATATATTAGAAGGGCTTAATTCGATTCCGAGAAGCTAAAAAGTATATATATACTATATGGAAAAATTTGTATGTTTTATATATTGCAAATAAGACTTTCTGCTTGGTTGCTTATATATTCTCCATAAAAAAATGTTGACTAGTTTTTTAATGTAATTAATAGTTTTGAGGTTTTTTAATTATTTACTATTTTCTGGAATCAATTAAATAAATATAACAATAAAACTATTTAAAACTTACTTATACACGCATTTCAATTTTTACGCTTTTAGCGAAGTTGCCAAAACGACTACACAAAACAACTGTTACTAAAATATGATATTTTTGGTAAGTCGCTTTTTTTAATGACTGTCAAAAAGAGTTATTTTACATTTCCCCATAGTAAAATGATTACAATTACAGTTAAAATTACTATTACCGTTTACTATAGGAATGACTCGCATGTAGGTAGTTACTGGAAGAATTTTTGAGTGTAATTATAATATCAATTTCTATTTGGGACTCGATAATAAGATCTTAAACGGACAAACCATTTATTTATTTAACAATCTTTAGATCAACTTATATGAAAAAGGCAAATGATTCGCAGGCCAGGCACAATCTTGAGTAATATTCTTAAATTTTAACATGTTTTCATAACAAGGCATAATAAAATTTACAAAACAAGTTGTTATAAAGTTCTTGCTTGGTCTATTAATAGTAGGGTTTTTTTATTTCCCGGGACAGCGGTAATTTTTCGAATTTCCTGGATCCCGCTTAAAAAAACTCTAAAAACAGTAAAATAAGCCGTTAAATTAAAAAATTAACCGTTAAATTTCATAATTTTTTATTAAAATTTTACAACAAATAAAATTTGTATATAATTTGTTCCTTAGAACTTCGTCAGTCAAACAAAGTTGTAATAGAAAACTAGATTTTCTTAACCTTCATTCCTCACACC
>CM037855.1:40148304-40284856 GCA_021234595.1 Delia radicum | reverse complement strand
CCTATATAATTAGATGTAATTATATATGCGGTTGATTATTCGAATTTGTTATATGGTACTATATAAAATTATATATAATTATATATGGTTCAATATATAAATATTTCTGCTTTCTATAATTATATAAAATTATATTATATAAAATTCTATTTGATTATATCAGATTTTATAGAATTATAAATAATTATATGTAATTATATCCAATTTTAGTTTTAATAATTATATATATTTATACATAATTATATACAGTGAACTCTCAAAATGTGAACTAATTTTTGCAAGGGGTGATTTTGTTCACGTTGTGTGATTAGAATTTTTTTTAAACTATTTTACTACAGAATTGATCCATTTATATTCCAAGAACTTCAGAATCTATTATTATATTGATATTTACCAAAAAAATAATATATGAAAAGATTTTGAATACTTTTCTTATGAAAAAATCTTCAATACATTTTAAGACAAAATTTTTAAATATTCAGACACTTGTCTTTAGAAAAATATTAACATTTTAAAAAATTTTTCCTATAGAAAACTTTCTGATTCGGAGATACAGAAACATATTTAAAAAGTTCTTCTGTTCACTATAGAAAGGTGTTTACTATAAGAACGTGGTGGAAATTATTATTCGGGGATTCCCCAAATTACTAAAATATTGAAGACAAAGAAACATTTCTTATAAAAAAAAATTTGTTCACGTTGTAGAGCTATTGAACTTTGTTACGTTTTGGAATAGTCAATGTAAAAAAAAGTGTTCATGTTTCTGGGACGTTCATGCTACTGGATGTTCACGTTTCTGTGAGTACACTGTATAATCATATATAGCAGCATATATAATTAGATATAACTATATATATGGGGGTACAATATTAAATGTGAACTAATTTTTGCAAGGGGTGATTTTGTTCAGTTGAAATAGAAGAAAATAACAAATTAAATTATTTGGATACAACTGTTCACCATTATCAAATGGAAAAATCGTAAACAAATTGGTACCAAAAACCAATTGCATCTAATCGTATTGTTAACTATTATTCAGCACATCCATTTCATATGAAAAAGAATACAGCTAAAAATTCATTAAAAAAAGTATTTAGTTTGTCACATAAAGATTTTTGGCATCAAAATCTGAAAAAAATTAAAAATATTCTAAATAAAAATAATTATCCAAATAAAATTATTGATAAATTCATCAATTCAGTTCGACAGCAAAATATAAATAACGTAAATACATCACAAACAAGCTATACCTATCTCTCGATGACAAAAAATAATAATTCGATTTCTGATCAATTATCAACGCCACCTGTTAAATATGCTTCGATGACTTACATTCCTAACTTACTGAAAAATTGTCAAAAACGTGTAGAAATTTTGTACCTAATATACAGATTGCAATGAAACCACCACCAGATGCTAATAATAAAAAATTTTTGAAAATTTAAAATATCGCCTCAAAAAAGGTGATAAATCGGACGTTGTATATAAAATCAATTGCAAAGATTGTGATAAGTTATATATTGGAGAAACAACACAAAAATTATCAAAAAGACTTAAACAACATGAATATGACTGTAAAAAAAACAACAAACACAAATAGTCAATTTATCTGCACTAGCAAAACATGCTAGATCAAACGAACATGAATTTGATTTTGGTAATACGAAAATATTAAAAACAGAACAAAACAAATTTAAATTGCAGGTACATAAAGTTAACCAAATTGTTAAATTATGAACAATTTGGTATGTAACGACAAAAGTGATAAAAAAGATTATGTCAACACATATTGTAATTTAATTTCTTTTTAAAAAAAATATTGTCCTTTGTGATTTAAATGTTATATTCTAATAGTCAAATTTGATTTTCCATCTATTTGTATAAAACATAAATTTTGGTAATTTTTACATTTTATTTTTAATTTATAAAATATAATAAAAACATTGTTAACATTTCTTAGATCCTGATGATGAACTGATGTTCGAAATATATAGATTAAAAAAAAACGTAAGAAACGGTGTTTTATTAGAAGAATCGTATTTTTGAAGCAATACAACATAAAAAATAAATTAAAAAATTTATTTATATGGTTCTATATAAAGTTATATATAATTATATATGGTCCAATATATAATTATTTTCATCTTATATAATTAGTATATCTAATTTTAAATAATTTTATATAATCCCGATTATAAAAAATTGTATCCATATCAAATTATATATAATTATATATTATAAGATATAATTATATATAGTAATATATAGTAATATATAATTCTAGAAAATCTGATATGACCAGATATAGTTATATATAATTATATCAGAAATATTATTATTATATTAAATTAGATATAATTATATAAGGCAGATATAATTATATATTGGACCATATATAATCATATATAGCTTTATATTGGACCATATATAATCATATATAGTTTTATATAGCACCATATAAATAAATTTTTAAATAATGAATCGTATATATAATTATATCTAATTATATATGGTGCTATAATATAATATATAATTATATATAAATATTTATAATTATATATACATTTTTTACTCAGACTTATATACAATTATATATACCCATTTTTCGGATATAATTATATATAACTATATATAATAATATCTGATATCAGATTTTATAGAATTTTATACAATTATATACAGTTACTGTCATTAATATTCGGTTTTTATATATAAGATTTTAAAATCTAAAAATTTTCAATGAATTTAATTACATTTAGTAACGGTTTTATTTTTCCTTAAATATATATATTAAGTGCTCATTTTGCGATTTTTTTTTTTTTAATAATATCGAAAGAATATTTTTAAAAATAAATTCGAACCCAATCACTACACCAATACATGCTTCATTAATATTCGGTTTTTTGTTTTCATATAAAATACAACCCTATAATTCTGCAAGTACACAATAATTATTTGTAAAATGGGGAATTACACATTAAACAAAGCCAAGCAAATAAATAAAAGTGAAGAAGCGTTGTCAAAGGCAAGTTGTTTTTTACATTAGCCGAAATAGGACGTAAGGGCAAAAATACTTCGCTAGAGCAACGAAAATTAGTGATTTTTCATTACAAAAAAGGCAAAAAGGATAAATATATTGCTGAAATATTAAATATGAAGCCTAATACTGTCGGTGACATTATACGAAGATATAAAATGAGGATAGAATCAATTTTAAAAAGCAGACAGGTCAGCCAAAAAAGCTTACCGAGATGGAGGAGCGCCATATTTAAAAAGAAAGTCAAGTAAACCGACGTTTAAGTGCTCCTAAAATTTTAGCTGAGGTTAAGACAGAATTCGGGAAAACAGTTTCAGAAGCAACAATACGTCACACCATTAAAAAACAAGGGTACAATGGCCGAGTTGCTCGAAAAAAACCTTTCGTCAATTTAAAAGAACAGGAATCATCGACTAAAATTTGCTAAGGAGCATATAAAAAGAGATGTAAACTGGTGGGATGACGTTATTTTTCTCGATGAAGCAAATTAATTTATTTGGTAGCAACGGAAAGACTATGGTGTGGCGAAAACCGAATGAGGAGTTGAAAGGAAAAAATATTACTCCCACAATTAAACACTGAGGCGGAAGTCTAATGGTATGAGGTTGCATATCCGCAAAAGGGGTTGGAAAGCTTGTGTTTATTGAAGGTATTATGAAGAATCTGCAGAAAAAATGGGAATTTCATCGACCTTCAAATTGTATCAGGACAATGACCCTAAGCATAAAGCCCACATTGTCCTTGAATGGTCGCTTTATAATTGCCCAAAAGTGATAAATAGGCCTGCTCAATCCCCCGACATGAATCCCATAGAAAATTTATGGGACCATTTGGATCGCCGTATCCGTGAGAACTCAAAAAAAGGCTACAAGAAGAATGGGATAAAATCAGTGTGGATTACCTTCAAAAAATTATTCATAATATGCCAAACCGTCTTTCTTAGGTTATAAAAAATAAGGGATATCCAACCAGATATTAATTTCATTTCTTAAAATTTTATTCAAATGATTATTTTATATATTATAAAAAACCGAATATTAATGAAGTATGCATTTTTTAAGTTTTCAATTATTTTGTTTTCTTAATGTGTTTTCTCAGTGTTCCTTATTCTAAAATAATTTATTTTGTATCTCAAAATATATTTATAAAACAAACAAAAATTTAATGTGCCTGTTTTTTCCTTTATTTCTTGATAAATTTAGCTTTTTGTAACTCAAATAAAAAAACCCGAATATTAATGACAGTCAGTGTATATTTATATGCACCAATTTCCGTATTAATATAATTATATATAATTGTATATGATTTATATACATTTTTTCAATCGGGTACTTTAAAAAGGAAATTATCTCACTGTTTCAAATATTATAATTTTTTTTTTTTCACATCCAAAAAACGGGGCCCGAATAACAGATATTTTACTAAATTGTGAACTCTTTAGTGAGGGCCGAAAAATTGTAAATTTCCAATTTGAAAAAATTGTGATCAAATGAAAGGAAATTAAAAAAAAAAAAAGATTAAAATTAAGTAATACAGCAATTTTAGACACCATTATTTTTCCATGTGATAGGCAGGTTAGCGACTTCGCTGAAGAAAGTTTTTCTGTGTAGCAAGCTTTCCGCGTAAAAGCCTGGGTATCAATTAAGTAAATGTAACAATTTTTGTTGCATCGGTTTTATATGACATTTATAAGCCATGACAATGAATAATCAATATTAGTTCCATCCCCGAAACGATAATTATTTAGGTGTCATTTCATTGTCGTGTGTCGTAAAAAAGCTAGATAATTGATACCCTGTTAAGTTTCTTTCAATTTTTCAAAAAAAGTTAACCTTATTTTTTTTAAAAAAATTTGGTTCGACCAAAAATCATTTAAAATTAAATGGCTCTAGTTCTTTATTTTTTTTTGCAGTGTCCCTTTTTATCACTAATTTCGGGCCCTTTTTTTGTTTGCTAGCTATGTCCTTAAACTAGATTTGTTCGCTTTATTTAAGCCAATCTATGTATTCAGAACAAATAAATTTGATTCCGAAATTACCAGACTTTTTCTGAATTATTTTTCATATTTCTTTGCCAAGGATTTAATAGCTTTAGAACTCTGTTTTAAGTTTAACTTCAAATAACCCCCCGTTTTTGTATGAAACTTTACAACATATGGCAACACTAGATAATATGTAAAATGTAGACAAAAACGTAGTAGAGTAGACAACAACACATGCAAACAAGTTTTTCCAATTGCAAAAAAAAAAAAAACAGAAAATACAATACATATTTTTTTTTTTTGCAATTCTATTAACAATAAACTTAAAACTTTAAAATTTGTTTAAAAAAACAAACAACTGTTAATTAAGTACTTAAAATTTGTAATAAAACTTAAAATTTATAAGAAAATACTTTATTTCAATTACCATTTATTTAAAAACTTTTTTTTTATGAAGCGAAACAAAAATCTGCTTGTATGATTTTCGCAATTTTCCACAAGTTTCTTGATTTTTAGGGAAATTTTTGTTACTTGTTTTGTAGATAATTTTCCTTTTGTTTTAATACAAAATTTTCACACTTTCACTTGGTGTTGGTGGTGTTTGTTGTTGGAATAAAATGTTTTTTTTTCTCTTTTATGGATTTAGCAGAAAAAATTGCACACAAAAAAATACACTTTTGACACTGCAATTGTAGTTTAAAAAAAAAAGTACAGGCACACACTCACAGAAATTAACAAAAATACTTGTAGTTTATATATTTATGATGACTGTGGTTTTTTTTTGTTTGTTTGGTTGGTTGTGAATTTACAACTTTCAAAAAAAACGAAGTGGCAGCAACAACAAATTTAGGGAAAAAAGTGTATGCTTTTTTATTTTTTGATAAATTTTCGTTTGCAATAGTATTGTGTTTTTGTTTGTTTGTGTTTGCCGTTTTTTTTTTTTACTTTTTCTTTCTGTACACTTTGTTAGTTTACCGTTATTTTCACGAAACGGAAATTCTTATTTTTTTTACTTTTTTTTCAAAATGTTTGCGAATTTGACAAATGTTTTAGCGTTATCCAAGTAGAAACAACAAGAAATTTCCCAATTTATTGTTGTACTTCTTTCAAATAACGATTTTTGTTTTGTAATTCTTTTTGCTTCCGTCTTTTTTTTTTTGAACAATCAATTGGACTTTTTTTTAACTCGAATTTTTCTAATTAACTTTTTTGATCCGTTGTTGTTGTTATTTGAAACGGTGGTGGTTTGGTATTAGATATTTTGGGTATTTTTTTTTTTCTGATTTTAATTTGTATTACTGAAATTTTTTTAACAAAATTGTTTTTCTTTCTTTCAATTACAATTAGATCCGTTTAGATACCTCCGTTTCGCTACAAAGTACAATACGTACTGAACAATTTTATGTGTGTGTTGAAAGAAAAAAGAGAAAATTATTGTGAAAGAAAAAAAAATGGTTCAAAACGATAAAAAAAAAACAGCAAAAACATTTCAACTGCACGGTTAACGTCGTCGTTAACGTTAACAATACAAAAGTTGGGAATATTTAAACGGCTGCGTCGTCGTCGTTTTCATTTTATGCAAGTTGTTAAATTTTGTTTGTTTGTATGTATGATTTTTTTATTTACAATTACCGCTAGCTCGCGCTCGTTAAATATTTTCAAGTACTCATTTTTTTATGTTGTTGTTACTACTCTGCTGCCTTCGCTGTGGCTGCCATTGTTGTGTTATTGCTGTTGACGTTGTTGTAGTCGTTTTGTTTTGTTTTTTTTTTATCCAATTCAGCATTTTCTTTTTTGCTCTATTTGAATTCGCTTCAGTTGGCATTGTTGTTATTACGTGTGTAGTTGTTTCAATTGTTTTTATCATTCAATGTGCATGGCTGGTGTATTATTCAGTGATGCCTACTTGGTGGTTTTGGCACTGTTTATGTTGCTTTTCAATGACACAAAACGGCAAAATTTTACTCAGGGTGTCAAAACGTAAAAAAGCACTAAATTAAATTGGTGCTTTGGTACTTTTTAACTAATTTCGTTTCTAAGATTATTTTTTTTTGATCTTAACTTCAATAAAACCTAAAACTTCAAAAAAATCTACAAAAAAAACTAATTTTTTACAGTCATAACAAAGTTATAATCAAATTTCATCTTTTCGCTTCATTTTCATGACCTTGTCTGTTAAATTGATTCGAAAAACTTATTTTTTTAAATATACATAGCTTGACAGATATTTTCGCCAAAGTACGAATAAAATACTGGGTATCAATTATGTATCTTTTTTACGAAACACGACAATTAAATGACACCTAAATCGTTCACATTTTATCAGCGTAAATGTAAAAATGTTTGCTGCATCGGTTTCATATGACATTTTTAAGCCAGGAGATAAAAAAAATACATAGTTGATCGTTGGCTTAACACCGAAATTATCGGTGAAGAAATATGGTTTCTTTATTGTAGCACGGAATCCAATTACTATAAAAATATACTATGGTAAACTTGAGTTCATTTTTATAACATTGTAAACACTGTCTGGTGCTTTGTTTACGTCTTTTTAAGCAAAACATAACACCTTTTTGCGCTTTTCACAATTTTTTCTGCGTTTTTTGATCTCAAAAAGTTGGCACCACTGATATTATTGTTGGCTTTCGTGTATGGTGGTGTCTACAGTGGGAACATTGGCTTGCATTACCGTTAAATTTTTTATATTCATTTCCACAATGTTGCCAGACTATTTTCTTTTGTTCTCTTTACTATGGTCTCAATACAATTTTGAGAGTGTTTACAATAAAAGCTAAAACTAAGGACTAAAACTATGTTGCCATATAATGAATTTACTCTTCCACGAAAACTGGTTAAAAATCGAGTTAAATCCAGTTATAAATCTAAAACTGGATTTTGGCTTGAGAATAACAACATTTTGCAAACAAAACAAAATAAATAATATAAACACAAACTGAAAATTTTTCTAAAAATTTATTAATTTACTGGCGGAAGACAACATTTCCAGATATTATGAGAGAAACAATGTTAATTTTGCTGTGAAAAGTGTTTTTTATTGCGGATGCCTTTTGAGTAGCATGATATTTCTTTTTGTTCTTCTGATCACCATATCATTGTAACTGGATGATGAAGTGAATTTTTCTTTTAATTAAAAAATGCAATTTTATTGAGTTTAACCCTCGCCTTATTTAGTTTTCCTAAAGTAAATATTTTTTTTTTGTTTACATTGATCGTATTTTTTCAAAGACGACGAACGGCAGGAACGTTACTGTGAATGGCGAGCTCTACCGTGCTATGATTACAATGATTTTTCACTGTTTTTCTTTGTCGAAAACAATAAAAATTGTCTTATTCGGCTTTTAATACTTCTTTTGATAAAAAAATCTTTTAGTGTTCTTTAAATGTATTTATAATAATTTTTTTATGCCACAAACAGCTGATTATTGTATACATAATTTCAGCAAAACCCCGTATTTTCTGTAAATAGGGGGAAAGCACAGTGCTGTATTTTGTATTTCTGCACAAAAAATTAGATTTCGTTTGGATTTCGCCGAAATTGGGATTTCATTTTGTGTGGGAAATCTTTTTGAAATCCTAAATTTTTATTAAATTTCAGGCGAAATCTATCGACATCCCTTTTTTAAAAAAATTTGGAGCGAAATGTAAATTCGATATAAAGTTTTAAATTTTTGCTACAAAATCTGTTCATTAATAAAAAAAAATCCGGGATTGCGAAAAGAGCAAGATTCCCGTTAATACTCCCTACTCTTAATATAATTTTTTAAATTTAGCTTTGTTCAATATTTAACACCAGGTTAACTATTTTCGGTGTATAATCCAGCGTTTTATATAGTATAAAAACCACTGTTTACATTTATACACTTTTTTTTAAATGTTCAATTGCATAAATACGTTGTACCCATAGGCACATACATACATACATCCATCCATATCCATGAGTATGGATACAAAAACGAAACGATGGCAAAAATATCTGGTCTCAGTTTTAAACAAATCAAATAATAAGCTCGCGTGCGCGCACTTACACAAATGCAAAGAAAACGGTAAATTTACAAAAATAATTGAACACCACGCCAACAACACAAAAAAAATGCTAAACTGCCTAACGTTTATTACTTGCTTTGTTTGTGTGTATGTACTTATTGCCATTGTTCGATTATTACCCTCTTGCTTTTTACTCGTTTTTACACACTCACGGTTTAACAAGAAAAACGTTGACGTTAGCAGAGGGAGCCAAATGCTTCATGCAGCGGCAATGCTTCGGTTTTTTGTTTACATTTTCTGGGAGAGAGAATTTTGTTTTTGTATACTTAATTAATGTAAAGAAAATGACTGCAAAGCAGACACAAAATGCAACAACCACCATTTATCCACAAGTAATCCAATCAGAATTTACAAATAAACGAAAAATTAAAACGCAAAGAAAAGAGAAAATCAACACATGCGCTTACTCATTCAAATAAAAAATGCATTGCATTTGTAACAGCTGTGCTAACATAGTGCTTTTAAAGATAAGTTCTGCGCTTTTTGGTTACACAAAAAGTGCAGTACTTTTTTGTTAGCGCGTTGCTGGCTAATGCTCTAAATCGTCAAACAAGTCTTGTTTATTTAGATCTTTTTGGAAGAAACACAATTAAAGCTAAAACTAAAAGCGAAAACTTTTTCCATACATTGAGGTAAGTGTTTTCAACCCGGGAATTTCCAGGACAAATTTCCCTGGGATTAGGGTTGCCATATTTGAAAAGTGAAAAAAAGTACATTGATGAAAAAAAACAGTACTTTTCAAAAAAAAACAGTACATTTTTGTATTTATTGTTAACATAACTTTTACTTCAATACATCACATATTTACTTAAAATAAGTTAATACACCGAACTAAATAGCGTAGGTAAAATCAACAAAAAAATTTTGTAGATCTTTAACCAAATTTTGTCAATTTTTTTTAAGATTTAACAAATTTTATTCAAATCAACAAAATTTCGTCAAGTTTACATCCTCTAAAGAAGTAAAATTGACTAAGTTTCATCAAATTGACTAAATTTCGTCAAATTATTAGTTTTGCATTGGGCAGTGTCATGAAAATAAATTGTGTTTAGAAACATCCATCGCTTGAAAAGTACACTCTAAAAAGTTATTGTAAATTTACTACTATAAAACGAGTAAAGTTTCATGTATTATTACCCAAATTCGGTAAATTTATACATCAGAATGCGTAAAACTATTTTGCGCACACTTTTATATACAATAATACACACTTCCAGTATTTTTACCAATTATGTGTTTACAATTAAACACATTATGCCTAAAAGTAGTATTATTTTGTTAAATAGAATTTTTACGCACAAAGTTTGTAAATATACTAACTTTTAATAGTAAAAAATATTTTGACATTTTTAAATTGAAAAAAATACAGCAAATTAAAAAGCTGAAAAAAAATCTAAAAAAATTAATTTATTGAGAATTTGAATGAAAAAAGAATTGTAAATGTAATATTTGTGATAGTGAATTAAAAAACTTCCTAATGTACCAAAAACGTTTATTTTGGCAGCCTAATTGTGGAAAAATATTTTCAAAATATAATATATCTACAGAGCTTTAAAGAATTTAATTCTTCATTCGATTTATTCAGTCGGTTTTTTCTCAATCGATTTAAAAATATCGCCAACATTGAAAAAAATTGCCAAAATTGAAAAAAAATCGATAAAAAATCGTTAAAATTTTAAAAATCTAAAAAAAAAAAATTAAAAAAAACGTTAAAATTAATAAAAAAAATATCGCTGAAATTAAAAAAAATCTCAAAATTTCAAAAAAAACGCTAAAATTTCAAGAAAGTCGTCAAAAATAAAAAAATAAGAAAAATTCCTAAAAAATTGTTAAAATTAAAAAAATCGCCAAAAAATTAGAAAAATAGCTAAAAATGCAAAAAATTTCAAAATTAAAAATAAAAAATGCAAAATGCAAAAAAAAATCGCCAAAAATTAAAAAAGAAAGCTAAAATTGAAAAATTGAAATTTAAAATAGTTGTAAATGTACATTTATCTTTATTAGTTTTCGAAACACAGGCGATGTTCCAAATAAATTCTCTTTTTGTTTGGCGATGCTTTATTTTCGAGAAAAACTCGATCTAAGAACCTAGCCAATCAGGTCAAAATTTAGGACCGGTATTGGGGTTGAGTTTTGAACACCGGTGCAAACATTTTTCCAGTAGCTCTTTTTGTTGAGTTATGGACGGTAATTATTTAGTCGATTTTTAAAAGGTCCATATTTCGAAAACTAATGGAGCTGGAGGAAAGGTGGTTGCACCATTATTCAAAACTTAGCCCCATTACCCCTACAACGATCCTAAATTTCGATTTGATTGGCTAGATTTGTAAATCGCGTTTTTCTCGAAAAGCAAGCATTGCAGATAAGAAAGAGTATTTATTTGAAACATCGCCTATGTTTCAAAAACTAACAGAAACAAATAAATGACACGGACAACCTTTTCCAATTTGAGCTAATTTTTTTTTACCAATTATGGTGATTTTTTTTTTTAATTTTCGCAATTTTTTACTTTTGCCGTTTTTAAATTTTGAAGTTTTTTTCATTTTGGCGATGTTTTTACTTTTAGCAATTTTTTTTATTTTTGACGATATTTTTATTTTTGGCTATTTTTTTAATTTTGGCGATTTTTCAATTTTTTTAAATTTTGTCGATTGTTTTCATTTTTGGCGATTTTTTCAATTTTGCAGATTGTTTTAAATTTTTGGGGATTTTTTCATTTTAACGATATTTATTTAAATTTTAGCGATTTTTTTTCAATTCTGGCGATGTTTTCAGTTTCACCGATTTCGGCAATTCCTAAATTGTAAATCGATTGAGTAAAAAAATAGATTGAATTCCCAGTAATTGAATTCGCAATGATTGAATTCCCAACGATTCACTTCCCAACGATTGAATTCCCAATGATTGAATTCAATAATTGATAACATCGAATGAGCTAAATTGATTGAATTCCCCACTAGTGAATTCCAAAAAATGAATTCACTGCGATTGATTAAGAAAAAATCATTCGATTTAAAAAAATCCGATTTGATTTTATCAAAATAGAATTCAATCTTTGAAGCTCTGTATATGTACAACCACTTATATATAAATATTTATATTCTATTATATTTTATTATTAAATTTATTATTTTACAACACATTAATAAAACTCTTTCTAAAAATTAATTTTTGTTTTATTTGAAACATTTTTTGGGCTGCTTTTCTCTTTACCGCAAGGTAAATATACGCATTTTTAGGGGGTTTTTGCGCATATAAAAATGTATTTTTACGCATTTTCTCCGTATATTTACAAGTAAAGCATGTTGTTTTACTCAAAAATTCAGTAAAGTTATTCATTTATTTCTAAATTTAATTACATTTTTACGCACTTTCATAGTACATTTACATTCGTTTTGTTGACCAACTTACACGTAATGTGTGTATTTTTTTCGTTTACACACATAGAGTAAATTTACCCAACTTATAGTAGGAGTATAGTTTCCTACTATAAGTTGGGTAAATTTCAACAGAAATTAATTAGAGTGTAAACAAACCAAACTTATATATGTACAAAGAAACGAAGTGGAATTAATACAGGGAGATTCAAAAAATTTATATAAAAAACTATTGTACTCACAAAAAAAACATGGTTAAAAAATTTATATAAAAAACTATTGTACACGCAAAAAAAACTTGTTTATATAAAAATATGTAAAATATACAAAAAAAAACAGTACAAAAACAGTACAAATCCAAAAAACAGTACTTTTGCGTACTGTTTTAGGTGTTGTGAATAAAACAGTACATTTTGCAAAAAACAGTACATGTACTGTTTAAAACAGTACGAATGGCAACCCTACCTGGGATACATCAATATTCACTTCCCGGGAATTTTGGTAGGGATTCGCGGGAATTAACAAAACAAAAAAAAAAAAACATTAAAACAGCAATGTTTGCTAAACTAAACATCTGGAAAAGACAAAAAAACTAGAAAATCCCGAAAATTTTAGAATTTGTTAAAATTTATTAGTTGATGAAATAAAATGCAAATATGTGATTAAAAACAAGTTTTTTTATTATTCTTAATTTTGATATCACATTTTATTGTTTTCTCGATATTTCGATCTAATTTTTAGATCATCATCCGGAGATTTTAAACAAAAATATAATTTTTGCTGAGTTACAAGCTCTTTACTCCACTGTTAGACACTGTTAGAGTTAACAAATTCTAAATGTAGCTTTAAAGATAAAAAATAATGTATTTTAAACAAATTGATTAAAAGAGAGATTTTTAATTTATAAGTCGTCTCAGTCTCAGCTACATTCAAATTGGAGTGTTTAGTTTGGAATACTCTCCCATGTAAGCTTATTATGAGATAATTATTTGCATGATATGAATACAAACAATGAGTTGCACTGAAACTCGTACATTGAGACTTTTCAAAAATATATGAAGCATTTTTTGTTTTAAGTTAACCGATTTTTAAATTTTTTTGGAAAATTATGGTGGTTTTTTACCTTTTTAGTAGTATTTTAACAAAAACCATCAAAATATAAAAAATTAGGCTTTTTAAATTTTTAAATATTTTTTGAAAAAGTTACACCAACGAAGGTCAAAAGGTGATTTTTTCAAATAATTATTTGGCAACTCAAATTTTCACAATTTTTTTTATCCACGATTGAAGCCAAGATGTTGAATAATTTTAAGCTTTTTAAATCACTTAAGTATCTTTTCCCATAAAACCATGTAGCCATTTAAAAGTACTCGGTCGAAAAAGGAACACTGTGTCAAAAATGAGTTAATCTACATATATCATTGAAATCGAGTTTAAACTGGATTTCGGTCATATGGTAGTATATAAAAGGATACATGAACTATATTACTAAATCTAGATTAAACTGGATTTCAAGGCTAAGTAAATTCAGCTTTATTTTATTCAATTATTAAATTTTTCATGTTTTTTGCTGAAGTTTCAAACTTGCTATTCACACATATTTGACAACATTAATTTCGTGTTTAAGAAATTATTTAGAATTAAAACACAAACGTTTTAAGTGCTTAAGGTAAAAAAAATGCATCCTAATTAAATATGTTTAACTCCAAAACACAGGTAGGTGTGAATCCCATATTAAAGTTTGCATTTATATTTTTTGTCGCGCTTTTAGCTTTTTTATAGTTGGCATCACCCATTTACAACAATACAGTTAGATGAGAAAAACTAATAAAGAGAACTTTAAATTATAAAGTGAGATACGAATAAAGGTAAACAAAGTAAAGAGTAAATTTAAGGCGAATTCATTATAAGAGGGTATCAGGGTTGTCAGATTCATTTAGCCATTTTCGCCAAACAGAGTACTGAAAATCGCAAAAAAAAACGCGAAAAAAATAGTTGCTTCGTTTTTGCATTAAAAAAATTGCCAAAAGCACTTTTTCTTGGTCGAAGTAAAATACTCAAAAAATGCGTTTTGACGATTTTATAATGAAATTAACGATTTCGGAGAGCTATTTTAAGCAATCTTATTATACACACAAAAATATTCTCAAAAATCGAAATATTACTTGCACATAAAAAATCGTTACCAAAAAAACTTCTTACATATCAAATTAACAAGATATATAGCAAAAAATATGCTAAAATTGAGCAATATAAATTTATATTGTTATAAAATGTATAAACTTTTTGAATAATTTATGCGAAAAATCATATTCTGTTGATATATTTCTAGTTTTTGGAAGGGATTTGTTATGTGTGAAATCGTCAAGAAAATCGCCAACCACTTGAAAAATCGCAATAAAAACGCCCGTCGCCATTTCAAAAATTAAATCGCCAAACGATTTTAAAAATCGCCACGAGAACTCGCGAAATCTGACAACTAGTGTCCGACCGAACAGTTCGGCCTGAAAATGCATTTGGTCAGTATTCGGTATTTTTAAGGAGTATGTGCAAATTTGGAGAATGGAAAAATGTTTATTTAAATAAAAGTCCGTATTTAAGCAATTCGAAAATAGTTCGGCCGCCGAACTTTTAACTTTATAGCTAAACTTCGGCTTTTTCCTTAAATTTTATACACAAAATCGAATTAAATCGGCTCAACAAACATGTTCCCAATACCAAAATTTGTCCTCATTGCCTCTAGATACCAAAAAACCGATCACATATACTTTTTTGGCCGAACTGTTCGGTCGGACACTACTGACAACCCTAGATTGCATTTGTTTTAGTTCAACCACTTTCTGCATAATTATCTTAAAAAGGGATCATTTTTGTTATAGTAATTACTGAATAATTATGTTTTTGTAAAGTGTTGCCAGAAACAATTTAATTTATGTCCCTATCACAGGCTAAACACACAGTGACAAGTGGCAGATGCAACCGTGAGAACGGGTAAGAACGTTGAATTACTCATTAGTTATTATAGACAAGGTGTTGTGTCATTCTAACACGATATTTTTAATAGTTGCCATCGACAGTATTTTTGAGAAAATTTGTCAGAGCTGCCAGACTTAAAATTTTCGTGTCCGATCTAGTTAGTCCATATCCGTTAGGGTGGGTCAATTTTTTCGGGACCGAAAAACATGACAAAGCGTATAGCAAGGTCGTAATCTACGGAAAATTCTAAGAACTTTCCCCAAAGAAACCATGGTTCTAAAATCAAAATCGAGCTTCCGGTTTTTTAAGAGAAAATTTGGTGCTCAGGAAATTCGAAAATAATGCTATTTTTTTGGAAATATTCATTGCAATTCATTGCAATTGGTGAATAGTTGACCTGTAACGCTGAAAGAGGGCTTATTTTAAAGGAAATTTTCTCAGCTTTCTATATCTGTCCTCATTTATAGAAAATTATTTACCCAAATAATGGTTTTGGAGGTTTATGTTAAAATAACAATAGTCAAACTGTTAAAAACCTAAAACTGTTACGAATTTGTCTACCTAAAACTTAAAAAAAAAAATTATTTAACTAAATTGGTATTCAAAATTGAATTAAAAAAAGTAATTGAACTTAAAATTGGTTAAAAGAAAATTTATTTAACAAAACCTAAATCAAAACTTCCCGGCTTTATGTTGGCTAAATCTTCGGGGCAGAAACCACTTGCAACTGCATTAGCTATGCGATATAAATACTTTACGTCCGTCGAAAGTGTCTGTTTAACTTCAGTTTCTAATGGTGGTGGCATGCTTCCCAAAGAAATTGGTTGAAAATATGTAACAACCTACGACAATTTTTATTTTTTTTTAAATAAATTGAAATTTATACAACGATTTTATAAAAGTCTAGCTAAAATATATGTATATTTGCCTACCTTTTGCTGCTCGCAAGTTTCTATTAGCTTAGTCAAAATACCACTGGAAGTTCTAGACCCGCTTGTGGTTGATTGCTCTAGCGCGGAGAACAAATGTCGAAATGGTAACTCATTAAAATGTAGCAAACAGACAAACCAATGTAATGGTCTATTTAACATCGTCTCGAACCTTCGAAGTATTCCATTTTGACTTCCAGTATTAGTGACTTCACCATCGCAGCAAATCCCGATGAAATTAGAAAGGGATGAGTTCCTTTCCACAAAGAATTCGTAAATTTGCTTCTGCTTGGTCTCAGCATTTTCAGCATTAACTTTTATGTGACCTAACAATTTTGTTTTTGGCTCCTGAACAATGACTATATGTGGCTCTTTGACTAGGTTTGTATGATACTTGCCTCCAATATTAACCCTTGATAATTAATTATTCTTTCTTCCATCGAAGGAAAACGCTATGAACGCATTGAACTGTTGTGGACGAACAAATACTCTGCACTTCTTTTTTTCACGAGCGACTTTGGCTTTATCCATAACAATGAATTCCCCCACTTTGTCCTTAAACTCAATATCTCTGAAAAGAGCTGTTGCTAAGACCGAAACTACTCTGTCAGAAATGCCGAACCTATCGCAAGCCATTGCAAAATTCAGAGTAGTGTACCTTTATATAGTTAAAAAAAAAATTAAAAAAAAGCAAATAAAAAAATTAATTAATTTGATGGGCATCGCCAGGATTCGAACCTAGGCAGCCGGCACGCATTAGTTAACAAGTGCTGTTGTGTAGTGGTTATGTCGTGATTTGTGACACAGGATCCCAGGGTTCGATTCCCGGTTTGGCCGATGTATAATTTTTTTTTTAATACATTTTTCATTATTATTTTTTGATTTTTGTTTTTTTTTTAAGTTTTTTAAATAAAAAAGCTTTTTAAATAAAAAAGTGAGTTTTAAAAAAAATTTTATTTTTTTTTTAATTTTTTTGTTTTCAGTTTTGACTTAGGTTTTGTTAAATAAATTTTCTTTTAACCAATTTTAAGTTCAATTACTTTTTTTAATTCAATTTTGAATACCAATTTAGTTAAATAATTTTTTTTTTTAAGTTTTAGGTAGAAAAATTCGTAACAGTTTTAGGTTTTTAACAGTTTGACTATTGTTATTTTAACATAAACCTCCAAAACCATTATTTGGGTAAATAATTTTCTATAAATGAGGACAGATATAGAAAGCTGAGAAAATTTCCTTTAAAATAAGCCCTCTTTCAGCGTTACAGGTCAACTATTCACCAATTGCAATGAATTGCAATGAATATTTCCAAAAAAATAGCATTATTTTCGGATTTACTGAGCACCAAATTTTCTCTTAAAAAACCGGAAGCTCGATTTTGAGTATAGTATATAACAGAGTCGTTTAGAAATAGTAGTCAGATAAAAAGTTGGACGAACTGTTAATTAAAAAGAGTGAAAATGGTTTAATCGCCTTGTTTAGGAAATTAACTTATTTATGGAAATGTCCTATTAATATTATATATATATATATCAGAACTCTTTAAAAAATCAAAAACTCTTTAAAACATGTTTAAAAAATGTATTAAAAAAAAGCTTAAACGCTTTTAACTTAATAGACTAAATTTTAAGCTTTTAATGAAATTAATTGCAAAAGCTTTTTAATAATGCATTTTTAACTACCGTCAGCTTTTTTCTTTACTACAAAATATTTGTTCAATTTTTCAAGATTCTAAGCTTTTATTTTTCCAAGTAATTTAACGCCATGCCATGTTTAAATCAAATCCAAACAAAGCTAAATTCGAAAAAAAAAATTAAATAGAAAAACCGTTATTCATTTAGCAATTTGTACAATTTCATTTTGTTTTTTTTTTCTAGATTTTTCTTCATGTTTGTTGTACCACTTCTATAATGTGTCCATCAAATGCATCTATCTAACATGTGACAAGTACAACAACATCGTATTTGTACACCCTCAAATGATTCTACTTGTTTAGGAGGTTATGGGCGTGCACTGCACTATGAAACAGAAAAACATTTTTATTTTATGGGTTTATAAAACGAAAGATTGAAATTAATTTGTTAAGAAGCATTTACACAAGTGAAAAAAACTGATATAGATAGAAGAAAACGTACATTTAAATACACTCAGGGAATTATGTAGGTACAAATTACTAGAAATTAAGGGTAACTTCCCTACAAGAAATGGATAACCGAAACTAACACATGCAAATCTTGCATCTTCCTCTAACTTATGAATTTATAAATTAGAGCAAGATGCAAATCACACGTACACAATGTTTCCATCACTTTTTTCACATTGAACTTAAGAAAATGATAGAAACTTTGTTCTACGCGTTGAACACATGCAAATCTTGCATCTTCCTCTAACTTATGAATTTATAAATTAGAGGGAGATGCAAAATCACACAAAATCCATCACTTTTTCATATTGCCCTTAAGAAAATCATAGAAACTTTGCTCTACGCATTGATGGATATTTCCATCAGCAGTGTCGGTCATTTGACCGGTCATATGACCGTCACTGTTCTTGCTGGGTATGGCGTCACTCGTTATTAGATGTCCGCAGCAAGAGAGGTGCGGAGTCACATTTTTGTATTGTTTTTTCTGTCCAAAATACAACTCTTAATATATCGAGTAGTTACTTTTAAGCATCGAG
Source organism: Delia radicum (assembly GCA_021234595.1). Taxonomy (NCBI): domain Eukaryota; kingdom Metazoa; phylum Arthropoda; class Insecta; order Diptera; family Anthomyiidae; genus Delia; species Delia radicum. The sequence goes on along the minus strand of CM037855.1, from coordinate 40,265,815 downwards.
TACCCATAAAAAGACAAATACTGGATACTCTATACCCACTACTCATTTTTACCAGCACTATTAAAACGAAATAAACAACGCTAAAACTAGAAACCGTAAATAAGATTTGCAATCCTTCTATACCCACATTTACCAATTTCTTACCAAGCATAGATTCCGTGCGAATTTTTTGACAAAACTTGGTAGGAAGATACGTTGGCTTCCCAGTGATTGAATTGAATTTTGAAGCTTTGTACTCACTTAAAGTTTTAATATTTTTTTAAAAATTAAATTTTTAAGTATTAACAAGTCAAATATCTATCAAAAAATTGCACAAAATTTGATTGTTTTTTTTTTGCATTATTTTTAATATTTTTTTTTTTTAAATTTTGGCATTTTTACACAGTTTTTGAAAATTGTTATTTGGCAACTCTAGTCGCTTAAATTTATATGTTCCTTTGCTGGTTGGAGAGTAAATAGCGCATTTTTGATATTAAAAACAAAAACGGATTAATTTTTGGCATACTTCCATTTTTAAACAGACGGAAAAATATTGATTTTATTAGTAAATTTTTTTCAAAAAGTACATGTACTTTTTGAAAAATGTTTCTATTTCTAAAAGTATTCTTTTACTTAGGGAACTTCTGCTTTAAAAATATGTAGTTGTTTGGGTTGTAATACAGTGTCTTTATTTTTAATGTAAATGTCAGTTTTTTACTCACCTTGTATTTCATTTAAAAAACAAACCACATCAAATGACTGTTTTATGATTTTACATTACTTTTTTTTTACAGTACGAGTAGTTATTTGTTATTTTAAAAAATAAAAAAATAAATGTTTGTTTATTTTTTACTAACATATGTGGTTAATTTTTACTACAATTGTGGTTAATTTTTTGAACGTTAAAAAACAAATGACAATGTTAGTTGAATTTACTGAAATGTAAGTCGTCCTTTTCTTTAAGTGAAATTTCATTTGTTTTTAACTACAATTGCTGTGATCTTTACCTACATAGTATTCTAAGTGTATGTGTATTTGTCGATACCAAGAAATCGTGTTTATTACGCCGGTCTTCATTATATTTTTAAATATTTTTTTGAAAAAGTGCTTTCAAGAAAAGAGAGAAATACTTTTCTTTAAATCATTATATGGCAACCCTAAAATTTGAAAATTTGTAGACAACACTTCAAATATTTATATGCTTTTACTGCGTTGTTATATCACCTTCCTATCAAAAGTTATAAGCACTTTAAAATTGGTAAAACAAAAAATGGGTTAATAAAAAATTTAAACATAGTGTCAGGTCGGATAAAAGAAATTTGATGAATAATCTTGCACAAACATAATTTTATGTTTTCCGAACTTCTTTTAAGCGCTTAAAAATTGTTTTTGAGCTGTTTTTTGTTGCGCTACTTAGCATAATGAAAATCCTTTTTAGGTCTCATTGCCATCATTAACTTGAGTTGGCTTATCTCGATCTAAAGGATTTTAAGTGTTTATTGTTATTTTGGTGCCGGATTTCATATTTTAGTTTTTAGTTCTTTGTCAATTTTCACTCTCTCCTACGAGTTCCTTATACATTTCCGTTGCGACTTGCTGACGTTGCTTAGAAATCCAACATGGAAATAATATATTTGTCAATTTCAAGGTTTGATGTAAAAATCATAGAAATGTCCTGCCAAAACGACTTATTTTGGTCACAACAAATTAAAAAAAAAAAAAATCAATAATCATGTATTTTGACATAATTTATCAAAAATGTTTATAACAGGAATGACACACAACCTAGGCCAGTGTAGAAATGATTATGACTAGGGCAACCAAAAAAAAAAAATGTTTTAAGCACTTAAAGAAAGCTCGAAAAACGGTAACATAAGCCATAAAAATATAAAAATAACTGTCATATTTAAAAATTAATCCTCTGAATTTCATTATATTTCCCAGTTCTATTAGTTTTTTGTGTTTATATACATCAAGATTATTTTTATGATATTTTTAATTTATAACGAGCTTTCAACCCCTGTATATTTACAAAAATAAAGTAAATCAAACATATTAGCTAGGTTGATACTAGTATTTCGATCTGCCTAAAGATCTCATCAGAACCCGAAGTTTTAGAAAGACTAGAGCCTCCAGAATAGGCAGAGCTATAACAAAAAAATCTATACATCATCAATTTTGCTCCATTATTGTTTTCTATGTAATCAAACACGTGGCTAGGGTCTTTTTCTAACAAGCATCATGAAGTTACTAAACTTTCATTAAAATTTTTACTACAAATAAAATGTGTATTTGATATGTTCCGCGGAATTTCGTCAGTCAAACAAAGTTGCAATAGAGCAATTGTTTTTCTTAAGCTTCAAAGTTTAAACTGGTTTAACGAAATATTTTTTCAAAACCAATTTGTTGCCCTATATAACAAGCAGTGTTGCCAATTCAGCGATTTTCTGGCTAGATTTAGCCATTTTTGAACACGTTAAGCCGAAAAATAATCAGATTTTCTATTGAATTGAATTGAATTGTTTTTTTTTTTTTTTTTTTTTAACTTCATTTTTTATTATTGGATCTTTCCTTGGAAATTTACAATAAGTATTCAAATCTTAACCTAATTTAATAATATAGTGGGTATTGCCAATGCAATCACCAAAATTTTGTATTCAAATCTTAGCCTAAATGTTATTCTTTCAATTAGTTGACCAGGGGACCATTCTGTCTGGCTAGGTCCAAAGTATCACTTCTTCTTAGCCGCCGATGTCCTTCAAATAGCAATAGATCTCTTGCAAGCGAGTTAGGGTGATCGATTAGTTTCCTCACGTACTTAATTGAGTACTTTTCTATTTCATCTTGAACAGTGGGAATGTTCAAGTCTTTATGGATGTTGTCATTTCTGATGTACCATGGAGCACCAACTATTAGTCGTAAAAGCCCTGACTGTCTTCTCTGCAGTTTTTGGATATTGGAGGCACAGGCCGTTCCCCATAGCTGTATGCCATATGACCATATCGGTTTGATTATAGACTTATACAAAAGCACTTTGTATTCCAATTCAAGAGGTGAATGTGGACCTATAAGCCACTGCATCTGAGCAGATTTTAATTTAATCTGGGTTATTTTTGATTCTATATGGTTGGTCCATGTAAGACGACGATCTAGGTGAATCCCCAGATATTTGACATGATTATGCTCCAGAATACTGACATTGTTAATTGTAACTGGAGGACAGTTTTGTCTCCTAAGGGGATTAACTTTTATTCTCCACCTTTCCAACCAATGTTCTAATTCATGAATATGAGACTGTAGTTGTTCGGATGCAACCATCGGATTCTGGTTAACGCTCACAAATGCAGTATCGTCCGCAAAAGTAGAGGTGTGAGTGTTTGATTTAGTAGGCATATCTGCTGTATAAATAGTATATAAGAGCGGCCCTAATATACTACCTTGGGGAACACCAGCAGAAATTTTTTTGAATTAGAAAATACTTCTTTTGATCGAACTTTGAAAGTTCTGTCAGTCAAATAATTTCTAAGAAGCTTGTGAGTGTTCTCAGGTAGCAGTTCTGTAATTTAAAATATTAGACCATCGTGCCAGATTTTGTCGAAAGCCTGAGAGATGTCAATAAAAAGCGCAGAACAATATTGCTTGTTCTCAAATGCCGATCTAATAAGTGTAATTATTGAATTGTTGCTCTGATGTTATCGAAATCCAGAGCCATTACAGATGCTTCGCTAGACCAGTGTAATTAAAGAATCTAGTATATGGCCTTGCTCTGATGTTATCGAAATCCAGAGCTATTACAGATGCTTGGCTAGACCAGTGTAATTAAAGAATCTAGTATATGGCCTCCACGTTGGGCGCCATTTTTAGAATCTTACACATTTTTACAAAATAGAGTTTCCTGATCCATAGTGCAGTTGCCATTATAATCAACCAAACGTATAGAATATGCCCTAGCACTTGTTTTGTTATTCTCAATGTTGTTGCCGTTGGAATTATATGCCTCTGGCAAAACGTGTGAAACCACTGTTGCATAAAATACGAATGCACTTTTTTTATTTTGCATTTCTTCTTTTTTTATTATTGTGTTTGTGTTCATTTGTAGGCGCCTAAAAACCAAACGACAATTCAATAGAGTTTACTTCATGACATTTACTAGCCCTACATATACAAGTGTACATTAATAAAAACAAAAACATCTATACACTCATATAAATCTGTGTATGGATATTTTTGAACATGCTACAGGAACTGATGTTGTGTCAAAAGAGCATCATTGTGAAAATACTCACAAAATACTCACATTCGAATTAAAGGATATTTTTGTAGTAGAAAAGATGGTGGGCTATAGACAGAGTTACTGAATTTCCATGATGCTGATTTACTCCAGAAAAATAAGAACAAACAAAGTCGGTCGTTATTTTTATTTGTTATTTTAAATTTTTTAGTTTCTTCGTCTTTTTTTAAGTTTTATATTTCCGGCATTTTTTAATACTATTTTTTATTTTAAACAATTAAAGTTTTGTTTAAGTATTCTTTGTAATTTCAACGAAACTTTGTAAATTTTAATTTTTATTATCTTAATTATTAAACTCTATTATAATTTTATAAATTTTAATCGATTTTTTAGTTTTATTGTGGTTTTGTGCAGTTTAAGTGTGTTTTCTTATTTTAAATTTAAATTTACGTTTTGTTTCGTTATTTTTAGTTATTTTTGTAAATTTTAAAGACTATGTTTATGTTTGTTTAAGTTTCCCTATTTAAATAAAAATGCAAAAACAGCAAAAAACTAAACCAATTGACCTCAAAGGATATATCCCGTGACCGGTATAACAAGGGCATATCACTGCACTTGAACTATATATATTTTTGTAGTGTTAGTGTTTTTTCCTTTCTCATTTTTTCTTCTATTTGTTTTCTTTTGTATTTAAACACACACGCAAATAATATAAGTTTGCTGATAGCCAGCCAACATGCATAGGTAACTTGAGCTCAGACGGTATAGAGTTTGCTTTGCAAGTAGAACATACACTAAGAGAACTATGTGCATGATGTCAATGCATTTTTGCATTAGATTTATGAAATGTCACTAGAATTCTTCCATTGAAACTTTTTGTTAAATGAATGCTGTTTTTATTACATTTAATATTATATTATTATATATATTATATTTCACACGTTAAATCAGCAATTATTTATGTTAAAGACTAACGCCGAAGTGGATTGCCGTTTTTAAAAGTGTTTTTTTTTTTTTGTAATACAACATTGATTCAACTTTTGATATTGGGAATCCGTCAATGAATTCCCAACGTTGTGCCAACGGTGGCAATCGATGGTTGGCCTCTGTTATCAGTCGGTTAGCAGAGCAATTCTGACAAGATAGTAAATTAAACGTTCTGCCAACGCATAACCTACCGTTGCCGACGCTTTGCCAGCACTGTGCCGATTGTATTTTTATAGAATAATAATTCATAAAAAAGTTATTCCACTTATAAAAACAGTAGATTTTAAAGATTTATAATAATGTTTCTCGAAAGTATGCAACAAAAAGCGTTGTTATGTATTACTAACACCAACACTCGTCGCACACTGGTACATTTTCAGAGAAGGCTGCCAAAAATCACTTATTTTTTTTGCAACCGATTTTAAATTAGCTCATTCGAAAAACAAGCACATTAGAACCCATGGGCCAAAAAATATAAGGCATAACTTTTCTCATACTTGGGAAATTTTTATTAGCATTGGAAACAATTTCATTACCATTTAATTGTAAATCACACTAATACCTAAAAAACTAATTACAATGGAGCAAAAAAAAAACATTTGTATACAAAAAAAAAAAAAAAATGGAGTGTAAATTGAAATACTGAATACGGGAAACGAAATGGAACGAGGAATTAACTTTCTATTATCCGATAACATATGTTTATGTTTGTATTATCACGTAAACTAGTAAAAACAAATTAAATCACCTGTTGTTTTATAAAAATTGATCACTCTGGATCTCTCTCAGGCCTAACCTATTTATATTACTATTCCTGTGGACCAACCCTGCGGGATATGAAGGGTCGATTGATCCAAAGTGACGATTTTGTGATATATGATTGGGTGGCACGTCACGAAACTGGTGAAACCAAAATTGTGGTGTACATAAAAGTGTTAATTTGTGTGAAATGACCAATTACGTGACTATAGTAATGGTGACAAAACATTGACAAGTTGGTATCAGGTATATCATGTAACTGGAGAAAAAGTAAGATAACATTATAGTGTACTGAAGCAACTAGGGCCGATGCAGTTGAAGTTCTTACTGGTCATTGAACTGGTTCAAGCCCGTTAGCAGTTGATGAAAACATGGCAATTAGTGCCAAAGGATTCAGACCCTTGACTGCTATAAATCGGATATAACACTAAAATAAACTTATTTTAAAATGGATTTTTGTTGTGCCTTTTTGAAGGTTTTGTGAACACTGTTTTGGGGTAGTTTAGTGACTGGTTCCGGACGGACAATTTAGCAACTCGTATATAATATGACTCACGGTGAATAAAACATAACCGGCGACAAGTACCCCTAGACCAGTACAGTGGTACTTCACAAATCTAATCCATTCAAACTACCTCAGTAACAGCACACATTGCGCTTAATATGTGACTAGTTTTCCATCAAAAGCTGTTCTCCAGTTCTACGATACGTACACCTACACCAGTCACTTGATAATTATTTTCCCACTGGTCCTGTTGCATGTCACATAAATCCTAAAATTATCCTACTTTAACACTGACTACTTCTAACTTGTCCAGTAGCATATTCATTTCAGTCGGTACGGTGATAGGTAACCTTCATCAACGTTACAAGGTGCTGCAAAGGTAGCAATTGCCACCTCCTATGACAAGCCCATGTTAAAAGTACCGATCACTTTCATATAACAGAACCGAAACTAGGACAGGTTCATACACACAAAGCTCTAGTCACGTGACCGTACGAGTGACTGGTTCATTTCCCGCAGGGAATGTTCCATTCTATTATCGGAGTGATTAAATTGGCATTTTCACGTACGTATTTGGGTACACATATAATTGAGACACCCTGTTGTTTTTTCATAAAAAATTAACCTATGGGAATCTTTCCCAGACCTAGCATATTTATATTCTGTCAATTGTAATTTGCTTTCTTTAATTGATTCATTACTAATGGTAATGAAATTTAAAATCATTATCATTAATCAATGAAATCAAATCTATGAAATTCATTACCATTAATTAAAAACTACAATTACAATTGATATCAATGAAATTGTAATGAAATCATCAATAAACTAGTCCATTCAATTAATTAGTCTCATGTATGCTTTTACTACTTCACTGTGAACAGGGTGATCTAAAATACTCTTTTTTTTGTGTTTTTGTAAAGTTATAACTTTTGTTGATTTTATTTTACAATAAATCGCAAAAAATTGCAAAAACTTGGTTTTCAAAAAAATCTGTAAATTAGCCTAAAATTCAATTAAGTAAAGGGTCCGCCAAATAACTTTTTTTTTTTTGAACTCCTGTACCAATTGGACTTTGTATGGCGTCATACCAAGGTCTTTATGCAAAATTCGTCTCAATGATGTCTCCGAAATGTTCAATTGTTGAGAACGACGGTGAATTGATGTTGATGGCGCTTCACGCACACTTTCTGCCACAGCAGCAATATTCTCGGGTGTACGCACTGTTTTTGGCTTTTCACGCTTTGGTTTATCGATGAGGATGCCAGTTTCTTTCACTTTTTTCACAAGATAACGAACATACGGACCATATTCGTTCAGCGGAAGGATAAAACTAATTATCTGTCAAATCAGACATGAGCTAAGTGTTACCATTCACGAAATAAGCGCTAGTTGAAAAAAAAAGTTAGATGGCGGACCCTTTATGTTTTCTTAATTTAGTACAAATTACTAAAATTCGATAGAATATTTTTTTTTATTTGTCCACTTATTTCATTATTCCAAAAATTTAAACAAAATTAATTACCCTGAAATAACTATTGTTATCTGAAATGCCTTACCTTTTAATATAGAAAAATTTAATGAAAATTATTCAAGTTCGAGGCCATACTCTATATTTCTTTATTATGATATTGTCCTTACAAATAATCTATAGAGTTTTTGTTTTCAAATTTATTAATTGACCACTTTCAAGAATGTGCTGATAGATCTATTTCGGGAATTTTCTGGGTTCCCATCATCAGAACACGTTTTGAAAGAAGTGACAATCCCATGCAAACATCAAACATTCATATAAACAAGTTTTCTCACTAAATGAGAACTAATATATGAGTTCGAAGTTAAAGATTATCACCATTGATCAAAAATAAATTGAAAACTTTTTTGGTATGTGCAAGGTCTACCTTTGGTAGATATTCAATACACGTTAGAGTATGGCCTCGAACTTGAATGATTTTAATTTTCATTGCACAATTAAAGGTCGAAGAAACATAATTTTTATTTTTTATAAAAATTATGTCAAAATTATAGTAACATTTATATTCCGAAATGGAAAGTTTGCAGTTTCCTAATAATTTATTATTTTGAGTGTACCAATTGGTATTTTTTTGTGAAACTATGCGATTTTGTTGTATAACAATATTTAGCTGTCTAAATATCCATCAGACGACTAGCCATCAGGCCGTTTATATATTTATATAAAAAAAAACATTTGCTTTTGGCGTTAGAACAGACGTACAGGCATGAATTTTACATTTAGCAAACCATTTTAGAAAAAACTAAATTAATAAAAAAAAACTTCAAATATGGGAAAAAAAAATAACTTCATAAAAATAACTAAAAATGGATATGGCGATGCTTTAAACTTAACTACAAAAATAATTTAAAGAAAGACCAGAAGTTATCCTTTTTAAAAATCTCAATATGTAATCAATATCCTTACTCATTATGTAGCTATGTTCCTTCCCTCTGTCTCGTATAGTTAATGAAGTATAGATTATATTGATTAACCTCCTTAATTAACAACATCAATTGGAGTTTTAGTACATTTTTTTTTTGCATTATATTAATAATTGACTTGCTGGCTTTTTGCCTTTAAAGCATTTAGCTAATGATTTTACAGTAACAAAACTGTAAACAGTTCAGCAAAATCCTATAAAAGTAAAATTTTTCATATTTTTGTTTGCCTTCCTGTATACACGCACACTTCCTTAAACACACACGCACACATTTGCACAAATATAGAGCATACAAATGTGCATGTAACACCCAATAGGAATAACATGCTTTACATAGATGCCGGTGAGGATTCAGGGGGGAGGGGTAAAGAGGACAACCCCCCCCCCAACCAAAACCAAAATTAAAGGAAAAAAGAAGGGAAACAGAAAGGAAAAACGGGAATTAAAAATGGAAAAAAAGGAAAGCAAAAAAGAAGAGGAAAAAAGAAAAGATAAAGATTTCTTTAAATTTAAAAGTTTTTGCACACAAAATATTAAAACCCTAAAATATCTAATTAAAGATTTGATTTGAATTAAATTTGTTTCTAAACAAATATTTAATTGAATCAACTAATATTTTAATTGACTTTTAAATATATCCGGCGCGTATCCAGGAAAAGGTTTTTTTTTTGGGGGGGGGGGGGGGGGGACTTAGAGTATTTTTAATTAATTTTTTAATCTTTTTTACATTTTGGTATTGAAAAATATCATTGTGGGTGGGAGGGGGCATTTCCCAATGCCTCCAATTGAGACCGCGCCTGTGGTTAGAATTTCAAGAGTGTGGAACTTTCTTCCTAATAATTTAAAAACTTTTTCTTTTACTTTTCCTAGAGCTAAGTTATTCTTTCTGGAATACTTTGCCAATCAATAAGCTTAATATTATTCCTTGTTATATTAAATTTCAATAATATCTTTAAAGTAAGTGAATTTGTTAATATCATTATTTTTAGATTTAATTTTTTTTTACATTGTCTTTGCACATTATATTATACCATAAGGGCTCGGTTAATTTAAATAAATGAATAAAAAAAAAATACATATTTTATTTTAGACGTAATTCTCAAACTATTTTTTCGTACATTGTATGCTTAAATAGAAAATTTTTAGTATAAAATACGAAATGCATTTGAAATTTACAAGCAAAACAAGCGCACACTCAAACACAGCAACATACGCAGCATTAACAGAAACACACATACCAACTTATCGTTCACACATTTTTTTGTGGGTTTCATATTTTTTTTGTAGAAGTTATTTATAACTTTTTTTCCTTTTTAATTTTTAATAAAAGTTTTAATTGATATTATCATTGTCGTGCTTGGTGCAAAATCAATTAAAATATTAATTGATTTAATTAATTTTTAATTGAAACCCGTTACTAGTATTTTCTGTGTAATAACCGGATATATCCAAAAAAAAAAAAAAAATCTTTAGTGAATAGTAAAAATTTGTGGAAATGTATGTATGGATGTCAACAATTTTTTGAAGTACAAAAAGTACACGCAATTTTAATAATGAATCCGAGGGTTTCATCAGAAAAAATTTATTACAATTGGTGAGTACGCAGTCACAAAACGTGAAATAAATTTTCTCGATTTTTTTTAACATCAAAAATACAGATTTTTACACAATTTTCCATTAACCACTTAATTTATTTTAATAGTAAAAAGATTGACAAATAAAAGTTGTATGCAGAGTAACGAATAAACCCCAATTATTCTTGACAAAAAAAAAATTAATAAAAAATTACCCTACCCACAGTCCCCCTACCCGTCCTCCACACACAGCTTGTGTTTGGACGACAAGAAAATTTTTTGAACATGGATTTCATAAATAATAATACGGATTTTACCAAAATTTCAATTTCTTTCTTTTTTTTTCCATATAAACTAAATAAAAATATAATTTTTTTTTAATATTTTTATCTCGGATTTAAAAATATTTTTAATATTAAACCGTTAAAAAAAAAATGTTGGTTGTTTACTTGAACACCAGATAAAATATTATTATAATCTTAAGTGTAATAAGATTTCGACCCCCCTTTGGCGGCTATAACAACTTCGATTCGGGCAGGCTTTGACTAAACAACTTTTTGCAATTTACTGTTTGAAATCTCCTTTTTTTTGGACATTTTCCAAAATACTTTTTAACTCCAGTTTACTCTTTGACTTATGCTGAGGCACTTTATGTTTCAGCACGTGCGATAAATTTTCGATAGGATTTAAGTCCGGCGATTTTCCAGACCAATCCATGTGTTAAATACCGAGGTCCTTTAATATTTTTTGCACATGTAAAAAAGATTTAAATGATTATTTTATAATTTTTAGCCACAAACAAAACTTACCGATTTTGAGCGGTGACATGGTGTGGAATCATCTTGAATTTAAAATCACTAGAATGTCTATATTGCTCCTTCACAACAGGCACGACTTAACCCGTTATGACTTTGCCATAAGAACAAAGGACTCCGTACATAATAAGAAAAACATCCCCAGATCCTTTGACTCTGAGGATGCTTAACCGTTCTCCTGGAACACGTTTCACGTACGGAAAATTGTCTGCACAGTGCAAGTTAAACTTGCTCTTTCTCCATTGGTCGAGAGTCCAATTGCAGTGCATTCTGGCCCCCAATTGAACTCTTCTTTAAATGGCCCAAATGTTTATGAGAAGTTTATGAAAAAATTTCTTAATACTAATAAAATTTCTTTGTTATATTGAAATTCTTCATTGAATCTACGAAAAATTCTATGAAATTGTTTCATTAATATGTACTAAAAATAGTGTAGTGTACTAAAAATTAGGACACAAATTGTTAAGTGAGATATAAACTATTTTATTTATGTTTTTAAATGAAAATTATTCAAGTTCGAGGCCATACTCTATATTTCTTTATTAGGATATTGTCCTAACAAATAATCTATAGAGTTTTTTGTTTTCAAATTTATTATTCTAAAACAAAATTTGAAAATAAAAAACTCTATAGATTATTTGTTAGGACAATATCCTAATAAAGAAATATAGAGTATGGCCTCGAACTTGAATAATTTTCATTTTCATTGCACAATTAAAGGTCGAAAAAACATAATTTTTATTTTTAATAAAAATTATATCAAACTTATGTTGTTTTTAATTTATAACGAGCTTTCAAAATCCGTATATTTACAAAAAATAAAGCAAATGAAACATATAACTATATTTATACAAGTATTATGATCTGGATCATAATCCATTCTTGTTTTCTTAGTAATCAAACACGTGGCTAGGATCTTTTCCTAACAAGCATCATGACGTTACTAAACTTTGAAGACCAACAATGTTCTATTTATATAAAAAAAAATTTAGTTTGTACTCTGGCTCAAGTAATACTTTTTACAGTTTTATGTTTAAATAAAATTTTTAAATAAAGATTACAAAATTTGCTGTTTAAAACTGTTTTTTTAAACAAAAAATCCAACAAAATACAGACCATTCTTAAGAGGTTTCTTGCAAAAAATCTTAAGATTCTAAAAGTTTAAATATATTTTGTGCAAGAAAATAGTTGTTAAACTGTTTAAATCTATTTCCAACAGGTCTTTGATTTACTTGTTCACATCTAGATATTAAAACTGTAATCAGTGACACCATATGTGTATGTACCACATACATATGTATGTAAGAGGATATATAAATATCTATGGAGATACATACATAAATCGTACTACATATACACGCGAATAAATATGTTCATACTCCTGACTTTAAGGAACACATTATGTTTTTCGCTATTTTCTTCCTCTATGTATGTTCACTTAATATTCTAAACATAAATACTCATCTTCAGTTCTTTGTGTATGTATGTGTGTGTTTTAAAAAACATACTCCAACAGGAAACGGAAGTTAAGATAGAATATACGTAAATAGCACAAAGAAGTTAAGATATCTCAAAGTGTAAATGCGTAACTGCAAAAACAAAAAATATATTGTGTATAATGCGTTTTAGAATTAAGTATTTTATTCTATAAAAAGTATAAACAGGAATAGAATTTTCTATACACTCATAAATAAACCCGTACGAATAGTTGAAAATTCAGCTACGATAAATGCAAATAGTGCCTGAATTTGCGAAGGCAGACTTTTAAAAGAAGTTGAGAAGCACAGTCTGCTCTAAATTTTAGAAGAACTAAATTTAAGATGAAAGTTGTACACTCAGGAAAATAAGAAGGTAGGAATGACAAAAAATGACAGTTGAAATGACTACAATTGTAGTCAAAAAGGCAATGACTGTATTTGCTATAAAAATTACTAACCTTGTAGTCATTCTAATCTATTAATAAAACAACTACAACAGTAGTAAAAACGACTAACGAAGCGGTTAAAGACAACTAACGTAAATGCATAAACCATAAAAACGAGAAACAAATCAATAAAAAAAAACAATGAACATAAAACGACTATATAAGTTTTAAAAACTACTATTTTTAACTGTTATTTTTCGGTATTTCACAATTTTTTTTTTAAAAAAATACATTTTTTTTTTAATTACAATAAAAATTTGTATTTCCTATATCCTATTTAAAATGCAAAGTCAAATTACCAAATGGTATTCAAGTTATGACGTTTCTATGCATTGGAAATACAATGAAATTTTCTCAAAATTAGTTTTTGCAAACTATGAACATATCAATAACAAATATAAACTTAATGAGAATTTTTAAAAACTCGATATAATCTTATATTTTTGAATACCTAACAAAATTTAACTGTTTACTGTAAAATCACTGTTTTGGTAGTTGTTTATTAAAATACTTAAATAACTACTCAAAACAACTGTTACAATGGTACAGTATTTTTGAAATGACTGCCTATAATAGTCGTTTTCCATTTATTTATAGCAAAATTACTACAATAATAATTATTACTGTCCATATATGTATATCCGGGAGTATAGGTAGTTAATAAAGACAACACTCAGGGAACTTCTGCTGTAAATATTTCTAGTCGTTTGAGTTGTAATACACTATCTTTATTTTAAGTGAAAAAGCAGTAAAAGAAATTTAAATTTTGACTACATTTGTAATTCATTTAAAAAAACAAACCACATCAAATTACTGTACTATGAATTTACATTCATTTTTTCAGTTTTTTGTTTTTATTTAAAACAAATAAACGATTGCCAATTGTTTACTACATTTGTAGTTCATTTTATCAACAGTAAAAAATAAGTGACAATGTTAATTGAATTTAATGAAATGTTAGTAGTCCTTTGTTCATTTGACTTTAACTACATTTGCCATAGTTCATAATATTTCAAGTGAACTTTATAGGAATGGAGAAACGATTTTGTTGTCCATTTTGCTATATCTCGCTTAGTTTCTAAATAAAATAAAAAATACGAGAAAATAACGCCATCTACAAGTGAGACTGATAACGGAGACTCAAAAAATATGGGTATGAAAATAATTGTGGTTTAAATTAACTGGCAAAATTTGTAAATTTGAAAAAACACGAATTACAAAATTTTAGGTAAACATTTTTTTTCAATTTCGCATGAAACCTAATATTTTAGCTGAACTTAATGACTTAAACGAAAACAACAGAATACAATAGCTTAACTGAATTGGAATATGTTTAAACAGATTTTTGAACTAACTTTTTTATGAGTGTAAGTATGTGGGCTTGTATGTATGTGTTAAAACAAAATTATTGTTGTTTTCTTTCTAATAACATTATAATAGAAAATGTCTACATAAATTATACTTGTACTACTTAAACATTATATAAACAGTGGGCGGGACTGGTTGTTTTAACAAATAATTCCAGACAGTTTTCAAAATTTAACAAACTCCCCAAGTAAAAATGTTCATATATGGATCCATAAAGGTTCAATATATGTTTATACATGCTCGTAAACATGCATGCATGTTTCTACATGGATACATAAATCTCCATACATGCTTCCATATGTCTCCATACATGCACACAGAGAATAAATTGGTTGGAATTAATTGTAAACAACAAAATTTAATCATTATTTAATAATTTTAATTGTAATTACTTAAAATTCATCATCAGAATAATTAAACTATATTGGAAACAGAAATTATATAAAATTAACCAAAACACAGTCACATCATTCAAACTTTGGTTTTCCGAATCAATATTGAGAAAATATTATCTTCTACATTACCTTTAATACCAACAACCAACCAATTTTCGGAGATTTTATCACTTGAATAAAATATTTGCAGTTAAAATCGAATATTAGTTTCGCCTGCAAAAAAAAACAATCACTCTATCTTAAATATAAGTTTTCGTTTCCAATTTTAAAAAAGTATAAAGTTTTGGAATAGTTTTGGTAACTCTAATAAAATATTAAGATTAGCAACCCAATTTCTGTTGGACATGTAAATCTATTTTAGACATTCATATTTAAATTTGAAAGAAAAAATATTCAAGGTAGAGATTTTAAAATACAAATTCAAATTGAGTTTAGGCTAGAGGTAAAGTAATTGCCTGACAAGCAGAAGGTTCGAGCCCAGTTCGCGAAGAATTTTTTATTAATAAAATAATTTTAATATAATATAAATTTTTTTTTATAGTTTTGGTAACTCTTATAAAATATTGAGATTATCAACCGAGTTTCTATTGAACATACAAATCTATTTTTAGAGAAATATTTAAATTTGAAACAAGAAAATATTCAAGGTTGAATATTAAATTTGTTTTAGGCTAGAGGTAAATTAATTGCCTGACAAACGGGAGATCGCCGGTTCGAGCCCAGTATGAGGCACATAATTTTTTTATTAATAAAAAAAATTTTTGTCCATAAACATAAAATATTCAATTGTTACAATAAAAATTCGAAATTTGTAAATAAATGTCGGTTGCTACAATAGTTATAAAATTTAATAATAGTGATAGTACGTTGAACCACAAAAATTCGGTTGGCAAAAAATTCGGTTGCAACTTCAAAACTGTTTTCTGAGTGTGTGCATTAACGAAATTTGAGGACCAAAATTACTAAAAAAAATGTTCTGAAATACTTTTTTTGTAATGTGCTCGCTGTTGCTGCCAAATTTAATGTCCATATCGCTAAAAACCGCTAAATTTTTTTTTTATTATCAAAATATGCGGGAATCGTCAAATTCAAAGGCTGTCGATTAACACGTTAAGATCCATACGTTAGAGTCTAATAACTTTAAAATTTTCGAGTTTGTGATTTAACATAACAAATATCTCTAGAAACTCTAATAACAAAGTCCCCTGAAGATTTCCTTAGGCAGGAATGAAATCCGGATAGGGACAACGCCTACATCAGATTGCTTTTCACAATTTGTTAAATAAGTTTTGGGACTTTAGCACATTTAATTACTATAAATGAAAAAAATGTTAATTTTTAGTTTAATTAAACAAAAAAATTGGTCCGAACTTCAAAAAAGTTTATGTGGGAACTTTTTTGAGTACAGCGAAAAAGTAATATTGTGTTTCTTTATATTTTTTTGAATATTTGCAAAATGAGTCAAAAGTTATAAACCTAGTATACACATTTTCAACTGCAAATGCAGTTATTTGATTTAAAAAATTTTATTTTACTTAAAAAATTTCATAACAAGATAGGTATCCCAACCAGGACTCGCAGATTTTAACGAACCTTAGATAAGTTGTAGAGAATAAATTTTAAGCGACACTTGTTTTTTAGTGGATTCAAAAGTCACTCCATTTTTTAGTTCTTCGGATTATTTCGTTCTAGTTTAAAGTAAATATAGACAAATTTGGTATAAAATGAAAACTGTTTTGAAGTCGCATTTACAGGCGTATAAATTATGTATAAAGATTTTCAAATATTTTTTTGTTATTCAAAAAAAATGTAGTTTGTGTAACATTAAATATGGCGTTTTATTAGGGAATTGTAGTTCTGTTAAGCTAAAAATAATGCATATTAATGCCTATTTAATTTAATCAAGGGGGTGTCTGGGATTTTTCCAATATTCGAAATCGTTGAGATTTTACCCGACTTTAACCGAAGAACTTTTTTTCATGCTTATCATATTTAATTTTATTCTATAGTTTTATTTCTTTCGGTTCCTTTTTTTCTATTTCATTTATCTTGTAAATTATCATGTAATAAATAAGAATTAGAGTTAAAACATTTTTTTTTTGTTTTTAAACTTTAGTATATTTATTATCGAGTCCCAAATTACCCAACAACGTCCCAAATTACCCCACAAAGTCCCAAATTACCCCACAACCTCCCAAATTACCACATATTTTCTTCATTAAAAAAATCGCCACAAAATCCAACTAACGAATAATTTTGTTGTGTTCTGTTGGGTTAAGAAGCTATACCACTAACCACTTTTTAGAATGGATCTATCGAAAAACAAAAATAGAGTTGGGTGCTTTTTAGGAGCTAGAAAAAAACTGGAACCAAATTTTGCCACCTTCCCCCCACGTTAAGCCTGTGTAATACTTTCGTAAAATAAATAAAAGTTTTCATGCAAAAACAAATTCATTTTTATACCCACTTTTTAACTCTTAAAGAAATGCGTGCCCCTCTTTTTTTAGCTTATTTAAAACATATCCAAAGTTTATTAAAATCTGCGAGTTCGGGTCGACATAGCTCTCTTGTAAGAGTAAAAATAATGACTACTACATGTAACAGTTATAATATTAATATTTTTTCTTTTTGATTGAATCAATTAAATAATTAATTGACTACTTTGCTACTCGAAATTAATACGAGGAAATAAAAAAATATTTTAATATGTATCACTGATCCAATTCTTAATTTAAGTCCTTAAAAATCAACCTAAAAAAGCTTAAAATTCAATATCTTTACCCACCGTTCGTCCATATTACCAGATCATAGTTTATGTTTTCTAACCTAAAGTTTTCCCATGTTGATTGTTCCATAAAATACCTTGACATTTAAGATGAACATTCCTTTAAAAGTATTTTTTCTTCATTTCTACACATAATCATCAGAGGATACTTTAGTTTTATTATGAGGTCAAGAAATTGTGACCAAGAAATTTCTAAGCAGTCAGGATTTTTTCACATAAACTTGAAATTTTTATATTTTTTTTTTTTATTTTTATCCCTCTCTGTATTATTTTTTCCAATAACTTTTACTTTAATAACAGCATGGAAAAATAAGCTACTGTTTGAATGCATAACCTCTATTATATAAGAGTTTGCAATAGTAAAATATGAATTTAATTAAATGAATACATATGGTGCACTATGGGTAAGAATTTCAATTGCGATAAACTAAAAATTTTAATATTTTAAAAATTTCTTGATGAAACATTCAAAGTACAAATTACTGTTTTTTTTTCACTTAAACATAAAGATACTGTATTACAACTCAAACAACTACTAATATTTACAGCAGAAGTTTCCTGAGTGTATAGCTCTACCTATCTGGATTTTTTTTTTAATTTTCCCGTCATGTAAGTAATATACATATAGTTTACATATGGGCCACATCGGAGTATAAATAACAATTTTGCAAATATATCAACTCCAACGCCACATACCACCCCAGTTTATGTAAAATTTGTTTCCATCCACATAACATATATTCATTCTGAATAAGGGTCGAAACGGGTCATAAATACAGTTATAAAAATATTTTTAAAAATATGTCAATAACAGCGCCCCCTACCGTGTCAAAAAAAAAGTAACAGCGGACCACCAAAATAACATACGGTATGAAAATGGCTTCGATACGTCTATTGGTGTAAACGATATTAGATTACAAACATGCACACAAACGATTTTATATGTTAAGATGAAATAACATTAAGTATACGCCTTGGTGCATTGTGTGTAATAGAGATAGTGATTTTTAATTCAACACCACGGACCAGCGTAGATATCTAAATGATTTAAACGGGGGCTTATTTGAAATTAATAGAGCTTTCATCAAAATGCCGTCCTGCAAAAGTAAAAATACTTAGTTTTTTTACACCTTTACGCTTTTACACCTTTTCTAACGGTGTATCACTTGTGAATATCCATTTAGTGGTTCATCCAAACACTGGGGACAACGAAAGAGTGTAAAGCAAAGTGTGTTTTGTTATATGGAGTATAGATATAGATATCATTTCCATAGAAAAATATAGTGAAATTTGTGTTTCTGAAAGATGATTGGACAATTCGAATTTTTAATTGGTAAAACTTCTTAGAAATTGAGCGAAAAAAATACTCAAAAATTCATGATTCTTAAAGCATTACATTTTCTGAAAATCTAGTAAATAATTCTATTAAAATGTTCTCAAGACCTGGCAAGAAAGATCTACTAAAGGGTTTTCTCTGATTTCAATAAGCTTTGGATTTAAGGAGATCTTTCCTTTTTTTTAATTAAACATATAAACATCCGAGAAAAAATTTTTACAATCAGTTCAAAACACATCAATTCTACAATTGGTTTCACTATAATCGCTTCTACACCCACAGAAAAACAGGAAAAAGTTTCATCAATTTTCGTCCAATATAACAATTTCATTAATTTTTATGAAACATTTCATAAACAACAAGAATTATAATGACCATATCATAGGCTCTATGAACTTTTTTCTACACAAAAATAATAAAATCCGTACTAATATAAAATATCCATCATATATATAGTGACAAATTTCATAAATATGATGCAATTGATTTTATTTTTTATGAAATGTTTCATAATTTTTATGAAACCTTACATTAGACCAAAATCTATGAAACATTTCATAAATATGATAAATCTTTTGCTTTAAGTGTACTACTTTTGAGCTATAAATCCGGTTGATTTTAGGAAAATCTTACACAAAATTTATTGGTGTTGGAACCAACACTATAATGGGTTTCCGATTCTTTGAAACAGAAAATTTAGTTGGATCATTGTGTATTGCAAAATTTGGTATCTTTGACCATAGTGATGCTGACACTAACTGTTTGACTATAGTGGGTTAAATTTCTAATATGAAAAAATCATTGAACGTAATGCAAGCATATATAATGGAGTGGGCCGAAATTAAAAAAAAAAAAAAAATGGTTATGAGACACAGAATTTTTTTACAATCGGTTCCCAATAGCACTAATTCTATAACTGAAATCATTAGAACCGATTCCATAATACAACTAATGGAACTAAATTTTTGAAACAAAGAGACAGTCAGTGCTTCCAACCCAATTTGTTAAAAAATCTTCAGGTCATTTTAAGAAAGAGAAATCGTTATTCCCAAAACTCCTTAAATTTCTCAAAAAAAGGGGAGAGTTTATTTAAAACTTCATTTTAATCAATTTATTTGTAAATATTTCACCATTTAATGTTCTTTATTATCATCTCCTTTACAAACGCATCCTAGTCTTAAGAACACAACTTCCAATATTCTTACTGCGGAATAGATTTTAAAATCACCGACCTAAAAATGTCATTTTTTTTTAATATTTGGTAGTAGGTAGTGAAAAGAAATTAAGTTTTTCGCCACATCGAAAACCATCGACTGTCTTTCGTTCGAAAACGACACACTAATTCGGACATAACTAACATAAGCAGACGATCAGAAATTATTTATTTATTAGCACAAGTACTCATTTTTGGGTATTTATACACATTAATTTTTTTTTTTAATTTGTACTTATTCTACTGATTTTTACAAATTTAAAAAAATTAAATATATTTTTTAAACTTTTAAAACGATTCTAGTTAAAAGTTAAATTTGAAAATATGAAGACATCTTTAAAATTTACAGTACAAAACAGTTCTACATAATTTTTTTTTTAGTAAAAAAACTTACTGTTAAAAATTTTTAGAAAAAATTGATTTCGCGGAAGTTCATTCAAAGTTTGTTTTACGATTTTTTTTCCAACTTTTTTGACAGACCTAAGATTTAGGGACTGGACCTTGTTCAGACTTCTTTATATGAAAGGGACTTGTCACTTTCACATGGCGTTGTAATAGAAGGTGGTCAATTAAAATATTTTAGATATCTTGTGACGGTGGTGTGACTAAAAATAAATTAAAAAGTTAAGAATTTAAACAAATCTACTCTCTACCATCTAAAATATTTTTTTGTCCCTATAGGCTGGCTAACAGCAAATTTATATTTTTTGCGTGTGTGTTTACATACTAAAAAAAAAAATTAAATAAACACTACAAGAAAATAAAATAAAAATGCAAAATAAAAATATAATATACATTACAAATTCAAAATACAGTTGACTTCGGTTAACCGGTCTCGGGATAGGTTCTTTGGGGTCAGTTAACTCCTCATTGTTGTTGAACATAAAAAATATGTTCTTTATGGAAAAAAGATATGAGATGCTACAGCATATTTAAAAATTCCCAAGAATCTAAGGGTTTTAATTAACTTTGACATATTAACGACTTTGGTCATTTAAAAAAAAATCTTGCATCTGTCGGTCAGATTTTCAAAAAATATATAAAATTGACGAACAAATGTTTACACAGAAATAAAGTTTCGGGTTTTCCCATCAATATGTCGATCAAAAGCATAAATAACACGGCATGCCATCAAAAAAATTAATGCTGTTTTCACCTTTAATGCTATATATTGCGGACATGATTCAGTGCATGGCACAGTTTTCATGCTGTTTTTATATACAAAAATTTTCAAATGCAATCATTTTGATTTATTTCTGTTGAAATCGAAGGACAAGACCAGTAAGTAGTAATATTTACGGTGTATATTTAATTCCCAAAGCTTAAAATTAAATCCGCTATTAAGTGTTTTCTTCTAGTTTTTTTTTGGTTTTCGTGAATTCGATTACAGAATAATCATTTGACACAATTAAATGTGCATGCAGTAGGAAAGAGTCATTTAAAAAGAAGTCTATCAATAAGAAAAAAGTTATTTTCTCAAAGCGTTTTAATGAAAAATTTGCGATTTGTCAAAAATTTTACATGTTAGCATAATTTTCCAGGATAATCCCTTTGTCAAACTTTTCGTATGCCTTTCAGGCAAAAATATTGATATTTGCAAAAATTTTCCTAACAAAAACCTCCGTTTTGGTAAACAACACCAAATGTGTCATAAAAAAATATATTCCTGAAACCAGAATCGAACTCGAAACCTTCTGTCTACAAGCTTTTTTAAACAAAGCTTCATCATTTTAATAAAATCAATGTTCTACTACCAGTGATAGACTTTTGAACCGTTGGTAATTTCTAACTGGGTAAACACTTTTTGTCAACGTTGGCATAGTGGTCTAAGGCAATTATTTGCCAGATTTTTTTTTTTGTAGACCACTGCATTTATAGTAACACAAATACTGGCAAAACGCTTTTTGTAAACGCTGTTAAAGCGTCTTCAACAAGTGTTCTGGCAGTTATTTTTTTGCAATTCCTCGGCTAGTCAGTGGTATGCCAGTGCTTCATATATTGTACGACTGGCAGTTTCTGACTGCATATATATTTACATCAACCTAACTAAGAAAATTCTAGCATAATTGAAAAACCGCTTCACTCTATTGTATATACTTATATTATAGATATAACGCATACTTTAACCTAACGCATACTTTAACCTTTTGTATGTATATGTTTGATACAAAAAAAATGGTTTTCTTAACATGTGTTAGTGTTATTGTGTCTGTGGATGTGTATATTTAAATGATCTTTTTCAATGACAATATTTAGATGAACTTTGCACTATATATGTATTGGTATATGGTTAAATAAACAAACGAGCATACATGTAAACTATTTACACTCATAGAAAAATGTTATAACATTTTCATTTGTAATGAAAAAATTTTTAAAAAATAACGATTATAGGAACAATTATTTGAAAAAAGCAAAACTTAAAAAAAATTTTAACTCGGAGCGGACTTTGAATTAATTATTTGTAAACATCTGTATCATATTTATAATGAACAGGATAGCGGCTTTCATGCAATAAAAAATCAAAAATAAGCACTTAAAAGGTGCAGTAAAAATACAAAATATGTATTTAAATCTAAATATGCACTAAAAATAATGCACTAAAAATAAAAAAAATATATCGAGTTAAGCTCGAGAGCGTTGTTTTAAAAATCAAATCCAATGAAAATTTCGAACAAATAACTACTGGATGCTATGGTGAGGGTTTACAAATGCTTTATTTTTTATTTTTAATTAAATTTTGATTTAAATTTTAACAAAATATGCAACTAAATTGAAAATATGCAAATTATACAACAAAAAATTTAAAAAATATGCATTAAAAAATGTCTTCATAACAAAATATGCAAAAAAAAAAGTTAACTCCAAGCGGACTTGGAATTAATTTTTTGAAAACATCTTTATTATATATATAATAAACAGTGTAGCGCCTTTTATGCAATAAAAAATCAAAAATATGCGCTTAAAATGTGCTGCAAAAATACAAAATATGCATTTAAATCTAAATATGCACTAACAACTAAAAATAATGCATTAAAAATAAAAAAATATGCACTTCAAATTTTTGGATTTTTAAAAAATCGATTAATTACTCGAGAGCGTTGGCTTAAAAATCAAATCCAATGTAAATGTTGAACAAATAACTACTGGATGCTAAGGTGAGGTTTCACAAATGCTTTATTTTTTATATTTAATTAAATTTTGATTTAAATTTTAACAAAATATACAAAAATATGCATTTAAATTGAAAATATGCAACAAAAAATTAAAAAAATATGCATTAAAACGTGCCTTTATAGCAAAATGTGCAAAAATATGCATTTATAACAAAATATGTAATAACAAATTGATGCCATATTGTTGCAAATTCTTTGATTCGAAAAAGAATTTTGTACAAACGTGCATTTGCATAAAAGTCTCTGCAATTATGATGATTTGTTTCACGGGGCGAAAAATTATGAAAAATTTCATGTTTTTTTTTTTTTATAAATATTCTCTTGAATATAATGAAACTATTTCTATGAGTATATGGGAAAATAAAAAAATAGAAAATATAAATTGGAAAAAAAAGAATTTAGCATATTACCAACAATAACAACAATTTCTTGTTAATATTTGTACATCGTTTTTATTAAGATTTTTTTTATATTTTTTTTTTAGAAATTTTCACCATCATAATTCTCTATAGCATTCATTGGCTAGTGAATATTTTAATATTAAACACACATATACATACATATGCATAAATAAATAAATAGAAAATGGCCATTTCGATTTTTTTTTTTTTTGTTCGACACTATTCATCTATTCATCAGTATGTAGATTCTGCTTTAATAGTAGAATGAATATGAATATATAAAATGTGTGCAAAAATGAAAATTTAAAAAAAATATAAACGAAAAAAATTTTTAAAATAAGCACCGCCCATAAAAGCCAACCAAAACCATTTTTTTTTTTTGAAAATGACATTAAGTATAATTAATTTATATACGCCAAAAATGTGATAATTTTGAAATATATTAAGTAAAACATCATGTTTTGGTAACAATGTTTCCTAATAAATTTAAAACGGAAATATTTGTTGGTCTTTTAAATTTGAATGTTAGAAAAATTATGTAGATGTTATATGTACCTAAAGTATCAAAGGTGATTTTGCTAAATATATACTACAGTACACAACATTTAAGTTGGATAGAAGCAGGAGCGTATCCAGGAAAAGGCTTTGCGGAGGGAAGTTAGTGTAATTTATAATATTTTTTTTTCTCGTACACTCATAATAATCCATGCAAAAAATACGAAAAAAATGTCAAAACAACAAGATCTTTTGTAAAATGAACAAATTTTCGTTTATTTTACAAAATTTTTGGTTATTTTGACATTTATTTGTATTTTTACGCATGGATTATTATCAGTGTATGTATTGAAAAAAAAGTTATTTGGGGAGGAAACATCCTGTTAATTAAATTAAAGATAAAATATTTAAATTTAATAAATTTTAAATTTGTATTTATAAACTAAATCTTTAATGTGATTATTAATGTAGTATGGTCAAATTGTAAACAAATATACGTTTCGGTAGACAGATGACACACTTCTTAAGTAATTTTTTATGTTTCCTTTTTCTTATTGCAAAAAAAAAGATTGTATATTTAGACAACCATTGATGCAAGTAGTTGTAAGATAATTTTGTTTATATTATATATAATTATTTCTATATATTTTCAGCTATTAAATATATTCATGTCGTCAATGTGGGAGTATGAATATTTTTATATTGTGTAAAGTGTTGTAAATTATTTTTAAAAGAATCATATTTCAGCAAATAAATTAACTAAAATATAATTTTCATACAAATTTTTGGAGTTTTTTTCAGTCTACTAATATTCAGCAAAAATTTGATTAACTTGCAACAATGATTTTTTTATTGGGGATTTTTGAATTTTATTCATCGTTTTCTTAGACAGTGTGCAATTAATACTATAATTAATATGCACATATTTTTCAATTGCTTGAGATAGGCGTGGTAGAGAAGATTAAGCATACTTTTCTAAAAATCATAACTACATTGTAAATTTCTTATTGAATTAGACTGCGCAGTTTCTGGTAACACAACCTTCATCAGTAATCCTTTTTTGACAATACTGTAATTATTTGTTATCGTTTTTATTGTTTGATTGCATCTATATGAAATATTTATTTTTTAAATGCAATCCTGACCGTGGCTTGAACCTGCTTTCTTTGCCACATGCACTTCGCACTACACTTTAGACAGAGGCTCTAACCAATTGATCTAAAGTAGGTCGATTTTTGCTGTGGCTTAAAACCAGTTTCAATTACACGGGGTCGATTTTACATTTAATTGTAATTGCAGAAGATAGCTAAGACAAACACCACAACAATTCACAATTGTTAGAAAATCATATGTAATCTAATTTCCACTATTTCCCACATTTTGTGAGTTGGCGCAACTATGATGTATTTTTTGTACATACGGTAGTTTGGCTATTCACGTAGTTGGGGAAGAGTTGCCAGGGATCAAATTTTTGATATATTTTATTGGGGATTTTTGAATTTTATTCATCGTCTTCTTAGACAGTGTGCAATTAATACTATAATTAATATGCACATATTTTTCAATTGTTTGAGATATGCGTGGTAGAGAAGATTAAGCATACTTTCCTAAAAATCATAACTACATTGTAAATTTCTTATTGAATTAGATTTTTTTAATTTTTTATTAACTAAGTGTTAGCAAAACTTTTGCTGAATCTACTAATTTTGTTGGTAAAAATCAGTTCTCTGAATTTCATCAAACGATTTTGCTGACATTAGCAATTTTTTTGAAAAGCACCCTCCTGACTGAAATTTTGCTGACTCGGCAAATTTTTTTGTGGTTTCTGTGTTTATAAAATAATTTATACTACGTTTTCACTCTAAGTCCTTTTGACATGTTTTAAAATAAAACATGTTTTCACATGAACTTTTTTCACCAAAATACATGTTTAACTCAAAACACGTAAGTGGAAACAAAGTATTTTAACGTTTAAAAAAATTAATAAAAGAATTTAAAAACATTTTTCTTTTAACAATGATTATATATTGAAAGCTTCGTAAAAATCAGTGCTTATTTAATTATATTTGTACTTATTTTTCTATTATTTTCATTTGTCATATAGCATTCCGATGTACATATTTCAAAAAAGGAATACAGACAATTAAAAGAGAGATACAACTCTGTATTTCATTTATCCTTTAAATATAGAGTTGCATTTTATTTATAATAAAATTTTTCGGGAGTAGATGGCGTTTAGTTTTCATACAAACAACTAAAAATTTAACTGAAATTTAGTAGATTTTACAGTTTTGTTTGCTGTTTTTATTTTACTAATATTTAGCAAAAATATTCTGCTAATTTTACTGCCTTTTCCTGCAACGTAATTTTTTAAAAAATCATTAGTCACTTTTTCTTGTGCTATTTTTACAGACTTATTTGCATGAGTTTAGGGGAGTTTGGGGTGAAATGGTTACACACCTTTTCTAGATCTATAAAATATCACACACACTATTTGTTGAGTTGTTCAATAAACACACCGTACAGAGTGAATAGTGGTCTAACTTATTTGTCAACTGACCCATTTGTTAGTTGCATTTTTACACATTTAAGAAAAAAAAAACATTTTGGGGTGAAGTGAGAAATTTGGGAATGGAAGTAGTAATATACAAAAAACTACCAGAATTAAAAAAAAAACGCGATTCACTTTGTCAGTGAAGGCGATTCATTTTGTCAGTGTCGACTTCTTACGTTCACCACCTATAATTCGATACATACTAAACGACGCGTGGAGTATCATCGGTTAAAGCTATCAAAATGCTTGTTCTTACGCACAGATGTGTCCCCTGCTCTGGATGAGGATTTCAACGCTGCTTATGGTAATTCAAAAATATCAGTTGCTGTTGCCGATAGAGCAGTCATGTTCGTTATAAATTCTCCTAGAAATTCCGAAAAGCAATTTCTCAACTTTTGTCTCATATAACTCGAATGTTCACTTTTAAATTCTAATCTCTATTTCAAATTCATGTTAGCCCTTAAGACACATTAAAAATCATGTATATAAATTTTTGTTTAAGCTTCTATTAGGTATCCTTAATATTTACAAAGGAAGATGTGTTCACTTTGTATGTTTTTTTTTACATATTTTAAAATTTTAACACATGATTGCCTTGTAATATCCTTTATATTACAACAAACAGCATACAAATTGCATTGTAATGGTTATGATCAGGGTAAGTTTAAAATTGCACGAAGAAAGCTTAAAATGGTATGCAAAATAGCACGAAAAATCATAATGAATGGCACAAGAATTGGTAAAAATGGCAAAATAGCACAAACAAACTCAAAGACAAAGAATTAAATATTAAAGCTTTATTCCGTATTCCTCTATTTAATTTTGATTGCATAGTACTTTCACGTTTCTTTTAAAGTTATCAAAACTAAACGATTTTCTATTGTCGCCAGCAATGCCAACTTTGACGATTTTTGAAGTGAAATATGATAAAACGACGATAGACAAATTCACATGATTTATTGTGTATTTTCCACATGATTTTTAGAAGTTTGCAATTTTTATAGAATTTTAAAATTTTTATCGAATTTTTAATTTTTTTTTCTTAAGTTTACTGACAAAAATTTGATCAAGTTTCGTTTTATTTAAAACATCTACGGAAAATGTGATGAAATGATCTAAATTCAAACTAAAATTATTCATTTACCCAATTTATTGATCTACTAAATATAAATTCCATAATTTTGAAAGATTTATTTTAATGACTTTATTAAATAATTGAGCTCTAGGTCACGTTTGTATTTATAAAATATCCTTTATTATTTTATACATCACCAATATTTCGTCATTCTTTGAATGACATCTTCAGGGAGTCTAAAATTGTCCAATAATAATATAATATTAATACATATAAAAAATCATATTATAACATAATAACAATTTTTTTATATAATACATTTACAATCATTAACATTATTTTAATTTTATTTAAAAAATAACGAAAAACGAATATATTTTAGGAAGGCAGATCCAAAATTGTTTATTTTTTAATAATTTAATTCAAAATTACTGATAAAAGAGTGATTTTTTACATTTTTGATTCTTGCTAAATCAATATTTTTCTTTTATTCCCTCATTTATTGTATGACAAAATTTTGTAAAACCAAATATCGGGAAAAACCAGGGACCGTAACGGTTATAAGTGATATCAAAAAAGTTCCTTTATAACAGTTATTTTGTGGCTTAAAAAGAAAAAAACATCCAAAACAGTTATTTTTCAACGTAAAAATAAAAGATCGGATGAAACTCTTAAGAAGAGAGTTTTATTTTGCCTTCATTAAATAAAACTCTTTTGAGGAGTTTTATTTTTTCCGTCTAAAATAAAACTCATTTGAGGAGTTTTATTTTAAAACTCATTTGAGGAGTTTTATTTTTCCGTCAGATAATAAAACTCATTTAATGTAGATTGACACTCAAAGCTTGCCGCTTGCCAGATCATTACAATTTGTAAGGCAGTGTAATCTTATCACTTGCCTTGCAATTGAAAAAATCGTCATTAAAATGAAAATATGTATGTTTTTAATATTGTTGGATTCCTATTATTAAATGGTTGTTGTTTTATTTCTTATATGTGTATGTAGATATGGAACAAGAAAGCGAAGGAAGTGATAATGAGGATGAAAAAAAGCTTTCTATGAAATCGAAAATTTTTTTCCAAGGCCCTTGTCGATTGATAAACCTCTTTTTGAGTTCTGGGAGGCTAAAAAAATACACTATCCGTACTTGTATACATTGGCAAAAACTATACAGTGTGTACCTGCAACCCAGGTAAGCGTGGAAAGAGCATTCTCTGCTCTTAAATTGGTATTGAGCGACCTGCGTTCAAATCTTTCCGCTGAAAATTTGGAAAAAGTTATGTTCGTTAAATTAAATGATTAAATTACTACACACATTATAGCAAATAAAGTCAATAAAAAAAGAAGAAAATAAACAACATGAGTTTTATTTTAGACGGAAAAATAAAACTCCTTAAATGAGTTTCAAAATAAAACTCCTCAAATGAGCTTTATTTTCTGACGGGAAAAATAAAACTCCTCAAAAGAGTTTTATTTCAGACGAAAAAAATAAAACTCCTCAAAAGAGTTTTATTTAATGAAGGCGAAATAAAACTCTCTTCTTAAGAGTTTCATCCGATCTTTTATTTTTTCGTTGAAACATAAGTCTTAACTGTGGAGTTGAGATCGTTTCCTTAAGATCACAATAGATTCTAAAAGAGCACTTCAATACGAATCGTTTGGTATATAATAATATACGTCTCCGTTGACTCTAACATAGAGAGTTTTTGAGTTATAGTTTTCGGGATAACTGTTATTTTCGGTCCCTGGAAAAAATTAAAAAAATAATATTTCGTCAAGGAATATTGCAGATTTTAAAATAAATTTTATTCCCCGAAATGGGTATTGGGAGTTATGTTTTGAAGACTCGGATTCGTTTGTAAAGGAACTAAAAAAGAAGAACATTAAAATGTTGAAATAATTAGAAATAAATAAAAACTAAGTTTTTTGTATTGATATAAGGAGTTTACGGAATAACGATTTTTTTGACGATTTTTTCCTTTTCAAAATGAAAATTTTTCCACAAATTTGACGATTTTTGAACAAATTGGCTTGGCAGTACTGATTTTCGCCTAGAACAGTCGAATAAATTGAAAATACGCGTTCCACAACAAAGTTCGAAGCCCAGGATTTTAATTCCAAGGTTTATTAAAATTTTTCAAACATTTTTTGTTTGTGTCTTTAATATTTTTTTTTTTTGAAGTTAGTAGAAAGTTTATAATTTGATGATTCCAATTTACTTTTGATATACGCTAAGTCAGTTTTTATTCCAAGTTGCTGAAAGTTCAATTTTGCATTGTCTATAGACAATCCTAACCACACTCAGAAAAAAGATAGTAGAACAAATTTTCAATCGCACTTTACTATTTTTGTACTAATTTTTTATTTTAGTAACTATTCTCATTTTACAAATTACTGAATTTTGTACTAATTTTTTTTTACTGATTTTAGCAAAATATATTACTAATTTTTGAAAAACAGTTGTTAAATTTAGCAAAAATTCAGCTGATCACAAAAAAATATATATATATATATATATATATATATATATATATATAATTAATAAAACTTTTTATTAGAATTAAAATTAAAATAATGCCCATCTAACAGGAAAACAGTGTAAAGGATTGAAAAATTTCTATTGGATAAAGGATTCTATGAAGTTCTTAGCATATTTAGCATATTTTTGGCTGATTTTAGCAAAAATTTAACTTATCACAAAAAAATATATATATAACTAATAAAATTTTTTGTTACAGAGTTAAAATTAAAATAATGCCCAACTAACAGGAAAACAGTTTAAAGGATTGCAAAATTTCTATTGGATAAAGGATTCTATGAAGTTCTATTGCATATACTAAAACTTAGCAAATTTTTGGCTGATTTTAACAAAATTAATTTTAAATTGCAGTTTACTGAAATTTTATTTAAATTTATTAGCGGCTACTTTCATTTTACTACAGTTCAGCAGACATATATTGCTAAATTTAGCGAAAAAAATACCGCAAGGCTCAAAATAGTTAAATTTCCAGTAATAACAACAACTTTTTCAGTAGCCATTAGAGATATTTTTCTTAGTGTAGTTATGGATGATGCTGGTGGTTTACAACAAATTTTGATAAGAGGAAGCCTAAACAAATATCAAATATCAACAGGGAGACTCAAAAGCAATACTTTCTATAAAATAAAAGTATAGCCCGATTTAAAAAAAAAATATTTTGTTGCAAGACAGTAGAACTTGGCATTTTACGGCAAGGTAAAAATGCAAAAATACTGTTTTGTATCAAAATCCATTAAAAACTTGCCCTAGTTATGACATTAAATAAGGGATATTAAGAATTTAATAAAAAAAAATTTGAAAAAAAAGAAAATGCTGAAACGATATAAAAAAATTTTACGTTAAAAGGAATTTTAAAAGAAAAGGTTTTATAAATGAATAAGGAAAATTTGCTTTTAAGCTTTCATTACCTTTTAAGCATTATTAGTACAATATAATAATAAATACATGTGTGTTAGTATTATTAGTTTTATTTTTAAGTATTGACTAATGTTGTTTATATTAGTCATCAAAAAAAAAAAAAAAAAAAAATATTTACCTCAAAAAAAAAAAAATAAAAGGAAAAAAACAAGGCAAAGAACAAATGTCTTATTGTCAATTTATTTGTTCACGGTTTGAAAAGTTGAGAATCTTAAAATGTGTTGTTTTTCTTCTATTGCAAATATATTTTAATCGAAATAATTTATTAAAAAAACACTATGCTCGAGAATTTTTTATATAATTTTTTTTTTTAAATTTAGGAATTTCAACAAACTAATTTCTTATATTAAGAAAATTCTGAATTTAATATACATAAATTCAAACAATTGAGGTAAAATAAATTAAAACTCGAAAACCAAATTTGCTTCAAGGAAAAAACTGTAAGAGATAGCCCAACAAATTCTGTAAAAGCTGAAATCATTCATCACAATGCAACATTGAGGAGGTATATTTTTCTCTAACTCTAAAAGTTTCCTCTCTCTCTTGTGGATATAACTTAAAATTGGGATATAACCTTAAGACGAGAAACATAAGAATTTATCAAATTTAAGGCATAATAAACACCTCCATCATGTTCTTTATTTAATCTGCTAACTTTAAACAAAATATTAGTTAAGGTTTAGAGGTTGACACGTATATGATAAAGACCAGGCTCAGGCCCAAAGTGATTCTCGGGGAAAAAAGTTGTTGTGGTGACCATAGGCTCATGAGTGTTTACTCAATTGAGTTCATTTTAACAAACCCATTTTAGTTCATTTTAATCCTTTTGGTCATTTCGATGCACTTTAACATTCTCCATTTGTTAATATCGACTAATTCCTTAAGTTCCTGGAAGAAATACGGATTAAACCATTTAAAGCGACTTTTTTTTATGTTTTTTTACGTTGAACCAACACTCAGGGGATGACACCTACTAACGCATTGCATTGTGTTGATATCAGGAAAATAGGTTGTGGAGAGGAGGAAAGAGGGAGTAGTGTTTGTGGACATTTGACTTAAATTTTTCTACATTGTAAGTTGCATGGAAGACCTCCGCAGGGAGAAGATTCCACATACTGCTAGTGCGACTGGAAAACGAATTTTCTCTGTTGTGCGATTTGCCGGGCTATAGACAACAAACGGATGAGAACTACTTAACAAGCGCGTAGTGCGAATAGAAACCCGGTCCCTCGGGATGAGTCGACTTATCTCAGAACACTTCCCATGGTAGTATCTATAGAACAAAGTCACACAACCCACATTCCGGCGATGCTCCAACGAGTCAATAGAGTTTGAAACCCTACTGTCGTTGATAAGCATCAACGCCCTCCGTTGCACACGATCCAGAAGCCCCAAAATAGACTTTGAAGCACCTGCCCATATATGGGAGTTATATTCCATCTTCGGCCGGATTTAGGTGGTATATATATAGGAAATCGGATGTAGTGAAGTATTTCTTACACCGATTTAGAAAACCAAGACTCTTGAAATATTTTTTCGACACTTGAATGATGTGATCTGTCCAACGGACATCACACTGTTTTTTCATGCCTAGAACATCAAGAGTATCTGAATCCTCAATAACGATACCATCCATATGCACAGTTTTTAACCAATTTTCATACTCTAAGATTTCAAATTAATGTGACCTGTTATTATGCTTACGCACTTCCTGAGGCCTAAATTCTCCATCATCAAAAGCGTCGTTAGAGAGTGTTTCTTACCAGTTTTTGTTTGTTTGCAGCCCGAGTTTGCATTCCACTTCTTTTTTAGCAGATCATTAACATGTTGCTAATACATCTGAAAGCATGATCCAGACCTGGGTATATATCATCATCATAACATGATTACATGGCTGCATAAGCTTTCCTTAACCTGACGATCAAATTATCTACCCATTTCAGTTTAATATCAAATATTACTTCTACAAAATTGGCCTTCTCCGATAAACTCAAGACTGTATTACCCAATTTTGGTAGTCGCAAATTCGGCGTATTTCTATTTCTAACAAAGAGAATCGTTTTCATTTTCTGAGGGTTAACTCCTAGAACACACTCGATAGCCCATTTATTTAGTATTCTTAATTTGCCTTCCATTATATCTGAAATCGTATCCATAAATGTAACCCTTGCCATCAGCATTACATCTTATGCAACTATAATTCAGAAAATATCAATTAAAATTCAGAATTTTCATTTGAAATTCAGAAAATATTAATTGAAATTTAGAATTTCAATTAATATTTGAAATTCAGAAAATATCAATTGAAATTCAGAAGCTGATCAATTGTAGTTTAGAAAATATCAATTGAAATTCAGAAAATATCATTTGAAATTCAGAAACTATTACTTGAAATTCAGAATACTGAAATTGAAGTTCAGGAAACATTTCATATCAATTTCATTTAATATTTTCTGAATTTCAAATGATATTTTCTGAATTTCAAATGATATTTTCTGAATTTCAATTGATATTTTTTTCAATTTCAATTCATATTTTCTGATTTGCAGGTGTAGATCGCAAAAGGTTAGATCGTTTTCTGAATTTCAAATGATGTTTTTTGAATTTCAATTGATATTTTTTGAATTTCAATTCATATTTTCTGATTTGCAGGTGTAGATCGCAAAATGTTAGATCGTCTGCATATGTGACGACTTTAACTCCAGTGCTCTTTAGTCTCAAAAGAGCATCGTTTAGACCTCCTATATCCAAAAAGTTAGTGACAAGAGACCACCGTGAAGTGTGCTTATGGTAGCGTTTGCCCCTATGTATTCTACGCCTAGTTCAGCCCTTATTATTCGATTTCAGAGGACCTTCATTGTCCATTGGTTTATGATCGGGCCGTTTCCTGAGACAGTAAGTGCTTTCTCTGCAAAAGATAATCTCTTAGTTTCCTTACAAAATTCGACTTTTTCGGCATAGTGTACTTTCTGAACATGAATATAAAAGTACAACACGTAAACTCAATATTTAACATGTGTATAAGAGGTACATAAATATTCAAATGTCTGTTTGCGAATATGTATGTATACGTTCGTTTCTGCATATATATGTATGTTTATATATCTGTGTATTTTATTGTATCTATGACTATTAAAATATATTTGTATCTATGACTATTAAAATATATTTGCAAGTTATTTTTGGCAAACATCAAACAACGACAGCAGCAACAACAATTACAAAAACTACATATCTTAAATTGAAAAGGAGAAAAAACAATAAAAGTACAACAAAACTAAAAACCGCCGGCAAATAGAAAATCATCAAATTCTTGGCATTAAGCAGAACAAAAAAACTTAAGATTTATACACTTGCTCGAACAATACACAGTGGGATAATTGATGTGGGGATTAACATAATATTTTTTATTGTAGACGTTCTAAAGTTTTTTATTACACTGACCTTTGTAAGATGTTTCAACTTGTCTGGGGAGATTAATAAGTGACACCACATGTTGGCGCCAAATGCAAGATATCCGTTTTTTGTTTGTTTCAAATTCAGACGATTCAAATGAAATCCAGATGACCGAGGTGATGGTATGAATAAAATATGCGGGAGTCAATAAAGTAATGAAGACAAGGTTTGGCGCCCAACGAGGGATCTCAGTCTATTCTAGATGTTTAGTTAAAGGAGGAGTTTGTCTGGTAGTTGAAATATAATTAAGATGGCCGATACTGATAATTACGTGGAAAATGTTTAAAGGTAAATTAAAGTAATTTAGAATATATTTTGGCGCCCAACGTGGAACAATAATCTATCTTAGAATATTAGAACAAGTGCTTGAATTTCTCTGCATCTGTTGAATAGAATCAGGATGAAAAATACGATTAGTGGGTTTAAAATGTGCAGGATTCGATTAAGATATACACATTAAATTTTGGCGACCAAAGTGAGGGATTAGTCTAGCTAGTCCTATGCAAGAAATGCGATATTAATGGATCTAATTAAGTGGGACATTAGTCTTTTTTAGAGTTTTGAAAGAAGAAAATGAATTTGCCTAGAGTTAAATATACCGATATTGACCTATTGTAGCGCTGTTTTAAGGTAGGGCGGTGAATACGAAGTTTCTATGATATCGTTAAAATGCAACGACTGACTTGTTTGGATATCACAACCTATCTGGTAGTTCTGGTAAAAGAATGAGTAGTGGCTATCGATACTTAAATGTAACTACTCGATATTTTCAGAGTTGTATTTTTGAACAGATAAGCAATACAAAACTGCGACTTCCACTAAAATAATTATCATTAACATGCAACTCTGCTAGAAAAAAATCAAAGACGAAAAGTTTAAAGAAAAAAGTTGAAAAACCATAAAAAACATGGAATAGTTTTTTAAAAAAGCAATGAAAATTATTCAAGTTCGAGGCCATACTCTATATTTCTTTATTAGGATATTGTCCTAACAAATAATCTATAGAGTTTTTTGTTTTCAAATTTATTATTTGACCCTTTCAGGAATGTGTTGATAGATCTATTTCGGGAATTTTCTAGGTTCCCATCATCAGAACATGTTTTGAAAGCGGGTAACAATCCTATGCCAAAAAAAATCATAATTTTTATTTTTAATAAAAATTGTATCAAACTTGTTTTTAAAAAAGTTTAAAAGATATTTTAAAAATTTAAATTTTCAATAAAAGTGAAATTTTTTTAAAATGTTTTGTGAAAAATTCTGCGAATTTTAAATTTTAAAACCACTGAAAGTATCGTGTATCCAATTAAAAATATCTAGTAGTATCGACTATTGAAAAGTAGCCGAATTTACAAGCACTGCTGTCTGGGAATAATGATTGGCATCACATCGATAAATATATATCAGAGGCACGGTGATCAAGGCAAAAGATGTAGGAGCTGAGGAAACGCGCCTAGGGATACATACCCATATTGTGGGAAATTAGTGGGAAGCAACTGGAGCATGATACGGACTACAATTTACCGATCGCAAATTTTAAGATAAATTTTGTGATGATTGTGCAGAACAGTGAGGACTAAGCCGCAGATTTTATTTTTCGGAGTGGGGAAACCTAGGTTTACACGGACGGCTCGAAGATGGAGACTAGAATACGGTAGTGGGTTAATTCTGACGAACTGGATATTCATTGTATAAGGTTTTCAGACTATTGCAGCGTCTTTCAGTCATAAGTCTACAACAAATTCGGTTGTCAACACCAAATCTGTTTTCTGGGTGTGGGTCCCAGGTTGGGTGGGGAACGGGATGGGTGAGGAGTGTGTAAGGAATGGCTATGGGTCGTTAAGGGGCGGCAGAGACGGATGTTCTGGTTTATCTAGTGGAACTGTTCGATGTGATAGAGGACATATCGGATAGGGAGCCGAGTTCGAGGTGGACGGCCTTGACTGATTGTAGAATATCTCGGGTACTATGGCAGTTGATTAATCCAAAGAGAACGATAACTTTTCTTAACTTTTGCATGCTATTAGGTTTTCTTATGGGTCATTCCTGTGCGGATTAATGTAAGAGATTTGGGTCAAGGAAGAGGAGAAGACTGCAGCATTTGCTTTGCGAGTGTCCGCGACTGAAGAAGCGACGACATCTGGAAAGCAGATTCTGCGATGACTAGACCGTC
Organism: Delia radicum; assembly: GCA_021234595.1. NCBI lineage: Eukaryota > Metazoa > Arthropoda > Insecta > Diptera > Anthomyiidae > Delia > Delia radicum. The sequence continues at coordinate 40,228,706 of CM037855.1, read as the reverse complement.
TCCGAGATATGTTTCTATAAGGTCTAGCTAACTTTTACACTCTTAGTTTGGTGGGCCCTCATTCAAGCTAAGACGGCGTTAAAAGGGTTTTAACAAGGGCTCTGAGATTTTATCAAATTTAGCAAAACCGCTTACACTTAATTTTGGAATGAATTCACTTGTAGTGTCAAGAGGTTAGTAAATTTGTTGCAATTTTATCGTTGTAACCTGGGTAGCAAAGAAGAGCGAACTACAGGTAAACTCTAACTCATTGAATAATTCAGAAAATCTTGTAGAATTTTGTATGTGGTTTAGGCACAATGAAGCATATGAGTTTCGTCGACAGGCAGGCTGAACCATTGCAGCTGGATTCTTAAAATGTTATCTACTTAAAGCTAGGGGCTAGTGTCGTGGAATTTACGTGTTATAATTAAACATTAAAGCTGACTTAATCTCTCCTTAGTAAAAGAAGTAGGAACATTTCTAATTTTACGGCCTTGTTGTTTGACCTTGAGCTAGTAACATATCCGTCTCAGGACCATGGGTACATTTTGGCAAACCTGTAAGTGATATCGGTTATGGGATAGCGAGTTCTCACCGGCTATCTTTATGATTTAGGTTGGATTTAAATCTGCAAATATAAGATCCTTGGGAATGTTGAGGTCTTGACAAAAAGGAGATCCTTGTTACTGCTATCGGTGCCCATGATGTTACAAGTTGTCATTTAATCCCACAGCTCCTTACGATTGTTGAGATCTTGACAAAGCGGAGTTTCTTGCGACTTCTCTCGGTGCTCTTGAGGTCGTAAGTTGTCACTTAATATAAAAAATAAAATAAACCACTGAGTTGTAATTATATTTCTTTAAAGCTGTAATCATCTCTTCACTGTACAAATATCGTTTAGAGGGTTTTTTGCGTCCCACCGAAGGCCTTACAGTTTTATTTAGTAGATACATTAAGGTGTAAAGTGGGAATTTATTCAACTTATTGGTGTATAAAAATTTTAGTTTATCCTTTTTCCACACGCAGAAAAAAGTACACTTTTGAATATGTTTGCAGGCAATTATATAAATGTTTACAATGACTCAAATTTTCAAACCTAAACAAAGATATATTTGCAATTTAAAAATTTTTAGATAATTTATTTGGGACATGCAAACATACTAATAATAAATATATATATATTTGCAGCCACACATATATGAGTATATGTTTGCCGGTACATGTTTTTCATTCATACAAACATATATATGTTTACAGGCAAACATAGTTATATTTGCAAATAAACATGTAATATTAGAAACATCAGAAACGGAAATGTTTTTCAAACAAAAGTATATTGCTAGCATATATATTTCGAGCAGGGCGTTTTTTTTCAGCGTTCACGATATGAATTACACAAAACTGACTACGGTTTTACTCTTTAAATATTATCCGCACAATCCACTGTGCAAAAAATTAAGTGTGCAAAAATGCGTTCATTACATACAAATAATGCATGTAAAATAGTACGAGTAGGTACCAAAAAAGAAAAGTCAACATATTTACATACATGTAATCAAATGTAAGTCTATTTAAGCGTATGCACTGCATGCCTGAGCATGTACTTATGTATGTATTAGGGTAATCAAATTACTCGGTTTTGCTTTTGTTCGAATAAACGAGTAACTCGATTTAGAGGTACTGCACTTACTCGATTAATCGAGTAAATTTTTTAAATTACTCGAGTAACTCGAATAATGTTGTTTCATTTATTTTAGCTTAAAAGTACACAAAAACACACAAAGTAGAAAATCAGAAGTTCGGAAATGTTTTTTTATCAGAATTAATTAACGTTTACCCTGTTAAAAGTCGTAAAATATGGATACATGTTCACAGGTATTCATACACGAATCATATGTGTTAATAAAAACGTGTTTCAATTAAAAAAATTATTGAATCAATTATATTTTAATTGATTTTGCACCTATCACGGCAATGTTAATATCAATTAAAACTTTTATTGAAAGTAAAAAAAGTTATAAATAACTTCTACAAAAAAAAAATATGATACTCACAAAAAACTGTGTGAACGATACGTTGGTATGTGTGTTATTGTTAATACTGCGTCTGGCTGTGTGAGTGCTTGTTTTGTTTGTATATTTTAAATCAGTGAAGAGCATAACACATACTATTACATTTACGCTTGTGTGTTTAGCAGCAAAAAACTAAGTTCAATTTTATGTTTTTTTTATGTTGCATATAGTGTTGCCAGGTTTGTTGAGCATAAAATCGTCCAATTTTCCAATAAAAATCGTCAAAATCGTCATTATATTTTCAAAAATCGTCAAAAAATCGTCAAAACAAAAAATATTTGTTACAAGTGCGATAAAGTTTTAATAAAAAAATAAAGAACATTAATGTAATTCACATTTCAAGTGCTCATGTACTATCGGTGTAATATAATACGATTTTTTACACTTTTCTGTAATTTAAACTTCGAAAATCATGATATTTTATAACGTTAGCACTTTACCACTTTAACTGTTAATTTCTTCTACATAATTCTGTAAACCCCACCTCAGTAGCACAATTTTTAAATCTTAAATTATTTACATAGTTTAGAAATTCTTTAACAATGTTATTTTCTTTAATTATTAAATTTGGACTTCCATTAACGAATTAAAGTTTCAAATTGCATTACATGTGATGGCATAGTTTAATACAATAAATTGTGAAATTTTTGATTATTTCATATTTTTCATTTTGGATTGGTTTTTAATATTGCTAAAAATTATTTATTATTTTATTTATTATTTATATTATTATTTATTTTTATTTAAATATTGTTTATTACTGCAAGTTTTTCCATTTACAAATATAAATATAAATTGTGAATATCTGAAGTTTCACTTTGGAACACTTTATTTATACTATTATTAGGCCTGTTTTTTAAGCACCGGATTTATTTTTGGATTTATAAATCAGAATATTCGAACTCGATGTTTGTTTCGCAAAAACTTGGATGTTTTTTTTTAATTTAAAAAATATTTTATTTTTATCTCAATCTTACACTAATTAAACTCTATAAAAATATAATATTGTGAGATTTTATTCGTTCGGTTTTAGATCATGACAAATTTTTCTCTAAATTAACAGAAAAATTATAATTTTTATATGATAATTTACTTTGACTATTAGAAAAAACACAGAAAAGTTATTAGACACTAGCATGAATGGAATGCATTTTCTGACCCACTACGGTCTTCATCAACACTCTTCGTGCCATTTAGTGTTAATCATAAATATCTTCTATTTAACTCACATGCTAAAGAAATTGGGTAACGTTAAATCCCACATTACTCTGTGTGTTGAGTTAGAATGAAATTTACCACAAACGATTTCTATCTATTCTATTGCCAGTTTAACTTTCAGTTAAAACTTTAAATGGCAATTCTTTTCTCTAATGTCATCATATACTATCCTTCTACATAAGCAAAGCATATCAACAAACATTAAAGATTTTTTGTTAATACATATGTCGAGCATATACATTAAACGATTTTTACACTGTACCTGGTGACTGGTTTAATAGTGAATTTAATCTATTATTTTATGATAATGACTAGAGAAAAAACAAACACACTATAAATGATCTAAAACCGAACGAATAAAATCTCCACACATAACTTATAGATCAACGATAAAATTCAATATAAATATTAAAAAAAGCAGGGTTGGCATTCAATAACTTTTCATAATAACGATTGGCTGTCACAGTAACACTAATAGCGGAATGGAAATTTAAAAAAAGCGATTCCATTAAAGACATGTTTCTTCTTATGTAAACGGTTTTAGTTTTCTATTTAATCTGTTTGATTTTGAAATATCTTGAACAAGTTAAAGTCAAAATAACGCTAAAATAACCGAACGACGACGTTATTTTGTTGATGTAACAAAATTTAGTGGGTAGAATTTTGAAATAAACCCTGTAAAGACACATGCCACTATTGGAATCGTAGCTTTAAAACGTTCATAACGGCATTGGTGTGGGCCGTGGCAGGCAACTGACATTGTAATACAAAGGTAGTGTTTGCCAACCATGAAAAAGTAAGCTCATACTCAGGGAACTTCTGCTGTAAATATTTGTCGTTGTTTCAGTTGTAATACAGTATCTTTATTTTTAAGTGAAAAAAACTGTCATTTGTAGAAGAAATTTAATTTTTGACTATTATTGTAGTTCATTTAAAAAACAAAACCACATTAAATTACAGTATTATACATTCATTTTATACAATATATTTTTTTTATTTAAAAAAATAAAAACAAATTAATGTTTGTTTATTTTTTACTGCACTGACTGAACCACTCATTAAAAATACAACTGTAGTTAATTTTTGATCAGAAAAAACAAATGACTATGTAAGTTGAATTTACTAAAATGTAAGTCGTTCTTTTTTTAAGTGAAATTTCGTTTGTTTTTAGCTACATTTGCAAGTGGTCTTTACCTTTATTAAGTGCAGAAAATAAATTAAAATAAACCTAACATGAATCCATAAAATAACTTTTTTGTTAAACTTTCAATAAAAAATAGTTTTTAATTTTAACGAAATAATAAAAATCCAAAAATAGATCCGGTGATTTTTTAATAATAGCAAATAAACATGTTTTGCTGACATATTAACGTTTGTCAAAAAATCGTCATTTTGGAAGCAAAAATCGTCCAATCGTCATTTAGTAATTTAGGTACTAAAAATCGTCAAAATGACGATAAATCGTCAAACCTGGCAACAGTGGTTGCATAACTTGATCTTGCCTCAATATGTATTAAACAACAATGAGAACAAAGCAACAGCCGAACACTCATAATCGTTAGCCACACGAAGATGCTATAGTGAACGTGTGCCGACATCGCGCAAGCAGGATTTTCTAGCTTAATTTAGCGGTGGTTTGGAAATTAAGAGATGCTCTTTACTATTTTAAACGCATTTGTACTTTATACATACTTTATACTGAAAATTTTCTATTAAACATATAGTGTATAAAAAAATCATTTGAGAATTACGTCTAAAATAAAATATGTATTTGTATATTAAAAGTAAATTAAAATATTAATTAATTCAATTAAATATTTGTTTAGAAAATAATTTATTTCAAATCAAATCTTCATATGTTGGACCATATATGTATGTTCATACGTACATCACAATTAAATACATTGCCATATGTATACGTTAACGGAAATAGAGGTAATATTTACATGTGAGATTGCATATGAACACCTATAAACTATATGCATCAAAAAAAATTAGGACATAACATTCTATACCTTGGAAAATTATAAGGAATTATTATATTACTTTTTCACGATTGTTAAAATAAGTTTTAGGACAGATTTATTTGCTTTAAATTTTTTTTGTAAAATAGATAACTTTTAATTTATGCAATTAAACGAATATACATGGATCCGAAGGAAAGAAAAACTCAACGGTCAAATCCGGACTATAACACCTAAGATGATGATGAATTAAGTTGAATGCAAATCTTGCAAAAAAGTTTAACACAACCTAATAGTTCTGCGATTTTGTATTTTTTGTTGAATATTTAGATGTTTAACATATTTGGTTCAATTTCTGGATATCGGACCCTTGCTCTTATTTTTTTTAGTTGCGATGTCTACAAAAATTAATCTTTCATTTAAGTATACCCAGCAGAAATTAACCTTGGTAAGCAGCATTTGTACATTTTGTTGGAATTCCATTGGAAGCAACAAAATTTAATCGTTTATTCAAGAATTTGAATTGTAAGTAATTAAAATTCATCATCAGAATAATTAAACTATATTGGAAACAGAAAATATAAAAAATTAACCGAAACACAGTCACATCATTCAAACTATTGGTTTCCTTATCAATATTGAAAAATATAGTCTTCTACATTACGTTTATTACCAACAACCAACCACTTTTCGGAGATTTTATCCCTTAAGAAATATTTGAAGTTAAAATCGAATATTAGTTAGCCTGCAAAAAAACAATCACTCTATCTAAAATATAAGTTTTCGTTTCCAATTTTAAAATAGTATAAAGTTTTTGAATAGTTTTTGGTAACTCTAATAAAATATTAAGATTAGCAACCCAATTTCTGTTGTACATGTAAATCTATATTTAGACATTAATATTTAAACTTGAAAGAAAAAAAATATTCAAGATAGAAACTTTGAGAATAAAAATTCAAATTGAGTTTAGGCTGGAGATAAAGTATTTGCCTTACAAGCAGAAGGTCGCCAATTCGAGCCCCCATTCGCTTAGAAGACTTTTTTTATTGATAAAATAATTTTAAAATAATATAATATTTTTTATAGTTTGGTAACTCTAATAAAATATTGAGATTAGCATCCGAATTTCTATAGTACATACAATCTAATTTTAGAAAAATATTTAAATATGAGACTGGAAAATATTCAAGGTTGAAATTTAAGAAAACATATTAAATTGGGTTAAGGCTAGAGGTAAAGTACTTTGACTGACAACGGAAGATCACCGGTTCGACCCCAGTTCGAGGCATATAATTTTTTTTATTAATAAAATACATTTTTTTGAACGCATGGTTCAGAAACATTAAATATTCAATTGTACAACACAAATTCGGAATTTGTAAATAAATGTCGGTTGTCAAATAGTATTAAAATTAAATAATAGTGATAGTACATGGAACCATGGTTGGCAACAAATTCGGTAGCAACTTCAAAACTGTTTCTGTGTGTATGCTTAAAAAATACCGTTTAGCCGTCTGGCATACAATAAAAGCACTTAGCAAGGCATTTTTATGTGCTTTCCTAACGGTATTCTTTTGAAGCAGTAAATTTTGCATACAATGAAGCAGTAAAGAAAACACACAATGCAGCATTAATGTTGTCAATACACAATAAAGTGCTTTTGAGATGCTACGAAAGCTTGAATTTATTTATTCTAGAGAGATGGAAGCAGCGCTTTTCATCTGCTGATAAGAGGCATACCAAGTGGGACATAGCGAACAAAAATCATGCCTACTGGATTTGCTTGGAAACTTTTGCTAATTAAATGATGCCTACCAGAACTACTTCTGGGTAAGCACTATTTTTGCTGGATAATTGGCTCGATGCGGACCGTTTTTCTCCAAAATAACCCAAGACAAATATGACTAAAAACATATAAAATCAACCACTCGACTTCCACCACTATTTTTTTTTTTTTTCAATACATTATTTTTTTGATGTAAATCTTTTTTTCTACTATATTTAGTATCTTTTTTAATAGATTTTATCCATACATAATTTTTATCCATAAACTGAATTTCGTAAGAGCTCCACATATAATTTATCAACAGTGTAGTGGAATAAATTATAATTAACATATATTTTTTGAAAATTTTAAAAACACCATTTTTTGAAATACAGCGGTTTAAACAGCGGCTTTTGAAAAATATGTTTTCACCTTCAAAAAATTATTTTTTCGCTTATTTTGTTTAAAGCACGACACAGTGGCTTTAAAATGAGGTTACCGTTAAAAAGATATGGACGAATTAAGTACGACTACTTTTGTTTAATTTTCTAACAACCTAAAACTTGTACGATGACATATCGCTCACTTACTGCAAGACTGACATATCTCAAAAAACACGATTTGCAACGAAAGAAAAAGTGTTTAAAGTTTTCAATCCATATCTCCCACTTCCGTACCAAGTTTGGTAGAGGTTCGAAAATTGGATATTTTTTGATGGTTTATATGGAATGAGTCATGTAAATTAAAACGGTAACCGAAACACATTACTTTATATTTTATAGTTTTTCAACTGAAACTAATAATTTTTTGATTTGAATTGTTTTTTTTTAATTTGTTCGAGTTATTCGTTACTCGAAAATTGACCGCTTTTAAACTACTTGAACAATTGTTTGATTAAAATCATCGATTAATCGAGTAACGGTTAACCGTTACTGAATACCCTAGTATGTATCATGTACATTTAGTTACAATAAACCTTACAATTTCAACAATATGTTGAACTACATGTTAAAACTTATAAATATTCTAGGGAAACTATTGTACAAAAGGCATTGATGAAACAAAAGCCATCGCAACTTTTCCTGGCAACTACGTACGTACCACAAACTTTATGCCATTGTGTCTGTCCATCTATCCAAAACTGTATCTTTTGGATTTACAATACTAAATATAAAAGACAAACGAGTAATTTTATATTTTAATTGATTTACGCGATAAAAAGACAATTTATTTTAAGATGCTGGTCATCTTTTAACATGCTCTCCTCATTATATTTATATCCTAAATAATGGCATACTAGTGTATTTTAATTGTAGTATAGAAGAAACACTTAATATGATGTTGGATATACATCATCAACATCAGCCAAATTAAATGAATCTAAGTTGCTGACAATTTTTTTTTTTCTGATATGAAAACAACCCAGTAAACAATGTTAAAGATTTTTTGAATCGAAAATTTATGTCATAGAAATAACCTTGTAAACAATAGCAGAAAAAGCTACTTAAAATTAGTTAAAAAATTGACCTGCAGAAAAAACTTCCAAAATTTAAGCAATTTGTTGCTAAATATAATAAAATAAGAACAGAAAAAATAAATCTGTTAAAAACTTTACAAAATCAATTGAAAAGCAGCATTTTACTACTTGCCGAAAAATTTGCAACAACTTTTACTAAATATTTGTAGACTGAAAATGACAAACAAAAACTGTAATTTTAGCATAATTTTTGCTATATTTATCTCAAATTTAGTAGAATGTAAATAACTGTTTTTTTTTCTAAAATCAACAGAGATTTGTGATAAAAAATTGCAGATTGCTGATTTCATAAGGGCAGGACTTTTATTCGCATTAAAAAAAGACACTAAAAAAAACTTTAAAAATTTCACATTTTTAATGATTTTTTTGTCTACTAATATTTAGTACATGTTTTAGTTGCTGATTGTCTGGCAGATTATTTTATTACTTAAAATTAACTAAAATTTAAGCTGCTATAAATTCTTTCTCTTTTGTAAATTCAACAGATTTATTTTTTGCTATTTTTATATTACTAATATTTAGTAACTAATTTGCTAATTATTGTAGCAGTTTTTTTCAGCAAGATTATTTCTAACTATTTTTTAGTAGCTTTTTTGATTTTTGCTATTTGTACAGGTTTAATTTCTATGAGTGTACCAACCGAAAAGGTGTCACAGAAGAAACCCTGCTTTGCGAGGGAATCACTGTTCTACCAATAGCACTAACGTTCGTTCAGACTCATTTCACTTACCGACTATTGCCGCAAGTCTGTTAACTAATTGTAACGAACCAGGTGCAGAGCTTTCATACTTCTGAGGAACCGTTGTCGAAGACCAATGTTGTAATTCTAGGACACGAATTACCGAAGCCATTAACACGAGACGTTAGAATAAAATAAGTACTTTAAGATCTGATAAACGTAAACTTAGAATGAATATGTAAGTAAAAGACCACTGCAAATGTAGTTGAAAAACAAATGAAATTTCACTAGTAGAAAGGAACGACTTACATTTCAGTAAATTCAACTAACAATGTCATTTATTTTTTACTGTTCAAAAAATTAACCACAATTACAGTAAACATGAACCAATATGTAGTAAAAAATAAACAAACATTATTGTTTAATTTTTTTTAAAATAAAAAAAAACTACTTCATAAAATGAATGTAAAATCATAATACAGTAATTTGATGTGGTTGTTTTTTTTAAATGAACTACAATTCTAGTCAAAAATAAATTTGTTTAAAAAACTACTTCATAAAATGAATGTAAAATCATAATACAGTAATTTGATGTGGTTTGTTTTTTTAAATGAACTACAATTCTAGTCAAAAATGAAATTTGTTTAAGCAAATGATTGTTTGTTTCATTATAAATAAAGATACTGTATTACAACTCAAACAACTACAAATATTTACAGCAGAAAAGTTTCCCTTGAGAGTACAAATATATGAAAAATAATCGTTTTTTTTAATTCAAAGGAAGCCAACTTTTGAGTTTCGTCCACTCAAAAAAAAAGTTAGTAAAACCAAAATTTTAGTTAGGAGGGTGCTTGCAAAAAAAATTGCTAATGTCAGCAAAATCTTTTGCTGAGAATCAGCGAGCTGACTTTAGCAACATAATTAGTAGATTCAGCACTAGTTTTGCTAACAACTAGTGGACTAGAAATTAAAATCCCTTGCTAAAAATTAATAAAATTTTTGCTGAATTTCAGGTAGGACCTAAAAAACAATTCAAAAAATTTTCAGAAATTGTACTATAGTTAAATCATAAAACATATTTTTGTGATTCTTTTAAAAATAATTTACAAAATATAAAAATGTTCATACTCCCACATTGACGGCATAAATTAATGTAATATCTAAACAAAATTATAAATAATTATATCCCTATGGGGAATGAGGAGTAAATTGACCTAAAAGTGACTGGTTAAAGAAGGACTTATCACAGGACTGGTATAATTAATACTGAAGTGGGTTAAGCAGTGTCAACTGTTCCTAAAATTACCATCCTGTGACTGGTAAAGGGAGGACATACCACTTAACCAGAATGCTTATTAACAATAATAAGCCAGTTGGCCAGAATTTCACCCATTGGAAGCTGTTAAGTTTTCGTTTATTTTTATGCCCATCTTTGTGCCAATCTTTGGTTAGTCCTTTGGCATGCCACTATGTGGTTTAAAGCAGGATAAATGACACCCTCCTATGACAAGACCACGTTAAAGTTGCCAGTTGTGTTTACTTAGGGTAGGGTTTAGCAGAGGACCGGTCTCTAGCACGAATGGACCGATCCTGTGGCACACGCAGGACCGGTCCCATTCCCCATGGCGATATAACACAAACAAAATTGTCTTTCAACTACTTCAATCAACAATAGTTGTCTAAATGAGGCTAATTTCAAAGGAACGCAAATGCCGCAGAGAATTATAGAAGCGAAACAAAAAAAATAACAAAATATGACAACCCTTTTTTTGCAATTATAAAAAGGAACCATAAAATCTACCTAACCTACCTTTCGCTTTAGTTGGTCTACCTGTCTGCATATTATTTGCAATTTTACCAAACTGGATTATTAATCTTTCTAAACATTTAGTTTAGAAATACACATTTAATCTTTATTAAATTTAAATATTTTATTTTGTCTTTTATTGAATTAATAGACAATTACTTTCACAAGCCGGTGAAAACACAACATTTAAGTTGTTTTAATCCGCAACTTTGTTTTATGTAAGAAAAACAGATACAAAAATCTTCCATGGTTGATTTTTTATATGTCTTGCAACAGTTGTACTTGTTAGTATCATTTTCCTCTTTTCTACTACATCTTGAAATGACTGCGACATCTAATTCATTATGCGTATATATTTCAATCTAGTTGTCGTCCACACTAAGCAAAATAAATTAGGAAGACATTAGTAAAATATTAGTAAACATTAGTTTCAAAACAGTTAAGGCTAATTAAGTATAACTAAAATTTTAAATGAAAATATAATTGTAGCAAAAAATTTGTGTGGACAGAGTTATTAGTTCCCCTCATCATTTACATGGTACATTGATAAATAGTGTTTAAACTCTAAACTTTTAACATAATTCTTAAACATTAAGAAAACATTTCATAGTGGATAATGAGTCAATCGTAGTTATTGAGCTGAAATGATAAGACACTTGCTACAAAAAAAACACTTTTTGTCAGAACTTGAAAACCGACCTAGTGGGGTTTGTAGGCCTAGGTGAGGACATACAAAAACCGTTTTCAAAAATTTTGAAAACACCCTCAAAATTTTGAGTTATTTTCAAACAACTGTTTTAGGGTAGGTCGTAGCACTTTAGTACCTCTAACTCATACATTGACCGATTTCAAAATTTTAAACAGTTTTGGAAAGGCAAAGAATTAAGCTTCATGAAATGTATTCATAAAAACATATATTCCAAGAAATTAGGTAATGTTTATCAAAAGTTTTCACTTTTTTTTATGTTTTTCCTAATGTTTTCAAATTCAAACAAGAGTTATTTTAATTTTTTTTCTATGAAAACCTATCTTTTTTTGCAACGGTATTGTAAAGACAATTTATATTAAAAAAAACGAGATACTATTTGTTTAAAATCGGTTTATATTTGCAAAAGTTACTAAACTTTTTCTAAAGTAAAATTTTGTGATTGCAGACTTTTCTTTTGGTAAATTAAAAACTGTACAAATAGCTTAACCAAAGTTAACCTGTATAGTTAAAAACAGGTGTTAATGAAAAGTTGAATAACTTTTTCAATTTTCATCCGATTTGAAAAATGAAAACCATGTTTTGTTAAGAACTAAATTTTTTTTATACGTTGGTATAATTTTTATAAGCTTTCATATTAAAATAAGCAATGAAAAGCTACTAAAATTAAAAAAAGGTTTATAATTTTCGTTTTTTTTGTAGATATTCTTAACAAAACAATACTTATAACTTACAATGTATCAAAAAATGCACGTCATTTTAAAGCGTTTCAGTTTTGCTTTCCAAACCCGTTAAAAAAAATTTAAATCGGTCAAAAACTAACTGAGTTTACAGGTCGATAAGTTGACGAACATCACTGAAAACGGTTTTTTTTTTTTTTGAATAACTTCTGAATTTGAGGGTATTTCTGAAATTTTAGACACACTTTGTAATGTACACACAAAACCTTAAACTCACGCTAGGTCGTTTTCCAAGTTTTTTTTTTTCACTAGTAGCACCGTGTAATTGACCGACATAAAATTGCAATAATCTGGCCAACTTATAATAATTTTGTTTAGTTAGGAATAAGAATAATTTTTTAGAATGTCATACAAAAATATTAGATATTTTTATTTAGTTATCTTATAAAATATTTAAAACTTAATATATATACTATGTATTTATAAAATTAATTTAGAGCAATTCATATGAAAACGATCAAAATTGGCAAATTTTTGGACGACCCTCTCCGATTTTAAAATAAATAGTCTCAATCGATTGCCCAGCAAAAAATAATGTACCTACATATTTTTTTTTTTTTATAGTGACTGGTTTAGTGGTGGTGTGCACCACTGTCATGTGACAAAATTGAAGAATTCTTCATAAGGGACCTCATTGAAACTAAAAAGCGATCGCAAACGAGTGATAGCTCGTTGGAAAGGCATTGAATCAGGCTTTAATTGAAAAATAAAATTTTCCTAATTTTTCTCAGAAATTTACCTTTTTTCCCATGAAAATTAAATTTTCCCATGAAAATTAAATTTTCCGATTTTCCACAGAAGCTCCTAAATTTTCCGGCTAATTTTATTTTTTTGGATTCCTCATAATTTTTGCTTTAAGAATCAGCAATAAAAAAAATGGGCCCCGACTCCTTGTTTGGACAGGAGAAGAGCATTTAAGAGAACACCTTGTTCTCATTGTTTTTATATTTTTTATAATTGAATATTTTTAATTATTTGACAAGAAAAATTAGGAAAATTTTATTTTTCAATTAAAGCCTGATTCAATACCTTTCCAACGAGCTATCACTCGTTGCGATCGCTTTAGTAGTTTTTTTTTAAAAACAACTTCACATGAGGACAGTGGTGCACACCACCACTAAACCAGTCACTATAAAAAAAAATATTGAGGTACATTATTTTTTGCTGGGCAATCGATTGAGACTATTTATTTTAAAATCGGAGAGGGGTCGTCCAAAAGGTGATCGCTTTCATATGGAATTGCTCTTTTATTTTATAATTTTAAATAATTCTTTAGAATATGGGAGCTTTTAAAAAATTCGACAACACCTTTCAAATAATGCCTTTCAAATTTCATTGAACTTAGTATATATATTCTCCTAGTAAATGTGGAGTTTACGTATTTTTCCTTTTTTCAAAATTCATTTTAGTTCTACTCAAATTGGGGGGTTTCTAAGTATAAGAAATATACAATGTTTGAATTATCATAACTTTTGGACGCGTCAACAGAACATTAAAATGTGGTGTCATTTTAAAGATCAAGTCCTCTTCTTTATTACATGTTTTTTTTTATATTTTCGATGAACATGTTTAAAGCAATCAATGATAGCGAAGGATAAGATTTTGAAAACGAAATTTTTTAAATTTTTGGTCCCTGAATATTACGAGAAATAATTTTGTGTAATAGCAGAGATTGTGAATTTCATCTGATACCCATATTGACATAATTTAATGAAGTAGCACATTAGGGCGGGATCGATTTAAAAATCGCTCAACGTACAAGGAAAATTGTATTCTATGGAATCAAAATAAGAAACTTTGCCGAAGGAACCATACCTGTAAAACGAATTCTGATGTCCCGACTTTTTGACCCTTAGGGTCAAATTTTGAAAAAATCCCACTTTGACCCATTTAGAGTGCCCCAATCGAATCCAACCCAATCGAATATAATTTATACATTCATCTGCTAGAGCGTTTTCCGGAGAGAAACAGAGACCCTAATCTTGGAAAGACTCCTCCTACTTTCTGAAAAATCTCTATCCCGAGATTTGTACATTTTGCTATAAAACACGGCTAAAAAGGCCCTCTTTCAAACGTAAATTTTAACCCCTTACGGTCACCTAGAATGATGATTTATGCATTAATCTGCTAGCGCGTCTCCCGGAGAAGAAGTAGCTTCCATAATCTTGGAGAGATTTCCTCCTACTTTCTTTTTCAAAATTCGACCCTATGGGACAATAGGTCGGGACATCAGAATTCGTTTTAGAGGTATGGTTCCTTCGGCAAAATTTCTTATTTGATCCCTAAAATCGATTTTCTTGTACGGTTGAGCAATTTTTTTGCCTCCCCACAAATCGACCCGGCCCTAGTACCACATATTTCAATAATTTCTTTAGAAACTTTACTATAAAGTTCTTTTGAAAGTACATAACATGTGATAACGAAAATCTGAGTACGCAGTTTAACTACATGTGGTCTACTGTTTCACATGCATATCGCTTTTCCCATGTGTGGCAAAAGATATTTGAAATTTGTTGTAGGTTACAAAAATACAAAATAAGTTTCAGAAAAATTAATTATGGACACAATTTTTCAATTTCGTTATTTTTTTTTTGTCTTAAAATAATTAATTGTTGTTGAGCACTGCTTAAAGAAGGGCATAGATCTTCAAAATGACACAAATTTAAAAATTTCTGTTGACCACGTTAAAAAGTAAAGACAATTCAAAACAAATCATATTGCTTACACAGTTGTTAACCCTCTAACTGCCAAACGATGTTTTGCAACGAAATTCATACTATGTGCTCCACTCGGAAAACAAATAATAAAATTTGCCCTGTATCGATGTCTCAACTTAAAACGCAAAAGTGTCAACCCTGAACTTAAAAACCATACGTCAATGTGGTAACATTGTGAAATAGAGACGGAGGAGATAGAAAAAATTAACAAAAATCTAAAAACAGAATATTTGTGTTGTTAGTGTTTATCACTTCTGAGTATAATATACAATAACAAAAAAAGCTAATAGGAAAGAAAACTGCAATTTAGCTGCATTAGTTTCGAGGCCATTCTTGGGTGTGATCGCTAAACGGTCATGACTTGGTACACTCAAAAAAATAAGTTAGAAGAAAAGTTAGTAAAACGTCTTGTAAATCAGGTATACTATTTTTTTAGCAAAATTTTTTGCTAAAACCGTGTTTTCAGCTAAAATTTTTGTTATACTTATTCAGCACTTAACTGTTTTATACTAATGCTTTACTAATATTACTAATGTTTTACTAATTAATTTTGCTAAAAAAAAATTGTGCTGATAGCACATTAATAGTGTGGACGACAACCAGATTGAAAGATATACGCAAAATGAAGTAGATGTCGCGGCATGTCAAGATGTAGTAGAGAAGAGGAAAATGATACTAAAAAGTACAACTCTAATAAGACATATAAAAAAATCAACCATGGAAGTTTTTGTATCTCTTTTTCATACATAAAACAAAATTGAGGATTAAAAAAACTTAAATTTTGCGTTGTCACCGGCTTGTTGAAAATAATTGTCTATTAATTAAATAAAAGACAAAATAAAATATTATTTATTTAAACTAAATGTTTATATGTGTGGTCAAATTGCAAACAAACATATACAGAAATGTAGACAGAGTAAAGCGAAAGACAAAGACACACATCTTAGGTATATTTTTATGGTTCCTTTTTCTTATTGCAAAAGGGTTGTTTTTTTCGTTTCGTTTGTTCTTGTTTATTTTTTCGTTTCGTTTCTATAATTACCTTCGGCAGTTGCGATAGCATCATTTAAACGATAGCATCATTTATACAACCTTGATGTAAGTAATTGAAAGACAATTTTTGTTATGTTATATATATTTATTTCTATATATTTTCAGATATTAAATTAATTCATGTCGTCAATGTGGCAAAATGAAAATTTTTATATTTCGTTATTATAGTAAATTATTTTTAAAAGAATCACAAAAATATGTTTTATGATTTTCAGCAAATAAAATTAACTAAAATTACAATTTTTCTACAAATTTTTTGCGTTTTTTTCAGTCTACTAAAATTCAGCAAAAAATTTATTAATTTTTAGCAAGGCTTTTTATTTCTAATCTACTAAGTGTTAGCAAAACTTTTGCTGAATCTACAAATTTTGTTGCTAAAAATCAGCTCGCTGATTTTCAGCAAAAGATTTTGCTGACATTAGCAACTTTTTTGCAAGCATCCTCCTGACTAAAATTTTGCTGACTCAGCAAAATTTTTTGCTGACTTTACAAACTTTTTTTTGAGTGTATTGTTACGTTTGTAATGTAAGATGAGCGCAGGTTTGATTCTTACAGCCGTAGGTTGTTGAAAAATTTATCATATAGAGACAATCTGACAATTATAAGACACAAATAGTAATACAATTTAAATTTAAAATGGAAAATCACTGATGAGCATGTCATTAAAAAGGCAGAAACTAGTTTAGTCTGATTTAAAAACTAATAGTGTTTATAATTTTTAGAGAAAAACGCTTATTCTTCTTCTTAACCTCAACATTTCTAAATTAATTTGTCAAATGCATATTAATTAAAAATTAATTGCGACTGTCTATATGACATTAATAGAACACTGTACTAAAATTGTTTATCGCTGCTTAATTTAGGCGATATGAGCCAAAATATTTTAAGGTGCATTTTGAAAACAAAAGTATATAATAGAGAAGTTTTGAACAAAATTTATTTCTCTTACCAATATATAATCACACTCTAAAAACTATTTTTTTTCTGCTTATATTTAAGAAGATATCATGATTTACGCTTTTTGGAAAAAGCGAAATTAGGCGAAAAAAGTATCAAAACTTCAATTTATATTGTTCAAACTTCAACGCTTTGCTATTAATAACTTAATGTCTTCCTTCTGCCAAATTTCATAAAAATCCGTCTTTTAGTTTATAAGTTAAGATGATGTCCTTCAGAGGAATCCTGACAAAATCCTGTGAGTCCTTGGACCAAAGCAAGGACTTATTATTAAAGATAAAGCTTCAATATTACTTGTAGTTTATTATAAAGAGTTTTTATTCAACTTAAATTGGTTTTTTAGATTTTTGAAAACTATGTTTTTTCAAAAAGAATTATTTTTTGAAATTTTTATTTTGAAGCTTTCTCGCTTCCAAACCGTTGACGGCACACGAAAAATTTCTTTGCAAAATATTTATCAAATTTAGTTTTCTATTGGAATATATTAATTTCTAAGTATAAAACGCTCATTTGACGCATTTGTGGTAAATTTTATTAAGACTGCCCTGATACAGCCTTACCCCCTTAGAGGGTTAAGAACCATCAACTTTAAGCAGCAATTTTACAAAAATTAAAGTTTATTTATGTGTAAAACATTTAATAAATTCTTGTTGCTACTATTAAGAAATAAATGTAATTTAAAGAATTCAAAATTAAGTACAATATCATAATATTGTCAACAAAGAAACCACAAATTATCGAATTGTATACGTCTAGCGGTTTTCTTCGACCAATACTAACAAGGAAAATCTGTTGGGTGGTTGCACCAGCTTTAAATCAAATTCGGATATAAGATAGAGGAGACGAAAGTAATAATAAATTGATAGGAAACATTCCTGGTCAAACGCCTATTTAGCGGGTAAACATGGGTTTCAAAGTTGTTGGAAAATTTTGTATTTTAAAACTTTTTACTAATTTTTGTATACCAATGGAAAGGTCATCAAAATACCCTACATTTAATAGAAAATTTGTATATTATTTTTGTGGAGAAGCTGGAAAAAAACAAAACTCAAATCAACTTATAATTCTTAAACGTGAAATTGGGCAGTTAAAGTCGAACTCGTTCTTATATATGTTGTCCCCTTAATCACATATTCAAATTTTTTGACAATCGTAGGAATTCATTATCGTCCTTCCCGTCCTTCCCTGGAAGACCAACCAAAACTACCTTCTCCCACAATTAACCCACCCCATAATAATGAATGTGTTGGCATTTTGATTGTTTTCATTGTTCTTGTTGTGTATTGTGCGTAGAAATGTCCACCATCAATCATTTTAACGCATCCAAGGCAGTCGTGCTTTATGGTTTATTAATAAAAAAATCATTTAATTTAAAGCGCATAGTTTTGTCGCTGCTACAACGCATACACATGCAAACATATTTACTGAAACAATCAAACATGTATGTATGTATTTCATAGATTTAAATACACATACACACACACACACGTGGTAAAGTGCAAGAAAGAAAAATTCGCATTTGCACAATAATAAAATGCAATTAATTTATTTAAAAGAACAAAAAAATAAATATTTCACAAAATAACAATGGCAGGCAACATGAAAACAAAAAACGACAAATCGGCCAACATTGTTGTAAATGGAAGGCTAATGAATATGCCGACAGACAAACGTGTAGGTAAATTTCAAATGGGTAAATTTTGAAATATTTGACGAGAAAATATAACGAAGGACATATAAAAATATAAACTTGTAAATGGGGACAACAGATAATTTTATATAGGTTGGGATAAAGCGTTCACTTATATATTTGCTACCATGATTTGTTGAAAATGGCGACCAACACAATGAATCAGTATACACAAACATACTCCGCGTGCCTTTATTGTTGTCTGGATTTAAAGTCGCATTCATCGCGGCGGCTTATTTCCCCTTTGACTCCTTATTTCCTTTTTTCGACTAAAAACTTATGGATCAGTTGTAATATTGTTGTTCGAATGGTTTGCATCTTGTTGCCTGCTATGACACGAACTCTTAATATACGGCATTCAGGAAGCAGCTATTTATTTACATATTTTCATCTGGCCATTTCTCTGCGGGAATAATTTTAGGTGTAGCTAGAATAAAACTTTGTTGTTTCAACCAACTTATATTAGGTAAACAAGAGGAAGTAACACCTTTATATTTTTTTAGCTGCCCAATCCCACTTCAGAGTATTTTACCGCATAATCTTAACATTTTATTAATTTTGGCATCAATTTGTTTACTAAAACATTACCAATTCTCAAATGTAACCATTTAAGACTCTTAACCCCAAAAGATTTCTCAATCTTACGCCATTATCTCGTGATGAAAATCTTTAAAAAGTTATAGATACACTCAATTCTGTTTTATGCGAATTTTTTTATGCGATTTTAAACTTATGCGGTTTTTTAGTACAACTTTTTATAAGAATTTTTTATACGATTTCAATTTAAAAATTTAATTTTTTGTTAAAATTGCTAGCTTAATTGTCGACCATGCATTATCATCGGAAGTAGAAGTTTATTTGAAGCAAAAGGGACTTGATTTTAAAGTTCTGCTGATTGTTGATAATGCTCCGTCGCATCCGAATTTAGGCCTGGATGCATTATAAACAGAAACGCAATTAATCAAAGATCGGCGGTTTCTACTGAAATTATTGCTTTAGCACATGAAATTGGTTGAGAAGGGTTTGAAACATTTAACGAAAAGGATGTTGATGAATTGCTTGTGGACGAGGCCTTAAGTAATGATAATATTATTGAATTAGTATTGAATCCGGTCCTAGATCCAGAAAATAACAGTGATGTAGAAGACAGTGAACCTCTGCCGCTCACTGCAAAAATAATTCGAGATTCATTGGAAAATCATTTTATTAATAATGAACCGAATTCTGAACGGGCATTTAAATTCCAGCGGGACCTGCAGAGTTGCATTTCTGGCTATCAGGAACTTCTTAAACAATTTCAGAAATCTTCGCAAAGTTTAATAACAGATTTTGTTGTCAAAGAAGCAAAACCACCAGTCGTTGAAATTAGCACTGGGTCTAATGAGGGAGAATTGGTATCATCACCCGAATTGTTGACTAGCTACAGCAGCGATGATAGCGATTTAGTACCAGCTCAGAAACGGTCACGAGCATTGTCAACAAGTGAAGATAATGACTAGGTGTAATTATCATTTAATTTCTAAGAAAAATGTAATAAAAAAATAATTTTTAACTCGTGATTTCAATTTGTTTTAAATGTATAACCCTCCTTTCTTCTAACACCTTTAGGTACCTACCATAATCCACTCCAAAAAGGGTAACATCATTCTTTTTATGCGATTTTTTGGTTATTTATTTGGTTTTACGTGGTTTTCGAGAGTTATGGAACCTATCCCTATTTACTCAATGTAGATAGTGTATTTCTTATGCGTTTTTTTAATGCGTTTTGCTCAGGAACGTATCTACCGCATAAAATCAGAATTTAGTGTATATCGACGATTCATACACAGGAAAAACTAAAAAGGGGTTTCAATTAAAAAATGTATTGAATCAATTAATATTTTAATTGATTTTGCACCAATCACGGCAATGATAATATCAATTAAAACTTTTATTGAAAATTAAAAATGAAAAAAAGTTATAAATAACTTCTACAAAAAAAATATGATACCGACAAAAAAAGTGTGTGAAAAATACATTGGTATGTGTGTTTTTGTTAATGCTGCGCCTATTTGTATGTTTGTGTGTGTGCTTGTTTTATTTGTAAACTTCAAATGCATTTGGTATTTCATACCGAAAATTTGCTATTTAATCATACAGTGTATGAAAAAATAATTGAGAATTAAGTCTTAAATAAAATATGTAATTATATGTTTAAAAGGCAATTTAAATATTCATTGATTCAATGAAATATTTGTTTAGAAACAAATTTAATTCAAATCAAATCTTTAATTAGATATTTTAGGTTGATAATTCTTTCTGTGTAGTTTAAGTGCTAACGTGGTATCATTGCAAAAAATTACGCTATATTTCAAAAATATCACTTTATCTGTGAATTCCTTTATATTGTTTGCTTGAGTCCATATCATGGACTCATTACTAAAGAGTCCATATCTTGGAAAACGATTAATGAAAGTTTTACAATTTCAGCTTTTTAAAACAAGTATTTTTTTGAATTATTCTTTTGTTAGATCGAATTTTCTTTTTGTTCGATCGATTACTAGAATAATTTTTATTCGACTGACAACCAAATTTCGTTTTTTACGATTATTCATGATGGTTCCAAAAAAAAATATAGACAAATTTGATATTAAATTATAGGTAGTTTAAAGATCTATCCAGTCGAGTCAAACAAATATTGAAATTTTTCAAACGAATAAACTTCAAACTCATTTTAACCCCCTAAAAATTCGACTGGGCATGTATGTTTCTAAACGAATATTTTTTATTTTTATCCCCTCTATCACATATCCATGTTTTATAAGGGTTTGGAAGGTCCGCGTCGGCAGACCTCCATTGTTAGCACTAATAGGTGTCTATTACTTTAAATTAAAGTCATCAATAAGCCAATTCCCGACAACTATAATATTTAAACAGTCAACAGTTAGCCCCGTTTTACAATTGTCCCTGCCTAGGCGCCAAAGTTTATGATATACTGCATCTAAGATAAGCATTGCTGATTTACTGCCTTTATCATGGAACACATCTTAACGAATCACCATTAATATCTATGCCATTCCCTTTCCATTTTAAAATAACAATATCAGCAACAACATCCCTAGCAATCAATTCATTTCTACAACATATTTGTACAAGTTTTTTCTTGTTTAAGTACATATGGTACTATATGAACTTTATCATTATATTTATCATATGAATTGTGTAATGATAAGCTTTTTGAAATCATAAAAAAAAGTAATGAATGTCATTTCTTTAGACAAGCCGTCTATCTGTCTCTTGAAATGGTATATTTATACGAGTATGTATGAATACTATATATGAATGTGACCCAGTAAAATAGTAAAATCTAAATAACAGGTTGCAGAACAACTTATACTGTATTACATACAATATGTTCTAATTTCTATTCTACAACTGATATATTTTGTATGGAGTTTGTCCTATTTACAACAGGTTGCTTTAGAACCAGTTCTAGAAACAGGTATGGTTCTGCGAAAGTAAATTTTGACTCCCAGGAACCTGTTCCTGAATCAGTTCAATGCAACCGGTGGTAAAATATGCTGTTCTGGAATAGATTCTAAGGTAACCAGTTCTAAAAAATTTTGCTGGGTAGTTTATGGAACATAAACCAAGGTGATATTACTTACCTACTGTGTCACATTAAAGCCGTAACTGCCAAAAAACGAGTAAATGCCAAAAATAAAATTTTATGAGAGACGAAATTATCTTTGCTTTGGTTTGGCGTGTAACAACAGTGAGGGCTTACTTTGAATTGCAATGAAATCTTGAAAGTTTAATCCTTTATAAAAGGATATAGAAAATAAGAGTTTTAGCTGCACAATATCACTTTTAGGACTTACAAAAGTGGAGTAAAAACTTTTAATTTTAACTTTTTATATGTTTGGTGAAAATAATCTATATCCATTTTGGATATCAAATGAAAGGTCTTTCAACGGTACGTAAAGCAATCATTTTAAAGTTTTGAATTATTTATAAAACAAATTTTGACTTAGAAATTTTGACCGATGGGTTCTCTTCGATATTAATGAAATTTGAATATGTGATAAAAATAAATAGAGGGCACATATTTTTTCTAGCCGCACACTCTCATATTTGGGGGTTAAAAAGTGGGGGTCAAAAATGTGTTTTAAAAGATATTGAAATCGGGTTTTTGTTAAAGAATCATAGTTGGATTAAGCTAAAAAAATTTGTATATTAATGCCTATTAAATTTAATCGAGGGGATGTATGAGCTTTTCCAACATTCGTAATTGTTCGGCTTTTATGCGACTTTTTCCGAATACAATACACAGGCAATATTGGTATCAACAATTTTATTTTCTTGAGTATAAGCTGCGTGGAAAAAAATCTGAGTTTTATTAGTTTCAGACATGTTTCCCTGCAAAATTGTATTAATTTTGGTTACACCTTTTAGCCCTTAAACGTGAGATTGGGCCGCTAAAAAAAAAATACGCGGCCCTTACATGGTTTTCTTTATAACGTATCTAATTCTCATTAAGATCGGAGAGAAACCATGGAGACACACATCTTGATAGACGAAAAATGCGAGGAAACAAAGAACATAAGCTTACATAAAATTTGCTTTCGCTGTTATACAAAATTTAATAATAATGAATATTACCGAGAACTACCGATTTTTCCTAAAAAAAAACGATAATTTAAAACGAGGCGCTTACGTCTTTTGTAATTATGGCTTGATATGTTTAAGTGTGTGTTAAAGCAATGAAATATTGTGCAGATAATGATGATGATGATGAAAATTTTAGCTAAAAGCTACTCTAATAATAGAGATAATTGTGAGAATACGAGGCAAAAGAAAAGGACAATGATAATAATGACAATATTGTTAAATAGTCCAAATATTAATCTTCTAAATATGTATAAAAAAGTTGGGAGCAAATCCATAAACATTTAAAGTCGTTTTAAACTCTTCGGTGGTACCTGCTCAGGCGCCAAATTTAGTCGTCGAATGCTAGAATTTTTGGTTGCACTGATATACATTGGCACAAAACATAAACATCGAAGTTTTTTTAATTTTTTTTGTATCGTTCAATTTAGGCGGAAAAGGTTGACGGTGAATCTATAAAATTATGGTTCAATTCAGGCCTAAATTTTATGATAAATCTATGCATTAACCCATTTTTATCAACGTGTCTTTGAAGACTCAGAAATTAATTAAGCCGATTAAAACCTTTTATTTGAAGTACACTCAACAAAAAGTTAGTAAAGTTAGCAACATTTTTGCTGAGAGGATCGTTGCAAAAAAAAAGGCAATTTTTAATTAGCTTAATACTAAAGTCGAAAAGGCATAAACAAATTTTAAGGACTTAATATATTATGGAGCAAAGAAAGTTTTCATAACCTCAAAGACTTTCCCAATATAAAAATTTTAATTTTGCGAATTTTAACGTATTTAATATGATTGCCTGCAAATTTATAACCCTGAACCCATTTTAATATCATATAACCGACAAAAAAAAAAATGCGTGTTTTACAAAATAATCAAGGTTGTAAGTTCTAATATATGACAGCCAATTTTTTTTTTGGTGTGTTTTCTTATATTTTTGGTGGTGTAATATATATTTTGATATGTGATAAATACAATGAGATTTTTATATTGATGTGACTTAAACTAAATCCAAGCAAAGACTGTAATTTTAATATTTTGAATTTGCTTTAAACTTAAAACCGACAACATTTTTGAGCCTTTAAAGATTAATGATAAACGCGGATGGATTAAGAATGCTTAAACATCGGCTAACACGTACACAAAATGTTATTCGAATAATAAAACAAAAATGTTTTTGATAATAAAGGGTTTTTCAACAGGGACGCTACAAAAGTAGACCGACAGGGACAGCAAACGACGCCATATTTTTTGCCGCTCTTTTGACATTTTTCTTCAGTAAGGTTTGCCATTTCATGATGGAAAGATATACGAGCAAACAACGAGTCGAAATTATTAAAATTTACTACCGAAATTCGGAGTCAGTGGCCTCAACGTTAAGAGCGCTACGTCCAATTTATGGTCGTCATAATCGTCCTAGCAGATCACAGTCACAGTACAAAATGTACCCATGCCAGTGAGACAAAGAAGTGCCCGTAGTGTCGAGAATATTGCTGCCGCTGAGGCTTCAGTTGAAGAAAGCCCAAATGTGTCTCTCTGTGTCTACTGTGAATAGGAATCGCTACCGTTCAATGATACCCGAATATTTTTGGCCCCAATTGGATGATATGGACTTGGAGGACATGTGGTTCCAACAGGACGGCGTCACAAGCCACACAGCGAATGCCACAATCAATTTATTGGAAACCAAGTTTGGAGAACGTGATATCTCACGAAATGGTCCAGTCGATTGGCCGCCTCGGTCGTGCGATTTGACGCCGTTAGACTATTTCCTGTGGGGCTACGTCAAGTCTATGGTCTATGCGAACAAGCCAGCGACGATTGATGAACTTCGTACGAATATCGAACGTGAAATTGCAGCAGTATCGGCCGATTTATGCTTAAAAACCGTCGAAATTGGGTTCAGCGTCTGGACTTCTGCAAGCGTGCCCGTGGTGGCCATGCAAAAGAAATCGAGTTCCATACATAATGGCATCGAACGTACTTTCACAGGAATAAAGAATTTCATTGATATTGTTTTTATTTAAAAAAAACTTTTATAGCGCTCTTATTGAAAAAACCCTTTATTTTGCTACCGAATTCTTGAAATTCGTCATATATTTTATATTTAGAATTTCTAGTTAAAGAGGTTTGTGCAGGTCGCTAAGTGGGGGACGTTCCCCTTTTTTTGGTCATTTCCATAACAATTTCCAAAAACTCCGTCTAAGCGGATGTTAGTTGAGGATTCTAAATCGAAATAATAAGCGCCTTACAACAAAGTTTAATAATTTTGTAAATTTTTTAAAATTTAGTTTGGTTCTAAAGAAATTATTTACTTAATTTACAAAATTTTGACTTTGTCTCTTTTTCAGTGCTAAAACGTGGATAAAATAAGAAAAGGTTGTTGAAAAAGTAATTGTCGTAAAATATAATTTCTAAGCAAACTTCTTTAATTAAAACTTCTTAATTTAAAAATATTGAATTAAAGGCAGCAGGGTCTTAATTTTCATAAAATTTCGGCCAACGGAACTTTCCTTTAATTTAAGAAGTTTTGAAATTAAGCGCAGTGATTTGACTATTTGATTATTTTTTAAGTGTAGAATATATTTAATTAAGAAACTTTGCTTTTAAGCAGTTAAACCATAATTGTCCCTGCTCGGGCTCCAATATACAATATAAATTCAACGGTTGCCAACGGAATTGTTCTATAATTAAAGAAATTTTTAAATAAAGAACTGAGATTTGACTGTTGGATTATTTTTAAATGCAGACACTAAAACTAATTATTGTCCCTACTTGGGCGCCATAATACAAAATAGATAATAAAATAGCAGAAAATCTAATAATTAATTTTAAAAAAACTTACCATTTTAACTTTCTTGTTAATTTTGTATTTTAAGAGGATTTGAAATAAAATTTCAAGGTTTTAATGATATAGTCTTAGCAATTTTGGGACATCTTCTATTAGAGATATAAATATTAAATGCAGTTTAAGTAAATATTTTTTGTTTGCATAAATATTCTACCAATAATTAAGTTGATCTGAAAATAACATGACAACGCTTTTAGTATAAAATATTTTTGTTTGTTTAAATCTACAATACAGCTACAAATTCTTAGATGTATATGTGTGTGTATTTATGAAAGTTTATGTGTGTGTATATATATTTTATTTATATATTGAAAATAGAAAATCACTAAAAATATCGACAATCCAATATATATTTTATTTATGAAAACATTTACTAAATCTTTTGCCATTTCAATTAAATATATTAAACTCTCCCTGGGGCTAAACATGCACGTATACAAATCTCTTACTCTAAAAATACCCCCCAAAAATAACTGTTGGCTTCCATTTAGCCACCCATTAAAACCCATTTAACAAAACCAATTGCTTTTCATTGAATCTGCTTGCCGCACGCAAACAATGGTTGTTTTTATATTTGTATGGATAAATGGACAGAAAAAACCAACAATTTTAGGTAGAAGTTTTTTGAAAACAAAACTGAGACAAAGCTTAAGTTTACGTTTTTTTTCTTTATGTAACAAAATGTTTACGGGAAATAGCGCACGTGTGAAACAACAACAATAAGGACAATAAAATAAGAATCATGGCAGGCAAGGATATTGGGTGTCCTTACTATAACAAAGAAAACACTTTATAGAAAGGGAAGTATCATGAAAGAAATTAATATTCTTAGTCCGGGTCATGATACCTTCCTTGTTAGAATATTATGTAGGTAAAGACTACTGCAAATGTAGTTAAAAACAAATGAAACTTCCCTTGAAAACCAGACCACTAACATTTTATTAAATTCAATTAACATTGTCATTTGTTTTTTTACTGTTCATAAAATGAACCACAAATGTAGTAAAAATTAACCACAAATATTGTACAAACTACTAATATTTTTTTGTTATATCAAAAAAAAAAAACAAGTATAAAATGAATGTAAATTCATAGTACAGTAATTTTATATATTTTGTTTCTGTAAATGACTTCCAAATTTAGTTAAAAATTCAATTTCTTCAACAAACGAATGTTTTTTTCACTTCAACAAAATACTGTATTACTACTCAAACAACCACAAATATTTACTGCAGAATTTTCCTGAGTGTACTAACTGCTACACAAAAAACTATCATGTAGTAACTGACAAAGTTTTTCTGTATATGTATGCATTAACAAACTTCATAAAATTCTAGGAAAAAACATTTTTTTTAAATGGCGCCCAATCAGGGGCAACTAATTTAATAATGAAATTAATAAGCGGCAGCCTGATAATAAAGGGTGTTTTTTATAGAGTGACACACTCTTCGAATGTTGATTTCCAGGTGTTCAATTGTTTGTGGTTTATCGAAGTAGACAAGTGACTTAACATAACCCCAAAGAAAATAATCCAATGGGGTTAAATCACAAGATCTTGGTGGCCAATTAATTGGGCTATTACGTGAAATTTTTTTTCATCAAAAGTTTCTTTGAGAAAATCAATTGTACCGCCCCGCTGTGTGGCATGTGGCCACGTAACCGTTCACCATTGATAACATTGGTAACATTCTGACCATCATCATTTTTGAAGACATATGGGCCAATGACTCCCCCAGCCCATAAAGCGCAGCAAACAGTTATTTTCTGTGGATGTAATGGTGTTTCGACAAAAGCTTGTGGATTCTCCTCACTTCAAATGCGACAATTCTGCTTATTTACGTACCCATTCAACCATAAAATGGTTCAGCCATAAATTGGAAGAAGTGCACGATGAGTTTGGACGAATAGAACAATTATTTTGATTAAAAATTTCAACAATTTGCATGCGTTGCTCTGGTGTAAGTCGATTCATAATGAAATTTCAAAGCAAACTAAACAAAAAGCAACTATCAACTGTTAAATGGGTGGTCAAATAAAGCAGTGATGACAACTCAAGTTGTGACACTCTAAAAAAAACAAGCTTTATAATAATATTGTAAAAATGAGAAAAACATGCTCTTGTAGACAAAATATAAATGGCTTCTGAGCAGAAATTTTAAATACTCTGAGAATGCTATGTCGGTACAGACGACCGCAATTGTAATTAAAAACAAAAAAATTTCATTTTAAAAAGGTCATCTTACATTTCAGTAAATTCAACTAACAATGTCAGTTGTTTTTTACTGTTTGAACAATTAACCACAATTGTAGTAAAAATGAACCACATATGTAGTAAAAAATAAACAAACATTTATATGTTTTATTTTTTAAATAAAAAAAAAAATACTACTGTATAAATAAATGTAAAATCATAACACAGTAATTTAATGTGGTTTGTTTTTTTTAAATGAACTACAATTATAGTCAAAACTGAAATGTGTTCTATAAATGAATGTTTTTTTCACTTAAAAATAAGGATACTGTATTACAACTCAAATAACTTCAAATATTTACAGCAGAAGTTCCCTTAGTTTATACCTAATTAATTAATAAGACCCGGTACAATTTATTTAAAATCTTAAACCTCTTCAGCCACAATTAATTTAACAAAAGTTTACAAAGTTTAACAACTCCCATATCAATTCTTGAATTTCATCATCGCTATTCATTTCGGCATACTTCCTCTAACGCTCAGCAAGATGCTATTTACTTATTCAATGCAAAAATTTCATAAATTTTTAACGATTATATTGTGAATAACATTTAGGTTTAGAGTACAAATGTTCTGAAACCTTATAAGAAAATGTAAGAAGAAAACCATTTCAAACTGAATAAAACGTACAAATATTTACTACAATGTAAATTTCTTATTATCTTTCATACCTTTTTTAGCTGACGACCTCAACAAGACATCAGAACGAACATGAACATATTTTTCCATGGAATTTATTGCTTGAAAAATAACAAAAGTGGAAGAAAGTTAATCGATGCTAATGAATAATTGATTTGATGTCAAGTGTTGTAAATTGGCATGGGAATGGATGCATGCATATGCCCAAAAAAAATATATTTGTAAATAATAACCATAAAATAAAATATCAACCGAAATATTACTACACCCAGAAAACAGACTCGGTAGTAACAACCGTATTTGCTGGCAATCGAATGTTTCAGTTGCTGCGACCTAGTTTTTCGGTTGTGATAACAATAATTTGATTGCAACAACAGAAAGTCTGGTAAGACAATATAATTTTGATTACCTCGACACCAATTCGGTGATATCTAACGAAAAATTCGATAGCTACAACCAAACCATTCGATTGGCTACAAATATGGTTGCTACTAACGTATGCGGAAAAAAATTGCAACAAATTTTGCAACGCTGGAAAAAAAGTACTAAAGCTATTAATTTTTTTACCGTTATATTTGAATAACCACATGTTTTCTCATGTTGCTTTGATAATTTTATCAATAAATTGATTTAAAATGTCGACAAAAGAAGAACAACGTCGAGAAACAATTTGTAATTTTTCAAAAATCATACTAAGTGGAAAACTTCGGAAATTGTTTCTCATTTTGTAGATGGTAATGATTTTCGAAGGAAAGAAACCTACTGATAACAAAATAAAATATTTGGAGCATACAAAGTTCCCTAAAAAAGTTTTACTATGGCTTGCAATTAGTCCGCAAGGGATGTCGAAACCAGTGTTTTTTGAATTTGGATTCGCCGTCAATTCTGAACGATATATTGAGCGGTTTACCAAAGTGAAGTATTTCATAGAAAAGATGCATCGAGGCCTAAATGTGATCTTCTGGCCAGACTTAGCATCTAGCCATTACGCTCGAAAAACCGTAGAAGCTATGGACACACTTCATATACCACATGTTCATAAAGAGGAAAACCCACCAAATGTCCCTTAATTACGTCCAATCGAAGATTTTTGGGCTTATTTAAAGCGAAAGGTTTATGCTGGTGGCTTTAGACCGAAAAATGCAAAAAATCTGATCGAAAAAATTAAAAAGAACTCCTCAAAATGCCAACATCGATATTTTCAACAGCTATGGAAAAAGTTCCCCAAAACTGACGCAAAGCGGATCGGATGGGACCAATTTTTTTTTTACATTAAATTAATAGTAAGTATTGTTTTTTTTTTTAAGTGAAATAACATTTACGTTAGTTTTAGAAAAAACTACAACATATTACATTTTGTTGCAATTTCATTCCGCATACGTTACACACAAAAAAATAAAAACCCATTTCAATCACGAAAACCACCGATTCAATAACTTTAATTGCTAAAATTCAGCCAACAACGAAAATTGCGAATTCAATTAGAAATTGATAGCTTTTTAAATGAATTATTTTTCAATTAAATAATAACTCATTTGATTAAAAAGTGATCAATATGATATATTTTTTTTTTTTTTTTTTTTGGATTTTGGATTTTGGATTTCAACCGGCATGAAATTCTCATTTACTTAGCAAATTTATTTATACTTATGTGAACAAGTTCACACAGAATTTAGTTTTTTCTTTCTATTGAAACGTTGGGAGCATGGCAAAATTATTTTTTGGATTTTTTAAAAAATAATTTTCAATTATTTTTTGCTTTTTTTTGTTTAAAAACTGGTTACATTTTTATTAAACAAAATTTAACTTCAAAAATTACATTATCAATTTTATGATAATGATTTAGACTAAATTAATATTCACATTTAAACACTTAATTAAATCATTTAACTTTATGAAGCAATAAACCGAATGAGGATTAATTAAATCGTATTTAAAAGGATTTAAAATATTTATTACTAATACATAAACATTTATAAAAAAATAACTTCATATATAAATATTACAAAGAACAACAACAATGTATTTTGAGCGATAGTATAAAAAAAATGTCAAGCAAGTTCCGAATTTGAGCAAATATTTGCTTCATCAATTGGTTTTTAATTGACAGCTTTTAAAATTTTCAACAAATCGACTTAATTGAAAAAAGTAGGGAAATATTTTTTTCTGTGTATCGAGTCCTTTTTTGGGTGTATCTATATATATAAAATATTAAATGCTATAATATTGTTATATAAACGGGAAACGGATATAGGTTTAATAACAATGAATGAGTGAGAGTGAAACATGTAGCATACTTTTAGGTACACCATATGAAATAAAAGGATTTCCGTTTAAAAAACCTCAGAATAACTGTAAAGTTTATACAATTTATTAAATAAATACCTGGTTATGAATGGACTTTAAAATACAAATTAAATTATGTTTAAAAGTTCTCCCTACATGGAGAAAAAAATACATACACACAGAAAAAATTTTTAGCATTTGCCAACTAAGATTTGGTTAGTACGACTAAAATCTGTTGGAACTACTGAATATTGGTTCTCGCAATAAAATTCTGTTAATGCAACTGAATTTTAGTTGGAACACCGCAAATATTCCGAAATCGCATTGGAATATGGTTGTACGAACCGGATTTTTTTTCGGTTTGTTGTAGCTACCAAAATACACTTTTTAATTCGGCTGGCGCTTTATTTTATTGGGGGTTTGTTACGGGGTTTACTCTCTTTAGAGATCAATATAAGCAGCAATATTTAAACAATTAAAGAGCATATTGTTAAAACTTGATAAGCCACATTTATTTATTTTTAGGGATTTTCGCTGTTTTATAGACATCCATTGTCTAATATTTGATAGAAGTCTTGCTTCAACACTTATTACAAGTATCTAGAGTACAAACGCTTAGCAAAAGTAAAATTTTTTGCATTTTTTCATTCTTTAAAAGGCGAAAAGAAACTCAAAGTAAAATGTGGTTTATCAAGTTTTTACAATAAGCCCTCCAATTATAAAAAATAAACTAATGGTTAATTAAAAAAAAATTTTTTTTGATGGATAAGAAAACTAACAACACTGTAAAAATATTACTTGAGCCAGAGTAAAAGCCACAATTTTTTTATATAATTAGACCATTTTTGGTCTTCAAAGTTTAGTAACGTCACGATGCTTGTTAGGAAAAGACCCTAACCACGTGCTTGATTACTAAGAAGACAAGAATGTAGCAAAATTAATGATTAATAGGTTTTTTGTTAAAGTTCTGCCTATTATGGAAGCTCTATCTTTTCTAAAACTTCGGGTTCTGATGAGATCTTTAGCCAGATCGAAATACTAGTATCAGCCTAGCTATTATGTTTGATTTGGTTTATTTTTGTAAATATACGGAGGTTGGAAGCTCGTTAAAAATTAAAACTAACATAAAAATAATCTCGATGTATATAAAAACAAAAAAACTAACAACACTGTAAACAATAGAGCACCCATAAAGTATATGGGATGTGCATAATTGTTTTTTTTATCGCTCCCCGCACATTTTCAGTTAAGACGAAAGTAAAAAAAGAATTTTAGACAAAAAGTGTAGTTTTAAGTTTTAAACAGGCCAAGCAGTTTGATCTTTTGACCTCAAAAATAGGACCAAAAACCTTTGTACCATTCCATGAGAAAACACAAATCCTACTATGAAGCAACATTTTTTTTTTTTTAACTTCAACTTATTTGCTTTCAAAATTTTTTTAATTTTTTTGCTTTAGTACTCTTTGCCTTAGTACTATAAATTTAATGTATTAATATAACAAGTTATATAAAATAAAAATTAAATATTTTTTTTATTAGATTGCTAAAATAATATTGAATATTATTCCGTGAAAATATTTGTAAAATGTGGATAGAAATGCTTTATTGAAACATTCCAATTTAGTTGGTAAGTTTAAGATTATTTGAGTTTCTGAAGGTCTCCAAAATGTTTTTTTTTTGTAGGAAAAAAAAAATAAGCGGGTTTAGTGGAAATATGCTTCCAAGCAAAAAAGATCTTTTTGGACGATTACTGTGTCTTATTGAAAATAATAAAAAAAGTGTAAAATGTAATGTTTCCATTATATCGACAGAAGTCATTGAAGTTTTTCAAAAATTTGAAATACCAACAAAAAGACGAGACGGTATTGAAAAAAACAGTATAAGATTATATAATGAGTACAAAAATATAAAAAAAAACCGATTGCGAAAATTAAATTGTCCGAGAGCAAAGGCATTTGTTGATTCCCTAGATGGTTTGTTTGATGCTTCCCACGTTAATGCTTTAAATTTGTTAAGAAAACAAAACAAGCAGGAAGAGATCGATTTTTTGAACGACCATCGTAAATCAATGGTAGCTGTACGTAAAAGAGTACAGTTAAACTTTAAAGATCCATCAACGGATTTTGTTATGATTGATAATGATACTTCTGAAGAAAAAAATATGTACTCCGAATCTGATACTGATACCGATTCTGACTCCGAAGGCTCAGTATATGTACCGCAAAGACAAATAATTAGAACAATTAATGGTTTAATTTATTATTTATGCTTTAGTTTAGTATATTGCTGTATTATTTATAAATTGTATTGACTATTAAAATATGAAATCAACTAATTAATGTAAAACAATAAAACTTATACTGAATTTAATTTTAAACATTTTTTTTGTAATTTAAGTGTTCTCAAAGGAAGCCGTTATTTATTTTCAGATTTTATAATAAATTAGTTTTAAAGAAGTAGTATTAAATGCATTAAATTTATAAAAAATTATCAATTAAGTTAAAATCGTAAAAAAAAAAATGTTGCTTCAAAGTAGGATTTGGGTTGATTTCATGGAATGGTCGACATATTTGTTCCAAAATTATTTTTTAGTAAAACAACATTAAATACCCTATTATATTACGCAAAGAGCTGAAGTTTTTCCCCATTCGAATATTTACGAGCATTTCTTAAAAAAGGTCTTACTCAAATTTTAACTTTAACCACGCATACCCCACGATCTGTCATTTTCGGTCAAAACAATGTGAGGGAAAATCTTCGCATTTTCATTATTCAACAATTTTGTTATGAAGGTTAATCTCGTAAAAATTGTACTTTAAGAGTTACAAGCATATTTATCTATTAAGCTTTTTCACCCCTTTTTGAGGTCAAAAGTTCAAACTGCTTCGCCTGTTTAAAACCTAAAACTAAAATTTTTCGCTAAACATTATTTTTTACTCCCGACTTAACTTAAAATGAGCGGGGAGCCATAAAAAAAACAAATATGCACATATGGGTGCTCTAGTAAACAACATTTAATATTATTCTAAAAGTTGTGTTATGAAATTTGGACTAACATGGCAACCCTGGTGTCCATAGACCCTTGTTTTTTAAAGCCAAACTCGGGTGTCACCCGATTAATTCTTTTACACACGAATAAATTCTATGGTATGGTCCCCAACGTAGCTGGATTTTGAGATTTTTAATTGGCATTAAAATGGTACGAGGGTAAACTCAAAAATTAAAAACACACCAAAAAAAAATTGTAGTTTTTTAATTTTTAAAAATAAACTGACCAAAGTTTTAAAATGTCTCTATGTTAGGGACTCAATTTGTTATTACTTTATAAACGAAAAAATAAAAAATAAAACTGATTGAAAATCGGTCCAACCGTTAAGGCTGCACAGTGGCGCCCGATTTTCAATATCTATTTTGAGAAAGAGGCATTTAAAGTAAATATGGTTTTTTGCATATTTGGGAATTTGTTTCAGACCAATGGTCGCAGAAATGGATGTTGTAGAAAAAAGAGTTTATTTTGGAAACACAAATATTTGATTTTTTTCTGTCGTGGTTTGTTTTTACAAAACCAGATAAATAACCTTTAAGATGTTTCACCCTATAAACACAATAGTCCGGGTACAATTTATTAGTTTAGAAGGTCATCCTAAAAAACCTTAAAAGTAAAAAATTTAGTGTTTAAAAATTCAAACCTCAATAACTTCAGAAATAGTCATCGTATTGGGGCGAAATAAAGTTTGTTTCAAAATATTCAATACAACAAAATTATTGTCAATAAAATTTCTTGAATAATTTTCATTTTCATTGCACAATTAAAGGTCGAAAAACCCTAATAGTTTTAATAAAAATTATATCAAACTTGTAAAATTTCAATTAAAGTTTTGTTTGTTTTCAAACTCACTTTCAATTAAAAGTTTAAATGTTTAATAAAACTGCTGCAGTCTGGCATATCCATTGTGTCCGTTAAATTTTTCAATAAAAATGTTTTCTTCTTCCTCCTGTAAAAATTTAACTTAAGACAATTCTGCAGTAATTAATTATAATAAAATGAATAACGATTGTCAATATATTACGGCTACAAACACTTTACCCCAGAAACAAATGTAAAAATTGCCCAGCGGCAACTCTATATCTAACATACACTTGGTATTATACTAATGAATGGATTAAAAAGAGAAAATATTGTAGTTGTAAATAGGTATTAGTTAGCTCTGTCTCTTCTGATTAAAACAATACATAGTGAATGTTGAGATTGGCAAAACTCCACATCGCTGTGTCGACCGTCATAGCCTGATGTATGACTGTGGGTTTGAAACTCACTATGGCACAAAGTTAAAAGTTTTTCATATAGAGCAATTAACAATATAAAATACGTTGTTCAATAGATTAAATTAACCACTGACGAGTCCTTGGAGGGAACGAAACTGCGGCAGTCTGTCATAGTTATTGTGTCCGTTAAATTTTTCAATACAAGTGTTTTCGTCTTCCTGTAAAAATCGAACTAAAGAAAATTCTTTAGTAAATATTGTAATTATAATAAAATCAATAACGATTGTCATTATATGCTTTACCGCAGAAAATTAATTTCGTTTCCAGTTTATAACATATAATCCCAACAAATTGAAAAAAAAAATCAAAATTTAAAAAATTCCAAAAAATTTGCCAAAAAAAAAAAAAATGCCAAACATGAAAAATGTTTTCAAGATATGGGCGTTTAAAATTTTTTTTATGTGATTTTTGTAATTTTAGTGTCATTTTGAAATTTTGGTGTTTTATAAAGTTTTTTGTTTTCTGTTTCAATTTTTGGCGATTTTTCGGCAATTTTTTTATTTGCCGATTATTTTTTTTAAACTTTGGCGTTGTTTTTTAATTTTGGTAATATTGTTAATTTTAATAATTTTTTAATTTTTGCGATATTTTTGCTCTTTTAGCGATATTTTAAAATTTTTTTGCAATTGTTTTCAATTTAAATTTTGGGTTTTTTTTAAATTTTGGTGATTTTTTAAAATTTAGGTAAAATTTTCAAATTTTTCCAATTTATAGCGGTTTTTTTTAGCTTTTTTCCCAATTTTCGGTTATTTTTGCATTGTTAATTAAAGTTTTAATCTAGTATCTACTAAATACTACTAAAAAATTTGTTTGTAATCAAAAACAATATTTAGTTAAATTTTTAATAGATATGATTAAAATCGTAATTGAAACTAAATGAATTAAAAATCTACACTTTATTTTAATTAATACTAAAACTTCCTTAATATGACCGAATTCAATTAAATTGAGTTAACAAATATTTGAATTGAAACTCGAGTTTTAGTTTTTTTTATGGGTTATCCATTTCGTGGTTTCAAAAGTATAGGGCTGGAATTCGACATCTGTCAATCTAAGTTGTTAAACCAATTTTTTTATTCTTTTCAGCTGGAAGTCTGACATTGAAGAAAATGGATCGCTTAACTATCACACAACGCGTAAAAATTATTAAAACCTACTACAAAAATGGTGATTCTGGCACAGCCACATATCGTGCTTTAAGAGGAGATTATGGTTTACATAATCGTCCAACTAAGCAAGCAATTGGCAAAATTGTGAAGAAATTTGAAGAGACTGGAGCGGTTACAGATATTGTAAGGCCAGTGCATCATCGTTTCGCTCGATCCGCTGAAAATATCGCTGCTGTAAGTGAAAGTGTTGCCGAAGACCCGAATGTGTCGATTTCTCGTCGTTCTCAGGAATTAGGACTGTCTTACGGCACATTATGGCGACCTTTTTTTGCCTGCTATTGAAGCATACGACTTGGAGAATAAGTGGTTTCAACAAGACGGTGCCACATGCCACACAACTCGAGCGAATATGGCTTTATTGCAAGAGACATTTCCTGGCCGTGTAATTTCTCGTCGTGGCGACATCAACTGTCCACCAAGATCATGCGATTTGACACCATTAGACTTTTTTTGTGGGGCTACGCGAAAGACCGTGTTTATGCAGATAAACCTTTAACTCTTGAGCACTTAAGAACCAACATTTGTCAAGTTATGGCTGATTTACCGCCCAATATGTGTCAAAAAATGGTCCAAAATTACCTCAAAAGAATCAATGCTTGCAACACTTCGCGTGGTGGTCATTTAAATGACATAGTGTTTCACACATAATGTCAACGTTCAAACTTTATAATAACAAAGAAGTATCATGAAAAAAAATATTTTATATGTGTTTTATTTACGTTTCCTTTTTAAAACCGCAAAATGGATAACCCTTTATATGTTATTTCTGCATTTTAAAAACAAGTAGAATTATATTTAAATTAAAAATACTTCAAACTTAGGATAACTTCAAAGATCTTTCTATATAATTTAATGTTGTTTTTGCTTGATTTTAAAATTTTCTGTAACACAACTATTCAGAAAACTGATATTTCAACCCATTTTTAAATCCTTAGAAGATGTTCTATCTAATGTTATAATGATTCTATCTAATAGTTGTCTCCAAGGAAGGCTTCGTTTTAGAAATAAACAAGTTTAAGAGATTTTCCACACTTCGATGATATTTTCAATTTCTCTTGAGATGAATCGTTTATAGCTATTTCTCGAACTTCATAAAAAGATTATTTCCCTATTTTATATAACTTTTCATGTTTTAAGCAAGAATACGGGTACCTCTAAAAAGCCGCAATTTAAAACCGTCTTCTTCATTTCCGTTTAACTCCCTGTGGAGCATAGGGCCTCAACCGTAAATGGTTGAAATACAGTAAGCGTTATTATTTATCGAATTAAAGAACAAAATTATAACGGTATGAAAAAAGTGCTGATATTCGTTAAGATTGCCATCCTTTGATAGATCGAAAACCTATAAAACCTCGTAACCGTTCAACAGTTGATTCGAATTAAAATCCGTTATTAATTTAAATATCGAACAATTATATTTCAAAAACCTTAACCATTACCACAATCGAAATAAAGAGCAAATTATATCGCTATGAAAACCATTACCGATATTTGTTTCGTTTATGTATAACCAAAATAAGCCAAATAAAGCATTAAAATATTTGTGTTTCATTGTAAGACGATGAGGCTTAAGATAAAAATTTATTGGCAGTATAATGAGGCGTGGTTCAACTGTTTCTTTTTTTTTTTTTTGCTTAATATCGAAATACAAAACTCTGTCAATACTTTTCGAATTTATGCAAAAAAAAAAATGGATTTGGTACCACAGTGCAATATTGGAATTTCTTGATTTTAAACTTTTCAGTTTAAAAACAAAGTTCATTAATTCCCAGAATTTACAAAGTGAAAATATTGACTTTAGGTTGGTTAATGGCTACGATTATGTTTATATTTATTGCAAATTACTGTTTAGGCCTAAGGCCTAACATCATAATATCAATGGCCATAAAATGACACCTTATTATTTTAGAAATTCTCTTACAACTTGATGTGAAATAACTTCTATAGAATAGAGAAGTCATTTGGTGCTCTTAACTAAAGTTGTTAAAAACATTGTTTGCTACGAGATGTCAACTTATAACCATCGACAAGTGGGCTTTTTAATTAACAGGGACTGAGAGTTAATGTCAATGCATCTTTTTTTCGCTTAAGTCTGAGAACAAGGTGAACAAAATATCTTTTTCGAATCAAAGAATTTGCGATAAAATGGCATCGATTTGTTGGTGCCTATTTTTGCATAATTTGCATTAAATGCATATTTTAGCATATTTGCTTTAAATGCTTTAGCATATTGCTTTTATTGCATATTTTCACTGATTTTACTTAAAGTCTATTTTTATTGCATATTTTTATTGTATATATTTCCATATTTTCCTTTAAATGTATATATTAATTGCATTTTTATAGTTTCTCGTAAAAAAGATCATTTCAATTTTATATTATATTAGTCCAACAAGCATATATACCTAAGAGAATCTAAGCCGTGTTTTCTTAAATTTTATATACAAATGGGGATTAAGAAAAAAGTGTTGAGTTGCTTTAAAGTGCATATTTAAAATTGTGTGTTAATTGAGCAAAACGTAATCAGAGAATATATTAAACTATAAAAAATCACTTTAAAATATAATTAAAATTGATTTGAAACATGGAAAGTAATTACATAATCAAAAGTTCCTTTCATTCACGCGTTTTGCTGTTTTTCTCCGAAATTCTCAAATTAACAGTTCAGCTTTTAGGATTATAAACGTGGATACGGCTTGGTTTACCTCAACACATTGAGATACAAACTCAGAAAATTAGTTCCCAAAAAAAGTATTATCATCGGTTAAACATGCACCGATCACAACCGTCAATGTTAAGCGGTCATTTTGTGTGTTCAAAAACTTTTTGATAACAAATTAATTAATTTTTACTTTTGAAAATATAAAAAAAATTTATTTATATAAATAATACAATGAAAATTAAAATTATTCAAGTTCAAGGCCATACTCTATATTTCTTTATTAGGATATTGTCCTTACAAATAGCCTATAGAGTTTTTGTTTTCAAATTTATTAACCACCACCAAATTTATTAACCACCACCATGTGTTGATAGATCTATTTCGGGAATTTTGTAGGTTCCCATCATCAGAACACGTTTTGAAAGAAGTGACAATCCCCTGCAAACATCAAACATTCATATAACCTAGTTATCCCACTAAATGAGAACTAATATGAGTCATTCCATGTCAGACCGAACACCGGTTTTACAACACCTCTTCCGATTTACTTTAAATTTGCCAGACGTATTAAACATTAAAAAAATATTTTACCCGTGTTTTCAGGATAATCCGAAAAAATAGAATCCATTTGACTTCCATTCTGAAATTTACAGGGAATATTAAGGTTATATTAAGCTTTAAGAAAACATTTTTTTAGATTTTTCGACTTGTTCGAAGATGGTGGAAAACAGAAATTAAGTAAAAAAACCAAAATTTTAAAAATAAAAATAATAAATTTAAAAAAAAAAAATTTAAAAAGATATTAATATAAGATATTAAACTTTAAAATCCATTCACTAGTTTTAGAAAAACATTAGTTTAAAAGTTGTCATGTCGGAAAATTTTTCACGATTTTGACGATTTTCAAATGCACTTAACTTTTTGAAAAAAAATGTTTAATTTTTTTCTGGAAACACGTGTAAAATATTTTTTAATGGAGAATACGTAGTAAAATTTTGAAAAACATCGGAGACGTCAAAGTCAATTTTTATTAAAAATCGTACGGTCTCACATGGAATGACTCATTTATGAATTCGAAGTTAAAGATTATCAACATTGATCAAAAATGAATTGAAAACTAGTTCGTTATGTGCAAGCTCTACCTTTGGTAGATATGCAATACGCGCTTTTTGTTTTTATTCTCCTTTTCATTTTTACACTTGTTTTGTTTTATTTAAAAACGAGATGTAAAGGGGAAGTAAACTAAGACCGTACTTTGTCTTTTTACAAGTTTTATATAACTTTTATTGAAAATAAAACTTATGTTTTTTCAACCGTCAATTGTGCAATAAAAATATATATACTATATATTTTAGTTTATTCAATCTATCTATACTTTGTATTTTATATGGCGTACACACCTAAACCTAAACACGTGTTTTGCCGAAACACGTATTAAACTACAATATTCTTTACATTATTAATTTTTTCGCACTCGTATTTTGCATTTAGGTGTGAACGCCATATTAAGAAAACGTTAACACCCACCCATATTTATACTAAAGGGTGTTTTTTTATTAGAGGTATAGAATTTTGAAATGAAATAAAACAAAAATGAATTTTGTGAATTGACATGAAATTTACTTTATTCGAAAGATAATCTTCTGGCATTATAATTTAAATATGACTTCTGGCATATGACCGCCCCTGCTGGCTCGGACGTTGTCTAATCTGGCCGCCCAATTTTAGATGACTTTTTCCAACATTTGTGACCGTTTATTGGCAATAACGCGGCGAATGTTGTCCTCCAAATGGTCAATCGTTTCGGGCTTATCGGCGTAGACTGGCAACTTTACATATCCCCGCAGAAAATAGTCCAGCGACGTTAAATCGAACGATCTTGGAGGCCAATTCACGGGTCCGAAACGTGAATCTATGCGGTTAACAAACGTTTCCTTCAATAAATCAATTGTGGCACGAGCTGTGTGACATGTTGCGCCTTCTTGTTGAAACCACAGCTCCAGCACATCATGGTTGTTTAATTGACGAACGAAAAAGCCAGTAATCATGGCTCTATAGCGGTCACCATTGACTGTAACGTTCTGACCAGCAACGTTTTTAAAGAAGTACGGACCAATGTTTCCACCAGCCCATAAAGCACACCAGTCAGTTTTTCTCAATGTAAAGGTGTCTCAACATACACTTGAAGATTATCATCACTCCAAATACGTCAGTTTTGTTTATTGACGTATCCATTTAACCAAAAGTGAGCTTCATCGCTAAACAAAATTCGCAAAATTCGTGCGCGATACGTATTTCGAACAGAACCATGATTTTCAAAATATATTTGCACAATTTGGAAGCGTTGTTCAGGTTCATGTTGAAATACCAAACCAAACTAAACATAAATCACTTGACAGCTGACAAAATGGCCGATAGTTAAAAAAGTGTTGCCAACTTAAAGTTCTATACCTGCATAAAAAACACCCTTTGCAACCAAAAATCTATAGTTTTTTAAAACTTCTAGTTTTTGATTTCAAATTTATATGGAATTTGAAAAATAAATACAAGTAAACAAACTGCTAGTTTTGGTTGTAGTACAAATGAGGTATTAGACTAAATTGAATCTATGTTTTGTTCTGTTCTTTTTTGTTTTCAATAAACTTAAAAACATGTTTAAGTGTATATTTTTAAAATTTTTAGTGCATATTTTAAGATTTTTCATGCATATTATAGGCGCCTTAAGCTCACTTTTTTAGTGCATGAAGTTCCTGTCCCTGGTAATTAATAATGTTCATAATAGATGCGTTCTGTGCAATAAATAAAAGGACTACTTGGATTTTGGGCAATATCATCAGAAAAAGTAAAGTTAAGTATTATAGAAACAGATTTGAAACATTTTAAAGTCATACTTGCATTTGGATCTAACAATTAATCAAAAATATTTTATAATATAAATTTGAAAATATTTTTAAACCCAAATACAAACCAATGAATTACATGAAGAGTATAAAAAATGCAAAACAAAAATTGCATTTAAATTGTCATACTGTTATTGTTGTGGTTGTTGGTAAACAAAATGCACTTGTGGCAAATTAAATTTTAAAATTACAACAATTAATTAAATTACTTACATACCATTAAGTACTTAAGGGACACATACATACAAAAATGTTAATTAGGGAGGAATTTATTTAAAAAAAAAATCTATTTTGAATACAAAATATAATAAACGCGCAAAAGAAATATGTACTGGCAAAAAACAAATATTTTGTTAACTGCACCAATTCTAAAGTTTGTTCAATAACAAAGTCAGAGTCAATTAATTCCGTAATCGATATAACCCTGTTATAAATCGACATATATGGATCCATACATGGACACTAGGCTGTCGCTTCAAATAACAATATAGTTATGGATTATGCTGGGGGTTTACAACCAATTTTGATAGGAGAAGTCTAAAAAGATATCAAATATCAATACGGCGATTCAAAAACAATACTTTTTTAAAATAAAAGTATTGCCAGATTGTGAAAACAAATAATTTTATGGAAAAATTTGTCAAAAATGAATTTTTATTTAAAAAAAAACTTCTATATAGTATTGCAAGACAGTAGAAAATGGAATTTTATGGCAAGCTATAACGAAAATTTTTACAAACTAATTGAAAAAATGTCAAAAGTAGTATTTTGTGGCAAACGTTATTAAAAAACTTGACCTAGTAATAACAAATCTATTTTTAAAGGACACCGTAATGTATTTAGCAGATGCACTTTTAAAACCTGGTAAAGGTATTGTGAATATTTTGTGAAAGCATTTTTTGTTAAATTGTTAACAAGTTTCTTGGAAGCAAATTCTTTTAGAGCAGGGGAAATATATATTAATATTTGAATATTTAACGAGTTTTTTTTTAAATGTCCTCATACTCTCTTGGTAAAATGTATTGTTTACTCAAGGTTTTACACAATTTAAACAAACGATCTATTTTGCAAGTTTTCTTTAAATCATGCCTTCTATTTCAATCAACTTTTCTTAGCATTTCAAATTTCATATCAGCATAAGTGCCATCCTTATTTTCAATTATACAAATATAAAAATACTCACTCATTTGTAAGTTACTCCGCTCACACGCCCATAATTGTGTTTATTGCTGCAAAGTAACAAATGCAATTTTTTTTTTGTTTGCAACATAATTAATGTATAATTACTTACATACATACAGACGTACATAGTTTGCAACATAGAGCTTAAATAGGAAACGTGTGTATTTGCAACATATGTGTGCATTTGAAAGTGCATGGCATGTAGTAGGAAATTAATCCCAGCAAACATTATTATATTTAATTTATACAAAAGATTAATACTTATCTAGATTTGTTATTTTATAGGTTTACTGGGTAAAGAAGTAGGGGGGAATTATAAAACCAAGCAACACTGAAGTTAACACAATGATTGCAACAGTTGCAATTAAGTTTTAAAAATAATCACATTTAAAATG
Source organism: Delia radicum (assembly GCA_021234595.1). NCBI lineage: Eukaryota > Metazoa > Arthropoda > Insecta > Diptera > Anthomyiidae > Delia > Delia radicum. The sequence goes on along the minus strand of CM037855.1, from coordinate 40,184,511 downwards.
AACAATTAAAGGCAAATTGTATAATCATACACACACACACAAATAAAAACACTCATATGCCTACACTTTATTAGAGTTGCCGTTAGTAACATACATTTTTATACAGCCTTTGATCGAAAATTACCCAAAATAATCCGATATTAAACAAAAAAGAGAAATACCCTACACACATTGCAGTATTAAGTCGTTAACCCTTTGTGAAGAATGCTTGATATATGTCCCATTTTTATTTTTGTTGTATTAACTACACAAATTTAACCAATTTTCCGAGTGTGATGTGTATCGATGTAGATTTCAGAACATACCAACCACTTGGACCAATATGGTCAAAGAGACGAATAGGTTGACCACAAATTTAAAAAAATATAAATATTTTTATGTTAGAAAGTGTTTTGCAAACGTCAGATAATGACAATCGTAATTAATTTTTAATTAATTACTGTAGAATTTTAATTTAGTTAGTCTCTTTACAGGAAGAAGAAGAAGAAAACATTTTATTGAAAATTTTTACGGTTTACGATTTTGAATCCCAGTACGACACCAAAAAAGTAAAAAAAAAGTTTTTCATATAGAGCAAATTAACAATATAAAATACTTTGTTCAATTGACACATAAATTAACCACTGACGAGTCCCAGGAGGGGGACGAAACTGCGGCTGTCTAGTGTATCCCTTGTGTCCGTAAAAAAATTTCAATAAAAATGTTTTCTTCTTCTTCTTCCCGTAAAGAAACTAACTAAAATAAATATTTTTGTCATCATTTTTGGTACACATTTTCTCGGACACTATTGGAAATAGGGGATCGAACTTTTAGTAGGACATGGTGCAATCCTTCAAGTTTCAAGAAACATTGAGATATTTGAAATTCATTCATTCCATTTCATACAGGTAACTGACACAATATGAGACATATTTATCGCATTGGTAGTCAATGGTAAAAGAGTGGATGTTTTTTGTTCAGTTTTTTTCTTTTTAATTTAGCTCGTATAGAAATTTAAGCAATTTTTGTTTGATTTTATTTCAATAAAGTTATTATTTTATCTCCTGATTCCAAATCTGATTCCAATTTATGGACTACAGACAAAACTCGATTTACGACTCAATTATTTTAATAATTTTGATATATTCGTGTTTAGGATATCAAAGTAATTAAAAATGACCACTGATCTATATATATAGATGTCCCATGGATTTTGTCATATAAGGAGTTACAAAAAAATGTTTTCTCGTTAGAAATGTTGAGTCGATAAACCCGATTCCGCAAAAAAAAATTAAGTTCCGTCTTGAAAGGGTTAAAGACACTTCGTAGATTAGCTGGACATTTTCTAACCAAACTTGGCAAATGATTGTATTTCTGCCTTAAAGCGCTTGCTAGTGAAAATATTAGCAACCAAAGTTGAAGCTACACTCAAATAAAAAAGTTAGGGAAGTCAGCAAAAAATTTAGCTGAGTCAGCAAAATTTTAGTCAGGAGGGTGCTTGCAAAAAAAAATTGCTAAAGTCAGCAAAATCTTTTGCTGAAAATCAGCGAGCTGATTTTTAGCAACAAAATTAGTAGATTCAGCAAACGTTTTGCTAAGACTTAGTTTATTAGAAATTAAAAAACCCTTGCTAAACATTAATAAAATTTTTGCTAAATACTAGTAGACTAAAAAAAACTCAAAAAATTTGTAGATAATTTTTACTTTAGCTAATTTATTTTGCTGAAAATCATAAAACATATTTTTGTGATTCTTTTTAAAATAATTTATCTTTCAACTACTTACATCATTGGTTGTCTAAATGATGCTATCTTTTAAAGGAACGCTAATGCAGCAGAGAATTATAGAAACGAAACGTAAAAATAACAAAACGTTACATATACAAACCTTTTTTTGCAATAGAAAAAGGAAACATAAAAATTTACCTAAGATGAATGTCTTTCGCTTTAGTCTGTCTACCTGCTGTATATTTGTTATCAACTTGACCACTTAATTTGACAACAAATACACGTTTAATCTTTTTTAAATTTATATATTTTATTTTGTCTTTTATTTAATTAATAGACAATTACTTTCACAAGCCGGTGAAAACGCCAAAATTTAAGTTGTTTCAATCCACAATTTTGTTTTATGTACACTCAAAAAAATAAGTTAGTACAAAAGTTAGTAAAACGTCTTGTAAATCAGGTATACTATTTTTTAGCAATTTTTTTTTTGCTAAAATCGTGTTTTCAGCTAAAATTTTTGTTATACTTATTCAGTACTTAACTGTTTTATACTAATGCTTTACTAATATACTAATGTTATACTAATTAATTTTGCTAAAAAAAATTGTGCTGATAAGCACATTAATAGTGTGGACGATAACCAGATTGAAAGATATACGCAGAATGAAGCAGATGTCGCGGCATGTCAAGATGTAGTAAAGAAAAGGAAAATGATACTAAAAAGTACAACTCTAATAAGGCATATAAAAAAATCAACCATGGAAGACTTTTGTATATCTTTTTCATACATAAAACAAAATTGAGGATTAAAACAACTTAAATTTTGCGTTTTCACCGGCTTGTGAAAATAATTGTATATTAATAAAATAGAAGACAAAAGAAAATATTTAAATTTAATATGTATTTCTATAATAAATGTTTATAGATTAATAATCTAGTGTGTCAAATTGCAAACAAACATATACAGACATGTAGACAGAGTAAAGCGAAAGACAAAGACGCACATCTTAGTATGGTTCCTTTTTCTTATTGCAAAAAAAAGAGTTGTACTAAAATTCAGCAAAATATTTATTAATTTTTACCAACGCTTTTTTATTTCTAATCTACTAAACAAAACTTTTGCTGAATCTACTAATTTTGTTGCTAAAAATCAGCTCGCTGATTTTCAGCAAAAGATTTTGCTGACATTAGCAATTTTTTTGCTAGCACCCTACTGACTAAAATTTTGCTGACTCAGCAAAATTTTTTGCTGACTTTACAAACTTTTTTTTTTGAGTGTATGAAAAACAGATACAAAAACTTCCATGTTTGATTTTTTTTAAGTGTCTTACTAGAGTTGTACTTTTTAGTATAATTTTCCTCGTCACTACTACATCTAATTCATTCTGCGTATAACTTTTAATCTGGTTGTCGTTAACACTATTGATGTGCTAATCAGCACAATTTTTTTTTGCAAAATAAATTAGTAAAACATTAGTGAAATATTAGTAAAACATTAGTTGAAAACAGTTAAGTGCTAACTAAGTATAACTAAAATTTTAGTTTTAAAACATAATTTTAGCAAAAAATTTGCTGAAAAATAGTATACCTGATTTACAAGATGTTTTACTGACTTTTCTACTAACTTATTTTTTTGAGTGTATTACAGAATATAAATTGGTATTGCTGCCTTGGTAATGTAAGAAGAAACGCAGGTTCGATTCTTATGGCCGGCAGGTTGTTGAAAAATGTATCATATAGAGACAACTTGATAATTATAAGATACGAATAATGATATAATTTAAATGGAATATCACTGATGATGGCAGTCCATTAAAAAGGCAGAAACTAGTCTAGTCTGATTCGAAAATTAATAGTGTTTAAAATTTCTAGAGAAAAACGTTTATTCTTCTTCTTAACCTCAACCTTTCTAAATCTTAGGCTGTTAATGATATTTGATCAAATTTAATTTTAAATAATTTTGTGAACAAATCTTTAATCAAAAACATATATTAAAAACTAATTTTTTTTAAGTTAACCGATTTTAAAATTTTTTTTTTTGAAAAATATTGTGGTTTTTGACCATTTTTTAAATAACCATATGGCAACTCTGATATTATAATTTTTATAACTGTAGTATTACTTTAATAAAAACCAGCCAGTATTTATATTTTGAGTGAAAACGGAATCAATATTTAGAATATTTTAGATTTTGTGTATTAAAAAATTATTAATTATTATGGTCCAATGATCGGTGATCTTATTTTTAACAGAGAAATACAATTTTCATATTTTCTCATCAACATAGCAATCAAAAATATAAAATAACTGTTAAAATCATTATATTCAACAAAAGGGTCATAACTCAAAATCCACTTTTGCAAGAAAACGACATACAGTGATCATCTCCGCCCACTGTAAATATTTGAAATCGGGTTTTTGTAGCTAAATGGTACAGAGAATGATCTAAGACTTTTACATTGTTTTCTTGAAAAAAATTGTGTTTGAAAAATTTTAAGTTATGACCCTTTTGTTTAACAAGTTATAAAATTAATTAATAAGTGTGAGATTTTATTTGTTCGGTTTGAGATCATGACAAAATTTTTCTCTAAATTAACAGAAAAATTAATATTTTTATATGATAATTTACTTTGACTATTAGAAAAAACACAGAAACAGTTTTTAGACACTAGCATGAATGGAATGCATTTTCTGACCCACTACGGTCTTCATCAACATTCTTCGTGCCATTTAGTGTTAATCGTAAATATCTTCTATTTAACTCACACGTTAAAGGAATTGGGTGACTTTAAATCCCACATTACTCTGTGTGTTGAGTTAGAATGAAATTTACCACGAACGATTTCTATTTATAGTGTGTTCGTTTTTCTCTAGTCATTATCATCATTGCCAGTTTAACTTTCAGTTAAAACTTTTAAATTGCAATTCTTTTCTCTAATGTCATCATATAATATCCTTCTCCATAAGCAAAGCATATCAACAAACATTAAAGATTTTTTTGTTAATACATATGTCGAGCATATACATTAAACGATTTCTACACTGTACCTGGTGAGTGGTTTAATAGTGAATTTTATTATTAATAAGTTAATTAAATTTTTCTTTACATTTGCTTAATGCCATTAAACTTTTAATATAGTATATTATAAACAAACAAATATCATTTAAAGTGGCAAACCCAACTCTTTATACACTTATTTTAACCAAAAACACACACACTTGCAATTATAACAAACGTTGCACTGTGTTTGTGGGCAATACACACATGTTTATCCAAACGCACACATGGTTACTTTAATTTGAATTTAAATAGTGTAACATTTGTACGTGTATAAGTATGTAAATTATGAGACAAGAATGGTTGTGGCTTAAATGTGTAAGTACATTTATTTACTCACTCACCTACACTCACCACACGTAGGTCACAATTGAATATACTATTATCTTGAGAAACCGAAACGGTAAATTGTTGAAGAAAATTATATTTAGTCTCATTTTAACCGTGTTGAGTAGTTAGAAGTTGCGACTTGAATTTAGCCCAATACACTTAGTCCAACGTTTCTCCAATTTTTTATCCTTTCCAAAAATAGGATTTTTCGAGGTCCATACAATAGGCATTTCTTTGCCATATGGGGTGGTTTTTTTATTTAAAACCTCGTTAAATCGGTAAAATAAGTTGGCATAATATTCGCCCGTTTATTGTTTTTCCCTTTTGAAGGTAATCGATGTGGATTATCCCGAGTGCATCCCAAAAAACTGTTGCCATCACCTTATTGGCCACCATTACGTTTATGGTCAATTGAGAGCAGACAGTTTTCTTAAACCCAACTGATCATTTAAAATCGAAACCCCACTGCCATATGAAATGCCTATGGCATCAACAATCTCACGCAATTTTACTTTTTGATCGGCCAACACCATATCGTGGATTTTTTCGACATTTTCGGGTGTATTGACCTTAATTGGCCGTCCAGAACGTTCAGCGTCACTTGTTCTTGTGCGACCAAAACTAAAGTTAGTAAAGCACTTTTTTACCATTGAAATCGATGGTGCAGAGTCCCCATAGTATTTATCAAGCTTTTTCTTGGTTTCATTGACGGTTTTTTTTTCGCAAAAAATAGTGTTTAATGAGCACTCGAAATCCACTTTTTTCCATTTTTAAAAAAATCCACGAGGTTGTATGTGTTGAACAGCTGTTAAACGCAAAGTAAATGACATAACTTGCTCAAAATTTGACAGTAGTCTATTAACAGGTGGTACTTGATGGGAGCAGTGTTGCATTTCATATAGCTACGAGGGAAGTTCGAAAAGTCACGGACTTATGGATCCGCCTTCGTATAATTAAATGGCTTATTTCTAATATTTTTTAATAAATTTTTATTCAAATATAGTGAAAATGGCCAAGATTCTACATGGGCCTAAAAGACAATGTTTGTCTTAGATTTCTAAACACATGGTTTTGTAAAAAGTTTAGATATACAATTACATAAGTTTATGTTTAAGGTATTTCTGTTTTTGCCAAAAATATACAAAACTATAAAAATAACTTGATGTTGTCAATGTTGCTTTCAATCTTTCTTAGAAAATTGATAGCGCAACATTAAACAAAAGAAATTCTTTACAATACATATAAATTACATACTCTAATATTTATAAAGAGTAGGATTATATTACAGAATATATATATAAAGGGTCCGCCAAATAACTGTTTTTTTTTTGAAAATGCTATAAAAAAAAACTATTGAATATTTTCTCAAATTTCTTTTTTTATTTGAAAGTACAATCCTTCCGGTTAATAATGGAAAATAATTTCATTCAAATGGCTGCCTCGGCTGGCCATGCAGTAGCCTACACGATCGGTCCAATTTTTAAGCACATTATCGATTATGGACCAAAATCCGCACCAAACAGTGACTCGTTTTGGGTGTATCGACTTTTCAATGTATGCGTGCGGGTTTTCTGTGCCCCAAATGCGACAATTTTGCTTATTTACATACCCGCCAAGATCAAAATGAGCTTCATCTGAAAAGATGATTTTTTTGGCAAAATCGGCATCTTCTGTAAGTCGATCGCTGGCCCACTTAGCGAAGCGAAAACGCATTGGATGGTCAGTTGGCTTCAACTCCTGAACGAATTGGACTTTGTATGGCGTCATACCAAGGTCTTTATGCAAAATTCGTCTCAATGATGTCACGAAATAAGCACTAGTTGAAAAAAAAGTTAGATGGCGGACCCTTTATATCTATGTGAAGATATTAAGTGTGTTGGTTTGCTATTTATTATAAGTTTGTGGTTAGCTTTTATATGATCTTTTATATAGTTATAAAGAAAATTTGACCATTTGAACTTTCCTGGCTGTTTCTTTTCATAAAGAAAATCAATTTTTTATAACTAAAGTTTTTAGATTTGTTTTCTTCTATAAAATATTGATGAGATGGAAAAATGTTTCATTAAATTCACAACAATATTAAGTGATTTTTTATTTTATATATCAAATATGTTGAGGGAAAAATGAAATAAAAAAACTTGTAAAAATAAAGAATCGTACCACATTAAATTTAAACATTTGTATAAATGTCAGCAAGAAACATAACATACAAAAAAAAAAAAAGCTAAAGAATTTGCGGAAAATTGCGATAAAAATGTTTCCCTTTAGACACTATCATATTTTTGTTATTTACACAAACATACACTCAGAGATATTACCAACATTCCTAAACAAGTGTTTACACACACACACACTCATATTCTTATATAAATTTATTTACCGGAATCGTATACATGTATTTGGTATGACTCCATATAACCAAATGCAGATGTTTCAGTTAGAAAGTTAGAAATTGTTTTTGCTTTCATACATTTCCTAAAATATTTATGGAAAAAAGGAGTAGAGGAAAATAAAGGCAGAAAGAAGTGTTACCACTTCTAAATAAGGATTCAACCGTTTTTTTGTCTAAATATTTTATTTTTATACAAGTAATAAAAAGTGATAAATAATAAATAATATTTATGTTATTTGATAAAGAATTTAACATCATGAAATGTATAACAAGGAAATTCTTATACACTTAGTACTACAACAACAACAACAACAAAAAAACGAGAGGAAACTGTATTAAAGCTTAAACGCACACAAACATGAAGTTTTTTTTTTTTTGACTCCATCTAACGGAAGTTTGCATATGAAACCAAACAACCAGTAAAGTGATAAAATATTATACTTCCCCTGCTTTTGTAAAAAAAAATGTTTGTTAAATTGCGTTAGTTCGTTTGTTGGGTTTTCCTTGCCTTTTCCATATTTACTATTACAGGTATGTGTAGCAGAGCTGAAGCTAAACAAGTCGAAACAAAGTAACATGGACTCAAATGATGTTTAAGCATACACTCAAAAGAAAAATTAGTAGAAAAGTTAGTAAAACATCTTGTAAATCAAGTGCACTAATTTTCAGCAAAACTTTTTGCTGATATTGTGTTTTCAGCTAAAATGTTACTTATACTTAATCAGCACTTAACTGTTTTGAACTAATGTTTTACTAATATTTTACTAATGTTTTACTAATTTCTTTTGCTAAAAAAATTGTGCTGTTAAGCACGTTAATAGTGTGGACGACAAGCAGATTGAAAGATATACGCAGAATGAAATAGATGTAGCAGCATGTCAAGACGTAATAGATACGAGAAAATGATACTAAAAAGTACAACTCTTGTAAGACATATAAAAAAATCAGCCATGAAAGATTTTTGTATCTGTTTTTCATATATAAGACAAAAGGACGCCAACAATGTGTATACATACATATATGTGTATACATATACATGTATACATGCATACATAGTGGATTAAAAAAACTTAAATTGTGTTGTCACCGCCTTGACAAAGTAATTGCCTATTAACTCTCTAACGGGTAAGGCTGCCTCAGCGCAGTCTTCATAAAATTTACCACAAATGCGTCAATTGAGCGTTTTATACTTATAAATTAATATATTCCGATAGAAAACTAAATTTGCTAAATATTTTGCCAAGAAAATTTTCGCGTGCCATCCACGGTTTGGAATCGAGAAAGCTTCAAAATCAAAATTTCGTAAAATTTCAATAATTAATTATTTTTGAAAAAAAAAATAGTTTTCAAAAATCTAAAAAAACCAATTAAGTTGACAAAAAAACTCTTTATAATAAAATATAAGTAAGATTGAAGCTTTATCTTTAATAATAAGTTCTCACTTTGGTCAAAGCACTCATAGGATTTTATCAGGAATCCTCAAAAAGACATCATCTTAACTTATAAACTAATAGACGAATTTTTATGAAATTTGTCAGAAGGAAGACATTAAGTATTAATAGTATTAAAATATTTAAATTAAGTAAAGATTAAATGTGAATTTGTAAACTAACTGATTTTCAGTGATATTCATGTATACCCAGCAAAAATAATGCGAAGTAGTTCCAAATAAACAATATTTTCATTACACACAAAGTAGCTACTACTACTGATTTTCTGATCTAATGCTGGTCTTTTAGATCAGTTCCTAAACTTAGCATATAATGTCAAAGCTAACTAGTAGAAATGTCACGAATGTTACAATTTGGTATTTGACCTACTCGAATGGAACCGGGAGTTTGTGTCTTTTAACAACTATTTTCTTTAATCTAGATGTCGCTTTGAATTTGTGTTTTCTGACCTTTAAATTTAAAAAACAACGATTACAAAATATCAGACTTAACAATAGTTTCCTTTCTTTTCAGTTGAACGAAAAAAAATTATTTCGCTTTGTTTTTAAAGCTAGAAAGCTGTTTAAAATTTTTTTTTAATTATAACATTTTAAGCACTCCTACATATACATTAGGCCGGGTCGATAAAAAAAGTTGTGTTTTTTTTTTTTTTTTTTGTCACGCCCCTTGACCCCGCGCATTTGGTTTTTTATTTCCTGTGGCTCCATTTATAGTCCGATCGTAACGTGTGATATATCATTGTTTTTGGAATGACAACGGCTACATTTTCTACTTTGATCACTTTTGATTCCAACGTCAAATTCTAGAAGTGACTTCTGGAAACTCGATTTCTACCACCCTAATTCACGAGTTTTTCTAAACTACAAAAAAGTTTTTTAAATTCCATGAAATTTTCTCTTTTACAGTATATATATTTATTCAGTAACAAAAAAGTTATGAAGGTTTAAAAAAAATCAATTTGAGTTTTATTCCAACAATCGTTAACAATAAGCTTTGGTCTTGTTGTGGCGTTAGTGTGCATTATTTTCTATTATCTTTCTCCTCCACATAGTACTCTTTTTAACCGTCATCACAAACCGATTCAGCTGGCAACACTTTTGTTAAACATATTATTAGGGCTCGGAACTTCATGTAAATACATGTCTGTTGTCGTTAAGGTGTTATGATACTTGCTATTTTTTGTATTTTTTCTATATTGGAGAAAAGTGCAAATATATTTGCATAGGAAAACTGACTAAGTGTAAAGAGTATGATTATACCATAAAAAATCTTGATATGTCAAACAAATATACTTGTGTTATCGATAAATAATCTTAGACTGTAAAAAAAAATATAAAAATTTTTAGCTTAAAATTGACATTTCCAGATTAAATGTTAACACTGCTGCCAACTTTTTTAGTTTTTGATCAAAAATAGCGGGTTTTAACTTTTTTTTTTTGCAATTTTTAGCTTTTTTTGACGGTTTTTGTGGGAACAAAACGTGGGCAATATTTTTTGTTTTGTTTACATTTTATTTTGAAATAACAAAAAAGTATTTCTTGTTCTTTCTCGCATTTGTTGTTTCTTTCAGTCAATCCTAAAAAAATCCAATACAAAAATAGCAAGTATCATAACACCTTTAGCTAGAGAACAATGTTAACCAAATATCTTTGCGAATCAACAAATTTGCAACAAAATGGCATCGATTTGTTAGTGCATATTTTTACATATTTTGCTATAAATGCATATTTTTGCATATTTTGCTATAAATGCATATTCTTATGAATATTTTGTATTTTTTGTTACATATTTTGCATATTTTTACATGTTTTTGCATATTTTTACATATTTTTGCATATTTTTTGCAATTTTTTTTTGATGTTTTACTAAAAATAAATTTTTTACAATTTGAATTTTTTTAGAAATAAAATCTTATCAAATTTATACATTTCATTTTTTTATCAAGAAATGTAATATGACAGAAAATTCAACTACAAACTTTAAGAAGATTTTTAATTGTAATTCTCCATTTTGTAACGACTTTTTAAAACAGAAATTACTAAATATATATATAAAAAAATGAAAAAATCAATAATAAATGCATATTTTTAAATTTTAAGTATCGATGCCATTTTGTTGCAAATTTGTTGATTCGCAAAGATATTTGGTTAACATTGTTCTCTAGCTAACGACAACAGACATGTATTTACATGAAGTTCCGAGCCCTAATAATATGTTTAACAAAAGTGTTGCCAGCTGAATCGGTTTGTGATGACGGTTAAAAAGAGTACTATGTGGAGGAGAAAGATAATAGAAAATAATGCACACTAACGCCACAACAAGACCAAAGCTTATTGTTAACGATTGTTGGAATAAAACTCAAATTGATTTTTTTTAAACCTTCATAACTTTTTTGTTACTGAATAAATATATATACTGTAAAAGACAAAATTTCATGGAATTTAAAAAACTTTTTTGTCGTTTAGAAAAACTCGTGAATTAGGGTGGTAGAAATCGAGTTTCCAGAAGTCACTTCTAGAATTTGACGTTGGAGTCAAAAGTGATCAAAGTAGAAAATGTAGCCGTTGTCATTTTAAAAACAATGATATATCACACGTTACGATCGGACTATAAATGGAGCCACAGGAAATAAAAAACCAAATGCGCGGGGTCAAGGGGCGTGGCAAAAAAAAAAAAAATTTTTTTTTTCAAATCTTCTTCAAATTATCTTTAATTCTAGGGCACAACTTTTTTTTTGTATGGGGTGCGACCCATGTGATGACTTGACATCATACCTTAATCACAAATTAAGAATAACAAATTAAGTTCTATGAAAAAGAACACCCAAAAATACAATCTTTCATAACCTTACACATAGTACTTTTAATAAAGTGAAGTTTGAGGAATTTGCATTACCCCCGTCCTATGACAACCCCATGTTAAAATCATGCGTGTTTCACCTCAATTTGCACTACATCTGAATCCGTATATGTGATGATTTTACTACATCTTTTTCTACTCTTTTTTTGCTGGGTATTCATGATATTCATATAGTGCGGTAAAACAAATATACGCTCAGGTAGACAGATTAAAGCAAAAGATATAGTAATTTTTATGTTTTCTTTTTTTATTTAAAAATATGAATATGTGATATTTTTTTTTTGTTTCATATCTAGAACTACTGCATTTGCCTTCTTTTAAAATATGCCATAATTGATATAAGTAGTTGAAATATAGTAGTTGAAAGATAATTGATATAAGCAGTTGAAAGATAATTTTTTTTATGTTATATATAATTATTTCTATATATTTTCAGATATTAAATTAATTCATGTTGTCAATGTGGGAGTATGAACATTTTTGTATTTTGTAACGTACTGTAAATAATTTTTAAAGAGTCACAAAAAAAAATTAAAAATTCAGCAAATAAATTAACTAAAGTACAATTTTTCTACAAATTTGTTGAGTTTTTTCAGTCTACTAATATTTAGCAAAAATTTTATTAAGGATTTTTTAATTTTTAATCAAATAAGTGTTAGCAAACTTCTGCTGAATTTACTAATTTTGTTGCTGAAAGTCAGCAAGCTGATTTTGCTTACATTAGCACTTGTTTTTTTTTTTTGCAAACATCCTGCTGACTAAAATTTAGCTGATTCATTAAAATTTTTTGCTAACTTTACTAAGTTTTTTTTTTAGTGTATTTAACTTTTTTAGTATCGTAAATACAACATGTGAACCTATTTTAACCAGTGACTGGTAAACAATTTTAAGTTTTAAGGAATAGAATGGGCAAACGTAACGGAAATACTAATTTAAATTTTAAATGTTCTAAGAACCTGTAATTACACACAACGTATGAGTAATAAATAATTAAATATAACTTATACGCCATAGTGGCTAAAAGGTTTCCGAGTGTTTTATACAGGGCGTTTCATAGATATAACGTCAATTTTGTTCTCTATTTATTTCTTAAACTACTGAGCCAATCACTTAGGTGTCTTCATAAGATGTACTCACTTGAGTCTTGTTTTTCGATTGATGAAACATAAAAAGTTGTTGTTGTTATATTTGTTAAATTATGTAGTTGCCTAGTGTACAGCGGGATATATAACAATATTTTTAGTAATAATTTGATAATTTCTTAATTAGTGGTCCGATTGCAATGAACTTTGGAACAGGCATATCTAACATAATAATTCCCCGGGGGAGGCAATATTACCCTACAAATAGACTAACAAAACACAAAAAAGACTAACAAAAAGACTAACAAAACACATTCTTGTGTAAGTTAACTTCTATAGTTCTCGAGATATACAAATTTGAAAATGTGAAATTCGAAATTTAATCCGATTCAGGTTCAGTTTTTGCACATAGCGGTACGAAATCGAGGCCAATTTTTTGTTTAAAACATTAGGAATTTAACCAAATAAATTCTTTATTAAATAAAACATTAAATTTAAGCAATATCTCATTCCACTCAACAAGTACATTCGCATGTGTTGCCACCAGTAAAACAAAAAATTACATTTGCTAGCCCTAAGCAATAACCGTATGTGCGAAACCGCATGAAATTATCCAAAAAATATAATATAAATATAAAAAAGTTTTTTACATAACATTAAAACAATTTTTACCTTTAATAAAAAAAAAACTTTTTTGTTCTATATCTACCCGTCGTCTGCCTTAATAAAATAGGTAAAAAATGTAGTAAGAAGCATTTGGTAACTTGAGATCTTCACTATACAAATACTTAAAAAGAAATTTAAAAACTGAGCAAAATGTCAATGAAATTAATTAAAAATACAAATTATGTCGATTTACACGCTTTTACAGATTTTTTTTTAATTACGGCCGCTTTAGCGAACATGTTTGCTTATTTGGACCTTTTGAGGACCACATATATAAAATTTTTATCTTGGTTGTTAAAAAAAATTATCAGCAACCTAAAAATTCCCAACGAGTTGGCCTATTAGCTGATGTATTTGGATTTGAAATATTCTACTTAGGTATACACAGAGAAATAAAGTGCCAACCAAATGGAAAAGTGTATATTAATGGTAACAACTTATAAATTCATTTAGTACAATGATATTTTTATTAGATTTCTGAACATTATGGGTCTAGCAATTAAAATTCAATTGAATTAACAAAATATTGTTGTGAAAACTAAAGTTCAGTTTTACCAACCGACTGAAATTCGAAATAACCAAGTTTGCGTTATAGTAACCGCATTTCAGTTGGCAAATATCTAATTTTTTCTCTGTGTGTACTTAGTATTTTTAACCAATTCTATACTGCCGTTGCTTTAAAGCAGCACATACTTTTAACTAATTTTTTTAACACATTTTTCAACCAAACCTTCCAGATATATACACTCAAACGAAAAGTTAGTAAAGTCAGCAAAAAATATTGTGCTGAGTCAGCAAAATTTTAGTCAGGAGGGTGCTTGCAAAAAAATTGCTAATGTCAGCAAAATCAAAGAATCAGCAAGAAAATTAGTAGATTCGGCAAAAGTTTTGCTAACACTTAGTCGATCAGAAATTAAGAAACCCTTGCTAAAAATTAATAAATTTTTTGCTGAATATTAGTAGAAAAATTATTCTTTAGTTAATTTAATTGCTGAACAAACATATTTTTGTGATTCTTTTAAAAATAATTTACAATACGTTACAAAATATAAAAACGTTCATACTCCCCCATTGACGACATGAATAAATGTAATATTTAAAAAAAAATATAAATAATTATATATAACATAAACAAAATTATCTTTTCAACTTACAAAATTATCTTTCCAACTTACATCAATTGTTGTCTAGATGATGCTATCTTTTAAAGAGACGCAAATGCCGCAGATAATTATAGAAACGAAACGAAAAAATAACAAAATATAACACATACAACCCTTTTATGCAATAAGAGAAAGGAAATCTAAAAATCTACCTAAGATGTGTGTCTTTGTCTTTCGCTTTAATTGGTCTACCTGTCTGTTTACTTGTTTGCAATTTTACCACATTGGTTTATTAATCTCAATAAACATTTAGTTTTCAAATGCACATTCAGTCTTTATTAAATTTAAATATTTTATTTTGTATTTTATTTAATTAATAGACAATTACTTTCACAAGCCGGTGACAACGCAAAATGTATGTTGTTGCAAAACAAAATTTTGTTTTTTGTATGAAAAACAGATACAAAAATCTTCCATGGTTGATTTTTTTATATGTCTTACTAGAGTTGTTCTTTTTAGAATCATTTTCCTCGTCACTACTACATGCGTATATCTTTCAATCTGGTTGAAGTCCACACTATTAATGTGGTAATCAGCGCAATTTTTTTTAGCAAAATAAATTAGTAAAACATTAGTAAACTATTAGTAAAACATTAGTTCAAAACAGTTACGTGCTGAATAAGTATAACTAAAATTTTAGCTGAAAACATAAGTTTAGCAAAAAATTTTGCAGAAAAATAGTATATCTGATTTACAAGACTCTTCTACTGACTTATTTTTTTGAGTGTACAAATGCTTTATTAAGAAATTTTTCTAAATGAAAAATTTATTTTTTTAAGTTAACCGATTATTAAATTTTTTTGTAATTGCCATATGGCAACCATGACGACATAATTTTTATAATTTTAGAAGTATTTTAATAAAAACCATCCATTAGTTATGTTCTGAGCTGTAGAGCTGATGAGCTTGCAAGGCTAGGAACCACCCTGCGAGTTCCTGCGGAATTTGCTGGAGTTTGTGTTCCCCTAGCAACCTGTAAGCTGAACAATCGGCTCTACTCCCAGAGGGCGACTGACCTTAGGTGGGCTAATGGCGTGACTTGTGTGGTGAGAAGACACATTCTGGCCGGCTCTGGATCTGGGGCGAACAAGGGCGCTCCTGTCGCTTTCCAGGGGGGAAATCTCTGACATGGTGGCGGTGATAACGGCCACTGTCTTATTGGCAGGCACGCTCGTAGGTTGGGGGTGTTATCGCCTGACTTCTGTAGGAGCTGCGTGTACGAGGAGGAGGAGGAGGAGGAGAGTATTGAGCACTTTCTCTGTTCATGATCGGCGTTCTTTCACGATCTTGGGGATCTTTCAGGTGCTGGTGTTCCGCACCTCCTTAGCTTCGTAAGGAGCTCTAACTGGTTCAACGGTGGAGTCTGATCGGTAATCCGTCAGTCTCGTGGCATCACAACGGACCTCAGAGTCTAAGTGTGCTGGTGCTCACGGAGCCGGCTACCACTCCGACCTAACCTAACCTAACCTATGTTCTGAGTAAAAACAGATTAAATTTTGGAATATTCAGACTTTGTGTACTTCAAAAATGTATCGTCCGATCGGTCAGATTTTCAAAAATTATATACAATCGATGAACGAAAATATAACTGTGTAATACATTTTCATATTTTTTCATAGACATAACAATGAAAAGATTAAAAGATAGCCCGTTTTTATATTTTTAAAAAATTTTTGAAATTAGTTCCATCAAAAAAAGGTAAAAAATTGATTTTTAAAATAATTAGTTGGCAACTCTGGATAACAATTTTTCACAATTTTTTTATGCACGATTGTAATCAAATTGTTGTATAATTTTAAAGTTTTTAAATCACTTTATTATAAAAATATAGCCGTTTAAAAGTTCAGGGTCGCAAATTGAACACTATGTCAAAAATAAGTTAAAGGTAATGTTTATGAAATCTTTAAATAAAGTTCGAAATTTATGAAAATTAAGGAAATTATGAAATTTAATGAAAAACATTAAAAAGTTCTGTATTTGAAACAATGCCATGATTCAAAAGAAAATGTTCATTAAATGTATGAAGAGATAGTTTATGAAATCCAATGATTTTTTTTATGAAACTATGAAAATTTATGAAAAAAGTTTATGAAAAATTTCATAATATTAATTGGATTTCTTGTATATAATTTTCATTGAATCTATGAAAAAAATTCTATGAAACTGTTTCTTTAATATTATGACGAATAATTCTTTCAGTACAAAAACCGTGTTTAGGTCCACATTAGCGAACATTCCCTTACGAATTAAATTATGTGTATAAAATTAAAAATTTAAATCGACTGATTTTTGGTATTTTTTCTGTCAATAATATTTTTGATTCTAAGAGCTTTCTACTGCAAGAGCTTTAATAAAAAATTTTACTAATCTAATGAAGTTTTCTTCACTAAGTGAATGAAAAATTTCTTAAACTTTATGAAAAAGCTTCATCATTTTTTAGGAAACTGTTTTTAATGAAACTTTTTCATTAGGCATTTGAAATTTGAAGTAAATAAAATGAAATTTTTAATAAAATTTTATGGAAAAACTGCATTAATTTAATGAAAGATTTCAAGATCTATGAAATGATCTAATGCAAAAATTCATTGATATCATGCAGATAATTCTCTTCACAGATTTTAATGTAGAAAGTCTATTTAATACTATTTATTTTATAAATTGTGTAATGATTATGGTTCTATTTCGTGCAAATAAGTCTTAACAGAATTCCTCAAAAATTGTTTGAAATTATTTAACACTTTAAAGTCCCATTTGAAGTACTTTTGAATGTTTTGGCTTTTAAAGTGCTTTGTAACCATTAAAAAAAAACGTGTAAACTATAAATAAATATTGCGTAAATAGCACTACAAACCCATATACACTTAAAGGATCTCCTTTATCATTTTTATAGGTGTGTATGTGTGTGTAAATAGAACAAACACATATATAGGGTAGAACGGGGAATATGCGACACTTTCGGAGATACAAAAACAATAATTAAAATAAGTGATTTTTTAATAAAAATTACGATTTTAATAAAGCTATTTATAATACTAAGCTTTTTTAACTATTAATTGACTATTTTTAGAGTTTCTTAACATTTTTTTTTTTACAAAATTAAAAAAGAACAAATAAAACTTCTAAAAAAGTTATAGAAAATTTTGTAGAAAGGTAGTGTACGGACTTAATATCTAAACTTTATTTATCCATTTCAATGTAACTTGAAAAGGCAAAACTAGGGATGAAGAAAAAACTTCAAGATGGAGAAAAAACTATAACTTGAAAAGGCAAAACTAGGGATGGAAAAACAGGCCTTTGAAGCAAAATCTGCGTTCGGTCAAGACAAAAAATTTCATAAAATTCCTTAAGATAACAAATTTACAAATTTAAAGCTCTCATAAATTCCAATATAGTTAATCAGGGTTGAATAGTGTTCCGCATTGCCGAATATGCCCTACTCTACTCTATATTTAAGAAAACATACTACTACATGTATAAGTAGATTTGATGATGCCAAGAAAATGTATTTTTTCCTTTAACTAACTATAAATGGTGTTTGCGATTACAACCACTTTTGCTCTTCAACACACTTGTACTCACCCATACACACACATTTATTTTTTTTCTCAATAGAAGAATCTTCTTTATATTCTTATACTAAAGTCATTTGATACATCAACATTTATAGCATTTTGTTCACTACACCATTTACAAATTCGAATTAAAAATTATTTTAATAAATTTAAGAATTTGTCCACTACTGTTTGTCAAAATGTTGTCGACTGTATTTTAAAGGCAAGTATACACGATCAATATTATTTATCCATCTATCAAAAATCAACCAATCAGAATATTTTATTTTTAAATACTTTGTTTTGATTGGTTGAATTAAAAAAAAAAATGTATCAATAATATTGATCGTGTGTAACCCACTTTAAAATCAATTTTGGAATACAATTTGGTTTCTTTGTTTAATGGATTAGTTTTTGATTTTGTGACTATCAAACAAATTAAATAAATTACACAGCACAACAAAATTAAACTTTTTTCTGTAGCATGAAATATTTTAACGGGTTTTTTATTAATTCGAGATCGCTGCTTTTGAATCTACACTCAGTTTTTTTCTAGCAGCTCTACTTTTTGGGAGACAACTATTACGTGCATAAAGAGCGTGTTTACATTAACTTATTGCGGACGCGTTTTAGATAAATCTATGTAATTTCTATAACGTCTTCATCAAAAAAGGTCTGTATTAGAGTTGTCAATTATTCGGGTTTTTATTTTTTTATCTATTAAACGGTCAAGAAAATTTTGATTGAACGATCAAACGATTAAATTTTTAAAATTGTTCGATTAATCGAACGAATAACGAATAAAAATAATTTTGAAAATAAATAAAGTTTTTGTCCTATCATCTCCAAATTTCGCGAATTGTTTGCACCAATTTGAATACTAAAAATACCAATACTAAAATACAATTATGTCTACACTATAAAAACTCCAAAAGTCTTCTCAACTTGACATATTACTGCAAAAAAAAAAAATGAAAAAAAAGGAAAAATTTTAGAAGAAAAGTGCTTTTTATGTATAAAAAATCATGTTTGAAGCTTAAATGTTCTGCCCATGGGCAAATATCCCTCCGTTTTTCAGGCGGAGGTCTTCGCTATCTGTATCTGTGTTGAAGAGTGTCTGTGGAGGAGGACACGTGGGGCCACGATCTACATTCTATCTGACAGCCAGGCGGCACTTGGTGCCTTGAGGGCTCAAGATGTGTCGTCGGGTCTGGTTAAGGAATGTATCGACTCTCTAAATCGTCTCGGACTTAACAACTTCTTGACACTGGGCTGGGTTCCTGGCCATGAGGGGCATGAGGGCAACGAACGGGCTGACTGTTTGGCCAACTGCGGAGCTCGTCGACAATTCATTGGCCCTGAACCCTTCTGTGGCGTACCCAATGGGTATGTCAGAGAGAGGCTCAGAAGATGGAGGGAGTCGGAGTTTGGGGCCTATTGAGCCAGATCGCCTGGGTAGCGACAGGCGATGCTGTTTATATCTCCCTCTGGGGAGAGGTCGCGGGAACTATTGTCTATGACGAGGGGCGAACTAAGGACCGTGACGGGTTAGCTAACGGGACACTGTGCCCTTAGGTACCAATTGTACAAGATGGGACAATCCTCTACGGATACGTGCAGGTTTTGTGAATTGGAACCCGAGACCTCAGAGCATGTTCTCTACAAATGTCCGAGACTCTCCGACAGGAGGGTGCGTTATTTTGGTGGTCGAATAGTGACGCTATCGGAAGTTTGGAATTGTTTACCTGGTAGGATAGTTGGCTTCGTAGGAAGCCTGAACCTATAGGGTGTATTCGTTGGCAGCACAAAATACCAACTTCTGGTCGCGGTGCATAGTGCCACTCTAGTCTAATCTAAATGTTTTAAGAAAAATCTATTTTAAGCTCAAACATGGAAATAAAGAATATATGAAAAAAAGCATGCATATATGAGTGAAATTTAAAAAGAAAAAAAAAACGATTTTTCTTTTATGCTCATGGGTGAAGAAACTTAGTTTTTCAGTAATTGGATGGAACGTTTCTTCACAAAATAAACAATCATTTTCCTAAAATTAATGAAAACCTTCATACTTTTTATGAAATTGACTTTTTTAATGTTGCTGCTGATAGCTTTCGACATATTGGTTATGATTTGAGCAAGCATTTTTTCAATTTAGCTTTTTTTTCCTTAAAAGCGACTTGTTTCCTGTTTGCTCGCACACGGTGTTTACAGAGAGTGAGAGCATTGCATAGCCATTGTTCAAACTGTGAAGTGGCATAGTTATATAGGATGATTTTTGCTAATATTGGATTGTTTAAAATCATGTTATTTTAAAACGATAGCATGTTAGCACTTTAAGTATTAGTTCCAGCAAATCATATATTAAAATGTATGTTAAATTTCCAGGCTGCACCAAGTGCTTTTTCTTTAATACATTTTGTATGTCCTACACGAATTTTATTAAAAAAGAATTTCTAAAACTGGCAATTTATCCAAAGGTTTATTAAAAAAAAAGTAGTTTTTAAATTATTCGTTTTATGCGATTAATCGTCAAAATTTATTCGAATTATTCGTTATTGGATAATCATGCTTTTTAAATGGCTTTTTTCGAATTTTGTATTTGTTCGCTCGATTAAGCGAATATTTTTTTTTTTTTTTGAGTGACAACCCTAGTCTGTTTTAACGATCTAAATAGTTTTTTTTAAAAATTTCCTTTGAGTGTCTCAGATTTCGTAAAATAAGCCTGGACAAGTACTGGGTGCCCAATGTTGTATGCAAAATCTGTATTGAGAAATAACATTTATGGGCCACTAACAAGGGGAGTCTTCGGATGAGTTATCTCCGATGTTAATAAAATTTGGATATGTGATAAAGTAAAACAAATAAGGGACACGTATTTTTTATAGCGCCCCAATCTCACGTTGAAGAATTAAAAGGTGATGCCAATGTTAATACATTTTTATATGGAAGTCAGGAATGAAAGTCAGTTTTTTTTTATGCAGCTTTGATGTACTTGAGGTAACAACATTTTTAATTCCAATATTGCCTATTTAGTGTGTTAGGGTTGCCATTTATTTGAAATATTTAAAATATAGGTTTAAAGGCTCTTCTGAAAAAGTCACATAAACGCCAAACAATTACGAATGTCGGAAAAAGTTCAGACAACCCCTCGCTTGGGAATTAATATACATATTATTCTACACCCAAAAAAATAAGTTAGTAGAAAAGTTAGTAAAACGTCTTGTAAATCAGGTATACTATTTTTTAGCAAAATTTTTTGCTAAAATCGTGTTTCAGCTAAAATTTTTGTTATACTTATTCAGCACTTAACTGTTTTATACTAATGCTTTACTAATATACTAATGTTTTACTAATTAATTTTGCTAAAAAAAAATTGTGCTGATAAGCACATTAATAGTGTGGACGACAGCCAGATTGAAAGATATACGCAGAATGAAGTAGATGTCGCGGCATGTCAAGATGTAGTAGAGAAGAGGAAATGATACTAAAAAGTACAACTCTAATAAGACATATAAAAAAATCAACCATGGAAATTTTTGTATCTCTTTTTCATACATAAAACAAAATTGAGGATTAAAATAACTTAAATTTTGCGTTGTCACCGGCTTGTGAAAATAATTGTCTATTAATTAAATAAAAGACAAAATAAAATATTTATTTATTTAAACTAAATGTTTATATGTGTGGTCAAATTGCAAACAAACATATACAGAAATGTAGACAGAGTAAAGTGAAAGACAAACCAACACATCTTAGGTAGATTTTTATGGTTCCTTTTTCTTATTGCAAAAAGGGTTGTTTTTTTCGTTTCGTTTGTTTTTGTTTATTTTTTCGTTTCTATAATTATCTTCGGCAGTTGCGATAGCATTATTTAGACAACCATTGATGTAAGTAATTGAAAGATAATTTTTGTTATATTATATATATTTATGTCTATATATTTTCAGATATTAAATTAATTCATTTCGTCAATGTGGAAAAATGAAAATTTTTATATTTCATTATTATAGTAAATTATTTTAAAGAATCACAAAAATATGTTTTATGATTTTCAGCAAATAAATTAACTAAATTACAATTTTTCTACAATTTTTTTGCGTTATTTTCAGTCTACTAAAATTCAGCAAAAAATTTATTAATTTTTAGTAAGGCTTTTGTATTTCTAATCTACTAAGTGTTAAGCAAAACTTTTGCTGAATCTACAAATTTTGTTGCTAAAAATCAGCTCGCTGATTTTCAGCAAAAGATTTTGCTGACATTAGCAACTTTTTTGCAAACATCCTCCTGACTAAAATTTTGCTGACTTTACAAACTTTTTTTTTTTTGAGTGTAGCTTAATCTAACTATAATTTTGTAACAAAACATTCAGTTTTTATATCAGTTACAACCCAGTTGCCAAACTTGTTTCGCATACCAGTTAATGCGTTTCTACTTTTTACCTTAGTACGGTTCCATATATTTCCATATATATATAAATATCTTATGCTTAAAGAAAAAGTCTAGTTTTGGAAAAATTGCGAAATTTTCAATCTTGGAATGCTATAACTCAAAAACTATTTGAAATTTAAGCAACATAAGTGCAACTTAGTTTAAATAAAATAATTTTATAAATAAAACTGTTCTGATTGTTTTATCTGTTAAAATGTTGTACCTTAAAAACCAAAATTTAAGTTTTTTGGCTACATTTCTTAAACTTGAGCTAATCTCGAAAAATCATTGTCATATTAGGCATCGGCACCCTTGAATTATATACGATCAGCTACAAATTTGTCTGCAACAAATTGGCTGTTGTCCTGTGTTATCAAGAATCGGACTATAAACTTAAATTAAAAATTAGTTTTTAAATAAACATTTTGCAATGGTGTAAATGAAGTATGTAGTATCTGTAACAATAGATTCTAGAATAAAATTGGATAAAGTTATTAGTATTTAAGACCATGCTGCAACAACATCAACACTAAACAACACCAGCAACAACAACAAAAATGCATTATAACGACTTTAGCAAGTCGTGATTTTTATTTCTTTCTGGGGTTTGTTGTCGTTTATGTTGTTTTTTTGCCCATGGCTGCTATTGTAGGGTGGCATATAGAAAATGTCCTGTTTGCTGATAATGGTTACGGGGTGTAGTTTGTTGCATGCATGCTTGGTTGCAGCTTGTTGTGATAATGAATGTTATAGTATGAATAAAAATAAGAAAGAATAAAAAAAATGGCAAAATAGCAACAAATGCATTTAATTTATGACTTGACAAAAGCTGGAAGCAAAGTGTAAAAAATATAACTTAAATGCACCTAAAAGTATGCAACAGAATATTCATAGCAATTTGCAACTAAAAGTATGCTATAAAAGCTTAATAATTATTATAAAAAGATTGTTGTTAATTAATGCTATAATGTGTTTTTCTGATTTTTTTTTTTCGTTTTCTATTAAATTAATATTTTGAAATTAATTTGGTAAATTTAAACAGTGGGTTATCTGGCATAAGATGAGGTATACATTTTAATACAGAAAAGTTATATATCCAGAAGAATTTCTTATATCAAAGTGTTTAAATGCATCTAAAAGTATGCAATAAAATATTCATTGTACATATTTAGTAATCAACAGTGTGCTAAGAGAGCATAGTTTTTGAGTACTTTAAATGCCTCCTAACGTGAGTTGTCTTAAATCATGTAGCAAATCTAACCTATGACATATCCTTAACCCTTAAACGCCCAAAACCAATCTTTTGTTATTATTTAAATTTATTATTTAAACTAGTTTATTAAATAAATTACGTTAAATTAGAATACAAAAAGAAGAGAAATAATTAAATATCCCTTAATGTACTTTTGCAGGATTTGTCCCTAAATGGGGACAGGGGGGAGAAGGTGACTGTTCAATCTAATTTGTTAATGAAAAGTGTTTTTATTTTTTATTTGTTGCATTGAAAGTGTGCTGTTCCTAGAAAAACTGCAGTACTAAGCGAATTAATGATATTTTAAGAATAATTTGAAATATTATAGTGATGGGATGTGTGCTTACATTATCGCTTACTTAGCTCTCTTCAATACAGCTGCGGTTTCAAGGGCTTCCTTGGGTGTGTATGCGAGCTGATTTTTAGCAACAAAATTAGTGGATTCAGCAAAAGTTTTGCTAACACTTAGTAGATTAGAAATTAAAAAATTCCTTGCTAAAAATTAATAAAATTTTTGCTGAATATTAGTAGACTAAAAAAACTCGAAAAATTTTAAGAAAAATTATATTTTAGTTAATTTATTTGCTGAACATCATAAAAGATATTTTTGTGATCCTTTTAAAAATAATTAACAAAACGACATGAATTAATGTAATATTTAAAAAAAAATATAGAAATAATTATATATAACATAAACAAAAGTATCTCTCAACTAATGACATCAATGGTTGTCTAAATTATGCTATCTTTTAAAGGAACGCAAATGCAGCAGAGAATTATAGAAACGAAACGAAAAATAACAAAATATATCATATACAACCCTTTTTTTTGCTATAAGAAAAAAGAAACATAAAATCTATCTAAGATATGTGTCCTTGTCTTTCGCTTTAGTCTGTCAACCTGTTGCATATTTGTTGTAATTTTACCACACTAGATTATAAATCTCTATAAACATTTAGTTTATAAAAACACATATAAAGCTTATTAAATTTATATATTTTATTTTGTCGTTTATTTAATTAATAGATAATTTCTTTCACAAGCAGGTGACAACGCAAAATTTAAGTTGTTTCAATCCACAATTTTGATTTATGTATGAAAACAGATACAAAAATCTTCCATGGTTGATTTTTTTATATGTCTTACTAGAGTTGTACTTTTTAGTATCATTTTTCTCGTCACTACTACATCTTGACATGCCGCGACATCTAATTCATTCTGCATATATCTTTCAATCTGGTTGTCGTCCACACTATTAATGTGCACAATTTTTTTAGCAAAATAAATTAGTAAAACATTAGTAAAATATTAGTAAAACATTAGTTCAAAACAGTTCAGTGCTGAATAAGTATTACTAAAATTTTAGCTGCAAACAGAATTTAAGCAAAAAATTTGTTGAAAAAATAGTATATCTGATTTACAAGACGTTTTACTAACTTTTTTACTAACTTATTTTTTTAATGTACGTTTAAGAGTTACCTGCAGTAGTCACTGATCTGTTGAAACTGTGTAGTTTATACTGACCAACAATTATTACTAAATTCGTAATAGACAGTTAATAAACAATGTTGTTTCAAAAATTGGTTTTACAACCGATATATAACTACAGCATCCTGTAAAGGAAGTATAATGTACTAATTTGGTTTCTATTAATTATTGTAACATACGAATTGATTTGTAACATTTTATTGTTAACTTAATTGGTTAGGAGTCCCAATTATGGTTGCACAAATGATCATTAATGGGTTACAACTTCAAATTTTAAGATACCAAAGAAAATTTTTTAACTCATAGAACTTAAATTATTCAATTGGAATCAAACTAATATTGTAGTGACAAAATCGAGGGTAAATCTAATAGATTTCCAACTGATTTGTTTTCTGTATGTAGCCTTATAATGGGTTTATAGTCCATGAATAAGCATTTAAAGTGGCTAAAGTTTTACAATTGTAAATAATAATTATGTCTATAAATGTCTAGAAATCATTTTATACAACATTTTGAACTTGTATTGAGAAAATTCCATATTAAATACAGATTTTCAACAGCAACTTGAGGAAATTCCAAATGAAATTTAAATTTTACACGTGATATTGTATTAAGAAAGACCTAAATCCAAATAGTATTGTGAATTGTATTCAATTGTAAATAAGTTTTCTATTTCAAATAAAAAATATCCATGTGATTACGGGCTGTGTTCGAAAACTTTTGGGGCATAATCCCCCAGCCGGATATTGGGATAATGTCCTCTCAAAATAGATTCATTCCTTAGTGCTTTTCTTAATTCCGAACGGAAAATCTAAAATCTAAATTTCAAATTAAAAATTCTCAAATTCTCTTTATTTTCATTTTTCTCAACTTTTTTGTTATGAATTGAGACCATGACAAAAAAAAAATCAAATATATTAGAATCCCAATTTAATTTAAAGTTTTCTGTATTTCATATCTTATTTTCTTAATTTCAATTTAAAAATCTTAATTTTAAATACATTATAATATTTTTATATAAAAATTCACAATTATTTTTGGAATATTCGCAATTTTAAATGAAAAATGTCAATTTTTCTTTGGACTGTTCCTAATTTAAAATGGAAGAACTGAATTTCTTATGAAAAATTTTTCAATTTGAAACAAAAAGGCAGAATTTCCCTGGAATTTTAAATGAAAAATGTCAATTTTATTCAAAAATTTCGCAATTTTCAATTGAAATCGCCTCAAATTTAAATGAACCCTGAATTATATTCGGAATTTCTTAATTTTAAATTGAAAACCTCAAGTCCTGTTGGACTTTTCTTAATTTAAAATGGAAGATTTTAATATCTTATGAAAATTTCTCAATTTGTAACAAAAAGGCAGAATTTTCTCTGGAAATTTTTTTGAATTTTAAATAAAAGTCTTACCAATGAAAATTATTGAAGTTCGAGGCCATACTCTATATTTCTTTATTAGGATATTGTCCTAACAAATAATCTATAGAGTTTTTGTTTTCATAGATTACACAGTGCAGCATTTTTAAGGTCATCGTTTGGTTCCTCCTTCATACCCGTTTTTTTGAAGTGTATATCGAAACTAAAAAAAATCCGCAAAGGACTTGGCCAGATTACATCGAAATTTTTTTTTTTTGGACACCCTAAGTTTTTGCTCCCAACATGATTTTTTTAAAAAAGGAAAATTTTTATGGAATCCATATATCATAAACCGTTCGGAATTTTGTTTTTATGTCTTTGGCAAAGTTGTAGATCCAAACCAAAGCAAAAAAAATTTTCTCATATGGACCGACCCAAAAAAATTGCATCCACTGCATCAAAATTGCAAAAAATTGGGAAAAAAATGCTATTTTTTTATGATTTTTCATGATTTTGTCCTGAAATGGCTTAAATACTGGGAATTTAAGAAATCTGTCTTCAGATAAATTATATCTAACAACAATATAAACAACTCTCTAGTACATGTCATCTTAATACGAACATTCCTTAACCCTAGAAAGCACATCTTTTTGCTCAAACTTAGGGTGTCCAAAAAAAAAAAATTTCGATGTAATCTGGCCAAGTCCTTTGCGGTATTTTTTAGTTTCGATATACACTTCAAAAAAAACCGGGTACGAAAGAGGAACCAATTTATGTGTTGCACTGTGTTATTTGTTAGGACAATATCCTAATAAAGAAATATAGAGTATAGCCTCGAACTTGAATAATTTTCATTTTCATTGCAAAATTAAAGGTCGAAAAAACATAATTTTTATTTTTAATAAAAATTATATTAAACTTGTAAAAAGTCTTACCTTTATTTAGAATTTTCCCCAACTTTATTCGTAAAGCTCTTCAATTAGAAACGGTGTAGTATAAATTTTTTGTTCCTAACGCAGTTGAGGTCCAAAGATCTATTTCATTAATAATAACTTTTAATAGAAATAAACGGAATCCAATTCAAAAACGGTCCATTAATTCAGGTGCGGATCCAGGAAAATATTTTGGGAGGGAAGTTAGAGTATTTGTGATACATATTATATCGAGTGCCTATATTCAAAAGCCTCTATCTTAAAAACACAAGTTTTCAGGAGAGCAAAAAAACTGTTTTTTTAGCGTATTACTTGAGTTATTAAAATTCGGTATTCTACAATATTTTTTAAAGCAACTATTGAGTCTCACATATAATTGGTTTTTAAAATGTTGCATTATTGGGGACTTTAGATAGATAGAGGGTTTTGCATTTTAATAAAATAAAATTATTTTGATTTCAGTTATGCCATTTGTCAGTTTTTTAAGGTGATTTATTTAAGATAACGGCTAGTAATACAACATAAGATAAAAAAATTAATAATAAACAATATGAAACAAAAGTTGTGTTTTTGTTTTTTTGCTATTTTTAAGTTTTTTTTTGGAGTTTGATTGGAGTAAATTATCGTAAAAATAATGGTATTCCGGTGGTATTACGCTCTTCAAATCTTGAAAATTCTTCCACTTATTGGCTGAATTGATAGTGAACCAGAATTTTAATTCAATTCAGAATCGGCTTTCGCTATTTTGATAAACGATTAAAAATGTAAAATTCATGTTCAGCATGCAAAAAAAAAAATAGTAAGAAAACATGTATGGGAAGAAGAAATTTATTATTTGAAAAGATAGAGGGTTTTGCATTCCGAAAAATTATTTGCGTAAGATAGGGAAATAACAAAAAATGCAAATAAAACAGCAAAAAAAAATATTTTTGTTATGAAATTCACACTATACATGAGGACTGTTTTACTGAACATTTTACCATCAAAAAGTAATTTTCGTGAAAATCAAAGATAGAGGGTTTTGAATATAGAGGGTTTTGAATTTTTTTTTTTTTTTTTTTTTTTTTTTTATTAATTAATAATCATATAATTATAAATTATATACTATTACCCTAACCGAGCACTAGCTACTATGGCCTTCGGCGCGTGTAGCGAAAACAGACCAGTGCCTCTGGTGGGAATCAAACCCACGACCCCCGCACTAATAAGCCAGCACGCTACCAACTAGCCTACCGGGGCGCACAGGTTTTGAATTTATATTGTTTTTTTGTATTGAAAATTTTTTATTTTGGCGGAGGAAATGTCCCAATTTCCATCCCCCTGGCTTCAAGCCTTATTAATTAAAAGCCTTCTAAGAAACCAAAGTCGATTAATGCATTCATCAAGTACTGGTTACTATAAATGTTATTTCATTTGTCCCTTACCTAAAATCCCAGCCAATCCCACTGTTTGCTATAAAAAATTTAAACTAAGGCCATGTCATTTGCATTTGGGGATGCAAATAATGATTTTCTATAATTTTTTTTATATTTTGCAAAATTATGACAAAACATTAAACTTTCTATGATTAAATGTAGTATTTTCCTTTTAATTTCCCTATTTCCACCACCCGCATTTGTTATTCTGTTGTTACAATTTTTTTGATGCATCAAGCTTAAATGCATTCTAACAAATCAGTGTCATACGCCATCATGGACAAAGTTTATTCAACAAATTAATGGAGCAAAAATGAATAAATGACCGTCATTCTTGTTAAGGCTGGACGAGAGAACAATAAATAAAGAGCAAAACAATCACTATGTTTAAATATCATAAAATGGGTTGCAACAGTTAAAAAAATGACTACAGTATGCAAATGTACGTTACCACACCGTGCGATACGCCGATATATTAGCACAGGGTATGAGAAATGTGTTTAACCCTTTGCGGCACTATGATTATCTGAATAACAATGTTGGCTACAAAGTAAACTAAGCTAATAAAAATAAATAAATCTTACATTATTGGCAACAGTTAATTGTAAATGTAGTTAACAAATATCTTTTTAAGAAAAATTACAATAAAAGTTCCCATTTTGGATGATAATCTTATAAATAGTTGTCAACACTGATCATACCATGAAAGAAGGGCAAAACTTTTTTGTGTGCGTGCCAAAAAAAACATACATATTTGTTGTAAAAAGGTGTCGCGTGCACCTTTAGTTCAATCTTTTAAAATTCAGAAATTTTTTTCTTTTAATAAAAATGTCATCACTAGGGCAACCAAAAACAAGCCAGAGCTTGTTTTTTATTTGAAATGATAAAAATATTTAGACCAAATACAAGTTTTTTTAAGATTTGCTACATGCATATTTTTTTTGGTTGCCCTAGACCATTTTGACAAAATGCAGAACATAATATTTACGAATCTACGAAACGTAATAAGAAAATAAAATTAGGCATAAATAACACATTTTCAGACTTAAATATTTATATTTGAAAAATTTATAATAGTTTTGAATATTTGAGTTGTTATATTTCAATTTATTTAAAGAATTCTAAGGACATTTGGTAAGATAAAGTAAATCAAATTGTCGACAATGTAAATGTTTCTCTATTTTGAAATGTTATTGTTCTGGGTAACGTCACAAACAACAGTCCTTAATAATTGGTCTATGGTTCTGATCATGAAATTATGAAAGTTTTTAAGCTATACAGAAAAAATTATAAACCTAAAATATGTAAAGATTTGATTTGAAATAAATTGTTTCTAAACAATTTGTTTCTAAACAAATATTTAATTGAATCAATCAATATTTTCATTGACTTTTAAATATATAAATACATATTTTATTTAGACGTAATTCTCAAATTATTTTTTCATATTTAAATAGAAAATTTTCAGTAAAAAACACCAAATGCATTTTAAAAGTTTA
This sequence comes from Delia radicum, assembly GCA_021234595.1. Classification (NCBI taxonomy): domain Eukaryota; kingdom Metazoa; phylum Arthropoda; class Insecta; order Diptera; family Anthomyiidae; genus Delia; species Delia radicum. The sequence continues at coordinate 40,153,881 of CM037855.1, read as the reverse complement.
CAAACAAAACAAGCAAACAATTTTCGTCCAATTTTCAATAAAGTTTTAATTGATATTATCATTGCCGTGATAGGTGCAAAATCAATTAAAATATTAATTGATTCAATAAATTTTTTAATTGAAATCCGTTTTTAGTTTTGAATATTTGCTAGAACTTTTTCTAGCTTATTTTATTGATATTTGCTTATTTTAGCTTATTTGTAATTGTTAGATAGTTTTTGACTTTTTTTTTTTAAAAAAAAGCTTATCTTAGTTATTTGCTTTTAAAATAGGATTTTTTTTAGCCATTGTTCTTTTAATTTAATTTTTAATTGAAAGTCGAAAAAAATAAATTAGACTGCCAAAGTTTGTATTAGTCAAAAAGGTTTTTTCAAAATATTTAAAAAAACCTATTGAGCTTTAAATTAAAAGAAAAACAATTTCAAGTTTGATATCATTTTTATTAAAATAAAATTTTATTTTTTCGACCTTTAATTGTGCAATGAAAATTGAAAATTAATTAAGTTCGAGGCCCATACTCTATATTTCTTTATTAGGATACTGTCCTAAGAAATAATCTATAGAGTTTTTGTTTTCAAATTTATTAATTGACCACTTTCAGGAATGTGTTTATAGATCCATTTCGGGAATTTTCTAGGTTTTCATCATCAGAACACGTTTTGAAAGAAGAAGTGACAATCCCATGCAAAATATCAAACATGGTGATGGGAACTTAGAAAATTCCCGAAATAGATCTACCAACACATTCCGGAAAGTGGTCAATTAATAAATTTGAAACAAAAACTCCATAGATCATTTGTTAGGACAATATTCTAATAAGGAAATATAGAGTATGGCATCGAACTTGAATAATTTTTATTTTCATTGAAAAACAATTTCTCTATTGCATCTTTATTTGTATGGCGCAGTTCCTAGGAACAAAATCTATACAAATTTACTTGTAGTAATGATTTTAATAAAAAGTTATGACATTTAACGGTTTATGTTAAATTAACTGCTTATTTTTAATTGTAACGGCTTATTTACTGTTTTTTTCAAGCTTTTTTTAAGCTCAACTGTTTTTTTTTGGTTGCCCTAGTCAATCACCAAAGAAGAAGAATTTGTAGATTTTGTCATTTTATATGTGATTTTCGAGCGAATGTTTGATTTTTTTTTCAAGATTTTCGGCTTTAAAAAAATTTTACATTTTACTTCTTGTTTTTTAAGAATTTTTTAAAACAATTTTTTTTTTTTTTTTTTTTTTTGAAAGAATTTATAATTTTTGTTCAATTTTCTAGCATATTTCTTATAAGGTTTTTTCTCATCAAACAAGAATTTTAACGGATTTTTATTACTCAAAAATGTCAAATATTTAAATTTGTTATTACATTTTTTGAGGGGGAATTTTTATAAAATTTAAATAAATAAAATTTAAGAAAATGAAGCGTGCCTCAGAAAATCCACTCGGGGGCGCCACTACTGACACTCGTGTCATACTGCCATATGTTAAGATTTCGCTCTTGTAAGATGAATTAAAATCTAGCATATTAGTGTATATCTGGTTTTTTACATAATTTTTTATTATACTATCTCATTGAACATTAGCCACTATATAGCCTTTCAGGGTTAATTCCAAAAGGTGGATAGGTGTTAAATGTTACTGACAAAACTTTTTTTCGGTTATTTTTTTTTTGTCTGTTGCATATCAATGAAAATGCTTGATTGGTTTGGTAGACCAACAACAGAATGAAAAATGAAAAGAAATTTCAAATATGGCAAAATCAATGCATGGTTTAATAGAAGTTTTTAAAAATATCGTGCGGAAAATTCAATTTTTCCCATATTGAAAGCAGTTCAATCAATCGTGGGCTTTAAGTAGGTAGGACAAACGCATTGTATATTTTTTAATAAATCTTGAATTTAAAAAAAAAAATCCATTTTTACAATTTTATGAAGTAATACATAAGTATGTATGGGAGCCAGACTTAGTCACAATAATATGAACGTGGTTTATGGACCGTTTGGTAAAGGGTCATAACCCACATGAGCATTATGACAATCGTTTGTAGGGGAGAATGGCCGAAATGTGTTTAATCACAGAGAATATTACTTAACAAGTCAGCGCTGGAAATACTACATAGTAGAAAAACCCATAATATAGAGTTTTAGACAGCGAATTTATCTACTTTTTAAAATTATTTAACATTTTTAATCTTCCCTCGTTTACATATGCAGTTTTTGACAGTTAAAAGTTTAACTTGACAGCTAAAAGATTAACTTCGTCAATTTTAAATACCAAGGTGTTGCCGATAGCTATCCTGCATAAGAGGAACAAGGATAGTATTAGCTTTAGCAAAAATTTTGTTGATAGCCCCAACATTTTTGCAGACAGCGTCTCACGTTAATTTTTACCTGACTTTGTATAAAATGTTGTTAGCGTTGCCAACCAATAGTTGCAGACAATTAGTAGTATGAATTCGAAGTTTGTTTTTTGGATATAGTTAGCAGAGGAAAGTTGGATTAACTGTTAATCAAAAGATTACAAAACGGTTTCAGAGAAAAAATCTAAAAACTAGTTTCAATTAAATATATGTTGATTCAATTGAAAGCTCAATTGAATCAATTAAAATAATTTGTAACTATTAAATTGATTTTATTTGCAATTAATACCTTAATACCTCATAATTATTAAAAATTTAATTGAATATTGTATTTAATTTCAAACAAATTTTGCAGAAAAACGCTAAACTGCATTTTTTTTACTAAATATTAGTAATGTAAGAATTGCAAAAATAAATCTGTTGAATTAATAAATATTTTTTTTTATATTTGAGCTAAAATTTTTAGTTAATTAAAAGTAACATAATAATCTACTAAAATCAGCAATAACATTTTACTAAATGTAGTAGACAATAAAATCATAAAAAATGAGATTTTTTTAAAGTTTTCTTTAATGCAAATAAAAGTCTACCCTTATGATTTTCTACAATTTTTTAACAAAAATTTCTGTTGATTTTACCGAAATAAACTGTTATTTGCATTCTACTAAATTTGAGATAAATATAGCAGAAATTTTGTTAATATTACAGTTTTTGTTTGCTATTTTGAGTCTACAAATATTAGTAAAAGTATGATTAGTCAGAATCCTATATATGATAACTATGATCATAATATGATAATTTCTGGCCATGTTCAATCATATTTGTCTCTGCAAAGCATGTATGGTTTCACTTGGAAACTGTCCAAATTTGTATCTGTGTAGAGGAATCTTCAATGGTAAAGTTACTTCTTTTAAAGCATAATTTCCTATTCAATGGTCGATTTTTTTTATATTCAGCTACTGCATAACTATGATGATACCATTACATATCTAATGATATTTTGACAAACATCATGTCATCATTGCAAATTGTTACTAGTTATGAATATGAATATATGCTGATTCAAAAAATTGGCTACACTCATAGAAATACCCCTGTAAAAATAACAGAAAAAGCTACTAAAAATTAGTTAAAAATGACGTTGCAGAAAAAATTGCTAAAATTAGGAAATTTTTTTTTTTTTTGCTAAAAATAATAAAATAAGAACAGCAAAAATAAAACTGTTAACTTTACAAGATTTGAATGTACCCTGCTAAAATTGGCAAAAAACTTTACTAAATATGTGTAGACTAAAAAACAACAAACAAAAACTGTAATACCAACACAATTTTTGCAATATTTACCATATAAATTAGTTAGCATGCATAAACAGTTTATTTTGCTAAAATCAACAGACCATTTACTTAAAACTTGTAGATTGGCAGATTATTCACAGATAAATTTAAAAAAAATCAGAAAAAAACTTTAAAAATTTTATTTATTTTGGGTACACTCAAAAAAATAAGTTAGTAGAAAAGTTAGTACAATAAAACGTCTTGTAAAATCAAGTATGTATACCATTTCTCAGCAATTTTTTTTGTTGATTAAATTGTATTTTCAGTTAAAATTTTAGTTATACTTATTCAGCACTTAACTGTTTTACTAACATTTACAAATGTTTTACTAATTTATTTTGCTAAAAAAAATATGCTAATAAGCACGTTATAGAGTGGACGACAACCATATTGAAAGATATAGGCTGTATCAAGTAGATGTCGCAGCATGTAGTAGATGTAGTAGAGACGAGGAAAATTATACTAAAAAGTAAAAATCTTGAAACATAAAAAAATTAGACATGGAAAACTTTTGTATCTGTTTTTCATACAAAGAACGCAACATGTAAATACATATTTGGTTAACAAAACTTTATTTTTGTGTTGTCACCGGCTTGTCAAAGTAATTGTCTGTTAATTAAATTAAAGATAAAATATTTAAATTTAAAAAATTTTAAATGTTGTATTGTAAAATAAAACTTTAAAGTGATTATTAAATGTAGTGGTCAAATTTCAAACAAATATACGTCAGGTAGACTGACTATAGCGAATTACAAGGACAAACATCTTAAGTAATTTTTTTATGTTTCCTTTTTCTTATTGCAAAAACGGTTATATATTTAGACAACCATTGATGTAAGTAGTAGTTGAAAGATAATTTGTTTTATATAATTATTTCTATATATTTTCAGGTATAAAATTAATTCATGTCGCCAATGTGGGAGTATGAACATTTGTATATATTGTAAATTATTTTTAAAAGAATCACAAAAGAATGTTTTCAGATTTTCAGCAAATAAATTAACTAAAATTTAATTTTGCTACACATTTTGAGTTTTATTCAGTCTACTAATATTCAGCGAAAATTTATTAACTTTAGCAAGGATTTTTTAATTTTTAATCAAACTAAGTGATAGCAAAACTTTTACTGATTGTAATAATTTTGTTGCTAAAATTCAGCTCGCTGACTTTCACCAATTTTTCGCAAGTACGCCTCCTGACTAAAATTTTGCTGAATCAGCGAAATTTTTGTGACTTTGCACTTTTTTTTTGAGTGTACTAATATTTAAAAAAAAACAACAATCTGATAATTTTAGCAGTTTTTCCTGCAACGTAATTTTTAACTAATTTTCAGTAGTTTTAGCAGAAATATTTACTAATTTTATTCTATTAGTGTATTCATATGGCACTCTGTACATAAGTAGTTTCCAGTTTTTTTTTTTTGCATAAATTCCCAAATAAAGTCCTAAGAGTTTAACAAGTCTTTTTGATACGAACATAAGCAATCATCTTATAATTTGCACCTGTCGTAATGTTTCATCTATTATATTTGGAAATGTGTTAACTTCAATATGTAGTGGCGATATTTATATATTCGAATGTTTAGTATAGCCGTAAGTGTGTAAATTTTCATTTTCCATTTTTTCATCAACTTCATTTTCTTCCTCCATTTCTTCATTTTATACTTGAGAATAGTAAATGAAACCTTAAATAGTGTAGATGGAATTGTCGAGTGTCTATATACACTTACACTTGGAAACTATAATATCTGAACAGTCACTGTAAAATTTAGTGGAAGTAGGGATAAATATCAAACTATATGATCCGATTTTTTTTTGTATACCACTAGAGCGAATTATATTAAAAAATTAAAGTTGCTGCAAATTGTTCAAGTAAAATACTCT